>JASGCC010000026.1:450799-1650799 GCA_030067915.1 Hydractinia echinata
TTATAAAAATGTTTGATTGTTCTGTGACCTTATAAAACCTACAGAAATGTATTATACCAGCATTGAAATAAAACTAGTTTCTTTAAACAAGTTTCATAAAAATAATTTAGGTCCTTTAAATAGCACCAATCATCTTAATACTATATATTAACTCTGATAATCACATTTCATTCACAATATGAGGAATTTTTTTGTATCAGGACTCTAGCAATAGATCAATTAACTGTTCACATTTTAGGCTCGTACTTACTTTTTTTGAACGCAGGTATTCACTGAAGCCGATAGTGAGTGTGAAACCAGCAAGATTTGTGAAATAGGTGCAAACGAGGTACTGCATCATAAGCTTGAGCCTGTCTTTACCAGCATTGTTTCATCAACATGTTTAAACAAGATACATGACAAAAAAGCGAAACCTGTGAAAGAGAGTGTTCAATGTCAAAATTCTGTTAATACATCGTTACTCAAGACAAAAATGTCTATGGAGAGTTGTAAAACAGTATTCCTTACTACAGATACTGGAGTTGTTCCTTCAATTGCTTCAAACAACATTTCACATGAAAATCATAAACCGCATGGTAGTCTCCATTTACCAACTACTGTAACAGCATTAATTGATACAACCACAGTTGGTTCCACTGTATTACCTGAAGATGTGGCATCGAAGGTGGAGAAGAAACCTCCTGCTACTAATTTTGACATTTCTCCTCCAATATCTGTAAACACAGTTGGTACAGGAGTATCCTCCACGAGCTCTAAAATAGTTGATTCCACTGTATTGAGCAAATATGTTGCATCAAATATAAAAGAGAATTGTGCTGTCCTTGCTACAAATGCCAACATTGTCTGTTCAAGAGAATCAAACAATATACAACAAGATAAACAATTACACAAATTCAGCTGTTCTTATTTAACAACTTCTACGGTGACATTAGTTGACACAAAAATTTCCACAGCTAGCTGTAAAATAGTTGATTCCATAGCATTGCCGAAAAAGGTGACCCAAAATATGGAAGAGAAACATCCCCCTTGCTACAGACACTGATATCGCTACTTCAGTAGCCTTAAACAAGACATCACAAAAAAATTGTGAAGCTGTGCTAGATAGTCTCAATTCTTCAACTACTGTAATGACATTAGTTGACATAAAAATGTCAACAGCTAACTGTAAAATGGTTGATTCCACTGTATTGTCGAAATATGTGGCTTCACATATGGAAGAGAAACCTGCTCTACTTGTTACAGGTGTTGACAGTATTCCTTCAGTAGATTCGACCAGTATGCAACAAGAAAAACTTGAATGTGTGTCAGAAAGTCTGCATTCACCAACTGGTGTAGCAACAATGGTTTGTACGGAAATTCACGCCGCAAACTGTAGAACAGTTGCTTCCACTGTATTGCCAGCAACTTTAAAAATGACAGAATCTTCGCTGATTGCCATAAATGCCAATGCCATTCCTCCAGTAGATTCAATAAATATATCACAAGAAAAATATGAACCTGTGCTAAAAAGTGTTTATCAAGAAAATGCTATTAAAACCACATTAGTTGACACAAAAATGTTCAGTAACACAGTTGGTTCCACTGTTTTGTCTGATGATATGCCTTTAAGGGTGGAAAAGAAGCATGTTCTCCTTGCTGCAGGGGCTAGCATTTGTCATTCAAAAGAACAAAATGAGGAAATGGAAATTCCTGTAGATTTTCAGGTTGCTTTGAGAGGGTCTTCACCATTTACCTCATCAGTGTTGTGTAAACTATCGGCCTCAACACCGAAAATGTCCACTGCTCCCACTAGATCCAGAATACTTCATTTCGGTAAATCACAGCTAGACTTTACTGATGAACTTGATGATTCCTCTAGTAACTTATTTTCAGAAGATCAAATGGAAAAAATATGTGCAGATATAAAACCATTTTCTGGTAAATTAAATGTACCTGACAGTGACAATGAAGACAATAAAGACCAGCCTTCACAAGATTTACCAAATGTGCATGATTTAAATATGTCTCTGCCTGGCGCAAGTTTGGTAACTCCAGTCAATGATTCAGGACTTGCTCTAGAGCAGTCGCTTGAAGTAGTTGATTCAGACAGTGACACTAAAAGTATTGAAAGCACCGAAAATGTCCATTTCACAGATGAGCCATTGCACAAAATAATGCTACAGCTAAGAAAAAGACTGGTTATCGAAAGCCTGTCAGACCTTGTTTATTCTGCAAGATACCACAAACAAGACTGAAACGTCACATCCTTAGTAAAACATAAATTTGAACCTCGGGTCATCCCATTGTTATCAGTAAGTTCAAAGGAACAAGATGTTAAAATTGAGGAGTTTAGAAAAGAGGCAATTAAAGATTACAATATTAGTCAAGTGGGAGGCTGGCAAATCATGTTTCATGAGGGAAAGAAAGGCCCCTGTGGGAACAGATGACATACCGATTATGTGTTGTGCATGTAAGGGTTTTTTTGCAAGAAATTATAAGTCTAGGCACCAGCTGGATTGTCCATCAGCAGGAACTAATCTTACGGTTTCCAATGGTTGCAATTTCCAAATGTGCGTCCTTCAGGAATTACCTAGTGGTTTGCAGATCTTCTAAATACGCTACTTTTAGACGATGTTGGCAATTATGGTTAAAACAGATGAAATTATACTAATTTTTGGATCAGACTTTTCTGCTCCATGTCAAGAAAGAAAGACAAAGTCACAGAAACTAAAAAGCTGGTAAGGTCGCGTATGAGACTAACAGCTCGACTTTATTTGTGTTTTCAAAAGGCATATAACAAACAGTCTTCTGTTGAATTAACTGATCGACTTGGAAATGCAGCTTGACATGTACAGAAGGGAAACAGTAATTATATTAGGTGAAGCAATTAACACAATAGTTGAGTCGTCTAGTGGAGATACTGAAAGAGTGTCGATATCTGGACAAAAAAGTGGGTTAAAAATTAGCATTTTAAATCTTCTAAAATCAACATCGAAATTCCTTACTGGACATTTTTTAGTGCAGGGATCTGATGTTAGGGCACAGAGAGTTTCTGATTTCATGCAAGTTTTAAAACTATATGAAAATGATTTCTTTGGAGATGCTTACTACGATCTTCAATACAGAAAGAATGTGACTCTCAGGAAGCCTGTTAATCTTCCAGAAGAAGATGATGTAAATATGTTAATGTCAGAATCTAAAGAATAATGAGTTTTATCGATGTTTTTGGACCATCCATCTAATTCATTTGTTGACATCAAGGTCTGCAACGGCCACAACTCTTATTATCTTCTGTGCACGCAGAGGTGGTGAACCTGTTAGATTGCAGCTATATCAATGGCAGGAAGCGTTAAGAGGAGACTGGGTAGATAAGGAAGATTTGCCTAAGGGATTTAATAAAGGTTCTATGCTAATCACTTACCAAACTGGCAAAGGAGCTAATCATCTGGTTCCAGTAAATTTTTCCGCCTGAGTCAATAAATGCAATGAATTATTTAACTAACATGGAAGTAAGGAAAGATGCAGGTGTGCACGACAAAAACCCATACGTTTTCGCAAGCACACAGAGAAGCCAGAGTCATGCAAGTGGTTGGCATTGTATTGATAGCATTTTAAAGAGGGTATCTCTAACAGGTGCAGTTAATGCGACAAAGAATAGACACCGAGTTGCTTCTATTCTGGCAAGACTGCAGTTACCAGAAGCTGAGAAGCAGTTGATTTATAAGCATTTTGGGCATTCACAACATATTAACGAGAACGTCTATCAAGCACCTGCTGGCTCCATGCAGCTTAAACCACTGGTCATAGACTGCTCCAGATAAATTCATCAACATTTGGACAAGGTTAACTCAATTCATGAGGACGTAAAGTTCTCAAAGAATGAAGTTGAAGAGAAGGCTTCCTCGAAGACAACATTGTAGAGGAGAGAGAAACAAAGGCACTGTCGGGGGCTGTAAACTCCTCAGAGATTGATGTTGAAGAGAAGACATCCTCAGAGGTGACATTAGTTGTGGAAAGGAAAAGGAAGAGTAAACCACTGCCAAGGTAAACATTTACTTTAAGGCCAAAAAATTGCCCTTATTACTTTGTAAGGCTGACAAATGATCCGTAGTGATGTCTCTAAAAAGATTACCATATTTTTAAAGTTTTGTGTCAATAACCTACGTTAAATTTATCTGCGTGTTTCATACCAAGTGTTTTAATGTTTCACGGTAATAAAGATGTTTTAAAAAGACAAAAATGTGTGAAACAAGCGCAGCGTAATATAAAGAAGTATCCAACACGGAAGTTGTCTCAGAAAAACTGCAAAGGTATTCTACCCTCTGTGTATAAATAATATTTTCATAAAAGGCTGTTTAAAAATTCTATTGCTTTGGAGATTAAGGTTTCTTAAAATTGGCATGTAAATTATAGCCGACTTTTAAGTATATGGATGGATGTTCAGGCTACTTATTATTTGCTAATTAATATAGAAGCCCATGGAAAAATCCACTTAGCAAAAAAAAGAAACAAAGAACATCAGCCATTTAAAATTTGAATTTTGATGTCAGCAATGACACGCTGATGCAGAGAAACATTTTTTTATAATGCTAGCTGTTACCTGTATCGTGTAGAGCTTGGAACACTGATAAAAATGGCGATAGAGAAATATTTTGATGAATGGTTTGAAAAAATGTAGTGATTTAAAGCGTTTTTGTTGACTCGTTAATCCATCTGTTTCCAAAATGAGTAGGTTGACCAAGCTTTGGAAATTGGCCTTGTTTTTGCAGGAGATAATGTCAGTTTTTTCCACCTGTTTGCAAGTTATGTAGCTTTAAATTTAAAAGTGCAATGCAATGGCTTCACTAATCTTAGTATACTTTTATTTGGCGCCAATATTGTTATAATGTAAAAGTTTGGGAAATTACAGAACAATTTTATAGGTGATGTTTTATTGACTTTGTTGGAAAACTATAAAAAGTGAAATCTACTTTGCAAAAGTCACATACAGACACACTGAACTTTAATATTGTAATATAGACTATTCGATAAGGCCCAAGGAAAAAATCACTTCAGCAGAAAAAACAATGAAAAAGATTAGTCATTTGAATTTTGATGACAAACACGAAAAACTGTCAGAAATTTATTTGGCGTTCTTTCTATTGTGTAGAGCTTAAAACAATGGTCAAAATATTGTATACTATTGTGTAATTTTAACGAATGCTTGGAGATATAAGAGTTTAAAAATATTGCTGACGTCAGCAGTCCCACTCATGCACAAAAATCATTTTTAGAAATATGTTCACCCTGTGTAAAGCCGTTCTGTCAGTGATGAAATATTGTCAGTTATTTTTTTGTATATCTTGTCAAACTTATTGCAGTTAAACAATAGTGCACACCGAAATATATTTTTAGATTCGAAAGATAGTCACGAAGAAAGCTCCAATGGTAAGTAATTTTGTGTGTTTTTTAAATTTCGTAGGGAACATTCCTAGCAATTTCCTATGGACCTTTAACGTTGTGTACAGAGGTGGTATCAGGTTTTACCAATATTTTACATTATTAGATGAAAACCTGAGTGTTGATGATGATGGTGACTATGAAGTTTCATCGAAGGAAACACAAGGTAAGTTTTTATAAGCTCCCAAAATTAAGTGCTGGTTCGAAAATTTTTGATTCCAACATCAGAAACTAAATATTTAGGGTCAGATAGTGACAATGACTTTAATTAAAGTTTCTGGATGCAAAGAAATCGCTAGTAAGTTTTTCATTTTTTGTCTATTAAAAAACATTTTGTTTGTCTTCTTTTGTTCTTCTAAATTTAGTCACTTTTTTATTAGACCAAAATGGCAAAAGACTTAATTCTCAGCGAATGTATACATTGTGGTCAGAGGAAAGCAAAGATGCCTTTGATGTGGCATTTGCAGACCATCTGAAAAAGGAACGCGGATATCCCAGTTAGTATATTTGTTAGTTGTATCACTGAAAAAGTTATTTATTCCTATTCTTTTAAGGGTGTTATTCAGTTTAATATGAGTTTTTATCCTAGCTAATATTATTTATTTTACGTTGGGGTTGTGAAGCTGAAAAGTAGCCAAATGCAGTTTGTCTACAACAATAATCTTAAGCAATAATTCCTATGCTAAATGCAGTTAGGTAGCTACGCCATTTATTGTTTTTCTGAAGACGTTGAGCCATTGTTTTAGCAGAACGGGATAACGACAGGCTGTTCCTTGTGTTTTTATCGAAATCGAAGTTGCAATAAATTTTTTTGAAAAAGGGTATTACACCTATACGCATGTTCAACACAGTTTAGCTCTACTAAGTGCTTAGCCAGTGTTAAAACCAGACTGTTTTGTGTTTTTTCTTTAAACTGAACTTACTATAAAGTTGTTTTTTTCAAAAGGGTATTACGCACATATTAAGCACATCCACGTGTAAGGAAAAGTTAACCCCTTTCATAAAATTTTTCTTTATGTGAAGCGTTTATGATGCTATATGCTCTATAAAATTTTTGTAAAATATTATTCACAATAAACATAACCATAGCAACGTATGATATAAGTTTTTGAGTATTGACAGTTGATGTTTGAAATAGCTAAAAATTAGGTTAGCTGGATAGTAGCTGTTTCTCTGTGGCTTGATCACTGAACGTTAGTAAACTGCATATTGAGTTCTCTTAATTTAACAACAAACAATAGTAACATAAAAATGTATTCACATCAATGAAATCTACATAGATTTTAACTTTTTTTCACACAGCCACCACTAATACTCTCTTAATAAGTGTTGATTTTGTTGAACTGCTAGTTAAAAACTAAAATTCAACATTTCGTTGCGACAGTTTTCAAACTTCTAAACAACCAGCATTCCGAAATTTGTTCATAACTAATCTTGTTACCCTGTTTTCAGCGTGCTTATAGCTATGAACTTGTGTGACTATATTAAAATTTTGAATATTTACTCGCATTTTATCATATTAACGAAAGCACTGCCAATATCGCCATTCATGCAACAAGCGCAGACATACCTTGGTTAATATTTTTTAATTGATACTTTACCTAGGATTTTTCGTTTTGTATTGGATATTACACTACCTTCAAGTCTTCTGAGGTTACTGTAGATTTAAAGTTTAAACTTGCAAAACAATGCTATAAAGATTTTTATTATAATTTCACGCACGAACTTTGAAAAATCCTAATTAATTTCAAAAGTTTCTCAAGTAAATTTTAGAAAAAGTCAATATTTTGTTGCATTGAAAAATCGTTATATATGCATATATTCCAAATTGTGTAAGCGCGGTGGGATTGTAGTTTGAATAATCTCGTATTTTAACTTTCTCTGCCTGCACATTTTTTCTGCTTTAGTTGGAATGAGGAAATGTTGCCCCGACATTTTATCTCATTCTGGAATTTTATTTTTGTATGTTTTTAGGCCGTGGAGAAATGGAAGAATTTGCCAAACAATTTGATTTCAACATTAAACAAGTTAGAACGAGAATTGTAAATCTTCGTAGATTGAGACTTCATCGACAGCAAGTGGCCAAAAACCATTTGGGAATTAGTGGCTAAAGTGGATGTTGCCAGAAAAGTGAAAACATCTTTTGGTCAATTTTGTTTTGTGGTCAACTGAATCACGAGAAACTTATTGTATTTATAAGTAATTATTTACATCGTTACATATTTTTGCAGGAACCCAGCCCCATGAGGTGAATAGTTTTCTCATAAAATTTGACCCCGCAATCTCCAAGATTCTCTCACAAAATCCCTTAAACTCGTGGCTGACCTGTGTTTAATATACGCATGAGCATAAATTTTTGTTTTTATGGGTCCCCTATTATTTTGTTGCGATATCTTAATGAACATATAATGCTAATTTTCACGTCTAAGTGGAAGAAATCGTGTTAGGTTTGTCTGAGAAAATAACTACGCAAATGTTTACATAAACATTTTTTTGTTGCTTGTTCTTTTAATTTTGTAGTCATGGTATGTGTAGGCTTTGTCGCATTTCTAAGTTACATTAAACGTTGTAATTAAATGTTAACAATGAAATACACCTGTGCGCGCACAGACACTAACGTTGTATATCTTACCTAAAAGTTTAAGCGAACAAACTGCACACTATCTTCACAGCTTGGACAAGCACACCATCTTACAGCTTGGACAAAGCACACAAATTGCGATTCTGTACTTGCGGGGTAGAAATTTTAAATAGCGAACCTTGTTTCCTGGACAACTGACCCACAGAACTTAACGTAAACTGTATTTGGACGTCGGTTAAGCAAACTTTACTCAACGCAGGCTAGATATTAAAATCTCAATAAGACCAAACCTCGTCTACCTCACTTTGAGACTCGTAGCTGCAGGTTTCAAAAAGTTAGGGATGTTACTGCTGTAATTTCAGTAGTTCAATGCTTCGAATTCTCGAGTAAGATTAGAACTATGGTAATCTTGTTGCCGCTTTTATCTCATCTCTCTTTTTTGTAATCTAGTGAAATAAAACTATATTCACTAAATTGCTAAGACATTCTGAGAAAATGTGTCCGCTATCAGTAGTGTTGGCTATGTAAAGATTACTTGCCGTCACTAGCTCTTAGAAAAATAACTACGATGGCCCTGAAGGCTCGTTGGAAAATACAAAGAGCGAAGGAGACATTTGGTGCGCGAGAGAAAAATAATGACTGCAAGTTCGAAATATCTTATGCGAGCGCGTTCTGTTTATTTGTGTGTGGATAACATGCGAGAAAAATGAAATGCAAGCAAGATTGATTTAATTTGCGTAGAATGCAGATTTTATTCCACAGACTTTCAAGAAACTTATTTTGGTCCTTCATTCCCGAGATGTATAAATACATTGATGATTTGTTCTTTTAACTACACCTGTTACTTGATCATAATGGCCTCCAAAGTGATGTGAAAATGCCTTTTCCGATTTTCTTGCTTGTATTAATCAAGGAACGAATGTCAACAAAATAGAGATTTGGTGAAAGAAATGTCCAATACAGGTCCTTTAGACACGATTGTTTCTGCAATAGCTGACATCATTCGTTACTGTTTCATTTAAATTAACAGAGTTTGCTGCTAAGGGGGAGACCTGATTCCTGATATGAGTTTGTCTTTTACATGACCCTATTAGGCCCCATCTACACCATCGTTTTTTTCCTTTTTAAATATTATTATCTATATTAAAATACCTGTATACGTCTCTCTGTCTGTCTGTCTGTCTGATAATAGAATTTATGGAAAGAACCTCACCCGCGCACTCTTAAGGCTCGTTTCCATTCGACTGCATTTTCCGCTTTAGCGCAAAAAGCTTTTGAGCTTTTTGCTCTTGAGCAGAAATCAATTTTCATCGTGCTTCAATTTTCTTACGTGCGAAATTTAAAAAAAGAAATGGCTGCTGCTGTTAACACAAGATTATAAACTAAAACTACCTTATCGGACAAAATTTTTCGTCGGACAAAAGTGACAAAAAATTTGTCCGATAAGGTATCTCTAATGTTCCAAAGAAGAAGAAAATGTGGATAAGAAAACTTTTTTAAGACAGACGTTCGAAAGCGTTGTATGCAATTTTGATAAAAGACCTTTTGCTGTTCGATCACGAATACTTTTTCAAGGCCTTTAGGCCAAGGCCAAGATACTTTATTTATTTCTGTTGTAAAAAATATCAAGTTTCTTAGGCCCACTAGCGATTCGTTTTGCAGTTCCAAGGAGCATGCATTCTGTTTTATTCTTCTTTAAATTTGTAACTCATTCGTTTGCTTGGAAGTACGATGCAATTCCTTCTAGATCTTCGTTTAACAATTTCTGCACTTCTTCTGTCGTTTTTGCAGAAACAAACACTACAGTATCGTCAGCAAATTCAATGACGTTGCAATTGATGAGGCAGTCTTCAAAGTCATTAAAAAATATATAAGGGATAAAATCGGTATTGATCCTTGCGGAACGCCGCATAACAGTGGCAACTGGTCTGATATTTCATTTTGAAATTTTTCTACTTGATGACGTTCAAACAGGTAGTTAGCAAACCATTTTAGAGCAAGTCCTTTTATTTCATGATTTTCTAATTTCGATAATAAGTTGTCATGACCCAACGTATCAAACGCCTTGGATAAATCAATAAAAACAGCACCTGATAATAGTCCTTTGTCGCCTGCTTTTCTGATGGTGTCAATAAATAAAGTGGTCGCTAGCTCCATTGAACGCTTTCTCCTGTAACCGAACTGTTTATCTGTAAGGAGGTTTTTTTCTTCCAGGTAGTTCATAAGTTGGTGTTGAACAGCCTTTTCTAGTATTTTAGAAAAAACGGGGAGTATAGATATAGGTCTATAATTATTTGCATCAGTAACGTTTCCACTTTTGTGTACTGGAGTTATTTGCGCAGTTTTCCAATCTTTGGGTACAGTTGCTGTTTTGAGGGAAAGGTTGATGATGTATGTTAAAGGTTTTGCTATTTCCTCCCTACAATCCTTTAACATCCCATTCGGCAAATCATCTATGCCGGTAGCTCTTTTACGTTTCAGGTTTTTTAACTCTTTCTCTACGAATAAATTCAAAACATACCCAAAGGCAAAAACAGTTTTGGTTTTAATATTACTTGGACGCGGAACACTCCATACAAATTCTTTTAACGGAAACGCGATTTTCTTTAGTCTGACTGCTACTGTGGCAAAAAACTTGCAAAAAGTGTTCGAGTATAAAAGTGATGATAATCATTTCTCGCTTTTCGTATTTGGTATGTACAAGTGTTTCTTAGCTGTTTGTAAGAATCCCAATCGGTGAACCTTTCGATTTCCGGAATTTACGCAGAAGTTGATCACGTACATTCATATTCTTCTTAATATTAGCTGACAACCAGGGGCATAAAGAACCCCTGATTCGCTTTGTTATAATGGTTGCATGTTTGTTAAATAACGTTGTCAAAATGGTTCTCAAATATTTCCAAGCGTTGTTTACATCTTTCGTTTGATACAAAGGTTAGAAATCGCATGACGAAAGATCTGTTCGTTCGTAAAATATGAGTTTGCGCAAGTTCTTTTTTAACAGAGTTGGGTGTAAATGTACTTTATAGTTAACGCTGATTTGCTAAAAATAAAAAGACAGCAAACCGACCTGGTTTTCCAAACCGTTTGGACAACTGTTTCCAAGCAGTAATACGCATGTTCTGGTCATGATGAGACCTATTGGTAGTATTCCATAAACATGGATATGATTCTATATCCGGGATAAAACTTTCAATATTATAATCCTCTTGAGGTCTTATTGCCGCAACATCAACAGTAGTTTCTTCGTTAGAATTGTTTGGTTGTTGCTGCAAAATTTTATGATAGAGCATATTTATTTCAAGTTCATTTTCGTCTGAAGAAACACATGTCTCTTCGTTGTCCGTCATTTTCAGATTTATTATTGTTTATGTTTTTTAAATTTTGCTGACGACTGTCAAATTACGAAATAGTTTAAAATACTCAAATAGCATTGGCTATTTGTGTTAGAGAGAAAAACAACGTCGCCAAAAGTAGAATGAATTCAACTTTGACACTGAGCTCAAGAGCTGCTTTCGAGCACAAAAAATCTCTTAACAAGCAGTAATTTTTTCTAAGTGCGCATGCGCCAACAATAAGCTCAAGAGCTTTTTGTGCTATAGCGGAAAATGCAGTCAAATGGAAATGAGCCTTTCAGCTAAATTTTTGCGCACGGAGCTAATAGCCATCATCTCGCAGAGAGATTTCGCACTCGCTCTTCATATTTTACAAAAGCCTTTAGAGCCATCGTGGGTGGCGCTATTACTAGGTGTTCGCTATAGGCATAATTTACTGTATTTCGACGTCAAGTCAGCTTTTTGTAATTTTGGAAGATGTCACAAAAACGTCTTTAGGGCGACATATATTGTCGCCATAAGGCCGATCCAGTGATACTATTTTCGTTAAGGCGACAAAAAAACGGTAAGGCGACCAAGAATTATATATCTTTTATAATTTTTAGCAGGTTTTTACGATGGCATGTTAATACCTATACAAAAGAAGCATAGCAGCAGATCTTTGTCGTCAATAGAGAATTTTTCCCAAAAAATAGTTATTTTTAGGTGTCACCCTAAGGTAACATTTTTGGGTATGTCGCCATAAGGTCAATCCAGGATTATATATATATATATATATATATATATATATATATATATATATATATATTATTTTTATGTTTTGTTTTCAAGAAAAAACTACATTAATTTTGCTACTTAAAGTTTCATGCTTCTTAGCAATCTTCAGGCAAATGATACAAATTATACAAGTTGGTACTAACTTGTATAATTAGTACCAACTTGTATAATTTGTATCATTTGCCTGAAGATTGCTAAGAAGCATGAAACTTTAAGTAGCAAAATTAATGTAGTTTTTTCTTGAAAACAAAACATAAAAATAATATAACTGCTCTGTTACACATTGAGCACTCTGTTGTAATTTGTGTTAAAATTACTTCGTGTTTATATATATATATATATATATATATATAGAGAGAGAGAGAGAGAGAGAGAGAGAGAGACAGCACAGAGCCCGGACGCTGTTAAGTTTTTGTCCAGGCTAAACGCTCGGAAAATTCCATTTTTTCGAAAGCCAATGAAGATGCTTTATTTTAATCTCTGTCAATTAAATGACCAATCTGAACAGAGAGTGTACTCTTCGTGTGGCCAGAACATTCCCTGTGCGGCCATGACTAAAAATGCTTACATTTTGTTGGTCGCCCCTTGCTGGTCTCTTTGGTTTGGTCGTAGTAGCTTTATTGATGGGGAGCTAAGCACTATTTTTTAAATTCGTGGTATTTTATCAGGTAAGAATTATTTTATATATAGCTAAGTGAGAAAGGTGTCTGGCTAGCTAGCTATCTCAATTTTTGGTGCTGACTTGGATCTCCTTTTGATTGGTGCTGACATACCCCTTCATGAAATTACTTACTTGCTAGCTAGCTATGGAGCTAGCTACACAAAATAGTGCTTTGATTAGAGTGCCTTTTTTTCTTAAAGAGCAAGCAACAAAAAACCTTTATCCTACCTTGCGTAGTTCTTCCATGACTGGACACTCAACTCCTGTTCTTATGGGAAAAAGGGGGGCTAAAAATAACTTCCAAATGACACTTTGTGGGACTACTTCTATCAGATAAAAAGATATATATATTCGCACAGGATTTTTTTTATATTTTTTGCAGAAAAGTTGTCGAAACGTGACAAAAGTTTATTGTTGCTTGCACTGAGCAGTCGGTGAACTGATAATTAACCTGTAACAATATATAGTTAGCCGATGCAGGATAACTAGATGCTAGCTGTTAAAAGCTTCTTTGTGTTCTTTACAGCTAACTGCGTCTTTTCCATGTTTTTTTCTTAAAATCAGAATAGTTTTGTTGTTTAATAATATAGACGACATATGTACTGCTAGCTACAGTAAAATTATATCTTTTTTGCAAAATCGTTTCTTGTTCTTTTTCTTGGTTTTAATTGAAGCACAACTTTATGTTGATCTATATAAATATAGATGGCTATGGGGAGATCGATAACGAAGAAAAGTGAAAATAACTGTATAAGCGGCTAATTATACTGTACACACCGCATATATAATTATTCTGCATAGATAAATAGAATGTCTGTATATTTTATATGGCTAGCCTTACAAATCCTGTCTATTATTTCCAAGAATGGTCATAGCTTAGATAGGGAGTCCTAGTCCAGGGCTATGGTAGCATTCACTCACCAATATTGAATTGCCGCCAAGGGGAATCGAACCCCGTTCTCCTGCACAAAGTGCTAGAGTTATAACCACCAAGCTATGGCGCCATTGAAAACGGCTAACTATTCTGTTACTGGCTAATTATCAGTTCTCCTTGTGCCTAATTTGCTTGAAAATCTTTCTTGAGATCAACCCAAAGTATCACAAAATATTTTTCTAAGATTTCTTAGAAATGACTTGATTTTTAAAAATTTCACGAAATATACCTGTGCATCACATCGCATGGATTTGTATCTTTGTATTAAATTCCCTTTTTAAATCAAAGAGGCAAAGAGAGGTTAAAAAAGAGACAATATTTAAACAACCTGGTTTTAATGCAGTTTATGGTAAAATTTTATTCTTGTTTCTTATTTTTAAAACGTACTTTCTTTTTCAGATCAGCTGTTATCAAACCATGCACCATCAGCATTTTCAAAAAATTTTCAACAAGAGAGTAAATTTTGAAGGCCTAAATACTGAAATGCTAATATGTATTTATTGCTGAATTAATAAACAATGAACTACTTCATCATTCAAATTGAGCTCGTTCAGAAGTTATTATATTCGAATCGTCAAGTTTCTACATAGCAAGATTTATATTCTGGAATTTCCAGAATTTTCCTGATCACTTTTAAAAATATCCAGTTAAAGTTTTAACTGTTATTTTAGAATACTTCATATAGCTATGTAAAATTTTTATTTTTTATTTATTGAGTTGTATTTTAACATTGCAGGTTAGTTACAAAAATAGTTGAGAATCGTGATACTCGTGATTTGTTTACCCCATAATTCTCCGTTTTCGAGGTCTACTTTAAATTTCAAAATCTTTCAGGCTAATGACGGAAATCTTAAAGCCGCAGGGCTTCTTGTTTCCACTTGCATTGCACGCATCTTCATTGTGACAATATCTTCTGTACAAGCACAAATTACTACTAGAGATAGAGATATGTTCCTTCTGGCGCAGTCGCGCGCACGCTACAATCAAACACAACAAATCCAGTACCATGCGGTGCTTAGTCATGCATATCAAGGGTAAATCCTTAATAGGCGGTGCTGTGTAGGGGTTATTCCCTAGTAAGTGATGACGTCATCAAAAAATCATACAAATAGGAGTAAATTTCTAGCACACCTAGTAGGGGAATTCCCTGAATACTGCTGACGTCATTAAAAATCAACGCATGCGCAATAAAGAGGGGGAATAACTGTGTTAGTCGAGCAGAATGAAATCCCCCGATAAACAAAAAACTCTATACAATAAAGAAATGAACACACGCACTGTGAAACAATTACGTGATATTGCAAAAAACCCGTGGACTTACGGGGTATCACAAGCTGCGCAAGGCCGAATTGATTTCTTTATTGGATGTACCACAATACGCCCCGAGGCCACCCAAAAGGGTTCCAGTTAAACCAACATCGGGGGATGTACCACAGTATGCTTGGAGGCCACCTAAACAACCAGCTAAGCCTATAGTACCAGGGGATATGGATATATTTGAGAAACAGGAGATGGCCAAGATTCGTCCAGCTATAGGGGGTAAAATCAGGGAATGACATAACTGGGTATTGCCTCCATCTGAGATGGACGTCTTCGAGAAACTGGAGCTGTCGAAAAATCGTTCTGTTGTAAGGGATGGGATAAAGGGATTTTATAATTGGCTTGTGGATGCTGTCCCCAAACCTATAAAAGAGGGGGTCAAGAGAACATATGCGACCATCAAACGTACGGTGATGAATCTCTATAACGGCGCAGCCAACACAAGGCCTACACTTCATAACGAGGTAGAAAAAGAGGCCGAGGAAGACTATATTGAAGACATCCAAAATACCCACAATCAACCGGGGCAAGATTTTACACCCCAGGAACATAAACATGCTCACCACAGGACCTTCCGAAGTTTCCGCATTCCCGGTATAGGAGGGGCCGACGTTGACGGGTATATAGGGATGGTGCGACCAAACGTGAAAACCTTGGCTGAGGGGCAGGTAGAAGATATGGGGTCGGCAAAGATACAGCTGTCACTATGGATTATGTGGAAGAAGCCATCAGATATAGAGGGGGCCAACGACGAGGAGTATATTGAGGCGAAGAAGGTCTTCCATAGTAATATGGCCTCAGTATTCCAGGGTAGTGACGTAGACGATATGCTGGATATGATGTTTGCCCAAATCAAAATAGGTGTGGAAAATCCAGCACTGCCCAAAAGTGGCTTTACAATTAGTCGAATACTATACCTCGACGTAGACTTCCACAAATTGAGACTAACAAGAGGCTCATCGTATATCGAACTACCTAAATGGATAGCCTCTAAAAAGGCTGTCATTAACCCGGTGAATGAAGACGAGGAGTGCTTCAAATGGAGCATCATCGCTAGCCTACATCATGAGGAGATAGGGAGTAACCCGAATCGGATATCTCAGATGAAATCCTACATAGACCTTTATAACTGGGAGGGTATAGAGTTCCCAACAAGTATCAAAAGCATATACAAATTTGAGGCGAATAACCCTGACATTGCGGTGAATGTCCTGTATGTGACGGGAAAGAAGATCAATATCCTGAGGCGATCAGTGCACAACGGGCGTACCAGGGTGGTGACCCTATTGTATATCACCAATGATAAAAAGACCCACTATACAGCCGTCAAAAGTCTATCGAGGCTCCTGGGCAAGGAGATCTCGAAAAATAGGAATGCAATGCACTTCTGCCTAAACTGCCTACAGGGCTTTCCCACAGCTGAATCGAGGGATAAGCATTATAGGTACTGTAAGGACAACGAGGCTGTTAAAATTACGATGCCAACAGAGGCTGAAAAATGGCTATATTATAGGGATGGGCAACAGCAATTCAAGGTACCATTTGCTATCTATGCAGACTTCGAGAGTCTACTCATCCCGGTAGAGGATGCCAGGGAGACCAAGACTAAAAAGCTAAGCAAGCATGTACCATCTGGCTGGTGCACGTATAGTACCTTTGCCTATGGGGATGTACCAGATCCCCTAACAGTCTACAGGGGTGAGGACTGTGTGACGAGGTTCGTCAACCATCTGGAGGACGAGGTCAAAAGACTATACTATACCTACCCTCGGCAGGACATGCTGCCTCTAACAGAGGTCCTAAAAAGAGAACATGGCGAGGCCTCGAAATGCCATATCTGTCTAAAGCCCTTCGATGACTGTGAAAATAACCGTAAAGTCAGGGACCATTGTCACTATACTGGGCTATATAGGGGTGCGGCCCATAACAACTGCAATATAAAATACAAGATACCAAGTCACATACCTGTGATATTCCATAACCTAAGCGGGTATGATGCCCATCTCTTCATACGGGAACTGGGTGAGAAGTATGACACTCAGGACATTGGCTGCATAGCTGAAAATACTGAAAAGTACATCAGTTTCAACGTGAAAATCAAGGTACCCCTTGGAGGTATAGGATATGGTGATGGCGAGACGTATAAGAAGATCGAGATTAGGTTCATAGATTCCTGTCGATTTATGGCATCCTCGTTAGACAAATTGGCAAGCAACCTCATTGGTACAAACGCCGCCGGTATGAAATGCCACCAGTGTGCAGATACATGCCTTGAATTGCAGGGTATAGACGCTGAATACATGGCAAAATTCTGGTGTAAAAATTGCGACTCAAATACCACGAAGCAATTAGACAGGGAGCAGGTAAAGGCAAACGTACCATCCATGGCAAAGTTCATCGACAAAGATGATACCTTCAGGCTGATGCTTCGAAAAGGCGTGTATCCGTATGAATACATGGATGGATGGCAGCGATTCGAAGAGTTGGGGCTACCCCCAAAGGAGGCGTTCTACAGCAAGCTGAATATGAGGGGTATCAGCGACAGGGACCATGAATATGCTAAAAAGGTATGGAATGTCATTACCCCAGAGGGTGATAACGTCACCACGGGGGACTATCATGACATCTACCTGACCATAGACGTCCTGCTATTAGCCGACATCTTCGAGACGTTTCGGGATGTGTGCTTGACGAACTACAAGCTTGATCCTGCACACTTCTACAGCGCACCCGGCTTGGCATGGAAGGCAGCACTCAAGTATACCGAAATCAAGCTAGAGCTCCTTACAGACCTCGACATGCTATTGATGTTCGAGAAGGGTATAAGAGGAGGCATGACCCAGGCTCTACACCGGTATGCGAGGGCTAATAACAAGTACATGGGAGACCAGTACGATTCAGAGGTTGAATCCTCCTACCTGCAGTACCTCGACGCCAACAACCTATACGGGTGGGCGATGCGTCAAGATCTGCCCACGGATGGTTTCAAATAGGTATCAAACGTCGAGGCCTTTACAGAAAGGCGGATCGGGAAGCTCGTTGAAGGGAACAAGCATGGATACATTTTAGAGGTCGATATCGACTACCCGGAGAGACTACACGACACACATAACGGGTTGCCGTTCCTACCCGAACGCACGACGGTTCACAAGGTTGAAAAATTGGTACCCAATTTGGAAGATAAGCGAAAGTATGTGGTGCACATCAGGGCCCTTCACGAGGCTATAAAACATGGTCTTGAATTGAAGAAAGTACGCAGAGTGATCCGGTTTAACCAGAAGGCATGGCTGAAGGGGTACATAGATCACAACACTAGGCTGAGAACGGATGCCAAAAACGAGTTTGAGAAGGACTTCTACAAGCTGATGAACCTCTCGGTGTTTGGAAAAACAATGGAGAATATCCGGAATCATCGCAACATTCAGCTGGTTACCAATGAGGATAAGTATACGAAACTCGTGATAAAGCCAAATTTCAAAGGTGTAAGCCGGTTTAGCAAGCACCTCCTAGGTGTAGAGATGGGCAAAACGGAGGTCAAAATGAACAAACCGGTGTATATAGGGCAGGCCATCTTGGATCTGTCAAAAATGGTGATGTACGAGTTCCACTACGACTATATGCAACCCAAATATGGTTCTAAATTACAGCTATGCTACATGGACACAGACTCGTTCGTTTACCATATTCGAACAGAGGACTTTTACAGGGATATCAAGGACGACGTCGAAAAAAGATTCGACACAAGTGCCTATAATCCTGATGATAACAGGCCTCTCCCCATAGGAAAAAACAAGAAGGTCGTGGGCCTCATGAAGGACGAGCTAGCGGGGAAAATCATGACCGAATTCATCACCCTGAGGGCCAAGCTATATGCTTATAAGAGCCTTACAAAAGAAGGCGGTGATCGCAAAGCCAAGGGTGTTAAAAGATGTGTGACGAAGAAATCCATCACTTTCGACGACTATCGGCGATGCCTGGAGGAGGGCGTTGATATCTACAAAAGTCAGGTGCTGATTCAAAACAAGAACCATAAGGTATGCACCCAGGAGGTGAACAAGCTAGCCCTTAACAGGGAGGATGACAAACGGATCGTTCAACCTGATCAAATTACAACACTAGCCCGCGGCCATCGCCGCCTGGTGCCTACCGGGGAATAAATGGAGGTGTGTTTGCTAATCGCTATAATTCTACCCTATGCACTGATCGCATTTTGCTTTTTTCGATATCGCCGTACAATAAAGAGGATGTCTGATATCGCACAAATATTCGACACAGCCTCTGCAGAATATGAACAGATAGAGAAACCCATCGATAAACGCCAGGCTTTGAAGGAGGCCCTACATAAGGGCAAAGGACATTTATTACCGAAGAAATGTTGTACAGAGGGCCTTGTCGACAAGGCTTCAGAGGATACTATCGATAAGGTCCATACCGACTACCTTCAACGTGAACTACATGAAAAAGGGGAAAAGACTGCAAGGGTGTTATCTACCCATGTTATAAGCCTATATGCAAATTTGATTGGGAACTTTGTCGACATCGACAATGTAGATGAATTACGTCGAGATATCGAGGAAGATCCTATTATCAGGGATAGTATGACAGATCTAGGTATCCTTGTATACTGTACCATTGGGAGGTGCTTAGCCCCACTACTGGTAGCGGGCCATACTGCTCGGCATATGAGCAAGAAGAAAGAGGATGCGGAGGAGACTAAAGATAACAAAGATGACCATGGAAAAAATGGTTGAAGTAACCAAAAAGCATCCGGGAAGAGTTGCTGCCGGCAAGAGACTTGCCGAATGGAACCGACTTCGAAAGCTTGGGCTCCAAAAAGAAGAACCCATGACCTTTAGGGAGTTCGTGAGATACTTTGAGAGGGATCTAAATACCCCTGAGGCTATACTCAAAGGGATAAAGGAGACTTTGGAGATCCTTGAAGATCAAGGTCTATCTATCCATCTTATAGTAAAAAAGAAGTGATTTATCTTATAGCTCTTGAGGGCTATAAGATAAATGAGTGAGGATCAGAAACAAGAAGAGAGAGTCATTACAAAACCACCAAAGCATCCGGGAAGGGTTGCGCAGGGGCACAAGTTGGCGGCACTGATGAAGAAGAGGAAGGAAGAAATAAAGCAACAAGAGGCTGTTCTGAACCAACTACGGACACCGGCCCAACTTTGGACGCGGGACTGGCCCGTCTTTAGACAGGCCGGCCCGTCAAAAGACGGGTCGGTGCGTTCGCAATCGGGATGGCCCATCTATTGACGGGCCTGGCCCAACTTAGGACAAATGTATGCAAATACGTCTTAAGTTAGTACAGGCCCAACTATTGACAAAGGAATTTCATGCTTTTAAAAGCTGTGTCATCAGATGGGACAAACTTAACTGTACACAAAGGTCTCTTGCAATTTAGAAAATGTGTCATAAGATGGGACAGGCCTAACTATTGACAAACAATTCCCATGCCTTTAAATGACTGTGTCATAAGATGGGACAGGCCCAGCTATTGACAAACAATTCCCATGCTTTTAAAAGACTGTGTCATAGGATGGGACAGCCCCAACTATTGACAAATGACATTTGTGTTTTCAAAAATCGTAGTAAAAAAGGGACAGATCCAACTATTGATTCTTTTTAGAAACAGCCACAACATGGGTCAGTTTGAAGACTCCTCCCAGACTAAAGTTAAGCCTTGTAACATGGGAAACACACTGTTTCAAATTTAAAAAAAATTGAAGACAGGTCTGGCCCAACTGTGGACAAATGCAGTGTCTATAGGAGAGGACAAAAGAAAACAAATTCTCTAAATATAATCTATTACAAATATAGCTAAAGTAATGAGCAACACAAATAAATGTCATAATTTTTTTCCCTAAAAATTGAACAAACACAGACATAAATTCACATATTGAAAATTAAACATAGCAAAATAGCTTAAACAACAGCTTAGCTAGCTATAGCTACCTGTGAATATATATAATATGAAATTACACTGAGCTAAATGTTATATTTTTATATCTGAGTCATAATTATTTAGCTAGTCATTATGCACGCAAACATCTCCAATCATTCAACAAGAAAGTCTCTAACTGCTTTTTAAAATGCATTCGCTGATCTGGTCTTGCACCAAGAGTTGCCAAGTAGTGTTGTTTTTGCTACCCACAACAATCTTGAAATGCATAACTCGATTTAATCTCAGCTAGCCATATACAACAATACGCCAGAAAAAGTTGCAGGGTCTTAAAGTATGCAAACATCTTTTAACGCCGTGCCGCAAGCTGGTCCTGGCCCGTCAATTGACAGGGCAACATGTCAAAAGATGGGTCACCGTGTCAAAAGATGGGCCACCGTGTCCAAAGATGGTCCGTCCCGTATTAAGACGGGCCGTGTTCTAAGTTGGGTCAGAATAAGGCTACTGTAGAGCCCGCAGTCAAAACCTCTTCTGGGGCCAGTTCCCTACAGTCAACGGATGTATACCTTTATGGGGTCGGTACGCTGGCTATATTAGCGATAGCCGTTGGCGTCTGGTATAAATTTGGCAGGGGTGGCAAGAATGGCGGAGAAACCCACAAACCCACCCCCGAAACTCAACAAAAGGGTAAGGCTCATCCTGAATTCTTTAAAATGCTCTAATATAAATGAATACAAGCAACGTTACCCCAAAAGAGAAGGAGATCCTGGATATGTTGTACGAGACAGTCGTAGACCTTAGCTTCACGTTCGCCTATGCTATGGCGGGTAAGAAATTTTTGGGTATAACAAGGCCATCTGCCAAAATGGACATGAATGACGTCCTCAAGATGACCGCCTACTTCGCGGCAGGTAGGGCGAGTTGCGAAATGGCCGTGAAGAAAGGCTGGCTGCCCGCAAGTATTGTGCCAAAACCAAAATAGAGCGCCCGGTAAAATTTTCTATTTGTCCCCGAAGGCAAATAGAAAATGGAGGAGGCTAAGGATTGCTCAAAATGTAAAAGAAATCTTTCCCTGGACAATTTCAGGATCAAGTGTGGCCAAATGCTAAGGCAGTGTATCACCTGCCTTGATGCTAACAAGGCGTCACGCAAACGTACAAAGTGCCACCCCGGCAACCAGCCTCTGTATGAGCTGATGAATATTTGTAGGGGTCATATTGAGGCCCAGTTTTCCGAAGGTATGACATGGGAATACGAATATATGCACATTGGCTACAAGGTCCCGTTTAAGTATATTGAAACAGACAGGTACCCAACGCTTGTTGATGTTGCCAAGGCATTGCGCAAGGCTCGTACCTTCAAGTAAATTGAAAGTAAAAAATGTTGTTCGAAGTGCAAAAAACTGCTTTCCCTGGACATGTTCAAGATTAGAGGTAATAATAGGACAAAAAGTTGTATAGGTTGCCTGGATAAAGCGAAGGGGCGGCGGCGTACCAAATGCTAGGACCATGTTATCGAACATGAGATAGACCCCATCGGAATAGACAGGGAGATTCAGGGGTTTCAGCAGGATGATAACTATCTACTTTTGTATACCCTGTTGACATGCGGCATCATACTCCGGTACACCGAACTCATCGAAGCACCCCACGAGGGCCATGAAAAGGCACTGCTTGTTAAAAGGTACCGTAAGGTACTGAGGTGTCTACAAGGTAAATTAACATATACTCCACTACCACTTGAATATAAGACCCAAAATACCAAGCTCTGCCCTGCCTGCCGGGGGTCTTTGGTGAACAATCACGGTGGTGTGTTGATATGTTTAAGCTGTGCCGGAGTATATTCAAAAATCCATAATCAAAAGTGGTTATATTATTAGTAAATGATGATAGAAAGTCCCCACACGGCTATCTTTACAGGCCCGACGTCATGCGGAAAAACACAACGTGTCTTGGATCTACTTGAAAATGAATATAAAAAACACTATAACAACATAGTGATAATTTGCCCCACCCTACGATGGAATACCACCTATTTGGAAAGGGCCTCGCTCTGGAGGGACCCTTACGTGTTCCTGATAGACCCCAAGGATCAGCTGTTTGAATGGATCCAAAAATTATACTCATTGTTGGCAGGCGAGGAGACGTTGGTCGTCATTGATGACTGTATAGCCGATGAAAGCCTCGATAAGCGTCGACAGCCCCTACTTGAATTGGCGGTCTCAGGTAGGCACTGCAAGCACAGCTTGTGGCTCCTAACGCAGTCATATACTGCTTTACCCAAATATTTGAGGAGGCAGAAGAAGGCCTTGTTCTTGTGGTATCCTCACGAACGCTCAGATATGAAGATGATAGACGAGGAAACGAATCTCATCCCCGACTGGGGTGAGATCAAGGCTGAACTGAAAAAAATCTAAGCATGCGTGCTTGTACGTGAGATTGGAACACCCTAGGACTTGGAAGATTCTCGAATGACCACGTTGAAAACCTCCGGTTGAACATTGGTGTATAGAAAATGTCCTCACAGCTCGCCTTACTCAACGCAATACCCGCAGGATCGATCGAGATCTTGTTCGATAAACAAAATCAGCCCCTGTTCAAGCGTGCCGATCTCGAGAAATTCCTATGCATTCCAAATGCCAGGAAGTATGGCCTTGATCGTCATATGAAAATATCAAGGGGAGAAATAGAGGGCATGATGGGAACTGTACCCGGCGGGTACAGCCGGTCAGGTATGCTAGGAGGAGGGATAAATCCTCATGACATATTTGTCACGCTTTACGGGGCGTTGGAAATTACCATCAGGTCAAGAAAACCCAAGGCCGTGGCTTTGACAAAATAGTTGGCCGGGAAGGGGGTGGAAAAATTACAGGATGAACTCAAGGAGCAGCGTCAAGCCCTTGAGGATAAGGATATTGCCATGGCGATCCTTGAGGATGACTTGGACGATAGGGACAAACAGCTCATGGCGTTGGGGGATGAGATTGAGGAGCTACAGCAACGTGCCGTGCCCCACCTTGAAGATCCCGGTAAGGATAATAGCATGGTCATTATCCAGAAGAACAACGACGATCCCTTTCAATACCTTGCCATCTGTGGCTAACAGGGGTATGTAGCGCAAAAGATTCGGAATAAGCTTGTTGACTACCCCAAGGGTGAGATTGTGGTACTGGCGGAGACCCCGAATGCTATCGTCAATTACAACTGGCTTCGAGAACGTGGATGTATCGAGGTAAACCCTGAGCGTGTGAGACATTTCAGGCTCGGCGAACACTATACACATGAACGTCTTCTAGAGCTCGGGGAATGAGTGTACACCAAACATAATTTTACTACTCTTGCGGTATTAAAATTACAGGTGAAAGCCTCCGCCTGACATCGGTATATTAGAAATGTCTCTTGCAGCGGTTGATTATTTCCAAGGAAAACAAGTCCGATCATTTTATGTTCAGGATAAAGGTCAATGTATTGTAGCATCCGATGTTTGGAGAGCTGCAGGATATAAACGAAGGGCCGGAGTACAAGCCATTCAGCGATATGTTCCTGCCAGGTATAAAATGCGATTAGGTGACGCCATAACCGGTCCTGAGGGTGTACTCAGATCTGAGTACACCCAACCAAACACAGTTTTGCTGACTGACGCCGGCCTATATACCTTCCTCCTGAGATGTGGTCAACCTGACGCAGAACCCTTTTTGGAGTGGGTTGTAGAAGAGGTGCTACCCAAGGAAATGCGAAAGCTTGCTGCGGCAATCGAGGACAGAGATACTGCCGTCGCTATACTCGAGGATGATCTAGAGGATAGGGACAACCAGCTCATGGTACTGGGGGATGAACTCGAGGCACAGGCTCGGGAAAATGCAAGGCTTAGGGAAAGACATGTACCCAATGCTCAGGACCCCGGAAAAGACAACGTCATCATCAACCACCGTAAGCACAGCGCACAGGATGACGACGAATACCATCATCTTCCCTATTACTGCACGCGTGTTCAGAGGCGCAATATTAGCAAGAAAAGATTGTGGTTCAAGGACAACTACTCAGGCGCGGAGGAGATTGTTGTCATCGACAACCCCAACGGTATACAAGTCTTTAATCGGTTTGAAGAGGAGGAGCATGTGGAGCGTTATAGAAACCATTTCAGGCTTATCGACCTTACTAGGGATGACCTGTACGATTTGGGTGTTCCGGCACTAGAGGACTAGGGAGGCACTAATTTTAATACCCACAAGGGTAAAATTATTTTTGACCCTTTTGGCTGTATGTTAAAAGCCAGTGAAATATCAAAAGATGGAAGCCTATGTACAAAAAAAGCAATTTGCAAAGGATTACGATATCCGCGTACCTGTACTACGATGCTGCATAAAGGCAGGATCAGTGACTGGTTATTGCCCTACCTGCCTGGAAAATTTCAGGTATCGAAATGGGAAATACTATGAAGGATTTGAATACCCTAGCGACCTAGACCTTTTAAACAGGGTATGGTCAGACAGGAAAGCGTGGGGTACATTTGCAAGAAGCGGGATCGATGAGGGATGATATTCAAACCCTAGGACTTTATATTGTTTCGGTTAAAGAGAACAAGTATGGGGCACTCTGTTATGAGGTTATCAAAGATGAGGGGCTGAAGCTATCAGATTTGGCCGACATAGAAACAATAAGCAATATCCTCAATTTTCCTATACCAGATAGACGATTGGTTGATATTGATCTGGATATTGAGCCTGATGTCATCAAAGGTATCGTTTATGGGTACCCATTCTATACCGAGCCCCCCTTTGCTGTATATAAGAGATCCGAGTAAAGAGTTGGAGGATGAACCTCTAGAGGTACTCTTGAAATTACTCTTTACCAATCTTTGATATGCTCCGGGGGTACCTGAACATCCTCTGGAATAAGCATCAATTCTTCTGACACGAAGCTGCGATCAGGACCATCCTTTAAATAGTACAAAAGACGACTACCTGATACTATGCGATCCAACCTGTAAGTATGTTTGCTGTAAAAGGCGTCAGTTGCGCGTCTTTTAGAGTCATTATGCTCCTCTCCTGGTTGTAGCAGATAGAGATATAGACCATCCTCGGGCAAGGGTTTTTCTTCGGGGTATTGTTGACTTTTTGCAAGTGGGACATCCTCGAGCTTAATCGCCTTGTTAGACTTTATACCGATCATGGCAGTTTTGCTGCTGTTCAGACTTTTTGACGATAGTGTATAGGTGCTTGACCCAAATGGTACTAGGCTCCCCAGAGACCAACTCCTGTGCATCCTGAGGCTTAAAGAGCCTTTCCGCGAGTACCTTGTTATAGCTCTCTACAAAGGCCGTAAATGTATGGTGGTATTTGGTAGTGGCTCTCTTGATTTCAACGCCCTTACCCTCTAGCAATTTTGTTACATCTGATTTAAACTCGGAACTATTGTCACACTGAAAAATCTTGGGGTATCGTAAAGGTCCTGCTTTGTAGATATATTTGATCATATCCGCGACCTCGCTGGCCTTTTTGGTACGCAGGGGTCTAGCTACCTTGTACCTTGAGGCCAAGTCAATGCCCGTCAGGATGTATTTATAGGTGCTACCATACAACCGATCATGTGGCATGTAGAGTAGATCAAACTGATGCATTTCGTTCGGTCTTGTAATGCTGAAATGAGGGTAATCAATACGCTTCGGACCTTTGATGTGTCGTAGCCACAAGAGTTGACGAGACAGCCAATGGGTGGCTTTCTTTTTAGATAGACCAGCTTCCACAGCGAGCAATTTGATAGCCTTGCGCCCGGCCCACAGATGTTCAGGGGTATAGTAAATTTGACCTAATTTCTCCGCCTCCTCCTTGGTAATACTATGTGATGCTTTTGACATGTCTTTATTTATACATGTTAAAAACGTTCTTACAGATACTTATATGCCACGAAGCCTAGCAGTGACAATGAGCCAAGGATGAAGGTGAGTTCACCGTCTTGTTGGGGTTTGGAGGGTGTATAATAGTCAGATAATTGCGGGGCCTTCTTGTTTGAAACTATATAATATGTCGTCATCGAGCTCTTTGAGACTCTTCCTTGCCTTTATTTGCAATTCCTTTTGCTCGTTAAACCAATCCAATTTAGCCTGCCTATCCCGTATCCATTGAGCCTGGGCATCATTGAGATTTTCCATAGCTTCATCATGACGCCTTCGTTCGGCCTCACCGTGCCCTGAGAGCTTACTGAATAGAAAATTTGTTCCGGAGAATGCAAGGGCGTTTATTGCCGCCCCTGCAACAAGAACAGCGATTGTTGCCATGCTTTATTAGTACTCCACAGAATGATAACGGCCGCCTAGAATGTTTAATTGAGCATCCATCAGCAGGTACACGTAACAGCGTATATCCCCAGTTCCGTCGGCTTTTTTGGTCATATGGAGGGTAATGCCGTCACTAAGCCTCTGTAGGGGCCTCCCGCTACCATGTAGGGTATGGTCGGGAGATGCTCTGAAATCGATAAACAACGCATACCGTTCATTGAAGAATTGCCCAATCGTTACCGAAGAGTCGTGACTACCAAAGAGGTTGGCAATCTGCTCCAGGTGATCCTTGGGAAGCATGGCATGGCTATACAGTTCGTTAGGTTCACCTTCCACCGTGATGGATATCTTCTCTATTTTGGGATTATAGAAGACTTCATTTACACCGGAATAGGCCTTCACTTTCCCAGGGTCTATAAAGAGTAACAAGACACCTTTGAGACTCTTTGCGGGCGTATCGATTTGGAGGTTGTAGCTTGTATCAGCCTTTTTCATGGTCACCACCTTGCTTCTTAGTATCCTTTCGTAGCGCAACGCGAGACGATTATACCTTGACATCATGGCACTTGCGAGACCTTCATGGGTGATCTTGTCAAACTCTAGCTTGATGTTGGTTATCTTGTACGCTGCATCGGCAGCCTTGGCAGCCGTAGATCCCACGGCTGCTGTCCCTGTATCTTTGATCACGTCAGCATGTGGCGCGAAATGCAGGACAAACTGCAAACTGTCATGTAGCTCTGCCGGATAAAATGGCAAATCCCTCGCTAACTCAAACATTTTACCCAATGGGATGCAGAAAGTGTTGCTATACGCCGCAGCGATGGCTTTCTCCTCATCCGTACCGACGTACTCAGTAGCCTTGACATGCAGGGCTCTGATTGTACCATCGTTGGGGTTGATGCCTTCTAAAATAGGTTGTTTTCCCGATCGAATTTGGGCAGCCACAAGTCCCGGTACACTGCCAGGATATTGTAATCAGATATATTTTGTACCTCATTGATATCCAGGGTAACCCGCAGATTTCTCACCAGGCTTTTACCGATATTGCTGACTAGGGTACGCTTCGTATTTGTGCCCATCAGCGTCAGGTCAAATAAGAGCTTGAGGCTGCCAGGAAAAATGACGTCATTCTGGGACATGTTGGGGATATCCACGTACAGGTCCTCATTTTGATTGATGGTTGAAGGTATGTTAGATATCTGAACACGTTGCTTTCGTCCTTTGATACCAAAAAGCTGTTTCGTCTCTGCGTAGGGGTCTAGGGTTGTTCCGAATGCACTCATGTTTTATTATATAAGGAAAATCTTTAAATAAATGCCAACTAATCCAGTGTTTGTACCTGATATTGATATTGATGACGAGGAGGATGAGGGTCATCCTGATGATACTACGTCAAAACTCCCTAAAACGCCAAAACTCCCTGGAACGCCGGGGCCTTCAACAGAACAACAGCAGGGGGATACGCTTTCGGGGCAGAGGCAAAAGCTATTAAATTCAAGGATCGACGGCCTTTACGATCGTCTTACGGAGAAGTTGGGGTTAAGGCCTAATGCGAGATATTACAATGCCCTCAGGGAGGATAAGGGGGATCAACTTATTGTTAAAAAGATAGTGGCAGGAAAACGAACCTTGCCGGAAATAGTGATTACGAATACCTTAAAAGCCATTGGCCGGATACAAACGTTGCTAGGTAGTAATCGTCTGCAGGCCCTGGGTTTTTTCGACTATGTTACACCCAATAAAGGTGCTAAATTAAGGGCCCAGAACCTCTTGAAACAGTATGGTAAAATAGGGAAGGAGGCTGAGAACGCCGAAAATATTGAGATGGAATCGCTAGAGGAGATCGACGAATTTGTAGATGCCACGGAAAGCCTTATACAAGACACTTCGTTTGTTGGGCCTGATGAAGGTGGCATCACCGAACGTGAAAGAAGGGGGCTGAACCTCGAACTTCAGACATTAAGGGGTAACTTGAAAAGCTTGATAAACAAGATGGTTCTATACGACAGCGAGATTAACGCGGCAGAGGGCAAGGTGAAAGAACTTGAAAAGAAGAAGGCTGGGGCGAATGAAGGACAAATGGCTAAGCTTGAGGGGGAAATAGAAAATCTTAATGATAAGATTAAAGATTTGAACGATAAGAAAGAGGCCATGGGGGAAGCACATGGCATACTATCCACTGACATATACCCCCAGCTGAGAAATATCAAGGACACGCTGTTGAAAATCTCCGAAGATAACACATCTCTGTCTGAGAAGCTTAAGATTTTATTCAATGAGCAAGGGATTACCATAGCGAGTATCGTCTCTGCTATTGGCCTACTGATAAGCACCATTGTACTCTCCGTTACGGGAGGAAGTGCAGCGGCAGGTGCTGCAGGAGGAAGTGCCGCAGCGGGTGCTGGAAAAGGCTTCGTGGAGAAGCAGCTTGAAAGGCTTGGAAAATTTCTCAAATACCTAGCAGGTAAGGCAGGTGTTGCATTACCTGGTATTATGGGTACCATAGTCTTGTTCTTTTTGAGGGTGGCGGCAACCGTTGTCGAATACGCAGCCAAGCATCTGTACATGGTCATCGCGGCCGCTGCCGGGTTTGCCGTGTTCTATGTTAGGGGGGTCTAATATTAGATATTTTTTAAGCCAGATGTAGGCAATAATGATCCCTACGCCTGTCGTGATTAATGCAGCCTTGTTATTCTCATGCTGGTTTTGTGGGGGTTGTTCGGGAGGATGTATAGGAGGGGGTAGTTTGATATCTGCCACATGTCTGATGGTATGCTCGGTATGCCTAAGGGGTGTGGTATGTATAGGTGTTTTGATAGCATGTCTGGGAGGTATAGTATGCCTATGTGATATAGCATGTATAGGTGTTTTGATATCATGCCTTGGTGGTACGGATGTCGCATGCCTGACAATAGGCTTGTTGTTCACATCGATCTGTGCTCCCACATTTACATTGGCGGGTGCTATCAGGATATTGTTGTTGTACCCTACAATCCTGCCTATGCGCAGGTTCGTGTCCGATGGCAACATATACACGCTTGGCATAACGGCAAAATTCACCGGCGTTCTGGCATATTGTAACACCTTCTGGAATTCTGTAATGTCGTGTCCCACATTCTCCTGACGTTGCACCATGGCTTCAAATTTCTGCATTAAAATCTGCCTTGCCGTATAGTTGTCCGCACCGGATCCGAGTAGGGATGCTTTGGCCCCTGCCTGCGAACCAAGTAACAGTACCACGTATACTCGAATAGTCTCACTTAGCTTAGTGAGGCCTTTCGATGTCAAACCCTGACTTGTAGGGATTATGAACTTGGCCCAGTCACCATCAACCTGAGGCCACCATGAACCATTGGTGAGCGAGGCACCTATCGCCCTAAACTTGTATAATTCATTGGGATCTGCACCATATTCTCTACATACTTGCGCATACCCAGAGGTTGAGTATGGATTTTTGTACTGTGAAAAACCATCATCGTAGGGCATGGGCACCTTCATTCTTGCCAGAATACGCCGCATATGGTAGTAGACATGAAATTTAAAGATGGCATTAACAATGGGTACCGAACCCGTTAGGTGCTTGGTAGATATGCCTAATGCCGTGGTTGCGCAATGGGTGGTAAAATTAACCTGCACATTCCAGTAGTCAAGCGCTTGCCCCTTCCATCCCACTCTAACAGGGTCATTCAGTAGATTACTCGGAATTTTGATGGGATATTTTGTATACCCGGGAAATGACACCTCGATGTGTGATTCCGTAGACACGTACAAGTCCTGATGCTCTAATTTTGTTACACCAGGTTGCCACTCTCCTCTGTTGGACCTGTACCTTACGTTGGGGTTATATAGGTAAATGTTCATCCTTTTCTTCTAACAAGAAAAGGATGAAGCAGCTATATATCACTGACATATACAAGCCTACCATTTTCAAGGACTATCTGGGACAGAATTGTAGACTTGCCCTTAAATCAATCAGTATCAGAGGTGAGTGGTTGAACATCTATAATAACAACGACTTCACCATCCGTAGGGTTGGTCCTGATCAAAGGGAGACCAGGATACGGATTATGGCCGGCCTGTATAGGATTGAAGACGTGGTGTCTATTGTAAACAGTCAGTCGGAGGATAAAATTAAGTTATTTATGTTGAAAAATGGGTTATGTACCCTTCGTGTCAGTGATGGGTACACCGTTGCATTTAATAGGCAACTGCATGAGCTACTTGGCTTTGCATACGATCCCGCGAAAAAGTACTATCAAAAGGGTGACTATACTGCAACTTATAAAACTGATATCTATATAAGACTAAGACTCGTTTGCCCTCAATTGGATGAGGATGACTGCCTGTTAGATGGTAAAAAGTCTAAAATTCTGGCACTACTTCCCATTAAGGAGCTAAACGCTTGGGGAGATATGTTGACTTGGACCTTTGATACCCCCGTCTACCTCCCCTTGAAGGGTAGTACTAATAATACTAGTAATCGTCTCGAGTTTATACTGACAGACGAATTCCACCACGACAAAAACGTTTCGTTCACTGGGATAACGATGTGCCTTCTCATAGAATAAAGATGAGCGATATCAGCAAACTATACCCTAGTTTGCCGAGTGCACCTGCACAAAGTGCCGATATACCCGAGGAAAGCCAGGTCCACAGGCTTAAAAAGATCGAAGACATCGAACAATACCTCAGAAAGGAAATTAAGGAGCGGGATAAGCTCGCTAAAAATTTTAAGATGCACGGGACCTGGGTCCGTTACTGCGACCATGGGCTGCTTGGCATTACTATAGTAACGTCGGGTGTCGGAATCGGGGCGTTGGCCTCAGGCCTTGGTGTTCCAATCTGTATAGCGATGGGGGGTATTACGATCGCATTGGGAGCTGGGCAGGCAGGTCTTAGAAACGCCGGGAAGAGGCTGGGTTTGAAGGCTAAGAAACATGAGTCAATTAGGCTACTCGCGGAAACAAAATTAAACTCTATTGTTGATCTTATATCAAAGGCTGTAGAAAATGGGGTTATCAGCGACTACGAGTTTAGTCTCATTATGCAGGAGAAGCAAAAGTATATGATATTGAAGGAACAGATGCGACAGCGTGTTAAGAGGATTGTTGACTCCATCAATGAACGGGAACGTGCTCAGCTAGTTGCGAAAGGTCGGGAAGAGGGCAGAAGTGATGTTTTAAAAAAACTTCAGTCTGCACAGTATGCCAGCGGTATCTAGAGTCCCCACCTGAGTATAAGCCTTAATTTAATATATTTTATAGGTCCTGCATGACCTATGAAATATATATATATAAATAAATATATATATTTTTTCTAATCCTCCTCACCTAGCAGTGATTCCCTTTCGGATTCCTTATATCGGCATTCAATAATATGTGCCTGTGGATGGTAATTATTTCCCTGCATATACACGGATGATATAGCCATAATTGTACTGGCCTGGCATGGTAAATTATATGGTACTTGCATACCATGGAACTTAGTTGTAATAGCGTCTTTGTAGTATTTGAGTTTGGCATTCACGTAACGGTCCTTTTTTACGGGCTCTGTCATCAATTGTTGAGATATCAGCCCTGATATTTTATCCCAAATTTGACGATACTTCGCAACCCAGTCGGGGTGGTCCTCAAAATCGAGGCCCATCGCCGGTACGGCATTGGCGTTGTATCTGGTCACTCCATTCGGGGACCAGGTTTTGAGTGTTTTTATTCTCAGGGCCACCACGAGGTCTTGTGTATGGTATCCTACTATATACCGCTTATCCTTGCCCCCACTAGCGGGTATTGGATCTGACACTGTCAGGCAGTCCACGTTGATATCGTTGATTTCCGTAAAGGTGATCGCAAATGAGTAGAATAGCTTGGGGTTTACAATTTCGTTCTCAAATAGCATGTTTTTATTGGTTCCCAAACGACTTCAGAGAGTTGCATATCATTGTACATACACACCCGCCCCCGTTGTATGTAATATAGTCTTGATAACACTGCCAGCACAAGATTTTACCGTTTACCTCAAACCTCCGACCGCATGCGCACCTATCATATTCATCAAGTATTTTTTCACAGTCCTTACATCGTTCTTCATTCATTTATTTTAAGGGCGTTGTAGCGATCCCATAGGTCTTGAATACTCTGTTTATTATATTTTTTCCGATTCATTTACAGTGGACAACGCTATAAGTGGCATCTTCGATTTACAACTAATGCACATTTATTAGTAGTATTTTTTGATTTCATCTTATAGCCCCGAGGGGTTGTAGGATGACTTATGAATTTCACCTACATATTGAACTTGTCGGGGACATGCTCTAACATATGGGCCTTCTACTCAAGGGCCTTGCTGAATATGCCTTGCGTCTTGAATTTATCTGGTATATGCCTGAGCATCCAGGGATGATTTTCAACAGCCCTATGGCACATGTCCTGCGTCTTGAATTGATTCGGTATATATGTGAGCATCCAGGGATCTTTTTCAACAGCCCTATTACGCATGCCCTGCGTCTTTATATGATCCGGTATGTGCCGGATCATCCTAGGTTCTTTTTCAACAGCCTTGTTGCACATATCTTGCGTCTTGAATTGATCCGGCACATACTCGAGCGCCAGGGGATACTTTTCAACATATTTGTTACACATACCTTGCGTCTTGAATTAATCGGGGACATCCCTTAGCATGTGGGGATACTTTTCGGCGGCCTTGTTGCACATGTCTTGCGTCATCTTTATTATAAGATTTCAACAGAGTCAGAAGATTACATCTATGTATTGGATACATTTTTATGGCGCATGCGTTGATTTTTAATGACGTCAGCAGTATTCAGGGAATTCCCTTACTAGGTGTGCTAGAAATTTACTCCTATTTGTATGATTTTTTGATGACGTCATCACTTACTAGGGAATAACCCCTACTCAGCACCGCCTATTAAGGATTACCCTTGATATGCATGACTAAGCACCGCATGGTACTGGATTTGTTGTGTTTGATTGTAGCGTGCGCGCGACTGCGCCAGAAGGAACATATCTCTATCTCTCTACTCTGTTTAAGGCGGTTCCCCTAGAAAAAACCTATATCGCAGAGGATTGTCTTTTCTGAAGATACTTGATGAGGATATCATAGTATGTGACGGTACGACAAAATTAAGTCAAAAATTTCATTGATTGGTTGCCATAGTTACCCGTTGCTAGGAGAAGTATAGGCAAAATATGAAATTTTGCTGCTCGACGCCTAACCAAATAACTGAATAACATGCGTTATTTCAAGCGCCTTTTTGGCCGCTTTTGTTCCTCAAGGGTCACGTGTATGGATTGAGTGAAGCGCATTTTCGCAAGGCTGACTCGTCTTCCAGAGAACTGATGCGGTATTTTTTGGACGACAGAAAAGCTAAAACAGGGCGAAACAGGCAATATCTCGACAAAATAACTGAAAGACAAAACTTCGATTTCAAAATCGGTTTCGTTTAAACACTAGGTGGTACTAATGCCTGCATCCACAGAAGAAATTGTAAAGCGTGGGTGCTTCGATCTTGAGAATTCTTGTTTCGCGTGGATTCCGATTTTATGGACATTCTTGACTTGTGGATCGACAAAAGGTGTACGCCAGCACTATTTCGACCTGAAAAGCACCAAATACCTAAGACCTTAAGTCTAATTGATGACGAGTAAACTCTGACGAGTTCACTTCGCAGGGTGCATCGTTAAGACAGCTTTCTGACTGAGTGTGGAACACTCCATATAAAATTTACAGCTCTGTCATATATTGCCTTAAAGTATCATCTAGCTATTGCGAAGAATTAAACATCGACGGAGGGGCAAGAAAGCTGTCTAAAAACGCGAAAATGGTTGCTATGGGCGCTGCTATGCACTTATATTTGCGGTTGGCTGGAAAAAGTGGCAGAATGCGCAATAAAAACCTAAATTTGTCATAAGCACTTCTTGCCACGGTATTCTAAGATGAATTTGCTGTCAGAAAACAGCTAAATGACAATTCTTGAAATTTAGAAATTTTTTCTAGGGGAACCACCTTAAGGTTACCAAAAAATACGCTCGCTTTGTTTAGAAAAGCATCAATGCTCAATTTTTCAGTTGGAGGGGCGAGATTATAAATTTGAAAACCTTTTTGTGATTAAGTAACTAAGGACTGTCGAGAAATTTATTTTTACATTGGCTAAAATGCACTTCAAATTTCAGGACTGCAGTATGAAATTGATCAAGAGCAATCATGTTTAGTCTAAATTGGACTTTTTCGTGTTAATAGTTTTTTCTGGGGAAGGGGATTGGGAAGTGGTCCGCCCCTTCCCCCCTGGCCTTCATTGACTAATCCCTCAATCAACGACCGACGAGTTGGAGTATCGCTCCTACTGAAACAATGGATTTTCTGTACCTATATGCTCCGAATCAATAGATAGTGGAAAGCGCTTTTAAATACCGGTACTTGTCGGTAATTCCGACCCTACACTTTAGGGATTGGGGAATAATCGACAAGTATCCGAATGTCTTCAAACCCCATCTATTAGAAACAATCCAGTCTCGCTCAAAGTCTTAAAATCGAAAGAAAAAAAAAAGAATTTTCGTGGTCTGTAATTTAGTTAATGCATTGCAAGGATGTCACTGTCTCGATTTTGCATTGACGTTTTTATTAACGGCAACATTAGAAGACATTGTAGTGTTAACGCAACGCATGAGAGCAGGAATTTAACTGAATCAAAATTCATTTTTTTTAAAGTAGATGCCATGACTGAAGAATTACTGACACAAGTCATTCGAGAAATACATATGGAATCATCACCGGAACCAGATGCATGGGATCCACCTGATAAAATGAAAAGTCTGACAGATGAATGCTTACTGCGTATTTTTTCCTGCTTAGATTTTAAAGCAATATGCCGATCGTCCTGTGTCTGCAAAAGATGGTACGTAATAGGAAAAGATCGGAGTTTGTGGAGAACGGTTAACTTATCGCCCATGAAACAAGAATTTAACGAGGGTGATGTCATTAAATTAGTTAAAGCGAGGCTTCACTTTACCCGCAAACTCAACATCGGTAATTTGAAAGTTAATCATCGATTTCTACGTTTCTTAGAAAAACAATGTCCACATTTGCGTATCTTCATCTTTGGCCCAGATAGTTCTGTCCAAATGCCTTCGCGTTGTCTAACGGTATTTGATTTTCCCAAACGTATTGAGACGTTGGATCTTCGACATGTGGCAGGTGATTTTGACTTTTTAATTCGCAGTAACCGTACGTATTATAACATACACAACATTGGCATCGGAAGGTTTTTATTCACGCAGACCGATCTAACTTTATTGTTTTCAAAACTTCCGAATCTTACTATCGTAGATCTGACAAACTGCGTAGAATTTGACGACAACGGATTAAAAGTACTAGCTACAAGTTGTCCAAATATAGAGTCGTTGTGCTTAATTGGCTGCCGTGGAATTCAAGGGAAAACATTTCATACATTGTTGAAGTATTGCTGGAATTTAAAGACATTATTATTGCGATATCTGAAATTCCAAGATCATGTATTGACGCAAAACATCTGGAGGGAAAGTGTCATCGAAGAACTAGACATATCAGCTTGCCCAAAAATCACCTGGCAAGGACTGTTTTCATTTTTGACACAACTTAGGCATGTACAGTATTTAAACATGTCGTACTGTGGAGAAGGTCATGCTGTCAACGATGCTGTACTGTGGGAGTTGGGAAATAAAGGTGTGGCTGAACGACTTGTTATGTTAGACTTAAGATGGAGTTTCCACTTGACACCCAATGCTTTGTTCAATTTTGTAAAACGTTGCAAAAACATTGAATACTTGGGACTTTACCAGTCAGTTCAAGTTGGAGCGGATAACATCGCTGTGTTAGTAGGGAACTTGCCAAAGATAAAAGTGTTGGAATATGGTGGTTCGTTGCCACAGTTGCTGAGTGATAGTAAGATTATACCGAAGTTGATGACTTACGCAAAGCAAATTGAAGTATTGTCACTGATTAACTTCACAACACAATCAAAAAAGGATGATTATAAATTCTTAAAAGCTTTCATGAGAAAATCAAAACATTTAAGGCGAATAAACTTTTGTGATTGTTCGCCTGATCTGGTTAAAGTTGGAAGCGAGGCTGCGAAAAAAATTCACCGCGTGAAAGTGACTGTGAAATGGGAGTGCGCGCTGCCGCCACCGAACTTAACTTTAGATTCTATAGTATTGTAGTTTTTATATCAGCAGGGATTCTGTTTTGTCCGAGGAGGCGGTTTTAAATTTTTTATTTTTTAAAACATTATTTGTGGATTAAACTGCTTGCGTTTAGCAAGGTTTAAAAATTCAGTTGCGATTTCCATCAAACATTGCCACATGTTAATTCGTATTTATAGTAAAATTTGTGTGTATCTTTTGTATATTTGTATGTTTTATATATGGAACATGATATTTTTATTTGCCGGTATTTTATTTTGCTATCATAGTTTCGCTGGATTCAGGAGGACGCAGGGGAACATTTTTGCAATTTAAACTTTTACTAAGAGAGAAAGTACAAGAATTTTGATGAAAAAAAACACCATCAAACTTGCATGTTTTGACGCCTCATCATATACAATCATATGCGGGGGTTAAGTTTACCGATTTGCTTTACTTCATATTTTTCAACGTGTAAGTATGTCAAATTGAATGCGATATGTGTATGCGTCGTATAGTGTGTGCGATGTAACTGGAGGACTGCAAAAAAATTCTACGTATTGGACTAGAATTGATAGTAACAAAAAAATCAATACGAAGATGTTTCGTTTTCATAAAGAACCAGATGTGGAATGGTAGAAAAGTCCCCACACCTACGAAACCCTGGAGACGAGGTTGTGAATAATCTACTTTTTCGACCGCTATATGGATATCTTAAGCATACTCTGAAATCTTCGATTCATTTTTGTCTTCTTGATGTTACGAAACCCAGGGCCAAAGAACTGGTTTTAAAAGTGGCGGACCAAAATAGCGACTGAGAAGGCCTAGCCATGGTTAGGGCTACCTTAAAAAATGTTTGAAATTTAAGACCTCCAGATGATCAAAAACACCACAGTTAAACTCGAATGTTTTGAAGTTCTGAAACTTTTTGAAGTCGGTAGTTCACATCATACAAACGCACATAATAGCAACCAAAAGGAAGCACACTGAAATTTCTTTGAAAGTAAAGTACAATGCTTTACTAAAGGAGATAGAAAAGGGGAAACCAAATAAAGATGTGGCGAGTCAATTCAAAATTCGAGTTAGTACCCTTGCTACTTGGGAGAAAAAAGATAGGAGAGTTAGAGAAGAAAAATTGCCAAAAACATCAGTCCATTGAAGCTATGATGATGCTCAAGACAGCTTGGTGAGGCGACCAGTAAATCAATTGTTAACTATTTTTGAAAGTCAGGAATCTCATAGGACGCTTAGAAAGGTGCTATAGATAATCGCGATGACCCCTTGAAAGATATGGTTGATAATACCGTGGGCGATAGTGCTGATGGGTAGAAAAACGATGCTGTAGAAGAGCTGGAGTTCGATCTGGATCAACTTCGCAAAGTCGGGCCAGACATGGCCCCTGAATCCATTGACATTGAGGTAGTGACCTACGAATCCCGGCCATTGTCTGTTGTGGAAATAGTGAGTGAATATCACTGGTTGAAACTGTTGATCTCGATAATATGAGCAGCGATGAGGATGATTTCCCTGACGATGATCCTGATTACCACCATCACTCAATGTTAAAACTTTCTGTTAACTAAATTAAGAAATAGGCTTCTGGCCACCCACTCATAGCGATTTGTAACACAAACTTCTTTTTCAAAATAGAACTTTAAAACACAATATAAAAAAAACTTCAAGTGTCCTCAATGTTTACCATCTCAATGTGGTAACGACACTAAAAAAACCCTTGCTGTAGACTAAGCCACCATTTTCATGATTATAAAGTACACTTAACCACAAACGACTCCTGACCACAAGCACACTAATAATTTCAGAGAAAAACGTGAAAAACACAGATAAAACAAAATCGCGAAAAAGAGTGTAATAACGTTTTAACTCTTAGGAGAGTATACAGATAAAAAAACAGAACAGTTCTTTAAAAATATATCTTTTTTTTTCAATAGTGCATAATGTCTGTTTCGAAATATAACTTCTGTCATACATCTTAATCACGTTGCATATTCTTATAACAAGCAAACATGCTGATACAGCGTTTTTTTTTTGTTTTTTTTGTTTCATTCGTTTTTGACGCACCAACTCTTTGGACAAAAACTCTTCGAAACGTAATGACTTTCTTTATTTTGCTCTCGATCAACCAGGTTACTTCATTTATTTGAAGCTCGATTACTCAAACCGCTACTTTAAATCCATGAATTTAATGTCACTCACTATTAAATATTCTTTCGGCAGAGGTCTGGGTGCTGGCGATAAAACTGTGAACATCTTCGACTCAATGTCTACATTTGTACTATAAAAATGATCAGCTAAATATCACGACATAGCTTTTCGCAGAGGATATTGACAAAGATGAGGTTTTTTGGCCTCTACATAGCGAAAATAACAGTCGAGAAAAAAAGGTATAACTGCAAAATGAAAATAAAACACATACAACTCTATTTTTCACAAAACAATAACAGATATATGGCTACAAAACAGCAAACTTACATTACAATGAATCCAACAACATTGGATTTCGTTAAATCGTCTTCCGGCGATTCGGCAGCACTGACAGCACACAATGAATGAAGTAGAGCAACACCTAGATTAAAAATAAAGTTATTTTGAACTATAATTTTGCAGCAATGAGAGGAAATGAGGAGGATACGATTCGTATTTTCATACGTTTAAAAACACGAATAAAGAAAACAAACAAAAAAGTTTGGGATGAAGATCTCTCCCAAAACAGTTCTTTCTGGGAAGGCGCTAAAATATTGAGCATGTCAAAGTGAAATAAGATCGTACTTGGTGCTACAGGAACAGCTTTCATACTACTGTCTTCAGGTTCCATACCGAGTGGTAAACAGGAGTCGGGAACTTCAGGAGCTGTACAAAATTGAAAAGTATTATCAAACCTTTTATTAACACAACCTGCTAAGTTTATCTTCCGTTGTATGAAACAACAGATGACTACTGCCTTAATTTTTTATGATTCGAAACATTTTTTGAGTTCTTAATTGTATAATTTTGCTGTTGTGTACTGTATACAAGAAAAAAAGACTTATGTTCATAACCTCCAATTTTAAACAGTTTTACTTCATCGAATTTTACGTCGAAAACATGAGGATATAACGGTGTTCGGCCACCGTAAAAATATTCTCGAATTTTCTCATCACGTGCGTTTCTTCTTTGCTCTTGGCTTCTTTCAAAGACCTACAACATACATGCAAATATATATCGAAGGTGTAATGTAAGAAATGACCTTGCTGGAAGAGGGCCACGGTCCTCAATATTTGGTTTTAATTAATAGTTCTCACCCCACCAGATTTAGGCAAATGTACGCATTGAACCGTATCACCAAGATTTGTTTTGAAATCGTTGTAAACACGTTCATGATCTAACACCAAGATCACATCAACTAATAAAAAATAATCGAGACAGACTGACAAGACTGGATAAGTTTTACATTACTAAATTTTTTACATTCACTAAATTTTTTACATTCACTAATTTTTTTTGCTTCAAAGAAAGAAAAGTTTCTTGGGGAGTAAAATTGGTCTTTAAACGCCTCGAATGCACTACACTGAAACGAATCTATATTTTTTGTGAAAGTAAAATTATCGCAAGTTGAAAAAAATATTTTCCATATTTCGCAGGAACAAACTTTCACGAATAAAGCCTAAATTTTGCTTGACTGCTATTTTAAGTTACAGCCAGTGAATGGCCCCAATGGACACTAAATTTTAACATACCTTTAAAAACTTGTACAATATTCATGAGAATCTTGAATCCACCCCCTGTCACCCAACCACAGGTGTTAATGATGCAACCACTAACGCCAGCTAAAATAAACAAAAAACATATAACAAACAAAAGATATCGTTTGTTTGAATGCTATGAACAAGTGGTAAACAATACCATATATTTTTGTTGCGTTTATCGTTTGGTTTGTTTAAAATTTCTGAACTGTAATTCACGGGGTTTTTCTGACATTTTCAAATATGAGCTAAAATTTCTCTGGTGTACTAAAGACCCGGCATCAATGGTTAACATTCTACAAAACTTAATCTTGAAGCAGATCTTACCTTTTTCGTTATGCTCGAAATGTTTAAAAACAACATCTGCTAACTGTGTGGCTAGAACATTGTATAGTTTCAAGTTATCAGCTGGACTTGCATTTCCAAAATTATAAACCAAAGGAGTCTGCAATGAAAACCCTGAAATAGAAAAATCTGTTTCTACACAAAATAATGAGCATCCTGTCGCTACTTTAAAAATTGTATGAGTTGATTCCGAAGACAAAAATTAGCCGTTTTTTAATACTGTTTTACCAAATTATATACTTTCTACATATTGATTTCATAATGATTTTAAACCAAACCATACTATTATTAATAAACAAGTGCCCACATAACATTGATTGGTCCTGTCTTTATTAAGAACACACAAAACTTGTAGGCTTTAATACTTGCTGTAGTTAAAAAAATGTTTGCAATTAACCATCAAAGCAAAGTTGGGGAAAATCTATCGTAAAACGCAGCTAACTATATATATGATTATATACCTATAAATATGTATCAGAATATATTTTTGAGATGTATTACCTTCCTCCGCATCAGCTGGCCTTTCAACAAGAAGAGCACCTAAATACAAGATATACAAGATAAAGCAGTGCATTGCTACTCTAGATAACGATGTTGAAAAGGTATACATTCATTTGAAGATTTCTTAGAAAACACAACATACCCATTGTTCCAGGAACAGATATAGATCCCTGTTAAACAAAACATTGTTTTAAATTAAAAAACAAGTGGTACGAAATAAAATATCAAGACCAAATCCAATTTCATAATTATTAATTGGCAAAGTTGGTAAAAACGTCAATTTCTTTTAAAAGCATTCCATCACACCGTGAGTCATGTGCATAACGATAACTATTTTTTGCAATCGAAAAAAAAGCATGAATTACAACATATCTGTTCGCTATCAGATTGTAAACCAAAAAAATTTACCATGTGCAGTGAAAATTATTCTTAATTTACTTCCTAAGTTAAAGCCAACTTATGCAATACCTGTCCCACATCGAGGTCAACAAATATTGGTCTTCTTCCCATTCGAACACTGTAATTTAAAAGAATACGACTGAGAGTTGATTTTCCAACATTGACAGGTCCACATATCATCACCTTGCAATGAAAATAGAAAGTAACGTTTTTATTGGTATATTGTTAATACATAATTCAATGTGTAAGGAAATTTGTACCATACCTTTGGACCAATGGAACTGTCATTTTGCTTTTCAACTTTTTGTCTCATTTGCTCAATTGCCATATGTACGTTTAAATATATAACCATCGGTGTTTCACCAGAAATATAACTTACTTCTAATTCACCTGTTACCTGAAAAATAAAAACAATAACACCAGTGACAACATAATGCATAAAATACCTAATTTTTGTGTGAACTAATTTGCGTGAAGTTGGCAAAACCAATATTTTCCCAAATTAATTTTGTGAATTTCACACAAAAAAGAATTTTTAAGGGCTGTTATGTATTCCGTAGTATACGATACTACAAAAACTCTTTAGTAAATTGTAATGAAAAAATTAATGTAAATTGATTTTCAAAAAAGAAAAGAAAATTCAAATTTCGTATAAGTTCCCCAATAATTTTCACGAAATGGACAAAAACTAGCGAAAGTTGAAGGAATGTGAGATAAATACAGCTGTAGTACTTTCTAATTTGAATAATGTTTTTTGAACAGACTAACCTACTGTTAGCTGTTGATATTTCTAATAAAATTGGAAATATTTTCTGCAATTACCTCCACAACACATCCATGCCATGTAAAAACAGCAACTTTTGCACCACTACCAAATAAATAGCGCCTATTTCGGACTAACTCTGTACCAAATATTTCAGCTTGTCCATCAACTATCTATAACAAAGTCATGAAACTTTAAACATTTGTATATATTTATTTATATATTTAATAATATAAATTGAAGTTAAAAGAAAATTGCATGCTGATAATAAATTTTATATATACGGAGACCTGGGAACATTGCATGAGATGAATCTTGTCCACATCATTGACAAAAGAATTTCTGAGAATCCAGGCAAATTCAGTATTTCAAGCTTATAAGACATTCATCAGCAGATAACAGAGCTAGTATTGAGCAATGCAAACTCTGGGGCAGATCAAGCTATATTTATTCCAATGTGGAGAGTAAGATGAGTGCATAATTTACGAACGGGATACTTTAACAAAGTTGTGGGATGCTCAAGACACCTTGTGCCTTGCAGCTCAAGAGCTAGTATATATACATTTTATTTTTGTTTTTACAGTGAGACATACATACCATAACTTCTACTTCATTGTCTTTAGCTACTTCAAGTCGTAATTCCTGGTCCACTTCTAAAGTCCACTCCTTTTTAGGTGGTGCCTAAAAATACATATCAGGGTTATGTACTTAGTCCTTTTTCGTTTGTTTTAATCTTAGAAGCACTGTCGATGGAATTCAGAAAAGAGTGTCCACAGGAGTTATCGTATGCAGATGATTTGGCTCAGTGGTGTTGATGGAAGAATTAGTTGGAGAAGTTGTAAGGACTAGAAAAGAAAAGATTAAAAGTGAATACAGCAAAAAAGTCATGATTGACGCCAAGTGTGACTTTGTAGTTAGAAAGTAACCTTGTGGAGTTTGCAGGAAAAGGGTTGGTAGTAACTCATTTTTTTTCAGCCTTGTAAGCATTGGAGAAGTGCAGCCGGTTATTAAGAAGGTTATTAAGAGCTGTCATTCAGTTTGTATGAAGTGTTGCAAAGGTGAGGTTATAGACAACAAAGCTTAAATGATGTAAAAATGGCTCGTTAGAGATAGTTAAGAACTTCTGTTACTGAGGTAATATGTTGGGTAGTAGAAGTGTTATGTTGTAATGTAGCAAAACATGGGCATTGGAACAGGAGGATCTTGACCATTTAGAAAGGAATATGAGAATGGTTAGGTGAATGTGCAACACCAGTTTGAGAGACAGAAAAATTTCAGATGAGCTAAGCCAGCTAAGTATTGGTAACATTAAAGATGTTACTCATATAAGAAGACTGAGTAGTTTGGACAGAAAGAACAGAGAGCAGAGGTAGACTAAGAAAGACTTGGTAGAAGGTAATAAGGGTAGACTTGATGCACAGAGAAATTTGAGTTTAGAACTAACACAGTCTAGATCAGATTGGAAGTATAGGTCATTGATTATACCCTGTCCAACCCATGCTAGAATTAAGCTAAGAGAAAAAAATACTTACTTGAGCAGAAGGAGTGTCAGTATCCATGCTCTGTCAAACATAAGCCACCTCAGAGTGCAGTTAATTAAATCAAGAACAAATACTTGATGTAAAACCTAAATACATGACGTTGTTTTCAGAAATTTTTAACACAACATTGAAATATATATATGAAATATATATATACTAGTCGATAAAGCCCATGGAAAATTATCTCCAGGCAGGAAAACAATGGAAAAAAACGACATTTAAATTTTGATGACGTCAGCAATGACCCGTCCATATACGACAAAAAAAATTAGAAACTTGTTTACATTATTATATTATTTAACAAAGGGTTTATAAAATATCACACTTTCAGCCAAGGTATAGTATGATTTACCTGCAAACAGCCATAATAAAATGTATATATATATACAAAGTAAGCCGTGGAAAAGTTGATTCAATTTTGTTTCTAGCAGTATATTTAAGCAAGGGAGTTTCCACGTAAAATCGTGTTCTCTTTATCAATTTTTTTATTGGTTTAAAATATATAATTGAATGTGGTCACATATACTTCTCAGCACTAAAAAATATTTGAAAATATATGAATTTTGGAATATTTTGTTTTTTAAAATTTAAATAAGCAACTTGCTACTAAGTAGGATGTAATTGATGCCTAATTAGGTGTAGTTTATTTATACTGTGGCAGCATTTTTAAAAGATTTCCTTGACTGAAGGGGATCCATAATAAAAAAAGTGTGGAGATTTGTTTAAAAAATATCTCTATCGTATAATTATCCTGCATCAGCTAACTAATCCTGTTAGGCGGGTGTCACAAATATTTGGTGTTAGAGTCCCTGATTGACTCTATTTTCATATTGAAATTTTTGACATTTAAACTGGCTGGTGTATTCCACAGGTCACAGGTCAAAATATATTTACCATATATTTTCAGCTTGCTTTCATATTTTTCAACATTCAACATTTTGGTAGCCCTTTTTGGTGATGCTGCGCCATAAACACATAAATTCGATCTGCGCTTACGTTAGACTAAAAAGACCCTGGGACGAGGTTGGTATTTCATCCGAATTTATCCACAGGCGCTTTATGATATGAGAAAATAAATTAAATACAATTGCCAGTTTATCAGATACTTTTCACACCTATGTGGTACTTGCAAAACCATTGTTTGAAGGTGTTTGATAATATATGTCCACCAGCAACAATGGCTATTAATCCAGCGTGGTCAAACATTCTGATGTGCAAGATTTTTATTTACAGCTTAAATTAAAAATTTGTGATAGAAGGAATTTTACGATATTTTCAGTGATGAATCCATGCTACGATGCAAGCAAAAATTTTGAATGCGTAAGAAGGATCCTGCTCCGCCAGTACCATTTGATATCCTTTTGGCTCGTAGAGAATATCGAGTTTTTTCACCTGCGGGTAGCACTGTCTTAAAAATTGGTAAAACAAAGGAAAACACCTATTTCCACATTCAAAAAAGTGCTACAATAATGTGATATCTTCAAAAATACTTGTAGACAATGAAGTGAAAAGTAATCTCGGTGATGCTCACAAAATGAAATTGAAAGCACAGTTCGAACTTCAGTTGTAAATTTTATTGGTATTTTATATATATATATGTTCAGTATTTTTGTCTTCAGTATTTTTTGTTTTACGCATCTTTTGTTTCGTTTGAAGTGACAATTTAACTTCGTCCCCAAGTGTGTATGATATATTCTCACATTTGATCGCTGGTGAACAAATACCTTTTTACTGGGCATGAGGTTGACTCGATAATTTGCTTTGTTCTATGAAATATAAACTTAACTCTTCTGTTTCTTATCCATGTATATATATATATATATATTTTTTTTTCACTTAAAATAAAAAGGTTTTTTGGAATGTGTGTTTTCTAAATTCAATCTAACACTAACGTTTAAGTGCAGACACGGTCAAGGGGAACATGTTGATCTTTAGCCTTAATTATTAAGACCCAGCGCTTTTCCGATGTTGCTATCCAAAAATAAAAACAGCGGTTATAAGGGGTGGTGGCGGTTCTCCTGACGAGTGTTAAAGATTGCAAAGAGTGTTAGAAATTCTCTGTATTGCGTATTTTGTAAAAAAAGCTACAAATAATCGAGTCGTGCAAGTTCTCATTAACTATAGCTAGGTGTAATAGTGCGCATTTATGGCTGGATAGTTTAACACGATTTTTTCAAATTTTTAAGTTTTTATTCGCCGACTGACCGACTGACCCTATTTTTAGAACTTAAATGACTTTAACACCACATATATACTTGTGACACTCACCTTAGCTAGCGTATACCGTCCTAATTATTATCTAAACAAAGAGCTCTAGCAACGATCTAGCAACTCCGCTCCCCACATAACTTCATGGTTTTGACTATAAGCCATCCCTGAAAACAACTTTGCAAAAAACCGGCGAACAAGGGACGAGCGGAAAAGAAACCGTCAAAACGTCCTATTTCCGTGATTTGCGTCTTAATTCCGTGATGTGTGTTTTTCAATGTGAGATCCACTGGAATTATTTCTAAAGTCTATTTTATGATTAAAATCGTTGCAATACTTCGTGACTTGTCTCAGATGGAGCTAGTAGCTGCTTAAGGATACAGTAACCCCCTGAGACACATACTCAGTATATTTAAAATATCTCCTCTGCTCACTATATTAACCCTAACAAATATATATATGAGCGATTCCATGAATAACGAGACATATGTAATATTTCAAATATGTAAACTAGGAAAAGTGGCAGGCACCACCCATTAATGTTTATACATTATATTAACTAAATCTTAAAGTTTTTTGTGAAAAAAGTGACAAAAACACATTTTTCATGCGTAAGATTCGAAGGGCTTGCATGTTGGAAATCACCAGATTTTTCCTTAAAATGGCAAAAACTTAATTTTTATGTATGTTTGTATAGTATCTTCTTCCTGAACTTTTAAAATATCCTTCTTAAGAAACTAATTTTCCAAAGACGAAAGTTATCACAGCCAGCTTCAAAGTGAAAAACTAAAAACTTTTGGTGATTTTAGCACCTTTTTACATGTAATGTCCGTTACAAAATCAGGAAATTTTTCACATTACAGCAGTTTGAACACTAAATGTGGTTTAATACTTTCATATCTTCTGGTTTGAAAAAAAATGTAGTTCAGTGGTGCAACTTGTTACTTTCTTTCATTTGCTGGAAAAAAAATAAATGTAACGGACATTACGTAACGGACATTACAATGGACATTACATTAATTTAAAAACACACTAGATTACATTGGTATATTTTTTTTCAGCTTCAAAATCTTCCTTTTCCTAAAAATATTCCATATATACTATTAAATTTTTGTTTTAAATATATTTATAAGTAAATTTTATTATATATAAATTGATAAAAAGTCACATCCTATCAATAAAGTCCAAATGAAAATTTAATTTTAGACTTTCCAACCAACTTATTTCCAAATGGAAATAAGAAATGAAAGTTACAGGTATCATGATAGAAATAGAGTTAGATTAGATACCCATGGGACAGGGAAAAAATTATTCCCATCAGTTAAATCCCAAATGGGAATTTAATTTTAGATTTTATCACCAGGCTATTCCCAAATGGCTATGCCCATGTGACAGACATAACTATTCCTATCATTTAAATCCCAATGGGAATTTAATTTTAGATTTTCTCATCAACTTATTCCCAAATGGGAATTATAAGGAAAGGAAGTTGCAGGTATTTTGATAAAAATAGAGCGAGCAGATACCCATGGGGCAGGGAAAAAACTATAAAGCAGGCAAGAAGTGAGCAAGCAAGTTCAGTTAGTTTAGTACAATGGAGAACAGCAGCACAAAGAAAAGTGAACCAACATCTCCACGAACATGTATGAGAGATTACAGAAAAAGACTTAAGGAGAATGGAAAGGGTGATGCAATGAGGGAAAAGGATAAGCTAAGAAAACGACAGGAAAGGGTTACAATGAAGAGTAAAAGAGTGTCAGGAGTTAAATTGGCCCATCAAAGGATGCTTAATAGAGAACGAGTGCAAAAGTACAGAGCCAAAGTCAAAATTGCTGAATCAAATAAAAATCCAGGAGGATTTGGTTCTAATCAAGCTCTTGGAAAAGCTGTTGCAAGGAGTTTAAAGAACTTTCCCAACAGTCCATCAAAGAGAAAAGCTGTAGTTAAAAAACTTGCAGAGAATTATGGTTTAATAGAACCAGTGACTAAACCTAAAAATATCCTCAACCAAGACACGGTCAATGCCATCAATATTTTTTACAATCGTGATGATATTTCTCAACAAGCACCTGGTAAAAGGGACTATGTCACAATATGGAATCAAAATGGCAAGGAAAGAGTCCAAAAAAGACACTTACTTTATACTTTAAATGAAGTCCACACTATGTTTAAAGAAGCTCATTCGGATCTGCCTGTTGGACGCTCAAAGTTTGCTTCGCTACGACCTTCACATGTTTTGTATAGACATTTGACTCCAAAGAATGTTTGTCTTTGCTTGTATCATGAGAACATCAACTTGATATGTGAAGCATTGCACAAAGAGTTCAATGAGTTCCCACTTTACAGCAATAATTTTGTAAATAACTTTGTTTGCTCTCCAGAAATAGAAAACTGTATGTTCGGGAATTGTGACAACTGCAAAGGGCATTTTGATAAGTTTTGTGGAATATTTAAAGGGATCAAATTTAATAATGAAATTGTTTGGTATGAATGGATGAGGGTTGACTATGAGGAAAAGAAAAATAGTCGCAGAAAAGTAAGCAATCCAGGTTCTCAAACGTCTAGCACCAAAAAAAAGATGGACAAATGTTTGAAAAACGGGACGGTGGCTGATGTGTTTGATTCGTTGCAAGAAAAAATGCCTTACTTTTTGTACCATGTTTACATTAAAAGAGAGCAGAGTAATTATTTCCAACTGAAGCTTGTATCGATACCTGAAAGAAATGCTGTGGTTCAGGTTGATTTCAGTGAAAACTACAGTCTGGAGTTTCAAAATGAAATTCAAAGTGCCCATTGGAACCAAGATCAACTTTCTTTGTTTACTTCCAGTAGCTGGTTGAATCAACTTCAAATATCAAAAGTTTTTGTTAGTGACGATTTAGAACATGACAAAGTGTCTGTTTTGGTGTATATGCATATGTTATTGTCTAAACTGGTAACAGAGTACAACATAAAAGTTGTAGATGTTTTCTCCGATGGTCCATCATCACAATTCAAAAATCAATACATATTTAACGCATTGCCATGGTTGATACGGAAGTGTGGATTAGATGAATTACACTGGCACTTTTTTGCAACTTCTCATGGCAAAGGAGCTGTAGATGCCATTGGAGGTACTGTGAAAAGGGAAGTATGGATGGGAACATTGAGTGGAAATGTGATGGTAAATAGCCTAGAAGATTTTTGCAAATCTGCAAACCAGAAAAATAAAAAAATTGTTGTAGAAGCTGTATCACAAGATGAAATGAAAAAACAACTTGACAATTTAGGTCTCCAGCATTTGTTTCAACAATCATCTCCAATTAGCGATATAAAGAAAATGCATTATGTTGGTGTGACATCAGAAACGTATGCGATAGAAACTCGAAATTATTCTAATCAGGTAGAGGAGTTGAATTCTGTTGAACCTGAAAGTGATGACGAATGGTATGATAAAACTTGTGATAAGATATCAGGGGCAGATTTGAAGGTTGGGTGTTATGTTCTTGTTGAGTATGAAGCAGAGCTTTTTCCTGGTGTTATTACGTGTATTATGGATAAATGGATAACAGTCAAAGCAATGGAGAAGTGCAAAGGTGGTTGGCGCTGGCCTGAAAAAGATGATGTCATAGACTATGAAAGGGACAAAGTTGTACGAATGATAAATTTTCCTGTTCCTATAAATAATCGTGGGACATTCAGAGTACCAGAGTTAGAAGAAAAGTGGGGTATTTAAACAAACCTTTAGTATTTTCTCAGTTTAGTTAATTCGTTCTACATTACTTTAACTACGTGTTTTTAGTTTCTAAACACATTTTCTCAGCTTTTAGAATAAAAAGTGTAATGTCCGTTGCATTTCTAGTCGTCATCATAATGTCACATTTCAATAAATTTTTTTGAATAATAATAATAAGAAACAAAATGTGTTAGGCAGTCACAGAATGATAGATTAAGTGTTGTTCCAATGTATTCAAACAAACTTGTTATTATTATTGCACATAACAAGATTCATATAGTAGATGGAAAATAGGATATATATATTAAAATATTATTTTGAAACATATTGTAACCTAATTGTTATTTATGTGGTTGACATTACTTTTTGATTACATGGGGAACTTTCAGATGCTATCCAGATCAGAAATTTTTAAATTACAAGTTTTTAAGAGCACATTTCAACCTCAGGACAAAAACGTAATGTCCGTTACATTTCGAAGTAATGTCCGTTACGCTATACTTTTGATGAATTTCCATGAATAAGTTTATGATAAAAGGTAATGGCATTAAAATGATGTTAGTTTAACTATTATTTATATATATTTCAACATAATACTGTGTTCCTACTCAAAAGAATAAAAATTTTATTAAAAGCTTTAAAATGTTGGTCCTTTTATTGTAATGTCCGTTACAAGAAGATAAAAGAGTTGTAGCCTTAGTTATGTTTTTTGTAAATGCTTAAAAGTGTGGTCTACTGAAAAACCTAATCAAAAACATTATACAGCCTAAAACACATTATCCTAAAGTTTATTGCAAAAGAAGAATTTCCTCTAAAGTGAGACTGATTTCTCTGATCAGTAATGTCCGTTACATGGAATCGCTCATATTCTGAAAGCCAAATAAATTATCTCTAGAGTGATGATAAAATATTTCCATAAAAAAAATCCAAAAGGGAGAAAAAAAATTATATACAAAAATCACCCTACCAGTTTATTTTGTCGAACACTCCCCTCAGTAAAATTTTTGTTCGTTGAAAAACATATGGTTGCGAAGCTCTTATTCAGCTCTACAAAACTTTGCTTTTTTTACTCAAAACAACATGTGGTTCCGAAAATATAGCATATTTTGTGTTACAATAGCTGTTTTATGACTGATTTATCTATTTTTAAGCATGATGATCAATAACTCGATATTTCCTCACTTTCTTCGTTAGAAAAAGCAAAGTTCTGTAGCCAAAGATATAATTATCGCAACCAACTTGTTTTCGTACAAATTCGACAAGATGGAGGGGAGTATAAAAATATATACCGTTACGACTGAAAATTTTATTTCGAGAAAAAGCAAATCAAAGATCTTTGCTTTTACCTGCAAAAATCATGATGAAGGAATGTTACACCCACTTAAACGCTATGAATAATTAATAACTCATGAATATTTTATTAAAAATTAAAGGCAAAGTGTTTTCGCAGAACTTTGGGTCTTGTTATTGTTAAACAGACAACAGGATAACATATAACATAACAGGATAAAAACGAAAAAAATAAATAAATTAAAAAGGCATAGATAATAACTAATAATAAACTTGTATAGATTATTAGTGTAAGTGTAAGTGTGAACGTTTCCTATGTTATATGTGGAGATGCAATTTTTTATAACTCTCTTTAATTATCATACAGATAAAATATATTTAAGGAATTTTAAACTTTGAGCACACTATTGAAAACACTAAAAGATAAAAAAGATTTTTCCTTATTTTATCCCTCTTAACAATAAATATTTTTGATTCTTTTTTTAAAAATATCAGGAAAATATGCCAAAGAATCAAAATTAAAAAAAATAATTTTTTTTAAAAAAATGACCCTAAAGGGGGTTAACGTATCCTTAAAACATTGTCATGTACCTTTTTCTGATGCTCAAAAAACAGACTTGACATTAGGAAAACTTGGTGACGCTAATTACCAAAGGGGATCTGTGGAGGAGAGCACACGTGGCAATAAATTTTTTTTCTCAAAAATATTCTCTAGCCTGTCTAGTTTATAATAAGATAGGTTTGTTTGGTATTTAATGAATGATTACAAAGATAACAATAGATTAAAATGTCATACCCCCACCGGGCAAAAATTTCCCCATGTGTGATCTACCCCAGCGATGTTTGGGCTGTCTGTTCCGTAAAGTGCACAAGTTTCGCGGTGCCGGTGAAAATGGTAATATGTTACATCATGGATGTAAGGCCCAGGATATCATGCCATAGCCAGCCATTGTTGTCAGAAAGGTGAAATCACAGAATTAAGACGTTCACGGAATTTGGTCGGTATATGCTACAGGCTAATTATTAGTTCTCACAGTTTTCTCCCTAGCTAGCTATATATATATAGATGAATTCCAGTGTGACATTATTTGTTTATTCTTCAGCAGTAAGCTCTTTGGCTCTGGCATTTGCCTGACAGGAAAAAAGAGAGAGGTCTTTTCGTACCTGTGGATTTCTTCTCACGGAAACATCGTTTGAGGTTTCAAACTATTATGAGTGTAGCTGTATGATGACAAAATGGACTGGTAATTACTTTGCTTCACCTAGCACCCCCTTCTTTTTCTCTGATGCCAACAGGGCAGAAAGAGCTTACCGTTAAAAATGTAAACAACGGAACAATATCATAATCTATCAAATCAAAAAACTTGTTGTTTAGTAGTTTAGTATAGTCACACACCAGTCAGGGTAAACACTTAATTAGACTATCATAGACTAGGATGTTTACCCTCCTGCTGACTGCACTTAATATGAAAATTCTGTATGATTTTTATTGAAAGCAAAATATTATAAACAGAAGAAGAGAAGAAGAGGAAGAGACAAAAAACAACTGACAAGGAACACGAACAAGAATTCCAAGACACTACTTTGAGTACCATTTTTAATATTTTTCCTGGCATTGCAGAATAAAGCGGGGCGTGGGGTCATGGGTCATTAGTTTTCTTTTTACCTCTGGAAAATTATGCGCTTGGGTCCCAGGAATTCAACCTTGTCCCCAGGGCTCTTTTTTCACATTTTTGAAATTTTTTTGAGAACACGTCACTTAATCTACTAACTATGAAAATCTTGTTAACGGGCTAACAGATTTTTATAATTATATATTCGAATTTTACGTTTTGCCATCTAAAAATTACCGTGTGATATGTTTTTTGGAATCAATTATTCTTATTCACACAATCCGCAGGAATGTGTGTTTGGTTTAGCCTTTCTTCGTCTCGGAATAAAAAATGAACACATTGGTGAATATTTTACGCGGAGCCAATTCATGTGCGAGATTACATGAGAAACTAGCCGAGGCGGTAAAAATTTTATTTATAAAGCGGGTTGACATTGATTTTTAAAAGAATGTTGTATTTATTATAGTGTAGTTAAGTCTAGCTTAAAATAAACGTATTTCATATTCCTGTACAAGTTACCGACTCACACCTTAGGTGGCTAGTGTTTGGAAACGAAACTTCAGGAACGAAAAGTTGTTTAATGGCGCGCCGTTTATTCATTTTTGTGCAAAAGGCGCATATTTCGCTTTCCGTACAAAAGTTTGACTGATTTTTTCTTTCTGCCATTATGAGTCTTATCTCACATGTGTTGGATGTTGGATGGTTACTGGTTACTTGTCGTGGATTTTAATGTATGTATTTAGTCCTTATCTTAGTCTTTCAACTATGGTTTTACATTGATTTAATATCATTTTGGAGCTTAAAACATATTGATTGCATCAATTATAAGGAACTTTATAGCTAGCTATAGCTAAATTAGGTGCATTTTGGAAATTCATTCTGCAGACTTTGATTCTATTTTTTATTCCATTCATTCCATTCTATTTCCAAAGTTTTTACCAGTGTTGCTAATGATTTTGTATCTCCATTATGATGATACGATCATCTTGAAATTTGTCATTTCAGATGATTCTTCACCCTAAAAGTCTTGACATCAATCAAATATAATTGTTGTAAACACAAGGTTTCACTTTATTATAGACAACAGCATCATTGGTTACATCACAAATTTATCGCCAATGAAGTCCAGAATTTTGCATTTGTTATGTTGTTGAGATTTTTCAAAACGAAGAGAAATAAGCTGCGTGGGAGCTTTTATATTATTTAGTATGTATATGTATGTAGAGCCTAGCGTATCTCACATTGGAAAAAAAACACATCACAGAATTAAGACGTAAATTAGGACGTTTTAGCTAATTCATCTTTTGTTCAACCGGGAAAAATTTCCACTTTGTTTACCTGCATTTTTGCAAAGTTATTTTATGGAATAAAAACCATGAGGGTGCCGATAAGCCGCATACACCGTGAAAAGTGCGGGCGTTTTCTGGCGAGTTCGGCGTTTTGAAAAAAATTCAGGTATTCGCCTGAAAAAACCCACATAGAACCGAACAATGCCCGAACAAAAAAAAAAGATTCACCACAAAATCACTCATATAAAAATTAAAATGAACTAACTAGCTATGTGGTAGCGAAGTGCTTAAAAGAACTGTTTTTGATGGTTTTTAATAAGATTTACTTGATAAATAACTTATACATAAACTTTATTAACTCCTTTCTCTTCAAGCGCATGCTTTCAACTGTCGTCCGCCATGTTTATGTTACAAGGTGTTGCGTTTCGGGAATGCTCCGGGCGTGTTCGGGAAAGTGCGGGAGGTTTCGTCGGACAACCGTCAATTTAATTCGAAAAGTCGCTCGAGCTCGCCCTTATATATGCGGGCGTTTGCGGCTTATCGGCACCCTTGTTAAAAACCATGAAGTTATGTGACGAGATGAGTCACCAGATCATCGCTGGAGGTAATAAAAGGATGGTAGAGGACATATATTTTTTTCACTTTCAAAAAATGCAATAAATATAAGAAAGAAAAACAATGTGGTTGCCTAATATATTTTATGTATATATGTTAATTATTTACATAATATTGTTATAGAGATTTATGAGAATAGCTGTCAGCTCCATTTTCTCAGTTTTAACGTTTATTGTTGTATTAAATAACACAATTTTTGAGGATTGAAGTTCGAAGTACCTGTACTTTTTTTCCTGATGTTACTTCTATTCCGATATGTTTGTGAAGATTTTTGAGAATCACATCCAAGCTGCTACTTTTTATAAATTCATTGTCTTTCATAAGTGATATTTTTTTCTCATTTGCAAATTTGTTACTTAAAATTGCAGTAATATGATGTGCTGATGGTACAAACAGGACTTGTCTATTGGGTTTTACAGGAATCAATTTTTCGCATACCCAGTGTTGTATCTTTGTTTTTATTATATATATACTTATATATATAGTTAATTGTGTATTCTTTTGTTATACATGGTTTTTGAAAACAATTTATTAAAAGAAAATAAATAAAAAATATTACTGATATTTTTTTATAGTAAAAGTTCTTTATATATATGTTTTTTTAATCGACATCACCCTCTATATGCAAGTACTGCTGCTACCCCTTATAATAGAACATTTCCACAAAAGCGTAGATAGTTGAAAACCTTCTTGTTTCAACTGAATTTAAGTTTCAACTGTGTTTAAGCCGTCCCACTTTCTTGCATAGGCAGATTTTAACCATGTTCTAATTGATTTATTACAGGCCCGGTGGAGCAATTTTGAAAGTGGGGGGGCTAAATTATTGAGTATCGAAGGAGGCCCGACCATGGTTGGAGCCGACGGGTTAAGAAAATTTTTTAACTTTAACTTTAACTTTAGCCTAGATTGGCTAAAACATACTTCAAATTTCGAAATATTGCGCTCGAAAGCCTTCACAAAATGCAGGAGATTACATATAGAAATATAGAAACGCCATATTTTATGTAAGATATATTTTTAAAATAAGCAATAGTAACATCGAAGCAAAAAAAAGATAATGCAGAGAAATGTTATAGTATATGGCAACTACCAGTCCCCCTTTGTAAATTTTCCGAATACTCGCTTTCTGTTGTCGTCCGATTGAACAAATGCGTTGGCAATTTTGATCAGGTATTTAGAAACAACACTTTTCCCGTATAATTGTAGCACAAATACAGAGCATATGTATATATTGATCAATTAATAATTGATTAAAACACACGATACCCTTATAAAAAAAACATTCCCCTTCTTGGCAAAAAAGTGGGGGGGGGGTGGAGCTATAGCCCCCCCGGCTCCGCCGGGCCTGTATTAGGATTGGATTGTGTGTTCAAACCGACAGGTTTTCTTGTTAATTATTCAAATAATAAAAATAGCTTTTCGTCGCAATATGGTTTCAAATATAACTCTTATACGTTTCATGCTGAAATGTTATCAATGAAATAATTAAATCCTACAACTCAAAGGAGGGAAGCACTGTTTTCATTTGCAGTCTTGACACTGAAAAAGCATTTGATTCATGTAATTGGTCATCACTTTTTAACAAACTGTCAAGCGATACTTATCTTCCTTCATCTGTCATAAATATTATTTATAAATTATATATAAATTGCAACCTCGAACCCAGGGTCTGTAGCGTTTTTTTTATATGAGGATGAAACGCGTACGCTACAGGCCCTGGGTGCGAGGTTGCAATTTATATATAATTTATAAATAATATTTATTATAAATTGTACTGCATCTGTTACTTATCTCGATCAAAAATCTCCAGAATTTAAACTCACAAGGTTCCATTTTGTCACGTTATTTATATAACATCTACACCAATCAACTCTTATCAAAAATAAAATCATTAAATGTTAGAACCATTATTGGAAGTGAATGTACAGCGATTACAGCTTATGCAGATGACATAATCCTGATGTTTAATCCTTTCTGGTTTACAAAAATTAATTGATACGTGCGTGGAAAACGTTATTCAATAATAAAATTCAATTAAAAAAAACAGAATTTATTATTTCTAGAAAAAGTCGTTTAAAAAATCATCAAATTGAAATTGAAAGCGACATCGTTCATCCTAAGTCATCTCTTGTTCTTTTGAGATTTCACTGAAAGTTAAATCGTAACCGCTGTGCCGATTTACAGTCCTCCCATTCATCGCAACGAATACAGTAAGCATGGGATCAGCTCTAATTTCATCAGGGATACGATTTTGCCATCCCAATACAATTAATTCAATTTTTCTTTCTCAAGGAATACCAAACTAACTTATGGACTATATCACCTATATCGTCACTTAAACGCCACGCAAACATGATTCTAAGTTTAGCAGAAGCTTACTTTTCGCGGTTCTGAACATATCATATATTAAATATACACTATACAGAAACAAAATCACTGCATTCATCAGATTAATGAGCAATGCGACAACAAAGAAACAATCTATGTATCAATTGCAACACAATGCACCAAATTCCTTTATCTCAAGTTTGATTAGAATTTGCTCAGCCTCAAACATAAAATTTAAAACTATACTTATAACGCGGAAGATCCTCGTGTTATTATCATGGATTGTCCAGCAGACAAACAGTAGACTTTCCTTCAAAGAGATTCTGGAAGAATATATAAGATAAAAAAAAACACTGTAAATAATTGATAAACGAGATCCTTTCTGGTGATAAAGAAAATGTGTTTTCATTATTATTATTTGGTTTCTTCTCGCCGTCCGAGATGTAGGAAAGAGAAAAAGAGCCCTGGGGACAACGTTTCCCAATACTCTCTTCCCTGGTGCATTGGCTGTTATAGTCGTCAAACTGCAAATCTGCTTACTAGAAAACGCCCTGAAACAATACGACAATGCTTAGATTTAGGCGTTCAAATTATTAAATTTAAGAAAAAAAAGACGAAGATTTATCAGCACGATACTTTACATTACAAAATCAGGGCCGGCTAATTGATTCTTGAATTGGGGAGGCTATATTCGAAATGAAGTTTTAGGGCGCCGACCGTAGTATTTGTTGTTGCAGTTGTTGTTATGTGGAGAACATTTTAAAATTCGTTTCAAGCGAAAAAAGTAAGGGCATGCTCCAACCTCGTCCCCAGGGCATCTTGTATCTTTCTGACATTCAGGACGGCGATACGAACATGACCCTGATGTTCCTGTCGCCGTCCCCGTTCCAAAAGATACAAGATACCTTGGGGTCGAGGTTTGGCATGCTTGACTGTCACCTCCAACTTTTTCCAGAGCTCTTGTACGCCTACGATAGCCGTTCCGTGTAAGACTCTCATACGCGCATCATGTTAAACTGGCAATTTTTCTGGTAATGTGCTGGGTAACACTAACACGAAGCTGTTCTTTAGATTTTATTATCAGGAATTTCACTGTCTGACGCCAACATGCCAGCAGACCTTCCAGTGACATACTTCATCAGCCTTCTGAAGAAGTTAAGTAGTAGCAGTTCACACGAAATCAACGGTTTCTAAAAAGTCACGATCGACAAACACAGAGGGAGATTGCTAATTAAAGCTTTTATTTTGAAATTGTTCCACAATCAAATTTTGACAATGTGTAATCTACATTTCTTCGGCTTCTTTTGAGTGTCGTAATTTACAACAAACGTAACAAACGACTGGAAAATGCGTGACAACGATGAACTCCCGTGTTCAACCAAAAACATTATTCGTTTGGGTAAAATTATAAAAAAGGATCGATTCCTAGGAACAACAGGGCATAGGCCTGATGTTGATATAACTAATGCGACGAGGTTAAGGCAGTAAATAGCCTTATTTTCATTTTACTAGAATTAAATTCGATATCCTCTCAAGTTTTTCATGCCAGTGCTATTCTTGTGTCAATGTATAATATCCAGGATCCTAGTTAACACTTTTTGCAGGTTTTATATTTCTGAAAGTAAGGATAATTGTTGTTTTGATTGAACATCATAGATTCAGTTTTGTCAGCATTTAGTTGTAGACATACATATATCTGCAAAGTCCAAAGCAGTAATAGTAATTCGACCTTTACGACTGCTTTTTTATTCTTCCAGCATGAAATCTAGTTCTTCATATTTGTCATGTGATGCAACTCTCGTGCAATAAGCAAGGAAGTATAATAAATAATTAAAGTATAAGGATAAACCACCTGACAGAATGTGGAACAACTCTGTTTCACCATCTGCTATTATTATTCGAGCGCGGATGTCCAGCACAGTTTTTCTATGGTGTTAACGAGTTCTGTTTGGTATTCTCTATTCCAGTCAGATCTTTATCATCAACTCTGTCAAATGCTTTCCATAAATGTTATCACTGCTTTGAGACTGTTGGTCAGACGCCTTTTTCTAGATGGAGTCGGTTAATTGTTATTTTGATAAATCTCCAACGTGGACAGATAAAGTTTATTTTTTAATCGAAATCAGTTAAATAAACTCCTGATAATAGGAGGAGGAGGTTGGTTAAGCCGGATACTGACAAACGTGTAGCTATCGTGATAAAATGTGCTGCGCTTTGCAAACCAATTTTAATTTAAATTTTCTTATCCCTCACTTAATAAGAAAGCAAATATATGCTAGCCGCCTGTGGTTTAAAAAAAATTAGAGTCACAAGTCAATTTTTATTTTTTTACATAAATATTACTCCATTCTAACTACATATAAACACCTAAAAATTTCTTGTATACTACGCCCTAAGTACGTGTTCTTCACGCACTGATCACATGTTATTCACGTGTTATAATCATTCCTTCTGGTGAATCGTCCCCATGTTCTTTGATCTCCTAAAAGAAGGAAATGGTAAAAGAAATTGCTCAGATCTTCACTGACATCGTATACGCGAGGGTTACTGAGATTAGTTTAGTTCAACGCTGTAATTCAAACTGTGTAGCCATCGGCGAGAGGTCCTGCAAGCAAGGTAAAGCAAGGGACAAAATATATAACCGCATTTTGGCGCAAAACATATGAATTCACAAGCAAATATACAAAGGATTAAAGCTCGTAAGAGAAATCTGATTGCATCAATCTTGTTTTCAGCGCATTTGTGTTTTAACAACGCTAGAGGATTCTGACATATCTTACAAAACATTGTCGCATTAAGAGACAAAAGATGCTAGAAACTAGGTTGCAGTCTCATCTAGTTGTATATCAAGTTTTACACACCCACATCCATGCAAAATTATACCTGTGCGTCTTGAATTAAAGCACAACATGAACAAAGCCAGTTAGTTACCACATCACTAAAATACGAACCCTAAAATAAACAGAGTAAGGGACATAAGATAATATAATAATCAAGCAAAATTGCTTGATGCGTTTCTACTTCAGATAGACTGGGGATGAGGTTACCTGTTGCTAAGATTCATGGGGACTGCGGCTTGAAGTGTAACGCTGGGAAATTATTTAGGTTGTCTACGATATTTTAATTCTCAACATAACTTCTGTATCTCACTGTTTTACGACTGCTACAATAAAATTATTATGTTTGATACTGAGTTGGTTATGAAAGCATAACCTTCCCAAAAGAAACCTTCCCTCGTCTGCCGGACATTTTTCTTTTTTGATACTCGTGACAGTGATAACAGAACACCCTGAGGACGAAGATGACAGTGACTTCTCACTTGATAAAAAGGTAGACTAGAGAAAGAATACGAAACTGCAATTATTTAATTAACAGCGTAATTAGGCTTTTAATTATATATATGAGTGACAGATCATCCCCAACGTTTAGCATATGACAACGTGGCAACCTTATCCCCAGACCTTGTTGGGTTTTTATCGGTTTCGTGTCAATACAAAAAAGCTAACAAGCCATGGGTACGAGTTTGACAGAGCTGATTAGATATTTCACTATTTGTTATTGCCGCACATTCTTCTCCTTTAAAGAATAGCTCACATTCTTCTCCTTTAAAGAAGAATGTGCGGCAATATGTTTGTGTTACGCTCTGTAACTTGTAAATGTCGCAGGTAATAAAAAAAGTTGATTTCCCTGAGAAATCAAAATGTGCGATTTTAAAGGTGTCTCCTTTTAGAGCATGTCAGCTTTAGCTGGGCTCGTTAGCTTTTTATTTGGGATGAGGTTTGGTTCCAGTGTATTATACAGACATCCCACATAAGTAATGTGACGTAATTCAGACAACAGACTTGACTATACATTTTCAATCTTTTCTCTGATTTGTCTTAAATCGTTTCTCTGCGTATCTCTGGCGTGAAAGTTAAATTTTTAGTTTTTCATGCGTTATGAATGTTTAATCGAAAGCTAATGTAACTTCTGTCATGTGTAAGGAAGGCCTTAGTTTATATCTATTGTATTTTAAATTTGATGCTGTTCAGTGCTGTTCTATTACGAAGCTAATCTTGTCTAACGAGATAAAGTTGGAGAAGAATACCTAAAAAGATCTATTCCCTGTTGTCTTTTATACGATAACGTAATCATTGCGTGAACAACATATTTTCTCACGACATCTTTCAAAGAGCCCGGTAAGCCAGGAACGCCTAGACCTTTATAATTGGTCAAAGTCATATAGATGAAAACTCTAACTAGTTAGCGGAAAAAATTTGTAAGAAATATTATCACCTCATTTTCCCAACTTTTAAGTGAGACAGTCAAACCTTGGTTGGTAAAGACAGTTTAATTGTCAAGGGAAGAGCGCAATATAAAACGTGATTATTTAAGATGTCGAAACAATATTTAAATTTAAAATGATTATTTTGATGTTCGCTTTTGCGAAAATATATTGACTTTATCTTTAAAAAAGTGGAGCAACAAGCGACAAAATATTACGAAGAAAAATTTTTTGTATCACTTCGACTCCAGAGAGGGAGCGTGGGGTGTTTAAGGGGGTCGAGGGATGGCGTATTGACATTTATTTTTACTGTCTTTGAAAGCGAAGCAACCTTGTCACAATAGTCTTTCACCGCAAATACTTTCAAAAAAGGTTTAAATACAATAGGGACGAATTGGCGAGTTTTGGGCAAGTTACTAACAAAATAGCATGTGACAAAATTGTGTAAACAAACCGAAATACTTTTATTTGTCTTTGAAATCTCTTTTTACATTTTTATTTACTTATTTAGTGATGATTCTCGGTTGTTTAAAAACAAGAAGAAAGCAGAGTTCGGGTTAGCTATATGTGTGACAGCATGATGGAATAACATAAGGCTGACAAAATTCACATCGATAGCTGTTCCTGGTGTTTTTAGACTTGTTATGTCAGTCTATTGAACTCTACTTGTTGTGATAAAAAAAAATAACTGGAGCTTTTGCTACTAAAATACTTCGAAACTGGGAACTTTAAAAACAGATATAGCTGGCCCCTTGGAATAATAATAATAAACAAGCCTTGAAAACGTAACAGAAACTCAGAAAAATTATTCAAGAAAATTCAACTTACGTGAATTCCGTACCGCTCTCGAATTTTCTTTCTAATAATTCCATTTGTTATTGGTAGAATTGGGGTTATGCTCGCTATACCAAACAATAAACAACTCTCCTCCACTGCTTCTGCATTTTTACCAGCTGTATAACATGGTACAAAAGTTGTGACCAGACATAAACTAACATTGTTCATACAAGAACATAACCCATGTTGGTACTCGCTCATAATTTACTTTGCGTATATATTACGTGTATGTTCATATATCTATATATCTATATCTATATATCTATATTATTCCAAGTCTGTATATCGTATATACGTAAAGAATTGTAAAGCAGATGTTAAAATCTTCCTCTGAAATTTTATATTTCTCTGTGAAATAAAACACAAAAAAATTATTTCTTAACATAATAACAACATTAAATATTAAGTACGATTTACACGAGCAATAACTTAAACAAAACCGAAAGAATAAGCAGTCTGTAATCGTGTAGTCTTGAACACACACTGCTGTTTTTTATGTTTTTGATTAAAAAGTTCTCGTTGAGGTTTTAATCGCCGTAATATAATCCTATAGCTTGATAACAGTCTGCATTTCCTTGGCGACATAAAATGTTTGTAATCCCCCTCTAATAGCAACATTAAAATAATAAATAAATACATACATACATATGTAAAACAAAAGTAATGACGTTTATAAGGACGCTAAAAGTCATATACTTAGCCAGTGTTTAATATTAAACATGTTTTAAAATTTTGAATATGGAGACGTGTAAATGGAAATAAACTGATTGAGGTTTAAAACAAACGACGCGCGAAATTCTCTTTTTGAAAGAAAAAAATAAATTCTTGAAAGTTACTATGAATTATCTGGTGTAAATGAAGCTTTTGATGTGTAAAAATTCTTAACACGCGAAGGGTGTGCATAGTAAACGCTTTTGTTTTGGATAATTTTTTTAATTCTTCAGGGAAAACTGGGAACGAATTTGTAATTATATTTTACTATAATAAGGAATAGCGTGAAAAATCATTCACTAAAAATTTACCATCAATCGCTAAGTAAAAGTTAGCTGAAATTAAGAATTATAGGCTTGGTATATTCTCGTCCCCAGAGCTCTTTGAAATAAAACCTGGGAACGAGAATGTGCCTGTGATACTAACAGTTTATCAACTTCGTTAATAAACGTCCCTCTTAGAGGGGTGGGGGTTGCGCTTAAAAGAGGGAGGCGCTATAAACTTTTTTAACTTTTAGGTGTGGGCACACACTCGCCTTTTTGATATGAGAGAAGACGGCGTCTTCTTTGATATCATAAGGCAAAAAACCCTGCGTACAAGGGGGCGAGAGCTTATTGGGGAGGAAGGGGAGCTAAAGGAAACTGGCAACTTATTACAGTAATATTTGAACATTTATGTTATCATAATACTATAAGAAACATTTTATATATCCAATTGTGGGTCATATATCTGTTATATTGCGTTAACACGACAACGCAGAAAAATAAAGAGAATGTGATTCAATGTCTCATAAATAAACAATGATTATTTTCCAGAGGGGGTGGTGGTATATACAGAAGCATGAATAACTCAACAATATGTCGCAAATACTTTATAATCTCTGTCGTTATGGATTTTTTTTTCATTTCTAAATTTTATGAATATATCGTTTAACTAAAGCTAGGACGTGTTCGGTGTACAAAAAATCATTTTTTATTGGAAAATCCCTCATACAAAGCAAAGATATAATTACTTAACCTCTCCCCCAGTGGTTCCTGCTTTTTTAACATTGAGCCCGGCCATCGAATAATCAAGCGCTATCAGATTTTACATCAGGCAACAAATCCTTGGGACAAGCACATTGATACATTTGTTCGTTTGCATGGCAGGAAAAATTAAAACGGATATCATTTCTAAAATGATACATGCCTTTCTTAACCGAAAGAAAGCCGGCGATACAGTTTTCGAAGGTTGAAAACCGGATTTTTTTTTTTTACATTTTAAAACAACCTTTATAATAGCCTCCAATGAACAAATGGCTCGAGGCATGGCCCAAAATCGTAATATAGCAAAGTTGTTAAAAAATATGTTGCAGGAGGAATCAATATTTTGTGTCCAAACTAGTTTATAGAGGTTTTAGGTGTGGCAACCCTGTTTGCCTGTTCGCCAGGATTAAGAATGACGTTGTATTGTTGTGACATCAGAAATTTATGAGACAAATGGCACCCTTTATAAAATCATTTTGCAACTTTAATCAGGAATTCCCTTTTCAATATTTTCTAAACAATTGTTTTGTCTATTTGTCCTTAGCCACAGAAAACAAGATTTGAAGACAAACAAAAAATGCCAAATAATTGCAGATGACACTGTAAGGTTTCTGCTTAAATTGTGTTTATCATAAGGTGGCCATGAAGTGCAGATGAGAAAGCAGCTGGACAAAGCATTTAGGCGAAATTTAAAAACTAACAACTTTTAAAATCATGCACATATTTTTTCTTGTAAACCTGTGAATTATAGGAACTCATACAGTCCTGAGATAAGTACAACTTCCAATGTAATCCTCAAAACATAGACGTAAATATATTTTTACAAAAGGTTATAAGGTGAAAATTAAAAAAATTAATTTCAATCAAGTATGCCACAAAAGCTAGGCTCCAATTCTTTGTTATTTAGATAGAAATAACGAAGGAGTTAGTTTCATAAATTGAATTAAGCATGTAGGGTAAGGCCTTGAAAACCCTTTATAAACGAAGAAACTACAATCTTATTACAGGTTTTTACAAGGCAAAAAATTCCAATGTTATATTTTTGTCTGAATATTATTCTCTTGCCATTGCCATACCACCTGGTGCTCCGCCTCCATGAGCTTTGATTTCCTGAAAGAAAGAAAAAATATCATAAGTTGCTAACTTTAAGAAAAAAATCGAACCGTTACTGACTCTAGCAGTTGTTGTTACAGAACAGAATATTCCTTCTTGTTGGTTTAGAGGGTAGTTAAAAGAGAGTTTTAGTATGGCCGTTTACTCCAAAAAACCATACAGGGATAAAAGCCTTTCATTGATCAAAAGTTAAAAACATGCTAATTTTCTTGGCATGAATCATGTTACGTTAATGAGAATTAATCAAAGTTCAGTATTCTTTTGTACACAAAACTAATATAAAAGAACGAACTGTTGAAAATAAAGATAGCAAGGATAAAATAAAAATATAGAAATGTAATACATCTAAAGTATCTATATTATAATACCCATATGCGTCTGTCTGTCACGCAAAATGGTAGCAGCAGTAACGAGACACACGAAATGCGGGTAATAAAGGACAGGGGAACCCGTGGATTTCCACGGGTTAACGACTAGTAGACAAAAATACCCTAATGTTGGGCATGTCAACTAGTGGTCAGTTCTAGCAGTTAGTAAATTGGGACCTTAAAAAAATCTGTTAAAGATAAGTGTCTACTAAGGTTTGAGAGTTGATATCATTCTTATCTGCTTTTCTACTTCCTTTACCTTTAACTTTGGAATTTATTTGCAGAATAAAATTCCATGTGTAAAGTTGGATCTTGTAAAGAAATTTTCAATTTTTGTTTTTTAAACACCGTACATGTCGATAATGTTTAGCAAAGGACAAGATTTTTGTACATACTAAATTAAAGACTGTGTCACATCTCTTTTGGGCACATGGAACACCAATCAGAGACAATGAATAATTAAGTACACATGAATTAGTTTAGGAAATTTCCACCATCTTTGTTTTGAACATGTTTCTGTGGCTTTCTCTTGATTTCGAAATTAAAACTTATTTAAACTCTACTATATTGCATTGTATTTTAAGAAATAGAAATATTTTTTTTATATTGAAAAAAGAAAAAGCTATTTAAAATGTTATGATAAATACTAGGTTTACTGCCTGTTGTTTATTTATTATTTAAACTCCAACTTTCTATGCCTTGTCAAGTTTAAAATTCTAAACTTACCTGTGCATCTTGGACAAGGGCGCATAAGGTACAGCACCAATGGCAGATTATGTCGTTAATAAATGATCCCTAAACAGAGGAAAGGAAATAAGAATTAACATAGCTAGCTAAGAAACCAAAAAACACACGCTATTGAGATTAGCACAGTCAAATTAGTGGACACTTTCTAGAAATTATACAAATAAAAATAAAAATTAACGAGTCAAAAAGTCACTCACTTCAATTCCATATTTTTCACGGACTTTTTGTCTTATCATACCATTTGTGAAGGGAAGTACACATGTGATTCCAGCGATGCCGTATAACAAACAATTCTCTCCCATAGCCTCTGCATTTTTGCCAGCTGTATAACATGGGACGAAATATGTTATAAGACACAAACCTATATCATCAAAACAACCACATAATCCATGCTGAAATTGCGCCATGATTTCGTTGATTTAATTCAGTAACACAACTTTTCAGCAACACAACTTTTCACTCCTTTTTCACAAACTTTCTACCGCCCAATTTACTTTCCGAAAGCTGTTACGAATCGTGTTACATTATTCGTATCCTATTCTGAATGGCATTGTTTTTTAAACCAATCGCGTTGCTCAAAGCGGGAAGAACAATCAAAAGTTTTAAGCATAAATAATGTAACGCGGGTTACTGTAGAGATCTCTAGAGATTTAACATAAAATACGAATACAAAAATTAATGATTAGTAAACATTATAAAAATTATTTATTGTTTTTACTGTATTGGAAATAATTATGCAGAACAAAATAATTATAACACTAATATAAATTACGAAAAAATAAAAATAACTACCGCTCTCCTGCGTAGGGTCTCGAAACTTTTAAAATATGCAAATGAGCTAATTAAGTGTTGTTAATTTTGTTCACGGGGGTAAAAATATCATAAAAAGGTATTGCCAAATAAAAATCTTTAAGCGCTTCCAATATGTAAAAGGTGAAATAAAGTGTCTGTTTTTTAGTGTATTTGATACAGCCTATGGTTTTAACATGGTATTAGAGCCACACAGCTTCATCAATTTTTCCATCATAGTTAAAGTCTACACTTCGTACAAAACAAGGCCTAATCCAGTGTTTCCCGGGCCATGTTTTTTTATATTTGACAATAACTAACACAGATAGACAAAAGGCTTGGTTTATAAGAGAGTGTCTGGTTTGGTTGAGAACTCCACACCATAGTTTTTATAACCTCGGCCTTGCGACGAAGAAGAGGTTTTTGTATATTATTCTTGTCAATCTTGCCCCCCTGGGACTTCTTTATCGCTTGCCTATGGAAAGCGAAAAAGAAGCTCTGTGGACCAGATTGTTATTCTTGTATCTAACTTTAATTTGTCTAGATTTTGCGTGTGTATGAAAAAAATATCTTGTCTCCATGGCATATTAGAAAGCAAAAAAGAGGCACTGGGGACAAGATTGAAAAGGTTTTTGTTGTGACAAGATGCCTTATTCTAGTAACAAACCTGGAGATAGACAGGGTTGGTATGTAAATATTATGTGAATTATTTACCACTTGACTGACTGCATTGTCAAATAATAAACTGCTTACACTACATGTTTTTACAAAAGCGGAAAAACGCTCCTTCCTAGAGGTAATTAGAATCTTCTTGATTCTTTGTGGTTTGTAAACTCGCAAGAAAACATGCCTTATCTTGACATAATCATTTAAGTTCTTGTCAGCATTATCCCCAGGGCTCCGCCGTCCCGATGTCAGAAAGTTACAAGATGCCCTTGAGAGGAGATTCGCAGGATTGAAAGGAATATATTTTCTTTTTTCTGAATAAAATGTAATTTCTTTTCATCTAACTAAAAAGTACAGTCAGTGAGTGTAAAAAAAACTCGATATGTTGTGTAAACATAATAGATGGTTGCTATGATTTACGTCAATCTATATGGTGCATGCACAAAGACATTGCTCGAAAAGATCCTTTTCCCGCACTATAATTGCACTATAAAGTTGGTCAATGTCGTCCCTTCTGCATCCCTAATAAGCTATTATGGAGCGTCCAGCCAGACTCAGGTTGCTTTCTGGTCAAATGTGGAGTAAAACTGGGTGCACAACTTCCTCGATGTTGTCGAAAAATTGATTTTTTTTTTAATTTTTGATGCAACTTGGGGACCAAATTTTATTTAAGCGACAATAATGTCATCACAGTGCTACTTCATGGTTTTTACGATGAAGAACTCTCCTTTTGATCCGAGAAAGACGGGAAGGCCAGTGTTGAAAGACAATTTATCATCCTCATCCCTTCCGTGTTCCCGAGCTGTTATTATGGAATGGAAAATGTCCTGGGGGAAAGGGTTTGGTATTTTACATTCAAAAATATAACCTTGGCCGCATTTTGCTTCATATAATAACCACATTTATATAATTAAGATTTCGGATAACATCCGAGATCTTATTAAAACCGGCAGCCTTTTTCTTCTCCTTCCCTCCTCTCCTTCTCTCCTTCGACCGATTTTTTAACCGATTGCCGTAACGTCACGACTTTTAAAGTCCGACCTGACCCCGCGACATATAGCGCTACGCCGGCTGTGTGCGTATCTTGATATTCGTGAAATTGGGAAAGAATGAAGACTGCTGCGTTACGAATTTGATCACAAATATTGTTATAGACTGTTATTTTAATATCATTTGATGAGCTATGCTAGATACTCCTTCAAATTTTCATTTACAGTTATGTTTTTAACGAGGCGGGTTTTGTTCAACTAAACCGAGCCCTATGGGTTAAGGTACGAGTCGTTCCCTTCGAGGGACTGTTCTACCCGGATAATAAACGCTGCCCTGATTAAGTACGGCAGCTTGCCCCGGTTAAGAACAGGGCAGAAAATACATAATCAGGGTAACATAATCAGGACAGGCCGGCTTATTACTCAAAAAATATTATTTGGCACTTATAAAAGGAACATAATCAGGGCAGGCCAGTTTATATACGACAGTCTACTATTATTTCTCACTTATTATAGAACGAACATAATCGGGACAGGCCGACTTATGTATGACAGTCAAATATTATTCGAGACTTATAGAACGAACGTAATCGGGGCCGACCGGCTTATATACGATATTTTTATATTATTTCTCACTTATTATAGAACGCACATAATCGGGGAAGGCCGGCTTATGTATGACAGTCAAATATTATTCGAGACTTAAAGAACAAATATAATCGGGGCCGACCGCTTTTATATCATTCGTCATCACTTCTGACAAGCAAATAGCCCTGGTGGCAAAGTTGTTGTTGTTCTCAAATGAAACGAAATTTCGTGGCAAATACTAAAATTTGGGATTCGCAAGTTTAATAACTTTTCACCAAACTTAATTCCCGCAAAAAGAATAATTTAGGTTCCGTGGTTACTTCAAAGTATATTATGTTGAAATGTATTTATTACAAGAGTACTTTATACTAAGAATTACGTCGAGACGTTTTTCTTTCGCCATGTCTAGTTTTTAGGGGTGTTATATTTTCCAGAGAATGTTTAATTCACAAAAGTTCGAAGAAAATGCCAATCACAGCCTGCCTGGCCAGCCATTATATCAGCGTTCATAATCCGGTCACCACGACATAACCAGTGCAAAAAAACATAATCGGACCATGCGTACATAATCCGGCTGTCCCGGTTGTAAACAGGCCGTTTTCGCAATCTGGGCAGAACAGGACCGAGTTCAAGCACGCCATATTGATTATACTCCAGCCAGCTTGTTCACCAATCTGCAAAGCGAAGTTCTCTTCATTGTGTCTATGTTTTCACATAGACACAATGTATACCATCACGTTTTCTAGCCATGTGTAAATCTGAAACAAACCAATTTCAAGATTTTAGCTACAAACGTAGATTTCAAGGCAGCATCCTGCTGAAGCCAGCTAGCTGTAGCCTTATTTATTCTTATTCTTTTAAAGTTTGGTATATTATTATTTATTTTTATGTTGGGGTTGTGGCTCTTTAGCAGCTCTTTAGCTAGCTAAATGCAGTTAGTAGGTAGCGAGAGACCTTTTATTACTGTCATGAAAACATACTCCGCAAAATAAAATTGTTGAGTGATTTTTTTAGCTGGACGGGAATAACGACAGGCTGTTTGTCATGTTTTTATTTAAACCAAAGTTGCAATAAAGTTTTTTCAGAAAATGGTATTGCACCTGTACTAAGTGCTCAGCCGATTGTTAGCGACAGATTGTTTCCTGTTTTTTTTGTTTAAATTGAAGCTGTGATAAGTTTTTTTGAAAAGGGTATGACGCCTATATGGATTTGCAACATGGTTTACCTCTATGTAGTAAGCGCTTAGCCAAGTGTTAACAGAGTGTATCTTGTGTTAACGATGGGCTTTTCCTGTGTTACTGTTTAACCGAAGTTGTGATAAAGTTTTTTTGAAAAAGGGTATTATACCTATACGGATGAGCAACATTGTTTGACTGTACTAAGCACTCGGCCCGGAGTAGCATTAATTTTAACCCTAGGGTTCATCGGTTAACCCTAGCCCTAGGTTGGGGTTAACTTTCAGCGGGAACATTCTTCGAAAAATAAAGAAGGTTGGCCAACTGTTTTTGTTATGACAGGGTAACAACGGGTTGTAAACTGTGTTTTTATTTCAGCTAAAGTTGTGGAAAGTTATTTTTTGAAAAATACATTACACCGGAAACACCATAATGTTGTGCGCCTATTTTTTGAAAAATATATTACACTGGAAACACCATAATGTTGTGCGCCTCACTCAATTTACGACATACTATACTAAAGCGCTCCACCTGAATGTGTGGCACAGTTTACGGTTCTTATTAATCGCTCTTCCAGGCGTTCAACTCCAATTAACACAGTTACTTGTGGCTTAACCCAGCGTTTCGACACCAGGTCCTCCGGCTAAATATTAATACCACAGAATCGCATTATGGATTTAGTCTCTTTTGTTAATTCTAAACCAATGAACATAGTCATAACCTTTTGTTTCTTTCGCCTATCTCATTTCTTTTTTTGTTTTTAAACTTGTAGGATCAACTTTATGGTCAAATCTTAGATATCTTTTATATTTTATAAATTTTATAACGTTTTTAGTCATGTCGCAGGTATAATTATTTTATCGTTTTAAACACCTGTTATTCCAAAGAACTAATTTCGAAGCTGTGAACGTGGTAATCTGATAAAAATGAAGGTTTTGAATCCGATAAAAAATCTTCTAGAAGATGTTTAATATAGCTAAGTTTTTCGCGCAAATTAGGTATGGGGTAATGTAGCTAGCATGAAACATTAGTCAAAGATACATTTCTTCTTGATATAAAGCAGTATTTACAATAAAAATATGAACTAACAAAGGGTTTCACACTAGTTATTTTATGTTAATTCTTCGTTGTTCTGATAAAATGTCTTCTTATAAAAAGAGTGTATAGTACGATAATTTTCTCTGCTTCACCTTTTTGATAAATGATAAAACCATGTTAAAGAACATAATATGAATATAAACAAAGGTCTGGGGTAGCCAAGCTAGATTCAGCCTTAGCATATTGAATATTCATATTGTCTAAACCGAACATAAAATGTGCTATATATATTCACAATATCAGCCGGAATATATTCTAACAAAGCAATGAAAAAAGTTTAACTTCAATGTATTGCAGCATGTCAGCATATGCACGTCCAAATGGCAATTCACCTGCATAAACCTGCAATACATATTCACGTACTATATCCGACCATTTTGAGTTTGTAGTTGCTGCTAAATATTTTGTAATCTGCATATAGAATTCTGACTCTGTTCTTTTCAATCCCTCAACTTTAGCCGCAACTTGAAAAACACCTCCTGACAAGCTGACGAACTTATCAGAATTTTTAAGGTCCATGTTGAAATTTCCCCTGAAAAATTCTAGATCCCCAGATCTGTATTTATTGTGCAATACGCCATGTTGTGTAAGCAGTTGATAATATCTCTCTTTGTCACCAGAAACACTGATAACCACACATGGCATGCGTGAAGCATGAGTGTTGCTGCGGTCTTTTTTAGGGACTCGAACAGAGACATTATCCCCAACTTCATAAGCATTGACTTTGCTGCAATGGTTTTTCTCAAACCGTTGAACCATCTCCTCTCTCGTTTTTTTTATCTTTTTAGAAGCTGTTGTTCGTGGAGTCCAATGTCGTTGGAGTGTTCACAATGCTGTAATATATGCAAGAACTATTAATATAAATATAAAAAAACTGAGTATGGACGTTACTACTTCTTATTGTCTTGTGAATGGAAAAGCACCATGTTGATGGTTTTCATGGTAAATATTTTTATGTACTATATGTTTCTTCTTTGAAAATTGATTATTTTTCATTAATATGAAGGTCCACTTGTAAGTTTCTATATTTATTTTTTTTAAAACGTGTCAGTACTTACAACCAGTTTCGCAATCGTCTTCAATAACATGTGCTTCATTTGTGACGTTCTAGAATTCGTATTCTCTTCGCCTACACAATTGATTCACAACAAAGATTAAACACATAATTCATAATAAAACGTGAATTTTAATTTCAGTTCAGTTGAAGAAAAAGTACATACCATCGTGTGGCTGTTCAGCATGACGTTTGTAATTCATTTGTTCTTTAACAGGTATGGAGAAAAAGTCGATGTCTTCATCGTTATCAAAGTTCGAATCAGTGATAACCTTCGACTGTTTTGAAACAGTCGGTATGATTGTGGTTGATGGTGGCTGTCCAAATACCAGCTTGTACGGAGTAAATCCTGTAGCGCTGTGTTGTTGTGTGTTGATGGCATCTATTGAAAAAATGAAAAATATAATTAAGTAACGACAATTCGATCTGCATTTCAGAACTATTGTTATCAACCTACAACATATTTGTGGCAACCACGAGCTCCAAGGTTTAGTTTCACTGGCACACTCAGCTATCATGACTGATATTTTATGCTCCACATTGATATGAGCCTGTTCTATCATGCCTTGACTCTGTGGATGGCGAGGACGACCACGAACCACCTGAATCTCCCCTGGCCAAGATTCATATGCTGCTCTAAAAAGTCAAAAAAGGCCCAAAGAAACAAAAGAAGCTAAAATATTTGTACATCTTTTAAGCAAGTTTGGAACTCCTCTGTTAAAATGTAGCCATTAAGATTTTTACCATGCTGTACTAACCAGTGTTCAAAATGTTCAATTTTTAAGCGATAAAGCGCTTCATAAACGTACTTCAACGTGCGTATGGCATGGTTGTAATGCTTTCCATTCAAAGTTCTCTCAACAGAACGTGTACCTAAAAGCAAGAAACTCCATTTCATTAAGAACAGGACTCACGTATGTCTCGGTAGTAGGCAGGGTTCACACCTCATTCAAATTCATGGGACTTATATAAACAAAGGCACACTCACCCAATATGTTAGATTCAATAATCAAGTCACGCAAACCACCATCGGCTAACCGCTTACCAATTACAGCTATGAAAATACACGAAGTGTGAAATGCTCCCATCCTCAGTGAAATGAAAGTTTTTAGCTCCACATTGGCAGGATCTTGAAGAATTTCTACGGCTTTAGTATATATAGCTTGATCTAGAACAACGTCTGTTTCTAGCAATCCTAATGCTTCAGCTTTTACTTTCGATTAAACCAGAAGCTCCATAACTACATCCATCTTAGTAGGAGAATCATTAATCGCTGGTAAATACGATATTTCATGACTTTGATGTGTGACTTTACCATCAAGCAAATAGTTGAAGCCGGTCCATGCAGGTATTGACTGTGGAACATTATTTTGTTTCGCTTGAAAGCGTAACAAGGCCCATATGGACTCGATACAAGCGGAAGTTGATAAATGATCTTCGATAGAGTCAAGACGTACATTTTTCATTGAAATAGGGTTGAATCTAAAAAATGTCGTAACTGTTGTTATTTATATAATGACCACATAAACACCGTTACAAATGTCGTTATAACGTCAATTTGATCATTCGTTAGTTTGCTACATACTTATTTTGAAACTCACCTTTTCTTGGTAGTGTACTCTTCCAGCTGATCAGGTATATATTTGAACGATCTTCTTCTTGGTGGCTTTGCGTAATTTATGCGTTCGCTATCAAAATCAACCATATCATCTCTTCTCAATTGAACTATTATGCCATTGGTACAATGCATCGACGTTCTACTTAAAGTTTCCGGGTTTATATCATTGTTATCCCAAACAAATGTTATGAATGATGATAGTTGTACGGAGTAGGGTACATAAAACTTCACCATTTGATTTTTTATTTCTTCGTTGGCTAAAAATGTTTCCAGGTATGCAGTTTCGTCATATGATATACAATGTCCAAATCTGTTCAACCATTTAACCAAATCTTTCGAGCCCGTTTTTCTTTTTGTACAAAGCGATAATAATACATGTTTTGAAGTTTTGTGCTTAGTATTTGAAGCGCTATATATAATGTCCTGACATATCGAAGTTATAGTTGTCTGTTTCCGTTTGTGAGGTTGAGGTATCGAGCTCACAATAGATGTAATTAATTGATTTAACTTTGGTGGAATGATAGTATGCTTCTTTCTGTCGGTGGCCAAATAGGATATGTGAACGGCATGTTTCTGATCTCTTCTCTTATTATTTCAGCTGCTGTTTTCATAATTTCAATGTCAGTATCACGTTGCTTTTGGCTTTCACGATCAATAAGATTCCGTCGCCGTACATTAATTATAAGCCCCTTAGGTATTTTTTCAGAAAAAATAAATGTCCCTCCATACCGAGGTTGCCAAACTCCGATTTCATTGGTGAAATGTTCCATAACATATTTCAACATAGTTCGATCGGTGATACCGCCCTTTTCGGAATGCTTGTTATAAATGTCAACCAAATCCTTCAGTATTAGCACTTCGCATTTATTTAGAGCATGTAGCTCAACAAAGTCGAAAGTATGCTGCAATGCCTCTTTGTCTACTTGAGTGATTGCAGAAGGTGTTTTAACGGGCTTGGTGAAAGCTCGATAGCATGTTACGTGATATCGCAATCCAAGTGCAACTATTCCCATCCAATCGCGACCAGAAATATATCCTATCAACTCATCATTTGCCCCATTTTGAAGGGCTGCAGTCTGTAGCGTGAGAGCAGAACTTTCCGTTATACACTTGCTGAGTTTTTCGTAGCCACTACCTGTTGTACTCGTTTTTCTTTTTTGGTAGATACAGCACTCATCTTGCTTGGCAAGTGATTGACCTTAAATAAGATTAGTCAGACATTAGAAAAGTCACAAGTAATATAAAAGTCAGAATAGCCTGTTTGTGCACGATTACAACATAAAATTATAAAATTAAGATAAATATTTACCTGTTCTGCCTCTCTTTCTCTGTGACATTCGGATAGTTGAAGTTGGTTGTTGTTCTTCTAATGTCGTTAACGTCTCCCGTTTCATCGTCGCTTGCTTCAGCTTCAGCTTTTTCTTTTTTCTTTTGTATGGTAGCTACTTCTTGCTTACTTTTTTTAGCTAGAGAAAGAACGAGTTTCATCGGTTTTTTTGAGCTCATTTTCGATAAATTTTCTTTCGCATATTCATTGCAACCTGTTTTTTATCCCTCCTCCAGCTGTAGAAACTGCCGGGTTACCACATTTAGCTCACGAGTAAGGACACGGGGGTTTGTGTTGTTTGTTCAAATGTAACATATTTAGTTTCGAAAGAACAAAAATCCAAACTATCTGCTTTTACAAAAGCATTATATATTTAAAAAAAGGAATGAAATATTGAAAATTGATAACAACAGGTAATAAAATGTATTGTTAATGAATTCATTTTACATTGACCCCCGTGAAATTATTCGATCGGAAATAAAAGAATGTCTTGCAACATTCGATTTCATAAAAATATGGCGGTGAAGGACCGAAGATAAACATCGTACATACATGTTTAATTTTTTTGTTTTTGGAATATATGCAAGTAGAATTAAGAAGGCCAGTAAGTAAAATCGTTTATACTAAGTATTTATGTATCATCTGGTGAAGTTTTTGTAAGTTCCCCCGAATTTGCACGAACTCGTTTATTTTTCAGAACTCAGCGCCCTGACTATTATTCTAATGACATTCCCACGTGTAATTCTTACTACTCTACATATTAAAGATCTGCGATGGAGTGCCAGACAACAAAATAAATATGGTACCTTAGCTGGGCATATGAGAAAAGTGAGACCCGATACCCTATGTGATACCCGATACCCGAGACCCGAGACCCAATACCCTGATACCGATACCCGAGACCCGATACCCTGATATTTTTTTTATTATTATTTTTATTTTGTTTTAATATGAACGGTAATAAAAACACATTTTGATATGTATATTTCTTCGTTATATGGAAATATTTGTTGCACGTAATATGCGAATATGCTGCTGGCTTAACAATGGTTTTATATCGCTAGGAACTACAATGAAACTACCATAAACAAAATTATTTTGTCTCCTCAAACATGAATGATTGAAGTGATAGTAGACTTTTTTAAATTCATTAGAGTATGTTTGTTTTTTCGTTGTAGGGTCGAAATAACTCCTTTTGGTTTTCGAAACCACGATTATATTTTGTATATTGTCCAAAATTTCCTCCACAACAAATAGCAAGTTAATACATTCTTGTAGGCGTAGTTGAGAAGGAACAAGACATAATCATTATCTGTTGGCACAGGTGGGGCTGGTTTATTAACTGTTGTTGAAGGTGGAATAGGTTGGGTTGTGGTAGTATTGAATATGTTTGTATTGAAGGCGCAGATAATATATTGGTTGCGTTGAATATGAAGTATGTGTTGGTGAAGTAGTTGAAACAATAGTAGGCTGCGATAACGGTAGTGTAGATGATGTTTGTGCAGGAGCTGATGGATCGATTAAATTTGTAATTGGAACCTTTTTGACGTTAGCTGGCCCTTTCCATCTCTGAGTTGCCTTCGTTTTCTTTTTTCCCGCGTTTTTCTCTTTAGAAAAGTCTACTAAGTTTCTGATATTAGGTCTCTTTTTTTCGCATTTCTTCCAAAAAGGTTCGACCAATTCAACTTGCATGCAATGCAGACAGTATGCGCACATATTTCGAAACTTTTAAACCGAAAGCAAATTTCACAACAAGTTAAAATGTTTTTTTTTCTTGTTCATTCCAACTGTGAATGGTTGTTCTTCTTTGTTTTAGCATTTTTCACATAATATGTATCGCCAAATCCTTTGATGAACGTACGCCTTGCTTCGAATAAACCAACATATCAACATGTTAGGTTGAAAAACAAGAAAAAAATGATAAAAAATTAGAATTTTTATTAATATAAAACATCGCCGAAAAAAAATTAATAAATAAAAAAAATCAGGGTATCGGGTCTCGGGTATCGGTATCAGGTTATTGGGTATCGGGTATCGGGTCTCGGGTATCACATAGGGTCTCGGGTCCCACTTTTCTCATATGCCACCCTAGCTGTGAATGCACATCTATGCCGGATATCGTGTTTCAGGTTGTTTCGCCTAATTTTTGCTGGTTTCAGATGGTTTCAGGTGGTTTCAGCTCGTTTCAGGTGGTTTCAGCTCGTTTCAGGTGGTTTCAGGTGGTTTCAGGTGGTTTAGGTAGTTACTGCTTTTAGTAAGTACGTTAAAGATATACTAATAAACAGGTCGAAATAAATCAAAAATTAAAACCTCAAAAAATACAAGTAATTTTTTTGGTTGGCGCCTGGCAACCGGCGCTGAAATAGGATTGGATCCTACTCTTTCGCCTGGTCGCTGCGACCAGGCGAAATGTTTTCACGAGCATCTGATTCTGAAGTCTGATCGACTTGCGTTTTTTTTACTGCTTTGGGCTACTTAAACTTATGACCCTTGCTTTGCCAGCTAACAGTAACGTGTTGGTTTGTTCTAGCCTGTATCTCACGCACTGCATGAAACATTTTGCAAGTTCAAGATAATACCATGTGATATACCTATTTATTTGAAATGACGGAACAACATTATAGAAGCTCTGTACAAAACAGGCTACTAGCGAACTCGAAAGGTATAGGGACCAAAAACACGCGAACAAAACCCCGAAATCTTTTAGCCTGCAAGGGCTTTTCATTACAATTATGATAAAAAAAACTCTGGAAAATGAAGGATGAAAGCGGTCAAACATCACCAGGGAGACTAGAAATGATCAACCTCGATCCCAGGGCTTTTTTCTCTCTTTTTGATATAATAATAAGGAACGGCGAGAAGAAAAAGAGCCCGGGGGTCGAGGTTGTAGAAATTTAAAAATGATATAAGAAAACAACAACTTCGTCCCTAGGGTTTTTTCTCTTTTCGACACAACCTCGTTTCCAGGGCATCTTGTATCTTTCTGACATCCGGACGGCGATACGAACATATCGCCGTCTTGATATAAGAAAACATACAAGATGCCCTGGGGACGAGGTTGTTTCTGACAATCTCAGTGAGAAGAAATATTTCTTCTCACCGTTCGAGATTTTTAGAAAGAGTAAAGAGCCCTGGTGACGAGGTTGAGAGAAAAACAGACCACGAAACTGACTGGTAGCTTTGTATTACAGCGTTCGCTTCCAGTGCGGGAGGTCTTCGGCTCAAACACCGGCTGAGTCAAGCCAGAGAATATAAAAGTGTGAATCTATCCTTTCTGCTTATCGTTCAGCATGAGAATAGGATTGATATCTCAGATGGTAGTCTAGTTGAGCGAGTGATGTGCTGGCACGACTTTCGTAGCTCAAATGAGAGCTTTAAATACTAGGACTCCCTTCGCGCAGGACCCTCGTTGATAGCAGTACCAATAGGAAGTAAAGAGGCTATCCTGATGGGTAGACAATTTCAATAATAATAATAATAAATCAATATTAACATTGAAAGTGGCACATCATTATGACTTTTTAATAAAGATAAAGTCTTACCTTATTCGTACTAACTTTCGCGCGAATTAATTTTCCCGCAGTGGGAGAAATTAATTCCATGCGTATTAATTTGTGGGTGGCTAATCAACCTCGTTCCCAGGGCTTTTTGTCTCTCATCGGCGCTGCGCTTATTAATAGGTCTGATATGCAAAAAGAGACAACTTGTCCTGGGATCGAGGTTGGGTGGCTATAATATAGACGTATTGTACGTGTTTATTTTGAGTTTAAATTCCTTGCAAAAACATGGGAAAAATCGAAAAATCTAGGATTCTAGACAAAATATAGATGCGAAAACGCCTTTCCTAATTTTAACAAAAATAATATTTTGAGCGTATTAATTTTGAGGGTAATTTTTGTACCAAACTTAGCGAACTAATAAACTTTTCTGAGTAAAGGCGCAAAAATTAGGACGCACAAAAGTTTGTACTAATAATTAATATGTAATCTCAAGATTCAATATGCTCATCAATCATGTCAACTGAGATCTACATTTGTGAAAGATCTTTTAATTCGAGCACTCGCTGCTCTGAAAAAAAGGTATATTCGTCACGCTTCTACTAACCTTGGCGGACTAACAGACTAACACTGCGAAACGACATATCCTCTTTTTGCGGTCTGCAAAGATGTGAGGCTTGATACTGGTTCTTTTCTTTATCAGGTGAATCAGGCAAAACGAAAAAAATAAAAAATAAGCAGACATGACGAAGAACATCGTGATTTTGCGAAAGAAATATTTGGCTTTATACAAAAAGCTTTCTATGTTGCACGGTCGGATCCAAAGATTTTTTAAAAGTAGGCTTAAGTAAAAAAATTCTTAATAAGTGAGCTTACAACGCCCCAACAGGGCGTTGTATTGCGCCTGTTATAACTCAATCCAGAAAAATTGGAGTTTGGAGGGCGTTGTGAGCCTCCCAACGTGGCCAGGGCGGAACCCTGGAAGCCAACGCTGCTTTTAGAGCCCTCTAAATGCCTTAAATGGCTCTAAATTTGTCAAAAAATGACAACAATACAATCGTTTTTATGACAGAAAAAACAAAGAATTGAATAAATTCTCAATGTAGGCTTTAGCCTACCTTGCCTATAGCTGGATCCGACCCTGAGTACGTACGTTACACAGTGACACAAAAATTTACTAAAGCATGTGGAATTGAGAATAAAGAAAAGAAAAGAGCGCATCAACAATGCATAATCAAAGTTAAACAAGGTTCACTCACGCCATTAGTATTTACCGTCATAAGTGGTTACGAATGTGAAACCAGGACTGATATGAAACTTATTAAAAAAGTGGCTGATAAAGAGATAAGAACGTATGCCCATTGTTCAAACATTGGGCGTATGTGCCCATTGTTCAAACATTGGGCGTATGGCTTCAACTTATCATAGCCATCGATGTGCCACAGAAAGTCTGGACCAGGTACTGAGTATATTCGTCGGCGAAGTCTTTTCTTCTTCCTTGTTGACACTCCTTCTGGGTCCAATTCCCTGACAATTTCCATATCTGTGTTTACGGTTAACAGCAATACCCATTTTTTTCAAGATACTCCATATCTTTCTGTATCCTAAATGAAACATAGTCATTATCAACCGTAACAAAAGATAATATATTGAACTTCCATGCATACCCAAATTACTGCCGCTGCCAAAAAGCTGTCTTGCTACCTCTGCTCCTATTGCAGCTCTGTCTTCGTTCTGTTTTGAGATACGCCTACGTAAATTTTTTTCCTTCAGTCTTCTTTTAAGTGTTGATACACTTATGTAAATATTGTGTTGAATGGCTAAGAAACCCAAAGTTTCAACATTTGTATATCCATCTAAAAAGTACGACTCGATTAGTTCCTCCATCATGTCTAAACTAAAAGGAGCGCTAGAAATAAAAGTATTCCTTTATAAGATAAAAAGTTAAAGGGGAAGTAACCTCAAAAATGTGAAATTTTTTTTCGACTACGTATTTGCATTTGAACTTATAAAATCAGAAAAATAACACATAAACACAAGAATTTATTTCTAAATACCTATATTCCCTGTTCATATCTCCGTAAAAACTTCGTTTTTGAAAAAAGCGCGTCAAAATAAAAAAGACTGGGTTCTAATTTGAATATGACGTTTTATAGTTCAAAACATTGCACTAGCTAGACGAGGCCCTATGTTGCTGCTTATAATGCAACATACTTTCGAATAAGAAACAAAAAAATGCATTATAGTTTCTTGTCCAGTGACGAAGAAAACACTGTTCCAGACATTTTGGCTCTAAAGCCATTTAGTTTTGAGCCTGAAATGTCGTTGGAAGAGCAAGATAAATTTTTAAGTTCAAACCATGAAGACGAAGTTATACCAAAAAGAAGGCAATCGAATTGGAAACAATAATTGGTGTAAATGAATTAATTTATTTATTTATAAATTTAATTAATTTCTGTATTTGTTTTTTATTAACTTTTATTTTACTTCTACTTTCAATTTAATTTATTTTTAATTTGCTTTTTCTATTTAATTTATTTTACTTTTAAAAAAATTCAACTTTATTGATTTCCGTCGCCGCTATGCGGGGCGGAATCTTTAAAATCGCCTGATGGAAGATAGATATATAGATATGAGAGAGAGAGACAACATAGAGACCGGACGCTGCTAAGCTTTTGTCCAGGCTAAACGCTCGGAAAATTCCATTTTTTCGAAAGCCAATGAAGATGCTTTATTTTAATCTCTGTCAATTAAATGACCAATCTGAACAGAGAGTGTACTCTTCGTGTGGCCAGAACATTCCGTGTGCGGCCATGACTAAAAGTGCTTACATTTTGTTGGTCGCCCCTTGCTGGTCTCTTTGGTTTGGTCGTAGTAGCTTTATTGATTTTCTTAAATTCGTGTATTTTATCAGGTTAGAATTATTTTATATATAGCTAAGTGAGAAAGGTGTGCTGGCTAGCTAGCTATCTCAATTTTTGGTGCTGACTTGCCAATTGGATCTCCTTTTGATTGGTGCTGACATACCCCTTTTAATAGTCATGAAATTACTTACTTGCTAGCTAGCTATGGAGCTAGCTACACAAAATAGTGCTTTGATTAGAGTGCCTTTTTTCAAGAGCAAGCAACAAAAAACCTTTATCCTGCCTTGTGTAGTTCTTCCATGACTGGACACCCAACTCCTGTTCTTATGGGAAAAAAAGGGGGCTAAAAATAACTTCCAAATGACACTTTGTGGGGACTACTTCTATCAGATAAAAAGATATATATATTCGCACAGGATTTTTTTTATATTTTTTGCAGAAAAGTTGTCGAAACGTGACAAAAGTTTATTGTTGCTTAATTGCTAAAGTTTCCAGAAAAAACACAATATTAGAAAGACAAATGTATTTCATTTAACGACTTTGTGATGTTAATATAAAGCGATATTTGGCGAAAAGGGGTGAGGATGCTGGGCAAGCAAAATTACACAAAACTCTCCTGCGCGTGTACCCAATTTAATAACACTCTCCGTGACACCTATCCTAATCTCATAAAGCGTATTTGTTTTCAACAACTACCTGTTGTTCCCTTCTCACAATTTTTTTACAACTGTTGTTGTTTTCTTTTCTCTCTCTTTTTTACAACAGTCCTTCGTTGTTTTCTTTCCTCTCTCTTTTGTTTCCTCTCTCTCTTTTTTATTACGACTTTTGTTGTTTCCTTTATCTCTCTTTTTTGCAACTTTGTATTTTCCTTTCTCTCTCCTTTTTACAACTTCTCATTGTTTCATTACTCTCTTTTTTACAACTTCTTGTTGGTTCCTTTCTCTCTTTTTTACAACTTGTACTTGTTTCCTTTCTCTCTTTTTTTTTTTTAAAAACTACTCGTGTAAAATTGCCCTTATCTCATGAGTACTCACACACCACAAAACGAAGGCTGACGAAGGCAGCCCAGCATCCCCAAATTTCCCCAAATACTTAAGTCCTACCACATGACATTGCTTATGTTTACAATGTTCTAAAGAACATTATTTATAGTGAAATAAAAAATAAAAATTCGTATATGGGAGTGAAGATTACAGTTTTCACAAACATCAACCAGGGCACAAATAGAACCCTGTCCTAAATATATGTACAACTTCCTTACAGGTACATTATCATAACAATGACACCCATAACGTCTGAATATAACTACAACAGCATCATGGAAATGCCACACAAAAACAAATATATATCCCAATGTTACAGGAATTGTGTGTCCCATAATTTAGTAACACCACTAAGGCATGCCATACTACTGCTCCATTCTAGCAAAGCGTTGTTCGAGACATGCACGTATCGCCGATAACGGTCACTAGACCACCTACCAAGAATTTTAATGACGGATTCTGATAAACCACAAGAGGCCGCTGCAGAGGCACCACCGATCCGAAAACTATGTGTATTCAGGTCTAAATTGTTTTTAAGGCTAATACTTAAAAAGGCTGAAACATATTTCCTTGTCACAAAATCGCCACTGGAAAGGATGAACAAAGGACCATGTGTGCCACCCCGAAACAGTAGGTATTCTTCCCCAGAATGAAAACTTGCATGAGACTGGTCGAGGAAACTCGTGGGACTTGTCTCATCATCGACTGATGAAAAGGGGTTTGCTTCGCGCCGAAATTGTCAAATAGAGCTTGGGCGAGCTGAGGCATGGTTAAACCCTTCACAGGCATGTTGTATGAGTTCGAAATTAGAACAAGGGATTCCTTGCCAAGTTGCACCCAATCTTTTAACGTGCGCAGATGAGGCTCCACAGCGGCAGCATGTTTTTCAAACAAAACGCTTTTCTTACCGCTATTTGATGCCATTATGTTATTGAAGCCAAAGAGTTGATAGAGTTGATGTACTATAGATGGCAGTGATAGTGATAGTGATATAGATGCTTCTGGAAAAGCTATAACTATAGTTAAACGGATATTGAAATCTTTAGTTGTTTTTTCTCTCACATGGCTTGGGTTAACCCGGGGTGATAGTAGCATTCACTCACCAATATTGAATTGCCGCCGAGGGGAATCGAACCCTGTTCTCCCGCACAAAGTGCCAGAGTTATAACCACCAAGCTATGGCGCCATTGAAAGAGAGAGAGAGATGTGCATATTTTACATGGCTAGCCTCACAAATATCGAGGGATATACCCTGTCTATTATTTCCAGGAGGGGCCATAGCTTACATGGAAAGTCCTAGAGTATTTAATGCTCATTTTGAGCTACGCAGACCCAATTAGTAGGGCCCACGCTCTACTAGACAACTCCCGGCAACATCCAACGGCCCACACAGTGTGCCATCTCCCCAATTTCCCTCACATGGCTTGGGTTAACCCGGGGCTATGGTAACATTCACTCGCCCATGTTGAATCGCCGTCAAGAGGAATCGAACCCCGGTCTCCCGCACAGAGTACGAAAGCTATAACCACTAATCTACGGCGCCAACAACAGAGTAAATTTTGAAGGCCTAAATACTGAAATATTTAAATGCTAATATGTATTTATTCCTGAATTAATAAACAATGAACTACTTCATCATTCAAATTGAGCTCGTTCAGAAGTTATTATATTCGAATCGTCAAGTTTCTACATAGCAAGATTTGTATTCTGGAATTTCCAGAATTTTCCTGATCACTTTTAAAAATATCCAGTTGAAGTTTTAACTGTTATTTTAGAATACTTCATATAGCTAAGTAAAAATTTTTATTTTTTATTTATTGAGTTGTATTTTAACATTGCAGGTTAGTTACAAAAATAGTTGAGAATTGTGATTAATTCTCCGTTTTCAAGGTCTACTTTAAATTTCAAAATCTTTCAGGCTAATGACGGAAATCTTAAAGCCGCAGGGCTTCTTGTTATACTTTTATTTTATTTATACTTTCAATTTAATTTACTTTTAATTTGCTTTTTCTGTTTAAATTTATTTCACTTTGCATAAAAAATCAGCTTTATTTTGTTTTTATTTTATTTTTAATTTAATTTTAATTTAAACTTGTTTTGCATTTTTAATTTAAAAAAATAAATTGAATTTAAAAAATTAAATTTAAAATCTGGCTTGGCCGAGAGCTGCCATAGTATACCATAATGCAATTCGAACACCTGGTTTCTTTATTGTCATAAGGATATGTAGTGTAAGACATCTTGTTGCTTTATTGTCATTAGCAGGTACACCTGGTTTTTATATTGTCATAAGCTCGTGTATTGTTAGACACGGACGTAACTTTGTGCTTAGGCCCTTACCTTACTACTCAGACGCTATTTCAAGAGTGGCGTGGTTTGGATTAAGGGTCTGTACAAAGGAAAAGTCTAAATAACGTATCGGTTAATGTATTTTACATATAACAACACACAATACAAACATTTCACCACCGTAGTTTTTCTATAATGTATTTGTAAGCTTCGCTGAATTCCTTCGCTTCAAGATCGAGAGGATCTTTCAAATACGTTTGTAGTGATGTTCTTTCTTCAATAGTCAGGAAATCATCTTCCACGACAAAACTTTAGTTCTCAATGTCAAATTCGACTATGTTTGGTGACCAGGACAACGCATCTATATTGAATTTCTGAATTTTTATCAATGTCGACTCCATCTTCACAACTTTTCCCTAACCGAAGCATTTTAGTTAGTAATAAGCTTTTCGGAACAGAAACAGAACGTGGGTTATTATCATTATTTTCACTAATTAGTATTTTTTTTCGATTGTTATTGGAGTTCTGAGAAGATAAATGACGTTTTGAATTTGATGGCAAAATTGAATTTGTCGGGGATATGGAATCAAATAATTTATCGATGGGTCTATTTTACATAAATCTTACAAAAATAATGTTTAAAGATGTTAAGTGATCCAGTGTTTTGGCGCTCGGACCTCTTTCTTCAACCAACACATCACAGTTTGCTATGCGGAAAAATTTAAAACATGCTGTTTTAATGTTTTCAATCGTAACTTCTTCGTAGTCATAGGAGACGAATTCCTGCGGACCCATCCTTAAATACTTTTGCGCCTTCCCTTGCACGTCATTCGTTAGTCTCTGCACTACAATTTCTTGCCTATCCAAAATTTCTTTAATTTTATTGCAAACCTTGCGCTTTCCAGCTGACGTGGTTGGTTTTGTTCTCTTTGCAGCAACGGCTTTTCGGAAGAATCAGTCATTCTGAATCAAAGAAGCATAAAAATTGTCATAATATAGTAGAAACCGGTGTTTTGAAAAAAGGGTTTCACACTCTTAAGAAAGAATTTTCCGCAACTCCTATGGGTGGTTTTATCCGACATACACAAGACAATGGGCAGGTTATTTGCATCTCTATATAAAACATACAGATGTTAGTAAAAAGCCTGTGATAGCAGCTAAGAAGGACAATAGGAAGCCAGTTGCTTTGTTATAAAAGATCTCATTCATTTGTACGATAGCGTCTCTTATAACCATCTTTTAATTACTCACTTTACTTTACTTTGATATATTTCGCGAAAAAAAATTGCTATCCAAATTATAGTTTTGCCGTAAAGAGAAGAATTTGTAACTTATGATTAATACACGGTTTTCCATCTAAACTGAGAGGAAAACTAAGAACAATTTAAGAACATTTTGAGACTTCACATTGAAAAAGTTAAGAACATTTGAAGGCTTTCTTCAAATTAAGTGTTCTTGTAAAAAAAAGTGCAATTCATTGTTCTCGTTCTAAATGTTTGAACAATGAAATCCTTACATGTTCTAATGAAAAAGAGGGAATCTGAACCTTTATTCACCAATACATTGTCATAAAATAGATTTACCTGGATTGTTTCTTCTTTTTGTTACGTCTTGCTTCTGGAGTTACTATTTTGAATTAGCTTCTCGTGCGCACGTGTTGTAAACTTTACTACTGGGCTGGTTTCTATCCCGTTTCAAAATGTTTTCACTTGCGCACGTGTTAATGTAGTCGAAATGCATTGTGGTATACTATGGCAGCTCTCGGCCAAGCGACAAATCGGTTTTAAAAATTTAAAATAAAAACGTTTTTAAAAAAAAGAAGAAAAAGATAAAAGTAAAAATAAAATAAATTGAAATAAAAAAAATAAAAAAATAAAAAATGAATTAAAAGTAAAATGAATTAGTGAATTTAAAAAAAAAATTATTGAAAGTAAAATGAATTAAAATTAAAAAAATCAAAAAAAAAATGAATTTAAAAGTAAAATTAATTGAAATAAAAAAACAAAAAGCAGAAATTAAATAAATTTAAAAATAAATAAATGAATTAAAAAAGCGATTAAACAGAGTTTTTTCGTGTGGCGATTCTCGGCCACTCTGAAAGTTTGTGCTGCAAAGATAATAATGAAATTCCTGACGACTACTTCGAAAGTACAAATAATTTCGCCAAATATAAAGTCTTTCATATTTATAATCATGACTGAAGTGATATCCATTTTATATCTTTAACATCCTTCTGAATGCGTGTACCCTTAGGGCCAATTGATTTTCAATTTAATTGAAAATTGAAAATCAGAAATAGTGGCTAATTGTGATTTTTAATTTAATTTGAAAGTCAAAAATCAAAATTATTTAATGATTTTTGAATTTCAATTTAATTTGAAAATTGAAAATTGAAAATTAAAAATTTAAAACTCAAGAAAGATCAAAAAACAATAATTGAAAACTCAAATTCAAATTTTGCTTTTCAATTTTAAGTTTCATTACGCACGTGACGCATGGGTTAAACTTCAAACCAGTCTCCTCCCCGGGCGTCTTAGGTTCTTGTATTGGGACATGGTCAATATAAAGAAACTAAGAATCCCTAGGGCGAGATTCATATCAAACCTGTCCTTTTAGGTCAGACTTTATTACACCCGAATGTTAATCGGAAATTTAAAATATTATACCAATAATAAACGCCATTTAATGTGTTCTATAATAGACTGTCGATGAATGTCAACAAATTTTCTGAACCAAAAGGAAGACTTTAGAAGAATGAACATTAGTTTTGCTTCTGATTGGTGTAGTTACATTTCTTAAATTTCTCCTGTAACATTAAGGGACTCTGTAAATAGTTGATCTCAAACACTTCTAAGATTAGCATAAACCTGTCCTTCCAGATCTCTTTGAACAAAAGAAATCCAAGAGAATAGGATTGACGCATATCAAACAACAAAAGTCATTTGAAACTATATTTGTAACAAAAAGAATATATCTGCCTGGCAGTCTTGTTCTGCCCAGATTGCGAAAACGGCCTATTTACAACCGGGACAGCCGGATTATGTACGCATGGTCCGGTTATGTTTTTTTTGCACTGGTTATGTCGTGGTGACCGGATTATGAACGCTGATATAATGGCTGGCCAGGCAGGCTGTGATTGGCATTTTCTTCCAACTTTTGTGAATTAAACATTCTCTGGAAGATAGAACACCCCTAAAAACTAGACATGGCGAAAGAAAAAAGTCTCGACGCAATTCTTAGTATAAACAACTACTCTTGTAGTAAATACATTTCAACATAATATACTTTGAAGTAACTAAATTTCACGGAACCTAAATTATTCTTTTTGCGGGAATTAAGTTTGGTGAAAAGTTATTAAACTTGCGAATCCCAAAATTTAGTATTTGCCACAAAATTTCGTTTCATTTGAAAACAACAACAACTTTGCCACCAGGGCTATTTGCTTGTCAGAAGTGATGACGAATGATATAAAAGCGGTCGGCCCCGATTATATTTGTTCTATAAGTCTCGAATAATATTTGACTGTCATACATAAGAAGCCGGCCTTCCCCGATTATGTTCGTTCTATAATAAGTGAGAAATAATATTAGACTGTCGTATATAAACAGGCCTGCCCTGATTATGTTCCTTTTATAAGTGCCAAATAATATTTTTTGAGTAATAAGCCGGCCTGTCCTGATTATGTTGCCCTGATTATGTATTTTCTGTCCTGTTCTTAACCGGGGCAAGCTGCCGTACTTAATCAGGGCAGCGTTTATTATCCGGGCAGAACAGTCTCAGGACTTCCTTAAAATATTGAACACCAATCTCAGTTCCTTATGAAACGCTCTTAATAAAAGAACTCTGTGCTGGAGTACAGTGGGTTGGTTAAAAAGAACCTGTTGGTTCATTGCATCATATTTGATCGCGAAAGAATAGTAGAAAAAAAATTTTTGATTTTTGATTTTCAATTTTCAATTTTTGATTTTCAATTTTTTATTTTCAATTTTCAATTTTCAATTTTTTTCTTTTAAAATATTTGAATTTTAGTTTATTAATTTTGAATTTCAAAATAAAAAAGTTTTAAAAAAATGAATTGGTACCAGAAGCATCCTTGTATCAAAACGTCCATTCAAAAATAATGGCAAATCAATTTTGACAGAATCCAAAAAATCGATATTAACAAGCCAAAAATCAATTTTCAAATTTTTCGAAAAATTGAAAATTGATTTCACCTTGAAAAAATCAATTTTCAATTTTTCGACAAAAATGAAAATTGAATTCGAAACAAAAAATTGCATTTAAAATACATTTCCCTAAACTCTGCAAGTCCGACATGAAACAAAAAGATGAAATAATTTATTTTTTAATGAACGGACGGCTTCTGAAGAAAAAGAGACTCGCTGCTAAAACCGCGACAGTGGACTGGGTTCTAAATTGAGACGGGGGTGTATCCGAGACCGTGCACATAATGCCGCAATAGTGTCATGCGGGTGGGATGTATGTCTGGATTATTTTTAAATTTTCCAGACAAATAAATTGTATCTAAATAAAAGCGTCTTCTTTTCACACAACGTGTTTTCGTACGATCGTTTGAAATTCAATAATGATTTACTTCACATTCTGTTACAACGGCAGCGATTACATCCTGAGAGCATCTCAAGTGACAAGGCAAGTTTTGGCAAGGGGCTTCCAGGTATGATTTAGATTTGTGTTGCTACAAAATTTTATAAGACTCGTACATTTTAGTTTGAGCCTAGCCTAAGCTTTCTTCTTCGAGTTGATAAAATGAGTTTCTCTCAAACAAAAGCTTAGACGCAAACGAATGACTCAGCGGAAACCCCGAGTTTAAAGTGGACAATGTGACTAATCGCTTCGGAGGCCATTTTAATTTATCTGTAAGTTGTTTAACAAGCTTGGCCACATCTTACTCTGGTAAAAACTTTATAGTTTACTAATGTTTGTTAGGGTGAGTGGAACCACTCGCTGGAATATTCGGATGAAAAGGGCTTTCCCCGACATGGACCACGTGAGCAAAGAACAATAGAATTAGCCAATCAAAAAGCGCGGTCAGATTTTGGCCGCAGAAAAATCGTTTGAGACCCAGCGTAATTTTCCCCACCTTATCTACTCCGATTTCCCGGTGGCAAGAAAAATTACGCTGGGTCTCCTGGCTAGTTTGAGCCACGTGATATTTAGAAACGACATTTTGAATCTTTATTAAAAAACATTTGAAAATGGTTCAAAAACCTTTTGAATCACGCCATAATAATTTGGTTGCGGATCTTTTTTTTAATTTTCGCACTCTTTGTTGGGAGCAAATCGTTAAAATAAGTTCTGCAAGAGTAGATAAAAGTTGATTAATCGCAAATCTAAGTTCATTGCAATTCTTAAATACAGGAATAAGGCAGTCGTAATGTTTTGGAAAAAAAACAAATTCCAAAAAAATTCCTTCCGCAAAAATTTATTCTATATTGCTCTAGCCTTTTTTTACTCAGACACGCTTCACAGACATGAAAGCACGTTCAGCATAATATTAACAGTCTAACATTTGTCCAGAAGAAAGTCTCCTTTTTATGCCCGATGATATTTGATTGATATTTTTTAAATGCTTAGACGTAGGCGATGTAATATGCTCAAAAGCGATCTTGCTAATTCTAAAAAAACTAAAACAAGAATAAAAACATTTCTGTATCTTTCTACAAAACGCATTATCACCAACAACGTTTCCAGGGTTCTTTGTCTCTTTCCTAAAAGCGTTTGAAAGTCGCGTTGTCCTGGTAAAAAAGAGTGCTGGGAAGAAAGTTGGTATTAGTACACGATTAATACACAAATTTTGTTTATTGAAATTCTTTGTAAAGAATCATCAAGGCTCAAGATTCAAAAATTAAGAAAATGTATTACGAATAATTCTGAGGTTTGATCATCAGACACCAAATAACAGTTCAAATTAAAATAGATTTTCCCAACATTTATTTACGTAGCTATCACAAAGAAATTCTTTTGAGGCTCGAAATGACGATGTTCTAAGAATCCACAAGGCTCAAACAAAAAGTATGATTATTAGAAAAAAGTGTGTACATATTTGTCTCGATAATTCAATTCATCTCAATTTTTATACAGGGGAATGATTTAATCCTTTTGTCGGTTCGTAGTAAAATTGTTCTTATATAAAAGAGTGTGTAACTAAATTCTTTAGTTTAACTTTGCTGAAACAATAATTTTGCTTTTAGTTTGCCGATTCAACCGAAATGCATGTAACAGAAGAGCGAACAGGAATTTCCGAGTTTCCTGACAACACCAGCGGGAAATTTAATCTAGACGAGTATGAGACTGAAAGTCGTTTTCGTGTTGTGGTGAACACTAACCAGCAACAATCAAGTAGCTCACCTAACCCTTTTTTCAACCCTCCCTCTATTAATCGCAGAGTTTCGAGCAGCCAATCATCTTCAATTAGGAGAAGTACATTGGCAGTGGTAAAGGTTGTTAGAGCTGACCTTGACCCGAATGGGAAACCCATCAACTGCCATAGATATAATCTAACAACGCACGTGCCTATTTATAACGATGATCAAGCAAATCTACTTTATATAGTTCGTAATGTGCGTACTCAAATGGGAGAAAAGCGACTTGGAAATTGTGGGCCCAAATGGTATGAGGTATTATGATGAGGAAGGTACAAGAGGTAAGTTAATGTGTAATAAGTTGCATTTGCAAAATGTAACAGAAGAATAATGATTTATATATCATCTTTAACAGGCATCGCTTTTTGGAAAATTGGCTCGAGAAAGTTGTATGCTGTGCGGAAACAGGAAATTGAAATATTGTCGGATGCTGCATCTTTGCGCAACATCGAACAAGAAAGCGATGAAGAGAACTTCCTGTCACCTCTCGCAAAGAAACGAAAAAGTAAAAAAAAACAGGAGGACAGCGAATTACTCCAAGAAGTGAAAAAAATTCGGCAATCTGTTCACAAAATATTGAGCACATCAAGAAGGCATAACTTGGACATTGGATTTTTAAATACCTTGAATGAAAGTTTTTCTTGCTGTGTATGCAAGGTTTTCCCGCCTAATTTGCCTCTACTTGCATGCCGGGCATGTTCGTCGCTTCTAGGCTGTGGTCCCTGCATTGATGCCTGGTATAGCGGAAACTTAAGCAAAAAGTGCCCTAAATGCAGAGAGCCAAGAGGCTTAAGTTCCACCTTCATCATGAAAGGTTTAGATGAATTCTTGCATAAATCACGAAACCTTTTTCCAGATGTCCCTGAAGAACAAAATGAGGTGATATCAGCGGAAAACGATGACGATGATGATGATGATGATGATGACGGCGACCTTCCCGAGATTTTGTAAATAAAGAAACACATTTTGTTTAATATTATAAAATTTTATATTTATTTCCTTAAAAAACTGTATAAAATTCCTTTCTTTTTACTTTTAAAACTATCACAACCAACAATTTCGGAAAAGTTACAACTGAAGTTCTCAACTAAAATTCTATAAAAAATTTTTTAATTTTTAATGTAGTTCATCCACTCTTTGTGCTGTAAAATTGATAAAGAAAAATATAGCGTTTTTGAAACTCGTATAGTCTCCGTTAACAACATTGTGGAATATAGTTTCATAAGATGGTAGATGTCTTTTATATGCTTCCAATCGATTTTGCTTCAAGTTATGACAATCGCCAAATGGATCGGCTCCAAATGCGCTTACTTTTTTCAATTTGTTTCCAGTTATTTGGGCGTAATGCTTCATAGCTTCGTCTGTGTTAAAAAGATTATGCGAGTCAAGTTGAAATGTTTTGTTGTTAGATTTGTAGAGATTTATCGGAATTCCTTTTCCTACAAAAAATTTGTTATTATATTCACAGATGTTTTGTACGTCATAACAAAGAAAAGTGTCTTGAATACAAACCTGGTATTTTATGATTATTCCACGCTTTAACAAAAATGTCTACACCAACTTTGGACACACGGCAAGTAATCCAAGAAACAGCAAACTTTGTTGTTTCATCTCTCATATCTATCAATCCTTCGTTTACAATGTTGTTCAGCGCGAATTTCAAAGGATAGTTAACTCGACTATTTACTTCGACCCAAATTCTTTCGATTATGTTGTTCTAAAAAAAAATCCGTTTTGATAAAACACTGGCCATTCACCGTCCATTATACATTATCCACAGTGAGGCAAGTTTTACTTACATCAGTGGATTTTGTGCTTTTAAAAGGTTCAATCGATGCATTCGTTCTGAATGCCCTAAGGTGTTCTTGCACATGACAGATAAGTTTAAATTCTCCACCACCGTCGACACGAATTTGATCCCACATTCCATACTTCCGAACAAAAGACCTAGACGGTAGTAAAACTCATACTACAATTTCTTTTACTTTACCATTTAACTTGCAATTTGTGTGTTGCAACTTACTGAAAAATATTTTCATATATCAAGGCGTTATTTTTTACAGGCATAGTCGTGTTTCCCACGATCATGCCGGAGTATCCATCACGAGCTATGACATGCGTAACGCCGTACATAACTAATTTTTCATTTTGATCAATATGGACTTTATGCCCAAAATAATCAGCACGATAACATTTGGGATTCAGAGCACGTCCTAAGCATTCACTTCTTCTTTGATGTGCAACTGGGTTTAATCTTTTTAACGATCTTCCAACTTTAACCTCCCCAACTTTAATCCCTTCGCTTCTAAGCAGTCCATTCATCATTTTTCTACCGTATGAAGGACCAACCTAAAAAGATTATAGCTAAATAATTTATAAAAGTTTGATTTTAATTTGATTTTGTGTTACAATGTCGCAAAATTACACTACCTTTGCAACACCAGCAGAAACAGCGGCATCTAAATTCTCTTCGTTGAACAACTTTGATTTATTAACTTCTTTCACACAACAAAAACGACGAACTGATCGTTCAGATAAACCTCTTACGCCAGGATTTTGAGATTGAAGTAATTCAGATATTTCTTTATAACTTTTCCCTCCTTTGACAAACTCAGTTATGGCTTCTTTTGAGATCGTAGCTTCCATATTTGAATTCTGAAATGCAAACACAATTCTTTCCAAAGAAATATTTAAACACTTAGCACGTGTATGTCTCGTTAACCATAATCATATCAAACCCCCGTGCCAGATTTCTCGGTCCATTCCCCTTCTTTGTCTTGTACATACATTTTAGCGTTGTCGCAGAGTTTGTTTTAAAAGTTCATTCTAGAACATCATTTCTTTGTTATTACTTCGCATTAATGTTTTAGAAAATTAATTTTAAACGCAATTTTTTGATTCTAATTCAATTTTCATTTTTGTCGAAAAATTGAAAATTGATTTTTTCAAGGTGAAATCAATTTTTAATTTTTCGAAAAAATTGAAAATTGATTTTTGGCTTGTTAATATCGATTTTTTTGAACCTGTCAAAATTGATTTGCCATTATTTTTGAATGGACGTTTTGATACACGGATGCAGAAGAATGCGTGTACCCTTAGGGCCATGTGATTTTCAATTTAATTGAAAATCAAAAATCAAAATTTTGGTACCAATTCATTTTTTTAAAACTTTTTTATTTTGAAATTCAAAATTAATAAACTAAAATTCAAATATTTTAAAAGAAAAAAATTGAAAATTGAAAATTGAAAATCAAAAAATGAAAATCAATTTTTTTTCTACTATTCTTTCGCGATCAAATATGATGCAATGAACCAACAGGTTCTTTTTCATCCGTGTATCAAAACGTCCATTTAAAAATAATGGCAAATCAATTTTGACAGATTCAAAAAAATCGATATTAACAAGCCAAAAGTCAATTTTCAATTTTTTCGAAAAATTAAAAATTGATTTCACCTTGAAAAAATCAATCTTCAATTTTTCGACAAAAATGAAAATTGAATTCGAAACAAAAAATTGCGTTTAAAATTAATTTTCTAAAACATTAATGCGAAGTAATAACAAAGAAATGTTGTTCTAGAATGAACTTTTAAAACAAACTCTGCGACAACGCTAAAATGTATGTACAAGACAAAGAAGGGGAATGGACCGAGAAGTCTGGCACGGGGGTTTGATATGATTATGGTTAACGAGACATACACGTGCTAAGTGTTTAAATATTTCTTTGGAAAGAATTGTGTTTGCATTTGAGAATTCAAATATGGAAGCTACGATCTCAAAAGAAGCCATAACTGAGTTTGTCTAAGGAGGGAAAAGTTATAAAGAAATATCTGAATTACTTCAATCTCAAAATCCTGGCGTAAGAGGTTTATCTGAACGATCAGTTCGTCGTTTTTGTTGTGTGAAAGAAGTTAATAAATCAAAGTTGTTCAACGAAGAGAATTTAGATGCCGCTGTTTCTGCTGGTGTTGCAAAGGTAGTGTAATTTTGCGACATTGTAACACAAAATCAAATTTAAATCAAACTTTTATAAATTATTTAGCTATAATCTTTTTAGGTTGGTCCTTCATACGGTAGAAAAATGATGAATGGAGAGATAGGGAAATGTTCCTTCTAGCACAGTCGCACGAGCACACACGGTCAAACTCAACAAATCCCTATTATCCAGTACCATATAATGCTTATCCATATAATTCAAGGTAAAGTCCCTATTATGCCATGCTTAGTCATGCATATCAAGGTAAAGTCCCTTATCATACAGCAAATGAGTCAAAATAGTTCTAGCACACCTAGTAGGGGAATTCCCTTATAAAATGATGCGCCCAGTCGTAAAATGCGCCGCGACTTTTATCACATATACCGAACCATTTCCATTTAGCGATTTTTGCTCACGTGTTTTTTGGAAAACATGGCTGATGTAAACAGACGATATTTGTTGCTGCAAAATTTGAGAGTAGTCCTAGCAATATTTTTACGGCGTAGAAATAAACAACCTTTTAAAATACGTAAGAAAAACATGTGGATGAGACGACTTTAAAGAAGAATCAAAGGACTAAACGTTTTGCTTAAGGATTTAATGTTGTCAGATCACGAGTAGTCTTTTTAAGTTTCTTTACAACGTTGTTTCTTTGTGCCTCCACAGACTCATTACTGTTATTTTGTTTTTCATCTACTTCACTTGATTGATATATATTCTGATTCTCTACATTCATTTGGCTTTGACAAAAATTTAACACAGAAACGAGATGTTGCTAGCCATCTTGAAATGATCTAATTAAAAATTCTTTCGTAATTCATGTAGATTTCTACCTTTTGATTGGCTGTTAAGCTGAAGCGCAAAATGTAGCTCGCAAAAAGTAGAGCCTGTTCAACTTCTTTTAAATCGCCCCAGCGCATGCAAAAGCGCGAGGTCAGCGGCATTATTCTGATAATGCGCATGCGTAGATCAAAAGTCACGGCGCTTTTTACGACTGGGCGCAAAATGCAGTTGTATGGAAACCGGCCTTTAGTCGAGCAGAATGAAATCGTCCGAGGATGAAAAAATTCATACAATAAATAATGAACGCGCACACTGTCAAACAATTACGAGATATCGCTAAAAGCCGTGGTTTAACCGGGTATTACAAGCTACGCAAGGCTGAATTAGTGGATATGTTGGAGAAACCACAGTATGCTTGGAGGCCGCCTAAACAACCAGCCAAGCCCGTGACATCGGAGAATGTACCATATTACGCTTGGAGGCCACCCAAGCAACACCCAAACGACCGGCTAAACCTATAACATCGGAGGATATGAACATCTTTGAGAGGCAAGAGATGCTAAAGGCCCGTCCAACCATAGGGGGTAAAATTCAGGAATGGCACAACTGGCTATTGCCCCCATCCGAGATGGACCTATTGGAGAAGCAGGAACTATCGAAAAATCGTTCGGTTGTAGGGGATAAGATGAGAGGGTGGTACAATTGGCTTGTGAACGCTGTTCCAAGGCCTATAAAGGAGGGGGTCAAGAGAACCTATACAGCCTTTAAGCGTAGAGTGATGGGGCTCTATAACAGGACAGCCAACACGAAACCTACGCTTCATGACGAGGTAGAAAAAAGGCCGAGGAAGACTATCTTCCAGATATTCAAAATCTCTACAATCAGCCGGGGCATGACTACACACCTCAGGAACATAACCATGCTCTCCACAGGACCTTTCGAAGTTTTCGCATTCCGGGTATAGGAGGAGCCGACGTAGATGGGTATATAGGAATGGTGAGACCCAACGTGAAGGCCTTGATTGAGGAGCAGGTAGAAAATATGGAATCAGCAAAGATCCAGCTGTCCCTATGGATAATGTGGAAGAAGAGGAACCCGGAGGGGGACAACGACGACTATATTGAGGTAAAAAAATCATTTAATAGCAATATGACGTCAATATTCCAGGGTAGCAACGTAGACGACGTGCTGGGCAGGATGTTTGCGTCAATCAAGACCCATGTGGAACATCCAGCACTACCCCAGAGCGGATTCACAATTGGTCGAATGTTACACCTTGATATTGACTTCCATAAGTTGCGGTTAACAAGGGGCTCCTCGTATATAGAACTGTGTAAATGGATAGGTTCGAAAAAGGCTGTTATTAACCCGGTGAATGAGGATGAAGAGTGTTTCAAATGGGCTATTATAGCATCATTACATCATGAAGAAATTGGGAGGAACCCTAACAGAATCTCCCAGATGAGACCCTACGTAGGTCTTTATAACTGGGAGGGTATAGGGTTCCCTACACCAATCAAGGAAATATACAAGTTTGAGGAGAATAACAGGGACATTGCGGTGAACGTCTTGTACGTGACGGGGAAGAAGATCAACATCCTACGTCGATCGGTGCACAACGGACGTACCAAGGTGGTGACTCTACTGCTTATCACGGATGATAAAAAGACCCACTATACGGCCGTCAAAAGTCTATCGAGGCTCCTAGGCAAGGAGACCTCAAAAAATTGAATGCGATGCACTTTTGCCTGAATTGCCTACAGGGCTTCAACACGGTTGAATCAAGGGATAAGCATTATCGATATTGCAGGGACCACGAGGCCGTTAAAATCACGATGCCAAACGAGTCCAAAAAATGGTTATTCTATAGAGATGGCCAAATGCAGTTCAAGGTACCCTTTGCCATATACGCAGACTTTGAAAGCCTATTAATACCGGTAGAAGAAAATGCCAGGGAGACCAAGACAAAAAAGCTGAACAGGCATGTACCATCTGGCTGGTGCACGTATAGTACCTTTGCCTATGGACCCGTACCAGTCCCACTAACAGTCTATAGGGGCAGGGACTGCGTGACGAGGTTCGTGGATCATTTCGAGGACGAGGTCAAACGTCTCTATAATACATACCCGCAACAACCCATGCTGGAACTCACAGAGGTCCTAAAAAGGGAACATGACGCGGCCACACACTGCCATATCTGCCTAAAGTCATTTGATGACTGCGAGAATAACCGGAAGGTTCGAAACCACTGTCACTACACCGGACTCTATAAGGGCGCGGCGCATAACAACTGCAACCTCAAATATAGGATACCCAGTCACATACCTGTCATATTTCAGAACCTCTCCGGGTATGATGCGCATCTATTCATCAGGGAACTGGGTGAAAAATATGACACTCAGGACATTGGATGTATTGCAGAGAATACTGAAAAGTACATCAGCTTCAACGTTAAAATCAAGGTACCACTTGCAGGTATGGGATATGGAGATGGAGAGGTTTACAAGAAGATCGAAATCCGCTTCATCGACTCCTGCCGATTCATGCCTAGCAGTTTGGATAAACTAGCGAGCAACCTCATTGGAACAAACGCTGCCTGCATGAAATGCCAGCAGTGTGCAGATACCTGTCTTGAATTCGAGGGTATAGACGCCGAGTATATGGCAAGGTTTTGGTGTAAAAATTGCGACTCGAATACTACCAAGCAACTTAATCGGGACCGGGTAAAGGCAAACGTACCATCAATGGCCAGATTCATCGACAAGGACGACGTATTTCGACTGATGCTTCGAAAGGGCGTGTACCCATACGAGTATATGGACGATTGGGAACGGTTTGAGGAGTCGGAGCTACCTCCCAAGGATGCCCTTTACAGCAAACTGAATATGAAGGGTATATCAGAGTATGATTATGTCTATGCGAATAGGGTCTGGGATTGTATAACTCCAGAGGGTGATAGCGTAAACATGGGCGACTATCATGACATCTACCTGACGATAGACGTTCTGCTATTAGCCGACGTTTTTGAAACATTCCGTGGCGTATGCCTTGCAAACTACAAGCTTGATCCTGCGCATTTTTACAGTGCACCTGGCCTAGCCTGGAGGGCGGCACTCAAGCATACCGGGATTAGGTTAGAGCTACTAACAGACCTCAATATGTTCCTGATGTTCGAGAAGGGTATACGTGGAGGTATAACCCAGGCGGTACATCGCTATGCGAAAGCTAACAACAGGTATATGGGAGACCAGTATAACCCGGATAAGGAGTCATCATATCTACAGTATTTGGATGCGAACAACCTGTACGGGTGAGCTATGAGACAGGAGCTCCCAACAGATGGCTTCAAATGGGTGTCAAATACCGAGGCCTTTACAGAAAAACGAATCGAGAAGCTCGTTAGGGACAATAAACATGGGTATATTTTAGAGGTAGATATAGAGTACCCCGAGAGGCTACATGATACCCATAACGAGCTGCTTTTCTTACCGGAACGCAGGACGGTACACAAGGTCGAGAAATTGGTACCAAATTTGGAAAACAAACGGAAGTACGTTGTACATATAATAGCCCTTCATGAGGCCCTAAAACATGGGCTTGAATTGAAGAGAGTGCGCAGGGTCATCCAGTTTAACCAGAAACCCTGGCTGAAAGGGTATATCGATCACAACACAAGGTTGAGAACGGATGCCAGCAATGACTTCGAAAAAGACTTCTACAAGTTGATGAACCTCTCAGTATTCGGCAAGACAATGGAGAACATTAGGAATCACCGCAACATCCAGCTGGTTACCAATTAGGACAAATACACGAAGCTCGTGATGAAGCTTAATTTCAAGGGTGGAAGCCGATTCAGCAAGAACCTCCTAGGCGTAGAGATGGGTAAGACGGAGGTTAAGATGAATAAGCCCGTGTACATTGGCCAGGCCATCTTGGACCTATCAAAAATGGTTATGTATGAGTTCCACTATGACTATATGCAACCCAAATATGGTAGCAAGCTGCAGCTCTGTTACATGGATACAGACAGCTTTGTGTACCACGTTCGAACAGAGGATTTTTATCGCGACATTGCCAACGATGTTGAAGATCGATTTGATACAAGTGCGTATAGCAAGGACGATAACAGGCCCCTCCCCATTGGCAAGAACAAAAAAGTCGTAGGTCTTATGAAGGACGAGCTTGCGGGCAAGGTTATGACCGAGTTCATCACCCTGAGGGCCAAGCTATACGCTTACGAAAGCCTCACAAAAGAGGGCGGTGATCGAAAGGCCAAGGGCGTGAAGAGATGCGTGACTAAGGACTCCATAACCTTCGACGATTATCGGCGCTGCCTGGAAGAGGGTGTTGATATTTACAGGAGCCAAGTCCTGATTCAAAATAAGAGGCATCAGGTCTATACCCAAGAGGTATCAAAGTTAGCACTCAACAGGGATGATGATAAAAGGCTTGTGCAGCAGGACCAAATTACCACGCTAGCCCGTGGACACTACTGGTCCGGCACATAGCCGGGAATAAATGGAGGTGTGTTTGTATATTGCTATACTTCTACCGTATGCTCTGATTGCTTATATTTTTTATCGATATCGATATATAATAAACAGGATGTCAGATCTTGCACAAGTATTCGACACAGCCTCTACAGAATATGAACATGTAGAGAAATCCATCGATAAACGCCATGTCTTGAAAGAAGCCCTACGTAAGGGTAAGGGGCATCTCCTACCTAAAAAATGTACAGAAGGGTTTATTGACAAGGCTCCTGATGAGGCCATTGACATTCAGAACGAATGCATCGATTGAACCTTTTAAAAGCACAAAATCGACTGATGTAAGTAAAACTTGCCTCACTGTGGATAATGTATAATGGACGGTGAATGGCCAGTGTTTTATCAAAACGAATTTTTTTAAGAACAACATAATCGAAAGAATTTGGGTCGAAGTAAATAGTCGAGTTAACTATCCTTTGAAATTCGCGCTGAACAACATTGTAAACGAAGGATTGATAGATATGAGAGATGAAACAACAAAGTTTGCTGTTTCTTGGATTACTTGCCGTGTGTCCCAAGTTGATGTAGCCATTTTTGTTAAAGCTTAGAATAATTATAAAATACCAGGTTTGTATTCAAGACACTTTTCTTTGTTATGACGTACAAAACATCTGTAAATATAATAACAATTTTTTTGTAGGAAAAGGAATTCCGATAAATCTCTACAAATCTAACTTTTCCGAAATTGTTGGTTGTGATAGTTTTAAAAGTAAAAAGAAAGAAATTTTATACAGTTTTTTAAGGAAAAAAATAATAAAAAATTTATAATATTAAACAAAATGTGTTTCTTTATTTACAAAATCTCGGGAAGGTCGCCGTCATCATCATCATCGTCATCATCGTCATCGTTTTCCGCTGATATCACCTCATTTTGTTCTTCAGGGACATCTGAAAAAGGTTTCGTGATTTCTGCAAGAATTCATCTAAACTTTTCATGATAAAGGTGGAACTAAAACCTCTTGGCTCTCTGCATTTAGGGCACTTTTTGCTTAAGTTTCCGCTATACCAGGCATCAATGCAGGGACCACAGCCTAGAAGCGACGAACATGCCCGGCATGCAAGTAGAGGCAAATTAGGCGGAAAAACCTTGCATACACAGCAAGAAAAACTTTCATTCAAGGTATTTAAAAATCCAATGTCCAAGTTATGCCTTCTTGATGTGCTCAATATTTTGTGAACAGATTGCCGAATTTTTTTCACTTCTTAGAGTAATTCGCTATCCTCCTGGTTTTTTTTTACTTTTTCGTTTCCTTGCGAGAGGTGACAGGAAGTTCTCTTCATCGCTTTCTTGTTTGATGTTGGGCAAAGATGCAGCATCTGACAATATTTCAATTTCCTGTTTCCGCACAGCATACAACTTTCTCGAGCCAACTTTCCAAAAAGCGATGCCTGTTAAAGATGATATATAAATCATTATTCTTCTGTTACATTTTGCAAATGCAACTTATTCCACATTAGCTTACCTCTTGTATTTCCTCATCATAATACCTCATACTATTTGGGCCCACAATTTCCAAGTCGCTTTCTCCCATTTGAGTACGCACATTACGAACTATATAAAGTAGATTTGCTTGATCATCGTTATAAATAGGCACGTGCGTTGTTAGATTATATCTATGGCAGTTGATGGGTTTCCCATTCGGGTCAAGGTCAGCTCTAACAACCTTTACCACTGCCAATGTACTTCCCCTAATTGAAGATGATTGACTGGTCGAAACTCTGCGATTAATAAAGGGAGGGTTGAAAAAAGGGTTAGGTGAGCTACTTGATTGTTGCTGGTTAGTGTTCACCACAACACCAAAACGACTTTCAGTCTCATACTCGTCTAGATTAAATTTTCCGCTGGTGTTGTCAGGAAACTCGGAAATTCCTGTTCGCTCTTCTGTTGAATTTCGGTTGAATCGGCAAACTAAAAGCAAAAATTATTGTTTCAGCAAAGTTAAAATAAAGAATTTAGTTACACACTCTTTTATATCAGAACAATTTTAATACGAACCGACAAAGGGATTAAATCATTCCCCTGTATAAAAATTGAGATGAATTGAATTATCGAGATAAATATGTACACACTTTTTTCTAATAATCATACTTTTTTGTTTGAGCCTTGTGGATTTTTAGAACATCGTCATTTCGAGCCTCAAAAGAATTTTTTTGTGATAGCTACGTAAATAAATGTTGGGAAAATCCATTTTAATTTGAACTGTTATTTGGTGTCTGATGATCAAACCTCAGAATTATTCGTAATACCTTTTCTTAATTTTTGAATCTTGAGCCTTGATGATTCTTTACAAAGAATTTCAATAAACAAAATTTGTGTATTAATCGTGTACTAATACCAACTTTCTTCCCAGCACTCTTTTTTACCAGGACAACGCGACTTTCAAACGCTTTTAGGAAAGAGACAAAGAACCCTGGAAACGTTGTTGGTGATAATGCGTTTTGTAGAAAGATACAGAAATGTTTTTATTCTTGTTTTAGTTTTTTTAGAATTAGCAAGATCGCTTTTGAGCATATTACATCGCCTACGTCTAAGCATTTAAAAAATATCAATCAAATATCATCGGGCATAAAAAGGAGACTTTCTTCTGGACAAATGTTAGACTGTTAATATTATGCTGAACGTGCTTTCATGTCTGTGAAGCGTGTCTGAGTAAAAAAAGGCTAGAGCAATATAGAATAAATTTTTGCGGAAGGAATTTTTTTGGAATTTGTTTTTTTTCCAAAACATTACGACTGCCTTACTCCTGTATTCAAGAATTGCAATGAACTTAGATTTGCGATTAATCAACTTTTATCTACTCTTGCAGAACTTATTTTAACGATTTGCTCCCAACAAAGAGTGCGAAAATTAAAAAAAAGATCCGCAACCAAATTATTATGGCGTGATTCAAAAGGTTTTTGAACCATTTTCAAATGTTTTTTAATAAAGATTCAAAATGTCGTTTCTAAATATCACGTGGCTCAAACTAGCCAGGAGACCCAGCGTAATTTTTCTTACCACCGGGAAATCGGAGTAGATAAGGTGGGGAAAATTACGCTGGGTCTCAAACGATTTTTCTGCGGCCAAAATCTGACCGCGCTTTTTGATTGGCTAATTCTATTGTTCTTTGCTCACGTGGTCCATGTCGGCGAAAGCCCTTTTCATCCGAATATTCCAGCGAGTGGTTCCACTCACCCTAACAAACATTAGTAAACTATAAAGTTTTACCAGAGTAAGATGTGGCCAAGCTTGGTAAACAACTTACAGATAAATTAAAATGGCCTCCGAAGCGATTAGTCACATTGTCCACTTTAAACTCGGGGTTTCCGCTGAGTCATTCGTTTGCGTCTAAGCTTTTGTTTGAGAGAAACTCATTTTATCAACTCGAAGAAGAAAGCTTAGGCTAGGCTCAAACTAAAATGTACGAGTCTTATAAAATTTTGTAGCAACACAAATCTAAATCATCACTTGCTCTCAGGATGCAATCGCTGCCGTTGTAACAGAATGTGAAGTAAATCATTATTGAATTTCAAACTTTCGTACGAAAACACGTTGTGTGAAAAGAAGACGCTTTTATTTAGATACAATTTATTTGTCTGGAAAATTTAAAAATAATCCAGACATACATCCCACCCGCATGACACTATTGCGGCATTATGTGCACGGTCTCGGATGCACCCCCGTCTCAATTTAGAACCCAGTCCACTGTCGCGGTTTTGGCAGTGAGTCTCTTTTTCTTCAGAAGCCGTCCGTTCATTAAAAAATAAATTATTTCATCTTTTTGTTTCATGTCGGACTTGCAGAGTTTAGGGAAATGTATTTTAAATGCAATTTTTTGTTTCGAATTCAATTTTCATTTTTGTCGAAAAATTGAAAATTGATTTTTTCAAGGTGAAATCAGTTTTCAATTTTTCGAAAAAATTGAAAATTGATTTTTGGCTTGTTAATATCGATTTTTTGGAATCTGTCAAAATTGATTTGCCATTATTTTTGAATGGACGTTTTGATACACGGATGCTTTTTAACCAACCCACTGTACTTCTGCACAGAGTTCTTTTATTAGGAGCGTTTTCATAAGGAGCTGAGATTGGTGTTCAATATTTTAAGGAAGTCCTGAGACTGCCAGGCAGATATATTCTTTTTGTTACAAATATAGTTTCAAATGACTTTTGTTGTTTGATATGCGTCAATCCTATTCTCTTGGATTTCTTTTGTTCAAAGAGATCTGGAAGGACAGGTTTGATATGAATCTCGCCCTAGGGATTCTTAGTTTCTTTATATTGACCATGTCCCAATACAAGAACCTAAGACGCCCGGGGAGGAGACTGGTTTGACGTTTAACCCATGCGTCACATGCGTAATGAAACTTAAAATTGAAAAGCAAAATTTGAATTTGAGTTTTCAATTATTGTTGGCCCTGGTACACGCATTGTGCATAATTTTTGAACTTGAAAGTCAAAGTAAGTTTGAAAAAAATGAATCAACGAGACGAAGTTATTAGGAATTCATTAATGTTAAAAGAAAGAATTATCATTGTGTAAAATATAATTTTTGTTGGCTTGGTACGTAATTGTTGGTTACGAACACGAAGTTTATACCGAGCTTGTATCTTTTTATTTTGATAAACAAATACGAAAGAAGCATGTGTTTGGTTGATACATACAAAAACAAATGATTTACGTAAATCAGGTAATTGCCTGAAGATCTCTTTCAAAGCAGTCTGGCTCAAAGTGCATGGAACATATATAAAATCCTGAATCCTTAGGCAAGGGACCAGTTCTTCTAATGTTATGTAACCATCATTTTCGAAGCTCGTTTTTCTCTGCGCTGGGAATTTTGAAAAAAACTACAACATCGTCAACATTTTCTTTTGATTTATTATTACCAGTTCTGTTAGTACAGTTGATGGTGGCGCAATTTGGCATGTTTTCAAGCAGTTAAACTCAAATGTTTAAGTAAATTAACAACTAATACTACTACCACCGCCAGCACACTACACTTTCTGAACTAAAAAACGTCATAATTTCAACTCGACCCAATCCTTTTAAAATCGCAAAGGGGTCAGAATAACGAAGAGATTTCACGCGTAGTAAACACAACTTTTTACTAAGTTAGTGAAACTTTAATATGAAAAGAAATAGGTATTTCAAGTTTTTTTTTGTTGCGGCTACTGTTTTTTTAAATAAAAAATTAGAGCTTACTGACCCGCTGGCTTCATAACTCTGGCCCAGTCTACTTATGAAAAGTCAGGTTCAGAAGAACAACTCTCGAAATTTTATATGGAGAACAAGCGCGAAGTAAGCCAAGAAGAGCGCATTAGGTCGTTGAACACCGCGCAATGTGCTAAGAAGAGCTCGCACAGAACCAAGAACACCGCGCACAATGTGAGCCTTCAGGGCCATCGTATCGTAAGTTAGAGACAGCCCAGAGCCTGGACGCTGCTAAGTCTGTGTCCAGGCTAAAATCTCGAGCAAATTTCAATTTTCTCGAAAGCCAATGAAGATGCTTCATTTTAATCTTTGCCAATTTAATGACCAATCTGAACAGAGTTTGTGTACTCTTCGTGTGGCCAGAACATTCTGTGTACGGCCATGACTAAAATTTTGTTGTTCGTCCCTTGCTGGTAATCACTATTCTGCTAATATAAATTATTTTATCAGGTAAGAATTATTTTATATATAAGTGAGAAAAGTGTGCTGGCTAGCTAGCTATCTCAATTTTTGGTGCCGACTCGGGTCTCCTTTTGATTGGTGCTGACATATATACCCCTTTTTATAGTCGTGAATTTACTTAGCTATCCAGCTATAAGCTACATAAAATAGTGCTGTGATTAGAGTGCCTTTTTTTAAAGAGCCAGCAAAAAAAAAACTCTGTCCTGCTTTGTGTAATATTTCCATAAGGGGCTACTTCTATCAGATAAAGAGATATAGATATATTGCACAGAATTTTTTTTATATTTTTTTGCAGAAAAGTTGTCGAAACGTGACAAAAGTTTATTTTTGCTTGCACCGAACAGTCGGTGAACTGATAATTAACCTGTAACAATATATAGTTAGCCGATGCAGGATAATTAGACGCTACGCTTAGTATAATTAGCCGTTAAAAGCTTCATTGTCTGCTTTACAGCTAACTGTGTCTTTTCCATGTTTTTTCTTGAAATCAGAATAGTGTTTTTGTTTAATAATACGACATACTGCTGGCTACAGCAGGCCAATCAATAAGAAAATAACACCCGAGCAATAAATCGCTCCCCCAAGGTTACAATAATTTAAACTGGGCGAGCAATCTGAATAAATAGAATAAGTTTATAAACGCATGTTTTATCACAAAGTCTTTTTTATCTATTTTATTTTATCTTTTTTTTATATATTTTGATTCTTTTTTACTGTAAATAATAAGAAAGAACATTGATTTCCATGTAAGATGAATTGATATTGCTCAGCCAGAAAAACTTTTTTTGGAATTGGGGGAGCAATTAATGGCTCAGGTAGTTTCTTATTTTGCATGAGCAAGAGCAATTGTTCTCCCCTTATTGATAGGCCTGCTACAGTAAAATTAATATATAACTTTTTTGCGCAATCGTTTCTTGTTCCTTTTTTTGGTTTTAATTTAAGCACAACTTTATGTGGATCTATATAAATATAGATGGCTATAGGAAGATCGATAACGAAGAAAAGTGTGAAAATTGAATTAAAAAATATTGATCGTTATTTACACAGAAAAAAATTTGCAAAATATCTATCGTATAAGTAGTTGTATAAGCGGTTTATTTATAATCTTGTATCAAAAATAAAAATTAGGGTTCGGGCTCCCCAATTTTCCTAACCAAATCCATGTGAGAGAAATTGCGCCAAGGGGAATTGAATCCCGTTCTCCCGCACAAAATGCCAGAGTTATAACCACTAAAGCTACCGTGCCATTGAAAACGGCTAACTATTCTGTTACTAACTAATTATCAGTTCTCCTTGAGTGCCTAATTTGCTTACCCAAAGTATCACAAAATATTTTTCCAAGATTTCTTAGAAAAGACTTACGAAAAAGGAACATCGATTTATCAATTCAGCAAATTTATTAATTGTGTGTTTACCCTTTTGTTTCAACTTGGTGAATTCAATTTTTTAATTTGAAATTTCAGAAGTTAGATATGTTCAACTTTTTGGATTTGTCAAACAAAACAATGACCAATCAGTTTCCTCAAAATAAAAAATTGCAACTAATCCGACTCCTCGAATTCAAATCAAAAAAGGATAATAAACAATCAAATTTGTTGAGTTCAATAAATCGATTTCAACAAAATAAATCCTGTATTGTCCACAGGTTTTAAAATCATGTATCACCTGCCTAATATGCTACTTGATATCAAAAGCCAGTTTAATTAAATTTATATACATATATTTTATATATATAATATATATACCTTGTGCATCACATGGCATTGATTTGTATCTTTTTAATATATATTCACTGATAAATTTAGAAGAGTCAAATGAAACTTAAAAAGGTTTCTTTTTACGGTGCCTATGGGGACCTCCTTTAGGGAGTCATTAAGAGCACATTAAAGGAGTCAAAATAAGTGCTCAAATGACTCCTTTTAAGTTGTCATGATTAATGACTCCTTCTTGTTACTCATTTCGAACTATATTCAAAACGACTCCTTTAAAGGAGTCAATTTTTCTATGACTCTTTTTATGTACTCCCCACAGGCACCCCATAATGAGTCCCTAAAGGGTTTCAATGAGTAATAATAGTTCCCGTTATGCGTTCATTGCGCAGAAAAAAACATCAGATATATCATTGGAGTTTTTATTGCCTTGTTAATTGAGGCCAAAAAAATGTACATAAATTTATTAATATATTGGGAACAAAAAATATTAATTATTATCAATAACGAAAAATAAATAAATATTAGGAACTAAAAATATTAATTATTATCAAGAACTAAAAATATTAATTATTATCAATAACGAAAAATAAATACTAAGACCGAAAAATATTCAAATTGTATTACAAAGATGGCGCTGCGGTGTACGGACGTGTTCCGCCACCTCTTATTACTTGTTGTTATATTTTCTGTGAAAAGGCCTACTTTTACATCAGCTGGACCTGCAATTTATGATATTATGGATACAAATACTGGTTTTACTATGGACTCGTTTGATTTCGTTCAAGACTGTTATTACAGTTCATCTTTATGGGTTTATAAACAGAATCACATTTATAAACTTAATCTTGATCTCAGAGAAACGACTTGGTTACTTTTAATACTTGCCGGGGACGTTGAAATCTGTCCGGGTCCTAATTGTGGCGCTTGCTTGAATAATATAAAGCATAACAAACAAAAGGTAACATGTATTGGATGTACTCAATTTTTTCACAAAAATTGTATCAACATAAAAGATTTTATCACAACATCTCTTTGCACTCAATGCAGACTCAACCACGACGGGGGTCGAACTGAAAATGACACTATTAACTCCTTTTCAGAAAAGCGTGGTTTCAAACTTCTTCATCTGAACGTCAATGGCTTGTTTGGAAAAATTGACCAAATCCGGGGCATGTTATTCAGTACTAGAAAAAACATTCACATATTTGGAATAACTGAATCTCATCTAACTGAAATAATTCCGGATTCACTAGTTTCAATTGAAGGATACCGTACTGTAAGGAAAGATCGAAAAACAGGAATTGGTGGTGGTGTTATTGTTTACATTAGAGACGATCTCAAATGGCAACGTAGATTTGACTTGGGGAGTGATATCGAATCCATAGTTGTAGAAATCTTTGTAGAAAAGTCCAAATCTTTTATCGTTTGTGTCATGTACCGACCCCCGGATAGTTCATTACATGGTACAAAAAATTTCGAAACTTGTCTTAACGACTTTTTGACAATTAGCTCAACGGAAGATAAAGAAACTTTACTACTGGGAGATCTTAATATAGATTATAATAAACGCAATGATCATAAACAATTAAAAGACCTATTTGTTATTGTGGGTCTCAAGCAACTCATCAAACAGTTCACTAGAGTAACGGAAAGTTCAAAAACGATAATTGATGTAATTTTTACCTCGCATCAAAACAATGTCAAAGAAACAATAGTTCTACCATTAGGGATCAGTGATCATGACTTAATTGGTGTAAACAGAAAAATAAATGTCAATCGCTATGTACCTCGTAGAATTAAAATTCGAGATTATAAAAATTACAACGCAACTCGTTTTAAGGATGATATGGAAAACTCTGATTGGGATTCTATTATCTTTAAAGATATCATGAATGAAAGCTGGGATGCATTTAAATCAAGAATCCTCGAAATCATTAATATTCATGTTCCACTCAAAGAAATATCTATTCGAGGAAAGTCGTGTCCGTGGCTCTCTGGTGAAATTAAAACAAAAATGAGAGAAAGGGACCATTTTTTGAGAAAAGCAAGGAAATATAACAACAGTTTTGACTGGGAAAGCTATAAAAGAATCCGTAATAAAGTCACCACTCTTATACGTCAAAGTAAAAAGAAATATCACCAAAACATTTTTACTGAAAACGTCAATGATTCTAAAACATTTTGGAATGAGATTAAAAAGGTTTACCCGGTTAAACCAAAAAAAGTTGTTAGTAATGTTATCGATGTTGATGGATGCTTAATAAGTAATAAATCGAGGATAGCTGGTTGTTTCTGTAAATTTTTCTCAAGTATCGGTTCCAAACTTGCGAATACTATTACTTCCATTGGTGATCGGAGATGGATGTATTATGAGTCGAACAAGCTTTCCCTTAACAAGAATATGTCAGTGTTCAAATTTAATGCAGTTACTCCTGATTTACTTAAAAAACGACTAAAGAAACTGAAAGTGTCAAAAGGTGCCGGTCCGGATGGAATACCGCCTCGTCTCATAAAGGATTGCGCTGATGAAATTGTACTTCCATTATGCTACCTACTTAACTTGAGTCTTCGGTCTCATACGTTTCCATCGGCTGAAAAAGTAGCACGCGTGACTCCAGTATACAAATCGGACGATAAATCAAAACTTGATAACTATCGACCAATTTCCGCGCTAAATGTATTCTCGAAGATTATCGAACAAATTGTACATCACCAACTGTACAATTATCTAGAAGAAAACAACCTTCTTCAATGCCAACAATTCGGATTTCGTAAACAGCGATCTACGCAACAAGCGGTGTCATTGTTTGTCGAAACTATTTGCAAAAATGCAGATAAAGGAGAATGCACTGGGGCGATTTATCTCGACTTGCGAAAAGCCTTCGACACTGTGAACCACTCGCGGCTTTTACACAAACTCCAACTTCATGGCATCCATGATATCGAGTTGCAGTGGTTCGAAGATTATTTATTCAATCGTACCCAATATGTCACATACGATAACATAAATTCATCACCTCAACAGATTACTTGTGGTGTACCCCAGGGTTCAACCCTGGGTCCATTACTATTCCTTCTACTCGTTAACGACTTACACCAACTACTAAGTAAATCGAAAGTACTTTTGTATGCCGATGACACTGTTGTATATTACTCATCAAAATCGAGCAAAGAAGTTGAATCAGTTCTTAATAACGAAGTCCAACGTATTGCAGACTGGATGAATGAAAACTGTTTAATAATAAATCTTAAAAAGGGAAAGACTGAGTTTGTTATGTATGGAGCTCATCAAAACCTACGTAAACAGGAAGCATGTACCATCAAGATAAATGCTACGTCCATTAACAAAGAAGATAATTATATCTATCTGGGAGTTAATCTGGACAACCATCTGACACTACAGGAACATCTCAACACAACGTACAAAAAGGCATCTGGAAAGCTCAAATTACTCAAAAGTATTCGATATCTTTTGACAGCTGACATAGTAAAATCGGTTTATAACACTGTTATCCTGCCGAATTTACTTTATTGTTATCCAATAATGCTGTCTTTATCGAGAACCCAGGAAGACAAGCTACAATATTTACACAATCGAGCGTTTAAAATTTGTGGTGGTACCCATCAATGGGATTCTATTGCAACGATCAAGAAACAAAGAGCTGCGGTTGAAGTTTTCAAAAGCATCAATGGCATCACTGAAAACCACTTCAATTTCGAGCAAATCAACCACACAATAAATACTCGAAGAAATCAATCAAACATCAAACTTAGCCATCTTAGGACTGAATTCGCAAGAAAATCTTTCAGTCATCAAGGTGGTATGATTTTTAACGAATTACCAACTGTACTGCAGAAAGAATCATCATTGTTTTTATTTAAAAGAAGCATTAGGGTTATTAAATTTTAAATTTTACTTTTGTTCCCACACAGCGTCGCGTCTAATTACCTCTGCGCACTTAGATTTCCTTTCCATCAGTTTTGTTTTTCCTCTTCATGTCTTTTTCAGTGTGGTGTCGAAACTATCTATCCCAGCACATTCGCCTATTCTACTATTTTGTATATTTCATTTTTGTCTATAGATAATACATTTTTTTATCATTTTTAAAATTTTTAACATTATTTATTATATACTTGTATATACAGGAACCTTATTGATACCAGGATTGTTTTTATGAACCCTGATTAGGACACCTGTAAATAAATATGAATAGTAATAATAAAGTAATAATAATAATAATAACACCTATGGTTGTGCGTGGACAAAAACTAAATCAGAGAACCTAAATTCGCACAAGCAAATTTCAATTACAAAGCCAACACTCTGAAGATTTGAGGAAGGACGTTTTTGGGTGACCATTTTTAGAAATGTTTTTAGGGAATTTATAATATACATATACAAGTAAAAATACTAAACACATAAGTAAAACAGTTACTACAATCTTAAAATATGCTATATAAATAAATTTTCTTTTTTCCTGTGAATTTTTTTGAAAAGCAGCATAGAGGAATCTCCCCACTATTAAAAATCTAGGGCAGTTCTTAAGATATCAAATTTCAAAAACTTGCATGAGCACATAGGAAATTGACATGTTTTTCACAGGTGTAAATATTTTTTTATAATATATATATTAAAGATAAAAATTAGGACTACGCAACTTTTTTGTATACATTAATTCAAGAATAATTTCAGAGTGAAACTTTTCAAACAGGTTTTTGTGTGGTATGTATACAAAATATACAAGTAGGATGTCATACTCATTGCTTTTTTGCTGAGACGTTGAAAGACAGATCGATAGAACGTTTACACAAGCACCAGTGTCTATTTTATACGTAACCATTGTATCATTGGATCGATTAGCCAGTCTGGATGGTCTGATGCAGTTGGATAGAATATTTCGTTGATGTCATTCGCTTTCGGAGGTTGGTTCAAGTTCGATTGATCTCAGGAAGAATTCATTGTCTGAACTGTCTGAGTCTGAATTAGATTGATGTTCTTGTTCAACTGAGCCAACTGGTTTTGATGGACGTTGTTGAGTATCTCTTTGGTTTATTATTATACGTTGAGATAAGTTTTGATTAGATTTTCGACATTATTTAGAAAAGTGTCCTTTACTTTCACAGGTATTGCATATTTTGCCGTATGCTGGGCATGAACTACGAGGATGACTTCCAGCACAGAATTTGCATTTCATGATTTCTTTGCTTTTTTGATGATGGATCATCTGATTGATATCAGAATTAGCAGTTGATGACGATGGAGTTGAGTCAGGTTTGTTGTGAGAATAGACTTAGTTGCAACTTTGATACCTCACTAGCTCGAATGTGATGTCGTTTTCGCAGAGTAGGCGTTCTTTAAATTTTTTGTCTCTTAAACCGATAATGATCATGTCTTTGATGAGAGAATCCCGGAGTTGATTGAGTTCACACAGTCTTTGCTCAATTTACATAATCTGGTGTAGTATTCGTCAAATTTCTCAAAGTCTTCCTGACTAACAGTGAAGAATGTAAATCTCTTAAAACTCAATTTTTTTCTCGGTTTGAAGTGATCATCAAATTTCTGGAGAATAATGTTCAATTTCATTTCATCTCCTTCATGGAATTCAAAGGTATCGTAAATTTCTTTGCATTGCTTACCTATGCAGTGAAGAAGGATTGATGATTTGACAATATCTGGCTTATCAACAGATTTGGTGGCTTGGAGGAAGATTTGAAATGCCTGCTTCCATGATTTCCAGAGTTCCGCAAGGTTTTTTGAATGTCCAAGTTTAGTGCCTTTAGAGCCTTGAGACAATCCATTATTATTAAAATACTGTGAGTATTGTGAAATATTGCGAGTGAAGGTTCTTGTGTAACAAATTCAATATTCTGACACCATGTTATATGCAGATATGAGTGGATGTAAAGAGAGTGAACAAGTAAAGCCTTTCAGCTTGAGTCAACCATCTTTGATAAAAATAACAAGAGTAAAAACTATGTACAGGTCTAATCGATATATAGGGTTATAAGGCTATGTACAGGTGGATAAACAATCCTAGCTTAGCAGCTGTAGGCAGGGCTTATAGATAGCTAGTCTATCTCAATAAAAAACATAATATAAAAAAATGTTTCTTAAATTTTCCTTTATTTGACCCTGAAAAATCTTTGATTTACAAGGCATGTATACCTTTCTTCATATCGGACTCGAGAAGGAATTACAGACTTCTCGTAAAACAGTTTCCCAAGTATTAAAAGGCGCATTTCTATTATTTCCACCCAAAGTGATTGTATCTGAGTGTATTTTCTTATAAAAAAGTCAAACACAGCAGAAATCATTAAATGCGATATTCCTAATGAAACCTTTTGAGGAATCATGTGAGCACACTACACAACAATCATTGAACGTACAACAATCATTGAACGCACAACAATCATTGAACGCAATAATGACTCCTTTCAAGGAGTCAAGCAAAGAATGAAACCCTAAAGGAGTCAAATGAGCACCTCAAAAGGGAGTCATTGCGGGTTGACTCCTTCTTGCGTCTCAATTTGACTCCTTTTTGACTCCCTAAGGGAGTCTTTGTAAAATGATTGCATTTAAGGTTTCATTTGACTCTTCTAAATTTATCGGTGTCCCTTTTCAAATCAAACAGGCAAAGAGAGGTTAAAGAGACAATAATTAATCAACCTGGTTTTCATGCAGTTTATGGTAAAATTTTATTCTTGTTTCTCATTTTTAAAACGTACTTTCTTTTTCAGATCAGCTGTTATCAAACCATGCACAACCAGCACTTTCAAAAAATTTTCAACAAGAGAGTAAATTTTAAAAGCCTAAATACTGAAATATTTAAATGCTAATATGTATTTATTGCAGAATTAATTAACAATGAACAACTTCATCATTCAAATTCAGCTCATTCAGAAGTTTTATATTGGAATCGTCAAATTTATACATAACAAGATCAGGGGCGGATCTAGCGCTGGTGCCATGGTGCCATGGCACCACTTAAAATTTCCAAAGTGACCTCCTTATGGACAAAGAGACCAAATATCTTTCATTAAATTATATGTTTAAAGGAGCAGTCTGGTATACACGGTATACACATTTACTCGGTGCGTTTTTATATATATATTTTTCTTCAACACATATTCCACGTCGTTCGTTGTTCCGTGTTTAAAACTCGCGTTTTGTGTCGCAAAACAGCATTCAAGCTATGCACCAAGCCGCAACGCTTCGCATTCGACGCGTTTCTTTTTATACATTTCCTGTACTTGCGGAACGTTTCTTTTGCGTGGGCCATAATTCATAAGCCAATGAAATTTGAGAACGTTGTGAACACTTCGCTGGCTTGCCGGCAAAATGTAATTTGGCACCAGCCGGCTCTCGGTGGTGTTGCTGGCACTGGTCGTCTGGTGCCAAATTTTGGATTTAAATGCTAAGGTCTTGCTGAAGAAATTTTCGTCTGGTGCCAAAATTTGAAATGTACGGCCGACGATGTTGCGGATGAAACAGCCGAGATGAAATGTAAATATTTAGCTTTGTTTGTGCGCTCTCTCTTCCCTACTTGAGTTTGACAGCTGAAGGAAGTGAAGTGTTGCGGATTTTGATATCTAATTACATTTCAGGAATCCTAATTAAATTTTATAATTGCTTTCGGTTTTGATGCCATATTCGACTTTCGTTTTCTGGTTTGTAAGTATTTCATTTTTAAATTCTACTCTCTGTTTTTTTTTAGTTTTAGGATTGATTTTCTCGCTGAAGTAAAAAGACATCTTCCTTCACCCAATTATATTTCCATACCAATAATTATCGACGCCGGTGGAAATCTAGTCTCTGCCCACAAAAAGATGCTCGAAAAGATTGATCAAGCTGTTGAAAAGAGTGGAAAGTTTTCACTGCATAAATTCAAGACACTTGAGCAAAAAGTTGTAAAATTATGACATTTTAAATGGGACCAAGCTTAAAATTTTCGTTGAGTTTTTTTTTACATCTTCTATACCGAACGGGTTAAGCAACTTATTTGTTTTTGTTAGCTTTATAGGTTTTTAGGGTACTAGGTGAATTGCCCCCCGGAGAGTTGCCCCCCGGTGAATTGCCCCCCAGTAAATTGCCCCCTGGAAGATTGCCCCCCGGAGAATTACCCCCCGGAGAATTGCCCCCTGGAGGATTGCCCCCCAATAAAAGGACTTGTACTTTTTTTTAAAAGAATCAGGAAGATAATTTTTGTTACGTGTTCAGCCTGGAATTGTTCTTATTTTGTTCTTATATTTTTAGCCATTCCCAGCCTTGTGCTGCTATAAAAATATTTTAATAAAAAAAAAGTGTACTTTTTTCTAAAAAGATATATATATTCACAATGCTAAATGAATGATAAATCTAAGAAGAATAGGACAATCATTATTCAAACGAAATAACACATTTTTTATAGCAATAAAAGAGACAAATTCGCTTTTGAAATACATACAAATATCCGTTTCTTATGAGTTTTCTCTGTCCTTTTTCAGTAGTAGTAAACTCCATTGTGATTGAAAACTTTACAAATTCAATCTGGCAAGTTCTTATATAGCATTTTAATGAAAAGTTGTGCAGCTGTAAACTACTTGACGGGTGACGCAGAAAAAAAGTAGGACAGGTGTTGAATGCAAGGTACTCTTTGTGTGTGTTGCGTTCCTTTCGTTTCAGAAAATGTTGCAACTGTTTTTACACATCTCCTATTTGCATAATAGGCAATATCGTCACTTAAACAGCTGTTGTGTACAAAAAATTGAAAAAAAAAATTTGAAGATCAGATGTCAATTTTTTTTTTTTTGGGGGGGGGGCAATTCTCCGGGGGGTAATTCTCCGGGGGGCAATCTTCCAGGGGGCAATCTTCCAGGGGGCAATTCACCGGGGGGCAATTCTCCGGGGGGCAATTCTCCGGATACCGTTTTTAGTGATTATAGTTTTCAATTAAAATTGACTTTAGTTTTCAAATAAAGTTTACTTCGCCTCACATGTACATTAAAAGTTTGTTATGATTTTAAAACATCCTGATTGGTTTAAATTCTCATGAAATCAAGCTTATGGTTTAAAAAACAATGCAGTAGCGGAATTAACTGTGACTAATTTGATAAACAATGCTGCTTTGTTTTCCGATCTTCGATTTCGCATTTTCGTATAAAAAGCAAACGCTTTCAGGTTACATTTATGTTACTTTTTAGCTGCAACGGCAAAACTTGAGTACAGTGGTATCAAATATCCATCTACTATACCCGACACTAAAGAAACTCAATTCCGCCCAAGATTTTATGTAATATTTAAGACGTAATTGTAATACTTAATTTGAATAAAAAAACAAGAAAATTTGATGTTTGTAATTCTTGTTCAAAGTTGTACAAAAAAAAGTAAAATTTACGTGATGAGAAGATGAGATTTTTAGGCTGTTTTGACCATCAGAGGGCGTTAAAGGGCGGCTGTTTCGTTGGGCGGCTTAAAACGCCCTCTAAATCCCCTCTTCGAGACTATTTTGCACCAGTCAAAAAGAATCCTAAATCCGCCCCTGAAGATTTGTATTCTGAAATTTTCAGAATTTTCCTGATCAGTTTTAAGAATACCCAGTTAAAGTTTTAACTGTTATATATTTTAGAATACTTTATATAGATATGTAAAATTTTTATTTTTTATTTCCGCCAGCGAAGGCGGAATCTTTAAAATCGCCTGAGGAGATAGATAGAGAGATAGAGAGATAGAGAGATAGAGAGATAGAGAGATAGATAGAGACAGCGCAGCTAGGCTGGACGCCCGAAACTTATCCAGGCTAAAGCCTAAATCCTCGTTTTGACAGATTTTTTTCTGAGAACAAGGCTAAAATGAGTTTTAAGCCAATAAGAATCCTAACAGTGCATCAAATTGTTTTATTATCCAATGAACAACACTTTATTTTAAAGTTTATATGCTATCGAAAGTTAAAGCTCGTGCAGTATAGCATAATGAAGATCGTCTTATAATGCGGCGCCATCTTTGATGTTATTAACGTTTCCCTTTAATAATTACGTCATTTCCTTCTGTACAATTTTGCAAGTACGTAGACTAAAGCTATATTCAGCAGAACTAATTAATTATTCATGAATTTTAATTTAAAGAGGAATTGTTGAGGCTGAATATTTTTGGTGAAAGATAATGTATTATAGCTATAAAATCGTGACAAGTGTGTTATAAAAGAAAAGTTACCTTTCGTAACTGATTATGTAAAAAATAATTTGCTGCCACCTTTAAAGATATTTTCCAAGCTGTTTTTCAGAGAAAAAGAGAAAATAGATAAATTTTCAGCCTTGCCGTTGTTCTTATTTTGTTTTTATTGTTCATCAATTTTCAGGTTTATTATTTTTCTTTTAAAATTGTTCTTATATAGAGAAATGAAGTTTATGTAAGTTAAGTTAGCTATGATTTACAGTTTCAATAATAATCAAAAATTGAATTTTAAAATTTTAGAATATTCAATGATTTTGTTCCCCCATATTACTCAGTCCTCTTCAAAGTTCAGATTATTGCTAATGGCGGAAATCTTTAAGCCACAGGGCTTCTTGTTTATTTATTGAGTTGTATTTTAACATTGCAGATTAGTTACAATAATAATTGAGAATACTCAATGATTTGTTTATCCCATAACTCTGTTTCCAAGGTCTACTTCAAATCCTTCAGGCTAGTGGCGGAAATCTTCAAGCCGCAGGGCTTCTTGTTCTTCGTTTAATCTCATGGTGGAGGATCATTTTGCTTGTTCCATCTCAACATTATTAGAGAGAGCGTGATCAACCATTCTTTGACAACGGTTTTAAATAAACTTTAATTTGCATATAATATATACCTCAAGCGTATAAATTCGCGCAGAACCATTTTTAGCGCGAGCTTTGAATTTACACGTTTTAAATCCCCTCAACCAATGGGATATTTTTGCGCGGAATTATAAAAATAAAACTCGTATCTTGTCAAAATAACAATTATACCTCATAAAGTCCACTCAATTTTTTAACTTATATAATTTTGCCTGAAGAAGCTTTACGAGGCTCAACTTGGCATATATTTAACATTTGCAGGTTGCTTGCCTCTTTCCAGCCGCTGCTTCTGCCCCTCGTTAGTTACCCACTGATGGGTGCTCATTCTGATGTACGCTTTACAGCTTCAGCCCAGCGGTGCAATATTCCGCAATTCACTGCTGCAGCCACTGACCTTTGAAGACATCTGCTATAAGAAGCAGCAATTCTTTAATTTTGCCGTAATCAGAGCGATTAGTTATAACGCACTTCTTCCTCTTTTGAAAAGATTGGAGTAAAAGTTGAGTAATAACTCATTCGTTGCCTTCTGGCGGCGTGGTACAAGGTTGAAACAACCTCGTCCCAGGGTCTTGTGGCCGCTGAGCCGTTATTACGGAGCTTCATCAACAAGGCAAAATGCCCTGGGAACGAGGTTACAGTTGAAAGGCAGGTCTCAGGTGTAAAGGAGTTTAACGCACCCTTATACAATCTCGCCCCCTTCCTTCAGGGTTCTCAGTTTTTTACTATCGGGAAACGGAAACTTGTTATGTGGTGTTGCTTTCTATAACGTCTTATAGAATACGAAAAGTAGACTAAAAACATCTTTATATATACGGAAGGGAGTGGTGTGTGTTAGTCTAGTGATTTGAAATATATCAATAGTATAATAACACGTAAGGAAGGTGTAGGAAAGAAAAACCAGTTATGGGTTTCTCCGTCCCAAAAAAAAGCCCTGTTGGCACTGTTCTGCCCAGATTGCGAACGCGGCCTGTTTATAAATAAAGAGGACGGCCGGATTATGTACGCATGGCCCGATTATATTTTTTTTGCCCTGATTATGTCGTGGTGACCGGATTATGAACGCTGATATATTGGCTGGCCAGGCAGGCTGTGATTGGCATTTTCTTCGAACGTTTGTGAATGAAACATTGACGAATTATTGTCACAGAATGATTAATGATAACTAGGCATGGCGAAAGAAAAAAAATCTCGACGTAATTTTTCTCTGCAAGATAAAACACCATTGAAAACTAGGCACAGCGAAAAAAAAGTCTGGACGTAATTCTTAGTATAAACTCCTCTTGTGAGTACATTTCAATATAATATACTTTCAAGTAACTAAATTTCACGGCACTAGATTTTGCGGATGGGTGGGCTCATTTTTATTTTTCGCGGGAATTGAATTCTGGGGATGACCTAAATTATTCGTTTTGAGGATTTTAAGTTTGATGAAAAGTTATTAAACTTGCGAATCCCCAAATTTAGTTTCCACAAATATTTTTGTTTCATTTGAGAACAACAACAACTTTGCCACCAGGGCTATTTGCTTGTCAGAGGTGATGATCAGATGTGATCAATGATATACATTGTGCGTCGAAACTTTTAAATTTTATATTATTCGCAGACGATACTAATATATTTTACTCACATAGGGATATCAGCACTCTTTTTGAAATAGTTAACAGAGAATTAAAGCATTTAGAAGAATGGTTCAAAAGCAATAAACTTTCGTTAAATGTAGATAAAACAAAATATACTCTATTTCACATTTCACAAAGCTTCTAAAGTCGACGACATACCTCTTAAGTTACCTAATTTAATTTTAAATAACATAAATATTAAAAGGCAATCATCCATGAATTTTTTAGGTGTTTTGTTAGATAAAAATCTAACATGGAAACAACATATCCAAACTGTTGAAAGTAAAATTTCTAAAAATATCGGTTTAATATAAATATCGGTTTTAAAGCTAAACCCTTTTTAAATTTTACCTCTTTAAAAAGCTTATATTTTTCCTTTGTACATAGTTATATAACGTATTGTAACATTGTTTGGGCGAGCACAAACCAGTCTAAATTTAACAAACAGAAACATGCTTGTCGCATAGTGTTCGGTGCAAATAGATACACACCCTCTGACCCTTTATTTAAGAAACTCGGAGTTTTAAATATCTACAAAATTAACATCCATCAAGTATTAGTTTTTATGTTTAAGATAAAATCCGCTTCATGCCCGTTAGCATTTGCTGACAAATTTTCCCTTATTCAACATAAGTATGACACAAGGTACTCGAAAGATAACTTTGTTAAACCAAAAACTACTCTGAAAGTGAGTAGCCATTACATAAAAAATAGAGGACCACTATTGTGGAACAGAATTTTAGACAATAATTTTAAAATGAATATTAGTTTAGAACAATTTAAAAAGGTATCAAAGAGTCTCATGCTCAAAACTGACAATGATTTAACTCAATTTTTTTAATCGTTTTATCCTAGTTTAATTCAATATTTTTAAGTTTTTAACACATTATAAGCTGTAAATAGCTCAACCACGGGGCTTGATGATAAGACGGTCCACGTCTTCTACTTGCTCCGGCCAATGTATTTATAATTTTAGTAACTGATTATTTGTATTCTTTTTTAACGGCGAAATATATCTTATCTATCTATCTATCTTATGACGAATGATATAAAAAAAGCCGGTCGGTCCCGATTATGTTCGTTCTTTATATAAGTGCCAAATAATATAAAAAGTGTCGTACATAAGCCGGCCTGCCCCGATTATGTTCGTTTTATAAGTGCCAAATAATATTTTTTAACTGTCGTACATATAGGCCGGCCAGTCCTGATTATGTTGCCCCGATTATGTATTTTCTTGCCTGTTTATAAACGGGGCAAGCTGCCATACATAATCCGGGCGGCCTTTATAATATCCGGGCAGAACAGCACCCCACGCTCTCCGGATCGTGACCACGTTCTTGACCCTTTTGTCAAAAATAAAATGGCGGTTTCACTGTTCGTCGCGCTTTCTTTTCTTCTTCGCAGTGGCTATTCATACGTGACCGTACTTTAATATTTTTTTTCTATTCGTACGTGACTCTCACGTACTTTATTATTTTTTTTCTATTCGTACGTGACATTCGTGTACATTATTATTTTCTTTACATTCGTACGGGACACTCACGTACTTTATTTATTTAAAATGAATTTGGGGGAATTAAAAGAAATTTAGAGAATTTCACAGTATGTATATATTTACAAAAGAGCATTCTTAACAATCTTTTTCATGTTTATCTGATTTTATGGCTGCGGTGTGTCGTATACGGAGCAAGGTTTGTAGAACCAGATCCTAGCTGCTGGCATTTTTGTTCTGCCAATACAAGATAGATGGCACCAGCACAGACAACCATCACATCCCACAGACGTTTCCTCGGAAAGATCGTTGTTGCAAACTTCGCAAAACCATTTCTTATTTTTTGTGTTTTTTTATAACATACTTCCACGCAGCTTTACCACATTCAAAAATTTAAATTCTTACCAGGCACACTTCTCATTTCTCGATGTCATTTTTACTTCTACCTGCCATTTTCGCCTGGATATTGTGAAGATCTTTCAGCAAAACGTTTTTTCCTGCTACTTTAGAAACGTGATTTTGTAAAGGTTTCTTGTTTGCTTTCAACTGAAGCATTTTTGTTATTTCAGCTGACGTATCTACAATCCCGGTCAAAAATAATGGCAGTAAACCCTTTTTTTCATGTGTAGCAAGGGCAAGATATGTACAAAGCCCTCTTTCCCCCAGTATCAGTGTTCAAATGTTGTGCTAACACGTTTCCAAACATTGATAATGGGGGAGAGGGGGTAGGAAAGGATTATACTGCACTTTTTGTAGCTTACTGCCAATATATTTTGACCGGGATTGTACATCGGTTATACGGCGTTGTTGCGGTAAATGTTCAAAACATGCCTGTAAGGTAAATTCATACATGTTAGGGTCATAATAAATTTGTAAAACAGTTAACATTTTTTGTTACCTTATTGACAGCGTGGTTATGTTCTTTGTGCATATCTTTCACATATAGTTGTTGTCCGTCTTCAGTTGTTCTAATTTTTATCATATACATACATCCTTGCTGAAATGTCCTATAAGTAAAATTTTTCATTTTGATCATTATAGAAACTAACCTTAAATTCTATATACAACTTTTAAGAATATTCTATGCTCAAATCATGCGTAAATCATAGATCAAATGTTATGTAAACGAAATATTTTTTTTTTAATTAATTTTACTATGAAACGAAAATCATCGACTATCATCGAGATACCCATCTTATAAAATAGAACTTGATTACGACGCATATAGATTCAGTTCTATAATACTCACGATTGTTTTGGACGTTTTCCAGTTGAAGTGGATAAAAATTTCTTGCCACCATTAATACACCAATAATCAAGTTCCTGTTTTTCGAAGAGGTCCATCTCGGATGGGGGTAGTAGCCAGTTGTGCCATTCCCGGATTTTGCCTCCTATAGTTGGACGGGCCTTTAGCATCTCTTGCCTCTCAAAGATGTCCATATCCTCCGGTGCTATAGGTCTGACTGGTTTGGTGGGTAGTTTCTGTGGTTTCTCCAATAAAGAAATCAATTCAGCCTTGCATAGACCGTAATACCCCTTAATTCCACGACCTTTTGCGATATCGCGTAATTGTTTTACAGTGTATGTATTCATTTCTTTATTGTATGCATTTTATCTTTCCCAGAGGATTTTATCACTGTCAAGCCAGCGCAGTTATTCACGTCTTTACTGCGCATGAGTTGATTTTTGATGACGTCATCATACTGCAGAAGGAATTCCCCTACTAGGTGCGCTAGAACTTTTTTTGACTCATTTGCCGCCTATTAGGGACTTACCCTTGCATGACTCAACATGGTAGGGACTTACCCTTGAATTCCATAGCTAAGCATGGCATGGTACTGGATGGTATTGATTTGTTGTGGTTTGACCGCCTAAGAACTTGATGTGCGTGCGCGTTTTCGTGGGCTGCGCCAGAAGGAACATTTCCCTATCTCTCTACTAAAACTTTCCTCATAACAAATTGAAATTTCATGCTAAGTATAAAAAATCTCTTTTTTTTATGAAACGAGAAAGAAAAGATTTTACGTACGAAGAATAGATATAGAAAATCGCAGATATAGAAAAAAATAAAAATAATAATAAAGTACGTGAGTACGTGAGTGTCACGTACGAATAGAAAAAAAATATTAAAGTACGGTCACGTATGAATAGCCACTGCGTTTCTTCTTCTAGCCAGAGGAGATACGCGTTTTTTTTTTGCTACTTGGAAGTCGTAATAGTAAGGTGGGAAACTCATTTTAAAATTTCGCAACTTCTGCTGAGTGCAACCCCAACAAATATTGTTTTTTTCAATCAAACACCTAGCTAGCTAGCTATTCTCGGATCCAGGTTAACATTATCAAATTTGGAAAAAGAAAACAAGGAACTTTTGAGAAAAATGAGTGGCATATTTGGATTTATCAGCAAAAATTATATAACATACAGTTAGGGACAACTGCAAATTAGACTATTCCGCCTAAATAGGCTATGATAGACAAATTAGGCGAAATTTATCTCCTAACTAGGCTATCAACATTAAATTTGCTTATTACAGCCTTCTGGTCCGTGGTCGCACCGATCTTTAAGGTTAAAAATGATCTAACAAACCTCCCTCGGATGTAGAAGTATTATTTTCGTAAATGTTATGGTGCGTTTTGAAGATATTGCTTTTAGTTTGTTTTGCCGCTAATCCGCATGCGCACAACGTTTTTTTCCGGCGTGTTTTAAAAAACCGCCGAAATAGACTATTTTGATTTAAAAAAAGATGGCGCATGGTTAGGCTATGATGTCCTAATTACGCTATCATAGACAAAATAAGCTATTTGGACAATCTCGCCCCGGACCTTGTTCCAGTCGATTGGAAACGAGTTTGGTTGGTGGGTACGTTTACATGTATAACTTTTATATCCGCCATGCAAACTCTATGAAATTTGACCTAAGCAAAGATGACTAAGTCAGCAAGTAGTACAGGAAATATAGTAGCGCGACCAACAAAGATTGCGAAGATATCGTCGATTAAAATTTTCCATCTCCTAAATAGACTATTCTCTCCAAGTTAAGCTATTAAAAATCTCCTAATTTAGCTACTAGCTTATTTAGGAGAAATAGTCTAATTTGCAGTTGTCCCTAACTGACATAGGAAATTTAGAATACCAAAAGATTATAAGAACAGGATTTATTGTAATTTAAAATTTTTAAATTTTATAAGAGTTTGACCATAATATCTGTGTGGTCATTTCTTCATAAAACATCAAAAGTTTGGCTATACTAATAGAGGCAGTTGTACTTAGTGTATAAACTTGAAAATTTGCATGTTTCCATAAATTTTGGTGCTGAATATAAATATGTTGGTCATTTTTGTTGAAAATGATCAGAAAATTTCAAGCATGTTAACCCGGATCCGAGAATATTTAGTTTACTTAGCTAGGCTAATAGGTAGCTAGCTATCTAGTAGCTTCAAGAACCAAAGCTCACAAATATAATTTTTTTTAGCGCAGTTCATATTCACATTATAATGAACAATTTAAGCACAACTTGTTATCAATTGTTAGTTCTCCTTTAAATAAATAAATAAAAATAAGTAAATAAAGTGATGTTGGACTTAGCTATATTATAGAGCTTAAAAAGTTGGTTAACCCTAGAGAGATAGATGTGCATATTTTACATGGCTAGCCTCACAAATATCGAGGGATATACCCTGTCTATTATTTCCAGGAGGGGCCATGGCTTAGATGGAGAGTCCTAGAGTATTTAATGCTCATTTTAAGCTACGCAAACCCAATTATGACCCGCGCTCTACTAGACAACTCCCGGCAACATCCAACGGCCCACACAGTGGGCCATCTACCCAATTTCCCTCACATGGCTTGGGTTAACCCGGGGCTATGGTAACATTCACTCGCCCATGTTGAATCGCCGTCAAGAGGAATCGAACCCCAGTCTCCCGCACAGAGTACGGGAGCTATAACCACTAATCTACGGCGCCATTATGACTCTGCTGAATCTAATGCATCATCTGAATCAGCATCTGCAAAAAACCCCTCGATAACTTCATCAACTGTGAGGGATTTCCTCTTTGTTGTCTTGACTTCTGCAGTCGCCATCTTAGAAAGAACTCACAATGTGTGCTCAGAAATTTTTACGGTCGACGAACATTCGCAGCATAATATTTGTAAACACTTTATGCATAATTTCAAAGTGCATTACAGAGGCCACAGTGTTTTATTCATGAGGCCAAGGCTATGTAAAAAACTATACAGAAAGGACGTATATATACGTCCTTGGCCTCTAGCGAGAGACTGCATGGACGTATATATACGTCATTGGCCGGAGAAATGAAAACACCGTGGCCGTTGATGACACCTTAAGGACGTATATATACGTTCACCAAAATAATAATCGTAGAAGAGGTCCAAGAACCAGAGGAGGTGCCAGAGGAGGCCCAAGAGCAAGAGGAGACCCTTCCAGAACATCTGCTCTTGAGAAAAAAATACAAAATAAAGAAGAAGAAAGGAAAGCTTTAGAAGAAAAATGGAAACGGGAAGATTCTCCTCCAATCATCCCAGATTTTACAGCTGAAAGTACCATTCATGCTGAACTTCCTGATGATCCATGTCCAATCGACTTTATTGATATTTTTCTTGATGATGAATTTTACCATATACTAACGTACCAAACCAACTTATATGCGACTCAATATATGCAAACTAACCCTGATCTACCACCTCATAAACGTTTTAAAAAATGGAAAGATGTTTCCTCTGCTGAAATGAAACAATTCTTGTCTCTCTACATTCTTACAGGCATAGTAAGAAAGCCAGAAATGAACCAGTACTGGAGCACTAATCCTATGTTGAAGACACCCATTTTTAACAATGTTATGTCACGGAATCGATTCCAACTGATCCTTGAGTTTCTCCACTTTAATGACAATAGCAAATATGATGCAAATGACCCAAAGAGAGATCGTCTTTTTAAGATACGTCCTGTGGTAGATTACTTGTTAGAAAAGTTTAAAAGCGCATATACTCCGAGTAAAAACATTTCCATTGACGAAGAATTACTTATCTGGAAGGGAAGACTGGGATTTAAACAATATATCCCAAACAAAAGAGCTCGTTTTGGAATTAAAATGTTCTCCATATGCGGGGACAATGGTTATCTTTGGAACAGCTTTGTCTATATTGGCAAAGATGCATTGGAGACACCTGAGGAACAAGCCCTGGTCAAGCAGCTGGGAAAAAGCAGTGCAGTCATTCCAAAGTTGATGAGTGACAGGGTTCAGACAGACCCTGGAAAACCTGGAAAATAGACCTTTTTTGAAAAATCTCAGGGAAAATCAGGGAAACCCAGGGAAAAAAAAATTTTTTTCCACCTCACTCAGGGAAAATCAGGGAATTTCATTTTCAAATTTTGTTACATTATATACTTACAAATTAATATAAAATCAATAAAATCAACCCGTTAAAAGGGCCAATATTGGTTGTTTGTAATTTTTACAACCCAAAGAGAAACATGTAAATAAATATAGCTCAACAGAACAAAAAACATTTCTACTTTTTATAACAAGTTTTATAAACCACTTTAAAAACACTCAGGGAAAAAAACCCCAAATTTGGACATAACTCAGGGAAAAATGCCTTGTAAAAATTCAGGGAAAATCTTTTATAACTTCTTGTCTGAACCCTGAGTGATCTTTACGGATACGGGTACCATCTTTACGTTAATAATTGGTACACCAGTGAAGCTTTATTCGCACACCTCATGGAAAATGGTACAGTGGCTTGTGGCACCACAAAGTCTAATCGTTTAAAGATTCCACCATCTTTAAAAGCAGAACCTTTACCAAAATGAGAGTACGCATTTAGACGGAATGGAAACATGGTAATGGTTCGATATCACAACAAAAAAGAAATCTATTTATTGTCAACAATACACGAAATCGAGCAAGAGAGAATGCGGAAAAGGGGTCGCAATGAGGTACCTCCAACTAAACTCTCCCTTAATATGCACATCTATCTATCTATCTATCTATCTATCTATGATGGCCCCTATGGCTCACTTTTTTTTTTAATATGAAAGCACTTCTCTTCTATGATTCAAACAGTTTTTTCTGTATTCTCAGACTACTCTTCTGCATTTTGACACTTCTCTTCTGCGCTTAACACTTCTGTGCATGTGGTCCGAAACTTTCTCTTCACAACTAAATTTAAAAAATCTGGTCTGCAATTTTGCACCCATGGTCTGTATATTTTTTACTTTTTGCGGAAAGTATAGCAGACACGTGCTCAATTTAACAACAGTTTTTGCAACAGCAGGTCCCGGTGCATGTGCATAAATAATCGATTCAGCTTAAGAGAGTTGTTAATTTTATTGATCAATAGACATAATAAATGACAAAATGGCTGCCCAGAGTCCTCAAATTTGTGTCCACTAAACCACTTTTTTTTTTTAATAACAATGTGCTTTATAAGAGTATCAGGTTAGGGTTTAAGGTTAAAAACGATAGGTCTAAAACAATAGAAAAATAAGAATAATGGCTAGCCTGGTTAGAATTTTGGTCTTTGATAAAGAATGCCTTAAACGGAACACCACAATGTATTTTTATCTAAAGTTTATAGTCCACTTGGTCTTTTTATAGATAAAAGTCAGTACGTCAGTAGAAGCCAGTACGTCATTTACTCAAAAACGCGAGCTCAATCAATATTCCAGACCAGAATTAGGTCTGGGAATTTTTTGAGTTCATGGAAGAGAAGTGTTTCACACTTTGGAAGAGAAGTGTTTCGAACAGAAGAGGAGATTTCAGAGTAAAGAAGAGAAGTTTTTCAAAAAAATGTTTTTAGTAAGAAGAGAAGTGAGCCATAGTGTACATACAGTAAAAATGTTTCAATGCGTATCAAAAAAGGAACGATCTTGGAGACGATCCCTTAAAAAGTGAAAGTAGCCAAATGCAGTTTGGCTGCAACAATATTCCTAATCAATAATTCTCATGCTAAATACAGTTTAGGTAGTTACACCTTTTATTATTTTCATGAAAACTTTTTCTAGTAAATAAAATGGCTGAGCGATTGTTTTAGGTGGACAGGGTAACAACAGGCTGTTCCCTGTGTTTTTATCTGAAACGAAGTTACAATAAAGTTTTTTTTACAAAGTGTATTAAGCCTATTTGCATATGCGACATGGTTTATCTGTACTAAGCACTCAGTTGGGTGTCACGATTAATTTTTGTAATTTCACAAAAACTTATTCTGCAAAATAAAAAAATGTTGAGTAAATGTTTGTTTTCGCTTTGATAGGGTAACAATGGGTTGTAAACTGTGTTTTTATTTCGGCTAAAGTTGCAGGAAAGATATTTAAAAAAAAATATGTTACACAAGAAAAATGTTGTGGGAGCTTAACTTGATATACGACATACTGGAAACCTGTACCAACGCGCTCCACCTGAATGTGTGACACAGTTTACAGCTCTTATTAAGCACTCCAGCGAGTGTTCAACACCGGGTCACATAGTTACTTGTGGTTTAACCCGGCCTTTATTATAATAATAGGCTTATTCTGTGTGTCAGTCTGTGACCTGCAAAGAGGACGTTTTTTGTTTCATTTGACTATAATGGTGTTAGTGTCACCCGACCTACCCTATTTCTTATCGCAATTTTAGACACAAAGTCGGAAGAACTAGAATGACTGGTACAGTTTTACCCTGCAAAGTATAAAATCAATTACACATAATATTGCATTGTACTAACAAGTACTTATATATGTTATTTGTTTTTGCAAATTTTGCTGCATGTAATGGATCCTTTACAAAGTTCAATGGTTAAATCAGATTTCTATTTATTCATGATTCTGCACCTTCTCCTGATCTTCCTCAAGCACAAACAATGTGTTGGTTGTGACATGGCATGTATTTTATGTTTACTAAGGGACCATTCTCAAATTTGAATTTAATTCATATATTCCTATGTTCGTTTTTTACAAATAAAAATTAATGCAATTAATATTGAGGTGCTCGAATGGTGTACATGCGTGTGCTTAGGAAGCTTGAGATGCACAGAAATAAAAATTACATGCTTGTACACCTAAATAATGATGTGTACTAAGATTTTGAATTTTTAAAGCTTTGACAGCTTTAATTTCAATACCACCATAAACTTTAACCTGTAGTTATAAATGTTGTTAAAATTTTAGTTTATAATAAAAAAATGCCACCTGTTGCTATTGAGGTGAATGACAATAGTGGGAAGACAGAAGTGGAAAAAGATGGAAAAATCTATGAACGTTCATCCGAAGATGGCGAATTATATTCAAAACCAACTATTGGTATTATTTATCCACCACCTGAAGTTAGAAGTATCCTTCTCAGTGTGATATATTAACTGAAACATAGATTTCCTGCAGTTCAATCTAGTCTTAAGTATTGCTTATCTAACACAGTGATAAATCCACATTTTTTAATTAAACAATTTATCTCTAAAGCGTAAAACTAAAAACCATGTATTCTCCAAGTTTGTTTCTACATTTAATTTTTATTTTCTTGCTTAGATTTCTTAGGTGATTTTTCAATTCCCTTTGTACAGGACAGGCAAGTATACCATGTACATTTTTTAGAAACTGTAAAAGAATTTAAGACAAGGCAAAGAATAAACTTTGTTTCTGCTCAAACCTATATCACAATTGCAAAGGAAAAGTTTTAGTTTAAAAAGATAAGTTTTTATAACTTCTTAAAAGTTTCATTGGAAATTAAATTAATCCACATCATTTACAAAATCATACATGGGTCATTAAGAAAGTTATGTAAACAAGTGTACATTGATATAACAAACATCTGTTATTTATTTGTTCAATGATATTTTTCCTTTACATGTGTGTATATTTCTTTGAATCCAGTCTAGTTTATGTTTCCTTAGCATGTCTTTTTAACAGATATTGTTGATAGAACTGCTTTGTTTGTTGCCAGAAATGGTAAGTCTTTAGATATTTTCTGTTAACCCCATACTTTGGGGCTTTTAGTTTTGAGCTACTCCAGATATCACAAATCGGCATGCAGAAACACAGCAACAGGAAAGGACTTAAGGAGTTAAACAAACAGTATCAGCGCTGCCTTGTTATGCCTAAGGCTAACTTGATGATAGAACAACAATCAATCAAACATAGTATCTGCTAAGTCAAAACTTTTAAAGAATAAATTGTATGGAGGGGACTAAAAATTATTGTTTTATTACCCCTTGTGCTACAACTCCTTTTTCAAAAGATTGATTCTTCTTTTTTAGGTCCGGAATTTGAGGACAGAATTCGTGCTAATGAAGCCGATAATGTCAAATTTAATTTCTTGAATCCCAACGATCCATACCATGCATATTATGAGTACAAATTGAAGGATTTCAGAGAAAATGATCAGGAGGAACCAGGCATGTATTATATAACCTTCATAACTTGTTCTGTCACTTAAATATGATTGTAATGTGCTATATACCATTATAAATGGCTAATAAAACATTTATATAGTCCTATTTTTCAAAATATTTTCCCTTTTACTTCATAATTTTGTACAACTTTTTAATGTTTATTGTAGCTCCACAAGAAAAGGAAGCTGTCAAACCAGCACAACTGCAAATAAAAGTAAACTATTTACAGAAATAATTTTTTTTTGTAATTTTGTAATTTTGTGACTTTTGTTCATTCTTATAATTTTTTTCTGTTTAACAGTTAAAGCAATCTGCTCAAATTGTTGAGACAATAATACCTAAAGATCCTCCTCCTGTATATGAATACATGGCTGACCCACCTACTATCTCTGCCATTGACTTGTAAGTGAACCCATAAGGAATTGAATTTGAATATGTTTGAATGAATTTTGTAAAATAAATATGAATGAGATGAGAAATAGATGAAGGAGTGTAGGTCTACATAATATAATTAGATATCAGGAAAGTGAGAATTTAACATGATAAGTCAGAACCCCTATAACTCAAGAAGATACTACCTTGTCTATTAAAATCAGAATGCTATAAAAAGCTAAAAATTTGCCATTGTAATTGACTTCAAAAAATGCGTTTTTTATCACAAAGATGTTAAACTATGGTAAATCCTCGATTAAGCACTGCAGTGCTTATTTAAAATTAGATTATTTTAGTGTGAGGCTTAATCGAGGGTGGTGCTTATTTATATGGGCCCTTATTCAAAAGAACAACTTGTGTTAATAAAAAATTTCAAAAGCATGTAAGCCATATCGAACTGGACCATATAGTGTTTGATAAGAAAAGATGGTCATATCTTAGTGTACTATAACACTGGACCATATAGTGTTTGATAAGAAAAGATGGTCATGTCTTAGTGTACTATAACACTGGACCATATAGTGTTTGATAAGAAAAGATGGTCATATCTTAGTGTACTATAACACTGGACCATATAGTGTTTGATAAGAAAAGATGGTCATATCTTAGTGTACTATAACACTGGACCATATAGTGTTTGATAAGAAAAGATGGTCATATCTTAGTGTACTATAACACTGGACCATATAGTGTTTGATAAGAAAAGATGGTCATATCTTAGTGTACTATAACACTGGACCATATAGTGTTTGATAAGAAAAGATGGTCATATCTTAGTGTACTATAACAAAAGTGTCTTTTCTTTTGAAATCCCCTATAATTAAAAAATGCCTCATTTAAGGGTTATTCAAAGGGACGCTCTTTGAGGGTGGCACTTATTTGGGGATGGCGCTTATTCAAGAGGGCGTTTAATCGAGGATTTACTGTTTGTTTTCCTTAATCATGATCATGATCATCATTCTCGGCTTAACGTCCGTTTTCCATGCTAGCATGGGTTGGACGGGGTATATTAATGACCCTCTTCCAATCTGATCTAGACTGTGTTAGATCTAAACTCAACTTCCTCTGTATCAAGTCTGTCCTTATAACCTCCTGCCAAGTCTTTCTCGGTCTGCCTCTGGGCTTTGCCCCAGGAACTATCAAGTCTCTACACTTTCTTACCCAATTATCCTCCTCCATTCTTTCCAAGTGCCCCAGCCAATTCAATCTTCTTATCTGGATAACATCTTTAATTCTACGGATACTTAGCCTGCTTCTTAGCTCATCTGAACTCTTTCTGTCTCTCAGACTGGCGTTACACATCCACCTAACCATTCTCATATCATTCCTTTCTAAACGGTCAAGATCTTCCTGCTTCACTGCCCATGTCTCACTACCGTACAACATAACACTTCTTACACAGGCCTCATACAACCTACCTTTTACCTCAATTGACAAGACTCTGCTAGTCAACAAAGGAAGTAACTCTCTGAACTTTTTCCAAGCAGAACCTATCCTGCAAGTAACACTTCTTCCAACACCCCCTTCACTGCCCAACATATCACCTAAGTAACAGAAGTTCTCAACTATCTCTAACGAGCCACTGTTGTACATCATTAAAGCTGGAAATACTTCATTCTCTATAATCTCACCTTTGCAACGCTTGCATACAAACTGAATGTCAGCTCTTAACCTTCCACCAATACTACTGCACTTCTTATGTACCCAATGCTTGCAAGTCTGACAAAAAATTGAGTTACTACCAACCCCTTTCCTGCAAACTCCACAAGGCCACTTTCCAACTACAAGGTCACACTTGGCTGCAATACTACTAATCATGACTTTAGACTTTGCTGTGTTCACCCTTAGCCCTTTCTCTTCTAGTCCTTTCTTCCACTTCTCAAACTTTTCAACTAATTCTTCCATCGACTCTGCTATGAGAACCAAATCATCTGCATACAATAACTCCCATGGACAACCTGTTCTGAACTCCATCGACAGCGCTTCTAAAACTAGAACAAACAACAAAGGACTAAGTACAGAACCCTGATGTACACCAACATTTACACTAAATTCATCACTAAGTGAATCGTTAATCCTGACACGACTTCTAGCATTGCTGTACATAGACTGTACCATCGTAACTAGCCACTCATCCACACCTAATTTTCTCATAGCCCACCAAATAACTTTACGTGGCACTCTATCAAAAGCTTTCTCTAAATCTACAAAGGCAAAATAGAGATTCTTTCTCTTTCCTAAATACTTTTCCTGAAGCTGTCTGAGTAAAAATATTGCATCTGTAGTGCCACGCCCTGGAACAAAACCAAATTGCATCTTATCTATATCAATTCTTTCTCTAAGTAACTTATCAATCACTCTTTCAATAACTTTCATTACTTGATCAACCAACTTCAAACCTCTATAGTTACCTCTTTCTAATGCATCACCCTTGCCCTTGAAACAATTCACTATTACACTCGACTGCCACTCACTCGGAATAGCACCATCCTTTATAATCTGATTAGCAAGACTTGTAATAAGCTCAACTCCAATATATCCAGATGCTTTTACCATCTCTGCAACAATACCTGATTTTCCTGCAATCTTCAATTTCCTAATAGCCTCCACTACCCATTCTGTCTTGATCTGCATAGCTGGCCCTTCTACAACATCATCATCAGACAAATTATCCTCATCCCAATCAAACGCAGTGTTAAGCAACCTCTGATAATAATTCTTCCAAGCTACCCTTTTCTCCTCCTCTGTGCTAGCCAAAACACCTTCATCATTACGTATACACTTCTCACCTACAACATCTTGATTAGTCTTCTTCATTTGCTTTGCTATCTTGAATACCTCATTGCGCTGGTCTTCCCTTCTTAACACATCTGCAAATCTATTTCTCTCTGCTTCTGATTTTGCCTTATACACTGCTGTACGAGCACGACGCTTAGCTTCTAAGTAAATATTTTTACTACCACCTGACTTCCACTCTTTCCAAAGTTTCCTCTTTTCCTTTATACACTGGTCAACCTCATTATTCCACCACCAGGTCTGTCTATATCTAGCTGGTCCTTTCGTCCACCCACAGGTATCATCAGAAGCTTCTAGAAGACAATTCTTCAAAGTAGTCCAAGTACTTTCAACATTGTCACTATCACATTGACCATTGTGGGCTAACTGCTGAACTTTTGCACTAAATTGTCTTGCTACAATCTCTTCCTTCAGCTTCCAGACTTTACGACGGGGCCCGTACTTTCCCTTGGCTTCTTTAACACTCTTCAAGATAATATCACAAACCAGCAACCTATGCTGGGAAACACACTCTTCCCCCGATATAACTTTCACGTCCTTCACCACTTTCTTGTCTGACTTTCTAACCAGGAAGTAATCTATCTGTGTCTTACAACCACCTGACTCATATGTTATCAGCCTACTCTGTCTCTTACTGATGGAAAATATTTATGGCCTGGCAATGTTAAAATTATAAAAACTAAATTTCACTTTAATAATAGGGCTTAATAGGAGATATATTTTTGAGAATAGACAAGGATTGCCAACCTAAGACAAACTATATCAATAATTATATTAGATTTATTGGGTAACTGTGACCTTACGACAACCTTAAATTTGACAGCAATGAGTGACGAAGGTGAAGCGAAGGAGCTTATGTTTGTTATTCAAGCATAAATAAAATTCTACTTAAACACTTTATGTACATGATACTAAAAAGAATTAATTCGCTGTTTTAACTTTAACCGCCATGGAGTGTTGTTTATAAATATCAAAATAAAAAATGTGAGTCTAGAAAAAGAAAAAGTTTGACTTGCCGAACTTCGGCAAATTTGGTGTACAGATTTTCAAGAAATTTAAACCCAAATCTAGCTGAACAAAAATGAAACCACTTTCACTTTGCTGCACCATGATTGACTGAAGGAGATAAACAGCAATCTTGCCAGCAAAGTATAAAGTTGAAAATGTAGACAGAAAAAGTAAAATAAAAAAATTAGAAAGCTTATACTTTCTTAATACCAGACGACTAGCATTGACGTGAATTTTTTAAATATGTACAAGTTTACAGATGGAGAGTGGGATCTATCGGTCACCGGCAATAGTAGCAACTTGACTTCCTAACTCACTGAATAACAACTCCATACTCTGTATTTTTTGATCTTATGCATCAAAATTTTAATACAAAGTGTATTTAGCCTTGTAAAAAAAATCTCAAAAGAAAACCGTATCAAATGTTATAAACTTTCTTTGCATTATGTTGTTAATGGTATGTTGTTTATTTTCAGAGACATTGTAAAACTTACAGCTCAGTTTGTAGCAAAAAACGGTAAAGATTTTCTTACAAGTTTAATGACTAGAGAACAGGTAATCTTTGTGCATACTATATTTGTTTATTTAATTTATCTTTATATTTCTCAACTTTACCTTATTTTTTTAGAGAAACTACCAGTTCGATTTTCTTCGCCCACAACACAGCTTATTTCAATATTTCACTCGATTAGTGGAACAGTACACAAAGGTACAATTTGTGTGATGAAGACAATTGATTAGGAAGGCTCAGATTAATGCTTAAGAGCTTATTTGTCATGAATATATTCAGGTTTTGTGTGACTCCTAAAGTTTTGTGTTTCTTTAACCTTAAGAAGATTTCACTTTCATCAAACTGCCACAAATCACAAAATATTCTAGTATTTTTACAAGCATTACACTTTTCAACAAGCTTCGTCACTTGTCCATTGTTATTGGCCAGGAAAAGGGTATGTAAATTGATTGGATAAGTCTGAAATTTCAGGCAAAAAAATAGACACTTTTAAAGGATTGGTTCGGTAATTCTTCAATATCAAGGTTTTTTCAAAAGATTTGGGATCAGCATATGTCGATTACTCAAAAAACATATTTTCTTTTTTGAGAATGATTTTCATTGTTTGTAAATAAACCTTTCCTTTTAAACGATCTCTGTGTTCATGACGTCACGGAGGCAGATGCTTTTAACAAGATAAGTGTGTTTACAGCAAATATCAGTGAAAACAGATGAGAGAAAAGAGAAGTGTTTTAAAAGTGAATAGATATTTTTCGTAGAAAGTTTTATCGTGTTTATTTTTTTAAATTTACAATGCCTTGGTGTATGGCAGTGGGTTGCCATAAAAATACTTTTAAGACTTAAAAAAGTCAGTTTTTATGGACTACATAAAGATGAAAACCTCAAGAAAAGATGGTTGCAAAACATCAAAAGGGAAAATCTACCAAAAGATAAAAAGCTATGTCACTTACATTTTACGGAAGACTGTTTTGAAAGAGATTTGAAGGTTATAGAATTGTTTTATTTTTACAGCAGCATACACTTTTTATAAGAATAAAGCTGCGATTTTCTCAAAGTGTGAGAAAATTTTAACAAAACAGCCCCCCTTCAACATATAACCAGACCTAACATTTCTTATTAAGAAAATTTTACATTAGACATTATCCAGATCAAACTGATCATTATTGTTTAACACGTTTTATGGACCATATTTCATCGTATATGTTCCCCAGTTTAATTTCCGGCACTTAAAAGGGTTAACATCTTACTCAACTTTGTTGTGTTTAATTTTTCTGTTGTTTTTGTTATTTAGAACGAACTCCTTGGATTGGAACCGCGTCGTTTGCTGAAGGCTGAAGCTGTTCCTACATTATTTGCCTATAATAAATATAAACAACCGCAAAAGCGAAAGTCGAGTGAAACACGAGAAAAAGCACGGGCAAAACGTCAACTTTGTGAAGATGCTGTCCACCATAATGCGTTGGTTCAAAGCTTCGACTTTGAATGCAACACCAAAGAAACACAAACAGATCCTGAAGTGAAACCACAAATGGTCGACATAGGAGTGCAATGCAATATTGGATTAGTACAACATGAAGAACAATATGTCCCGATTTCATCTTCAGATGAGACACAAGAAGAGGATAAAGATGAGAATCGCGAAAGTGATGATGAGTATAGTGAAGAAAATAAGGATGTTCAGGAATGTCATCAAGAAATATCCATCACACCATCAAAAACTGCTTTTATTGTGTATTGGACTTGCTAGTTTTATTAAAAGTTGTCTTTTCTCTTCTTGTATTTTAACAACAATCATTACAAACGTAGCTTACAAAGGATCACAATTGATTGTCAAAATGAAGTGTCCAGACGGGCATCGAACAACCTGGAAATCGCAACCTAATTGTAACCATTATTCCATTGGAAATCTCACCAGTGCAGCTTCTGTTCTTTTTAGCGCAAACACTTATAAGAGAATCTCTAATTTTTTTCACTTGGCTGGTATTCAGTGGTTATCAAAAAACAAGTTATTATGCTATTCAAAAACGTTTTCTATTAGGTGTGGTTAACAGAAACTACAAGGAGAGCTCAAATGAAATTTATAAGGACATGAAAAAGAACGGTGTTTACGACGTGAGTGGTGATGGGAGATGTGATAGTCCTGGCCACAACGCGAAGTATTTGACCTATTCATTTATGGATAAAATTACAAACAGAATTTTTGCTTTTCGTTGACTCAAGTCACAGAGGCGGGGAACTCAAATAGGATGGAGAAAGTAGGTTTTAAAAAATTATTGTCAGAATTTAAAGGCAAAGGAATACTACCCACTCAAATCACCACCGATCGACATACCGGAATCAGGAAGCATTTACGCGAAGAAGAACCTAATATCGATCATCAATTTGATGTATGGCATTTCGTGAAGAATATAAAGAAAAGATTAACAGCAGCAGCCAAAAAAGCATGCAAAATTCTTGAGAAATGGATTAAGTCAATTGGGAACCACAAAACGACAACATTTTTCTTATGCCGGGATGTTAGCACGAAGCCAACTAGCAGTTATGGATTTCAACCAAGGCAGTAACTTAAAGCAGGCTAAGACAAAAGATGGAGTTGGGCGGTTTAATGTGTTGTCATCAAAAATCACAAAAACTTGGACTGCAAAACCCATAAAAGAGGAAAAAGATCGTACTTATTTGCGCAGTATGGTTCTTGAAACAGTTCAGTTGGCTCGCGAAAAAAGAATCCTACCACTACCAATTATCCCGGATCTTCCAAAAAATATCGCTTTGAAACCAAAGCCAAACAAAATGGAAGTAATTAAAAATCAAAAATCGAGATTTGGTGAAAATTTAAAGAAATAACATTTTAGCACAACTTTTGTTTTATGTCTTTATAACGTTTTATAGTTGTCATAAGGATAAGAAAAAAATTTTGAACAAATCTGAACACGTTTTTACCTATGTTGTTCTTATGAAAAGATTGTTCTTATATATGTAAAAAAGGAGTATTCTGATTAATCTTTATCTCCATCAGAGTATAATGTATATTGTCCGTCAGGTTCAGGGAAAGTGTTTCTAATTTTCCATATAACGCATGAAGGGATAAGTCTTCTATTTCCTTTCCCAAGGCTTTTGAAAATCCACCAAATAAATTGTTTATATGAAGCATATCTCAATGAGCGATTTGTACCCACATCTTCTAGATAATCCCCTCTTGAAACATGCAGTCCTGTTAAAACGTTTTTTAACACCGATCCGTTCAGACAAAGTGTTTCATATTCACGCGACTCAAGAATACAATAATTAATATTGTCAGTATCAAACTTCGAATTTAACGCAGCTACTTCTTGGCAGCATAAACAGTCGATTTACCTCATCTCCTCTTTGCAGTTTTGGCACTTGCACCATTCCAGATTACCAACCCTTTGAGTAAAAGTGTCTGTGGAATGTTCTGATGTGGCCGATTCGTCCGATGACGAGCTTGTGCTAGAGACTTGTCTCTCTGGCTCATACATATATGGATGAAATTTTTTAGCTTTTCTATCATTTCGTCCATTTCTTTTCTATTTACAGCCTCTTCATCTTCCGAATCAGCCTCATTTCCACTACTTCCACCTTCACTGCTAGTATAAATATTGCTCTCAGAATCAGATAGCATTTTTGTAAACTTTACAACTAGAATACGTTTAACTTTTTACAACTACTAAAAACAAATCTATTAACAACGCTACAAAACATACAGTACATAGGTTACTCAACTGCCGTAGTGACGTAAGCAAAGAGGTTCGTTTAAAAAGCCATACAAAAGAGAGCAAGTTCTGATCGTTCTGATAATTTATTACGTTAAATGTATATATCATTAGGTTTCGTTTTTAAAGGAGAATTTTATAAGACTAGTTAAAAGAAATATTTATAGAAATATTTTTACCGAACCAATCCTTTAAAGATGGGTATTTTATGATTACTTTTTAAGAAGAAGGAATACACTTTACATTTTCTAAAATCCATAGGCTTTGGTAATAACAACAACTGGAATAATATTAAAAAATTTGCTGCTCCACCCTCTTTCTTAGATTTTATTACCACCAGATGATATTACAAAGAAATTAAGCAAAGATTTTTCGGAACCATGGAAGGTAAACCTTCTTTTCTTGTATTATTAAAGTTTTACCCCATGTTAGTACTTTTATAATAATTGGTATTTTGTTTGAAGTTTGAATGAGAGGAATTAATCAGTTTGATTAAATGTTACCCTAATTGTATATGTTTCCATTGATTCATTCAGGTATTAGATTGTGTTAAATATCGAGTTGAGTGGCAAAGATTTCAAGATAGAGAGAAAAGAAAAGTAGAGGATGAAAAAGAAAGGGAAAGAAGTACATTTTTTTTTAATTGCATTATAAACTTTTATGTGAACCTTTTTTATGTGACAGTCTTACAAAAGGTTTCAAGGGATTTACAAATTGTATCTTTAAATTCTTACCTAGAAAAATCTATTTGCATGCGAAAGGCCTCTAAAATATCTGCAATTATGTAATGATATAGTGGTTACATAATGTTAAATATTCGACGCAACTTGAACTTATCTTCTTCTGTAATTTTTATCATTTGACTAATTAATTTTAGATTGCAAAGATTTTAAATTCTTTTTTGGATTTTACTAAGCCTCCTGACACTAACTGCACTTTATAATAGATTTGTGTAAATATATATTCATGCTTGAATAAATGAGACAACGTTTCCTGTTCCTTATATCAACCTATTCCCCATGTTTGTGTCAGTTTAGTCAACGTATATCATATATTTTTGTAGTTGCGTTTGCACAGATTGATTGGCATGATTTTGTTGTTGTGGAAACTGTTAATTTTCGGGAGAGTGAAACAGGTTAGTGTATAAACTTTTAGATTTAATGAATTCAAGGCATTTAGTAACCTTGAAACTAGGATTTATTTCTACATCAAGAGAACTCCAAACAGTTTTTTTTTTGCAGTCATATTCAGTGACTAAACCACAATCAATTATTTTAACATTTTGCACAAATTTGAAATTGTGTATTTCTGCGTTCACTGTGTTTCTAACAATTTCTTTAGTTAAAAGTTTACAAATGCAATTCTACCATCAGTCGTCATCTATTTTAAAGTTGATAACTACGCCTGCATAGCTACATTTTTTATGTACCCAATGTCATGTTAATGTCCTCTCCCTTCCGAACTCAAATTTACCAAATTGTTTCCTTAAATATCTTAAAAGAATGTGTGTGTTTTTTTGTGTTTTTTTTTATTTCTTATGCAAAATTACAAATTCGCCCAGTATGTAAGTTTTCCTGAGCCCTAATTAAAAGCTGTATAAAATTACAATACCCACATTTGACAATCGTAAAAGGTGGACAGAAATATTTTCGCCAAATGTGCCTTGATGCTGCTAATCTACTCTTGTATATATAATCCACACCATAATTTTTATCGGGTGTATATTTTACAACCTTATAGCGTAGTTTGGATCATTTGATAAAGCTAATTTGTTGTGTTTTTATCTTCAGCTAACTTACCTACTCCTGTTACAAAAGACCAACTTGGTGCACGTTTATTAGCTCAAGAACGCTTCGAGAAGATGAAGGTTTGTATGGCATTTTAGCCTGTCAAAATATAGGTCCTTTCAGAACAGTCAACTATACAGAAATCTGAACTAAATTTGTCATACATACACATAAAAACTTAAGCCAAGTTTTCAATTAAGTTTTGCATTAGCTGACTATTCAAATTTTTAAAAATCTGGGTTTGACAATCAAATGATATTTAAATACCTTATATTTTAACTCTTTCTGTGCGAGCGACTGTATCTCGAGCCTGCAAGGTCGGAAACTGGTCAAGTTCGGGTTTAATCGAAAGCTCTATTTAAGTTCTACCAATTTAGTCACAAGAAGGATAAAGTAGCACTCTCTAGTGTACCCAAAGATTTTGAATTGGGAGGAGGGATCCAAAGGTTCGTGTTGGAAGATTAAACGAGGGTGAAAGTTGCTTATTTATGTACATAGATCTGCAACCAGTAGACAACCTTTCTTACATTAGTTTATATCAATAGATCTGCAACCAGTAGACAACCTTTCTCACATTAATTTATATCAATAGATCTGCAACCAGTAGACAACCTTTCTTACATTAGTTTATATAAATAGATCTGCAACCAGTAGACAACCTTTCTTACATTAGTTTATATAAATAGATCTGCAACCAGTAGACAACCTTTCTCACATTACTTTATGTGAATAGATCTGCAACCAGTAGACAACCTTTCTTACATTAGTTTATATCAATAGATCTGCAACCAGTAGACAACCTTTCTCACATTAATTTATATAAATAGATCTGCAACCAGTAGACAACCTTTCTTACATTAGTTTATATAAATAGATCTGCAACCAGTAGACAACCTTTCTTACATTAGTTTATATAAATAGATCTGCAACCAGTAGACAACCTTTCTTACATTAGTTTATATAAATAGATCTGCAACCAGTAGACAACCTTTCTTACATTAGTTTATATAAATAGATCTGCAACCAGTAGACAACCTTTCTTACATTAGTTTATATAAATAGATCTGCAACCAGTAGACAACCTTTCTTACATTAATTTATTGATTTATTGGTTTATTCTTACTTTTATTCTTACATTAAGGAAAGTTGCTTTGAAAGTGCGAATCTATATTAGGCTTTTTTATTTTCTTCATAACGTACTCTTATAGGCTGCGTTGTGTAAAAGTTTCACTTCGCATATCAACTAAAGTGCTGTGTTTATGCAAGATTTAGCTTAGCCTGAATGAATTTTAGCCAGCAGTCTGTTTTACGCCGACCATATCATAAGTGCACATGCGCAGTTGTGCTCGCTTAACCTAAGTTTCACTTTATACTGTTTACATGAGGTTTTTATACCAGCAGTGATATTTAACTTCTGTAAAAAAGATCGAAGTGGAATTCAAACAGAAGCGAGTTTCACTTTAGGGGTTTTATGAAATGCTTCTTATGCAGAGTTATTTGTTTGTAGAAAAGTGGTGAAGTCAATGCTGAAGAGATTGAAATGGACGTGGAGGAGGAGGAAGAGGGCGAAGAAGAGTTGTATCAACCCTTCCAACAAGAGGATAACGAGGAGAAAGGTGATGAAGAGAAGGCTGGCTCTGATATGGTTAGTGTCATACTGTAGTTTAGTTTCTCAAACTCGGTGACCAACTCTTAGATTGCTGTTTATCCTAAAGAACATGCTTGGTGTGAGTAAATCTTGAGTGATTAAGTATTTTGGAATTGGACGGCACATACTTCGGCAACTTAAAAATTGGAATGGATTTTGTTTCGATTACTATGCCAAAAGCTATAGCATTATTTGATGATATACTGATGCCGAAACGCTAAGGACCAAATATTCTGTAGGCTCAGAAACCAATGCCACTAAAATAGATTGAAAATTTTTTTGATAATTATTCAATTTTCACAACTTGATGATCAAAATGATCAAACTTGTTTATCTGTTAATAGTTAATTGAATAATTCTGATCATTTTTATTTAATATCAACTAGGTCCTTAAAAAAGCAGAAAATCGTTCGGTATTAACATTATTTGGTTTTTACTTATTATTGCGAATCACAAAGTAGGGCTTTTTTGGAGGGAATTAAATTTCGCAAATAAGAAGCAAATTCGAAAAAAAATTTGACCCGAAAGTTTCTGACATTTAGTGATTTATAAGTAAAAGGTTTACTGAAATGCAGTGGCCATAAAAGTTTTTTTTTAATTACGACACTAACAGAAATGTTGTTACCTTTTAGGAAGAAGAAAGTGACGATGAAGAGGGAAGTGCAAAACCGCCAGAAATGCCTCCCCCAGTTATGCCTCCCATGCCCGGTCTTAACGCACCTATTCGTAAAAATTACGATCCGAAAGCATCTAAGCAGAGTACAAGCAGTTCATTGTCCGACAAGTATTTGATATCTCCTCTTACAGGAGAGAAAGTTCCTGTTGAATCCATGGCCAACCACATGAAGGTAAACCTGCTTGACCCTAGATGGAAAGTACAACAAGAGAAATTAATTGAAGAGAAAAGACAGCAAGATGATGTGCTTGCGCAAGGTGAGTGAACACGGAAAGATTTTTCTTGACAGCTTGTAGCATAAATTAACAAAAACCTTTGAGAGGCAGGCGAGGCAAAGTTCTGATCTTACATAAAACAACTCCATTCAATTTAGCACTTTATTTATCATACACGTCAAACAAGTGCAATGTTAATTTTCAAAATCTGACCAGACCATGAAACCACAAGAAAACATAAGCAAATATAATGCATTAAAATGAAGTAGAAGAATTATATTATTTGACTTACCTATATATGTTGTAATTACTTCATAAAAGAGAAAAAGTGTAAGAGCAAAAAACAGAATAAAGAGAAAATGGGATTTACTAAACTATATAGGCGCGATTAATGGTAAACAAATGCGGAGGTTTTTTGCTAGTTTTTCTTTGAAAGATTCTTTTTTCGTACTTTTTATTTCTGTTTTCAAATTATCACAGTTTCTGTGTTTTTAAATTTCAGAATATTCTTGTATTTGTTACGTCTGCGTTTACTTGCGTTCTCTGGTTCACACTACAGAAGCTGTGCTGTAAACGCAAAAATATCAAAATGTTTCGAGATCTTGCGCCGAGCTTGTGCTTGCGTCGAACGTGTTTACGCAGTCCTTTTCTTGCGTTTCCGCCACAAAGTTGGACCAGACTGTAACTTATATGCTAAAACATAATATCTCAGATAAGCGATTCCTTTCGGTTAGCCCTGTCACACCTGGACTTTTTATTTGTGACGTCACTCGCGACGTCACTATTGGCATAAGAGATATTCTTTGACAGGATTGAACAAGCCACCCTCCCTAAAACACACGTGCACTACATGACATCACATAGTTTCCGAGACAGCTCTCTATCTGGCTTCAAATTTAAGCGTGTATACGTGTCTATTTTTGTTCCAGGTGTTCACATTGGTGATTCGCTGAAACAACTTGCCGAACGACGTTCAGATATCTTTGGTGTTGGTATCGAAGAAACGTTTATTGGTAAAAAACTGGGAGAGGAAGAAGCGTCTAAGAAACCTACTAAAGAAATATGGGATGGACACACGGCTAGTATGGAGCGTGCTACGAAGTTAGCTCATTCAAATATCACGTTTGAAGACCAAATCAAAGCTATCCACAAATCTAAAGGTTTACTGTAAGTTTATCGCTTGTGTTGAAATGCGCATGCATGAACGTCTTGTACTGTTAAATTTAGTATCGCGTAAGTCATTGGATATTCTGAGTTTTTGTTGATATTTAAGGCGGATGCCAAAGTTTTCACCATTCTGTTAAAAACTAAGATAAATATTTCTTAGTTTCAGTTACTGTATATAAATCGCATATGGTAAATACTTGTGCTCCGTTTTTAAACCAGATAGAAAAAGCGTTTAATAACAAACACCACAGTGGTTAAATAAATAAAAATAAACATCTTGGTGTTTTGTAGAAATAAACTCTTTTTTTTAGACCGTCAGAAGAAGCTGAAAAAATTGGTCCTGCTGTTCCCTTTTCTCGTCCTACAGAGTCGGCACCGCCTGTTGTATCAACTCCTACTAAACCTATTATAATACAGACTTCTAGCGCAGAGTTATCGAAGCCGCCGCAACCTCCAACCACCCTCACTGGATCCAGTATAGACAAACCTGTGGAGGGACCCCCTCCTCTTTTACCACGTAATATGCCAGTGAGCTCTGCACCTGTGTCTGCACCGCCTCCCCATAATATGCAAAGGGGTATGCCTCCCAATATGCCGCCCAACATGCCAATGCCACCGCCCATGTCAAATCAAAGTCATCCTCCCAATATGCCTATGATGCGCCCGCCTTCAATGTTACCGCCAACTATGATGATGCCTCCACAAATGCAGAACATGCCGCCCCATCAACCTGGATTTATGCCGCCCCCGATGCCCTCAACTGGAATAGAAGGAAACCAACTTGTAATACCACCCCCTGCAGAAGACGAGGAACCGGCAACGAAAAAGGCCAGGGTAGAAACTGAAACTGATCTAGTACCAGAGGATAGATTTGTTGCACAAAACAGATTACCGGTTACATTCCGTGTCCAAGTGCCAGAATTACCGGATAAAACAGAATGGCAGTGCCAGGGACAAGTACTCAAGATTTGTCTACCTGTAACAGACCAGGTAATAAATAGTTTTTTTTTGTTACCTGTTTTTATTCGTATACATTCCATACTCCCAATGCGATTAAGTGAGACTATATGCGTCGATTTTATTATGTGGGATGTAAATAACGCGTATACAATTTTGGAAAAAATGATATCATTGCTTTTATTATTATTTTTAATTTTTTTCGTTTTTTTTCGTTTTTTTTTTATTTTGTTACCAGTGATTACGCATTATGAAGAATATAAGTGTACAATGAGAAGCAGGCTTTTTAGTGTTATTTTCCAGGTTTTCTTTGTTTAACTGATTTAAAAGCAGTGGGCCGGAGTTATAGCAATAGCGTACAAATTGTGTATCAAAGATGGCGTAAAGTTTATTTAATGTCTTTTATGTCTCAGTGCTGACGTCAGCACATTTTTATACTTAACATATCGCCATAATGAAATATCACCTTATTTTTAGTGTTCTGTCATTAAAGCTAAGATCAACGAGATGATAAATATGCCAGCTGGAAAACAGAAGTTACAGTTAGGTGTAAGTAGCTTGCTTTATCTATCCCAGCACTTGTGAGAGCATGTTCTCTCGCCAAACATCTGAGAGAAACTATTTTAGAGTTTATGTCGCAGTATTTTCTACGTCGCGTCTTTCCGTCACCCTATTTTTGTTTGCTTGTGTAGAAACATAGGTCTAACTTACAAAGATAAAAGTTTGTGGATCCGTTTGTAAACTAGGGTTTACAAAAATTGTAAAAGTTAACGAATGAACGATAATTAAAATAAGATTAAACAAGTCCCATTATTAGAGGAAAATTGAACCCCCGTAAAATTTGAACGTTTAAAGGCGTGGTTTATATACAGTGTGTATCCTCCTGTTTTTTTTAGACGTTGTTCATCAAAGATTCGAACACACTCGCTTATTACAACTTTTCATCTTCTACGTTGATTCAACTTCATGTCAAAGAGAGAGGAGGTCGAAAGAAATAAGTGAATTAAACGTAAATTCGAACATTTTAACCCTCCCTGGAACCACCTGGTCCTGAAAATACCTTTTCCTTCAGGAGTATGCTATTTGGTGCCATCACAACATTCCGCATGTGGCACCTTAAGAAATCTGTATTTTATTTGTGTGGATAATATTACAAAAGAATGCTTCTTTTTATGAAAAACTTGTTTATTTTATTATACAAAAGCCAATTTTCTTGTAACTGAAATGTCTTGGTATTCCAGATGAAAATAACCAAACCGTTAGGGTTCTAACTTTTTACTTTCCTTCTTCATCATCTTGCGATAGTTTTACCAACTCTTCCCCACGCCATCCTGCGTATTGCTGTTTTTTGGTATTATTCATATACATTCGTTACTAGTCTCTTTATTGACATCTTAGTCGAAAGTTGTTGACCAAGATATTTCGCGTGGAAAATGTTATCGTGGTCACACTAAACATTTAAATGTCGTCACAACAAACAAATGATAACAATAGCACATATAACCAGAGTTGTTCCTGTTCCAGTTAATTGCGTGGCTTGTTTATATTTTTGGATTTTGTTTACAATCTTTCGAAAAGCTCGTGTTTTAAATCGTCCACTTGGTCTAATATGACAAGGCCTGTTTTTACTTACATTCAACGCTCTGTAAAATTCTGTTTGGTCAGTGTAACCAGAGTAATCAAAGTCGGGAGCTGTTGGATGGCTCTCTGGAATGCCCACAGTACCAACAGAATATGGAGCACCTCGTACGCATTGCTGTTCATCTGTTACGCAAAAGGCACCGCTATCCATTCGTACGCATTGCTGTTCATCTGTTACGCAAAAGGCACCGCTATCCATATGTTCTTTGAAATATATCTCTTGCTTGTCTATATCTTCTGCAATTCTTTCTTTAGAAATTTTGTTGTCTTTTCTACAAAATAAGTCAAATTGCTGTGAAAATTAATTTCATGACTGGCGTGTGCTTTGACAAAAAATAATTAGAAATAAAAAAAGGATCTACCTTTTTCAATTTGTATTCACTCTTCTACAGCTAAAATATATACTATGCTTCAACTTCGCTTTGGCTAGCATATTTATACTTTTTTGTGAAGAACGCTTCGCAGCCACTGTTTTTCCCCTTTTAATATCTACCTGACGTCAGCATGTTTCACGTGATTTGATTACTAGTTTAATCACATCCGATAAATCGCAGAACAACCGTTGCCTCTTCTACAGATTGCAAGATTTTTCCATGTAAAATGTCAGGAGTTTCAGTTGAAAAGGAAGATTTATATGCAACGAAGCACAGTTTGATAGAGATAATCTGTTATCGCATCACTGACGTGACCGATAAGATAAAATCCTCCTTTTGAATCACAGCTAATTCCACAAAATCGGCGACGTGACGTCTTCTTGACGGATAAAATCCTGCATATAATCATCCACAAAATAAAGATTAAAGACTTCACCTCCTTTTTTCTTCATGAACAGTATCGTTTATTTAAATCTCTATGACGATATGCAATGTTTCATATTTTCACGAAATCATCTGCGTTGGAGCTCAAGCGTAATTAAATTTTATCATGATTACGTCATGTTTGTGTTTGTTTTTACTGAGAAAATTCTAGATTTCTGGAAGTTTTTTTTCTTGCTTAGAAACGGACAAATTCGGTTAATACTAAAAAAACATTTCTATTTTTTATTTTTATTCCAAATGGTAATTTTAAGTTTCATCTTCGGCACTGTAATTCACTGTCTCTTATGACAAGACCCCGGGATAAAGGATGGAATCTTGAACTATCACCCAACCTTGATTCCAGAGCCTGTAGCGTTTTTTATAAGAGGATAAAATGTGTACGAATCTCTTACATGAAAATTTTCCCCAAATTCAGCATGCACAGAAACACGAACACGAAAAGAAGCCCTGAAAAAGATTTAAAAATGGAAGAACTCTTCCCAACGCAAAAACCAAGTATCTTAGTCAGGAAAAAACAAGGTTGGATTTATCTGGGGTAAATAATAATCGAAGGAAAATTTAGTCATTAACCCTGAAAATTGTCACTTTTCCCCGACTAAATTTCGATTTCAGATCGAAAGAAAAACAAACTGTTTGATAGTTATTTTGCTTTTACATTGCTGCCAAAACTACCTCAAACCTTTCCTTATCCATCTTGGTGGCTGAATCGGTATACACAAGTTGTTGGTCACCGAAGGTTGGGAATAAATCACAATACCATTTATTATTCCATCTTCTTCGTCTTTTTCCTATCATCAGCAAATGTTGAAATGATATAATCATACAAAGTTTGAAGAAACGATTTCATTAACTCAAAGTTTACTTATGTTTGTAACTCGAAAAAAATTTTATTCTGTTGTTTGGTACTAGCGAAGGACAATATTTTGTAGACATGAAAGTTCCATTGACAAAAACATCTGTTTTTATAAACTAATGCACGTATCTAGAAATAGCTTTTTTAAATGTTTTCTATCAGTTGAATTATTTTTCTTTTGCACGTAATCTCCCAAGTAAAGAATGGTAAGGAAAAAGTGACCGATTCTTTGTGCATGTTGTCCCTAGCAAGTGCATACGCGCTCTGGGGGAGTTTCTAAAATCTGCGTTGTATGGAACTCCGTATTAGCACAAGCATTGTGGGTTAACTTTTTTTTCAGCCCCAGGACCTAAGCGTCAACACAGTCGCAAAGCAACTCAAGAACGGCACAGCGTCGCCTGATGTAAAGGTTTCTATTCTTACTTTAAACTTTTTAGTCAAGGTTAATTTGGGCTATTAAAATTATTAGTCTAGGATTAAATTAACCCGAAAACTATAAGTCCAGGAAAAATTTATAGTTACCAATCTCTAAAATTAGGTCACGGGCTTCTTTGTTTCGTACGGGATGGTAAAGGGTTAAAATGGCAGATTTACTGCGTGGTGGGAAATAAAAACAAATGAGAAAAATGTTGAAGTTTGTAAACGAGAAGAGAACAGCCAGATAGAAGAAAGAAGAATGTATACATAAATTATGTATATTCAAGGGAAATAGGTATAAAGTGTAGATTACAGTTAAATTTAACTGACTAGCTAGCAATTAAAGCTAGCAATTAAAAGTAAAAAAAGGAGGTGAGATTTTTTATTATAAACAGTGGTTTCTAAAGAAAGGTAAAGATGTCTTCTTGCAGAAGGTTCCTTTTTATACCTCATTTAGCTATAAATAGCTATAAACCTACATGTAAGGAAACTATTCATAAAATCTTTTTAGAGTATAAAGAAACAAAAATGAGCAGCAGACATAATCGGCGTACAAATTTGATAAAAACTTTATCTAAGGATGATATTCATGAAGTATTAGATCAATATGGAGCAGGTTAGTTGTACAGCCAAACCTTTACTTTTCTCTTTTGTATGTTTAGGTTTTGAAGTTAAAATGTAGAAACAAGAAATTATAATTTGTTAAATTTCACCAAACAATACTTGCATGACTATAACAAGTTGTACACTAACTAAACAGACTAACAGTAAGTATAACATGTTTTTAATCTGTCTCTAACTATATATAAACATGTAAATCCTTTTTGAGTGTTTATATAGTTCTTCGTTTTTGCATTCTGAAATTGCGTCTGATTTTTTCACTAAAAAGATTTGTATATATGTGGCTTCCGCATATAATTATAAAGAAACTGTTTCCTTATCTGTACCTTATCCCAAACCAGCATGTATATACATAGTTATTAATACATCAGTTATTCAAATTATTTTATTGACCTTTTTAAATGTTTAGATTTTCCCCAGTAAGCCCATTTAGATCTAACAACTGCGAGGAAGGTGAAAAGATGCTGGAGCTTGCAAAAGATGTCTTTTTCAGCTGATTTCTTCTCAGAAACATTGTGAAAGCTTTAAGAGTAATTTTCTGTAGCAGTCAGGCAATGTGTGGAAGTGATGTTCTTAATTTTTTTCATTTTCAGATATGTTGAAGATACTTGGTCTGAAATTTTGTTATTTTGTTTTCAGTGAATTTCTGGGAGGTATTTTCGAGATCGGATAAAACTCAAAAAGGGTTACAAAACCCTTCTTTTTGATTGAAATCTGTAGTAGTCATGGGTTCTGCGGATATCAACTGAAATATCAGACTTGATTTATTATATAAGTAAAATAAATGGATTTCTTTGCCGTTGAAAGTTTTACTTTCAGTAGTTTCACAGAGTTTTTTGAGTTCCTAGTTTTGACTCGATAACTCACTTTTTCAAAGTTTGGCCAAACTTCTCCATCTAAGCAGTTTCTAACGAATACACATGACTGCTTCAACATTTCGTTATGAATATTTGGAATGTTTACACCATCATCACGACCATCAATACGTCTAGCACGATTTGGTAATGAATGTTACTTACCAAATTGACCATTGGTGAGGTCTAGATGAACCATTCACAGTAAGTAAAAACAGGCACAATCATTAACTGGTAGATCAATTGAGCTGCTATTAAAATAACGATCATTGTCAAAAAGAGTGCGACATATCAAAAAACATCAAAAAGTGACTTATATAAATAACTTTTGTAATATTCTACTAATAAAGCCTATATTTTACAGGAAGGTGCTAATACTATATGTAAAACCAATAATTTTTTTTGTTATTTGAGTCATTATTGTGGCTTCAGACACATCATTGTGACAACTCAGTTCTTGTCAGCCACCAAAGTAATTTCAATAAAAAATGCAAAAATGAAATTATTTTAAAGCAGTAAAAAGATAAACGAAGAAAAAAATCATTAAATGTACATTGTTTTGCGCTGTAAAGGATACATTTAGTGGCTGACATTTTACTATTTCTTCCCAGCTTAATCTAAGTCAAATGTACTGTATGCCACAATATTGGCTCATTTAAAGCATAAAATAAAAACATAATAACAAAACGAAATTGTGGCTAACAGGAAAGTTAAATAGAGCTAAAAGCACTATTAGTGTCGCACACACGAACAAGTGGACACTAGATAGATAGATAGGTTTTAGTCCATAAACGCTAAATAAAAATACAAAACTTTACTTAATAAAAAATACAAAAAGAGCAAATAATAAAAAGAAAGCAAACAAGCACGCACCCACAAAAACCCCACCTACAAGGACAAGACTAAATAAAGAGCCCATATACCCAGCACAACAAACAAGATGGGAATCAAGTGGGACAGTGTGAGACTAAGAATAAACATATACTAATAGAAACATAGAAACAAAACAAAATATCTTACTAAACCACTTTGACTAAACCACCACCAAACAACATTACACACAAGCAGCTATACAGTCACACATACTAACTAACAACACACACATAAATCCACTATATGCTAAAAATGTAAAACGCAATAAAACCCATATATAATACAAAAAACAAAAGAACTTTAAAAGTAACACAATAGGTCGTTAACAGAGATGAGAACAGAGGAACAGGACAACAATAACATACATTAAAATGCTAACATGTAACATAAAGTTAATGAAGTGTAACATTTAACATAAAACTTAAGGCTAGGAACATACAACAGAAATAAAACTATACACAGACTACAAAATAAACACAATCTTCAGGGATACCTGAAGGCTGACATTGCTGTGCCTCAGCAGCAGCAACATGGCTCGCCTCAAGATGGTATCTTACATCTTGACAAAAACTATCTATAACATTTTAATCAAGATATATGGCTCCCCGATTGGGAATCGTTTTTTTTTTTAATTATTTTCGACAAGCAACACTAACTTATGTATTGGACGTACTACAGTACAGTCTGAATGTAATCTACCGCGGACGCAAAACTCGCATGAATAGTTACACAGAACAATAACATTGCGATTGCTTTTGTTTTTTTTAAGAAAATAATTGCCTCGCTGATAAACAATGACCCCACGCGATCGATTGTTTAATCACAATAGGTTGCGAGATTAATTTTAGCATTCTATTTTGCGCGAACTCTTTTGAAATTTTTAATTGCAGTAATTAAATATATCTCCACGAAGGATCGTGTGTCCCACGATTATTTTCGCGAGCTCCACGATTTTATAGCCAGTATAATTTAATTTTTTTTCTTTCCAAAAAAGTCTTTAAAAATGAATAGCGGCGATAGAAATATTTTTTAGATCGCATTTTAAAAGTTTAAAAACGAAAAGCGGCGATAGAAATGTTTTTTAGATCGCATTTTAAAAGTTTATAAACGTAAAGTGGCGATAGAAATGTTTTTTTAGATCGCATTTTAAAGGTTTATAAACGAAAAGCGGAGGTAGAAATGTTTTTTTAGATTGCATTTTAAAAGTTTATAAACGAAAAGCGGCGATAGAAATGTTTTTTTAGATCGCATTTTAAAAGTTTAAAAACGAAAAGCGGCGATTGTTTTTTTAGATCACATTTTAAAAGTTTAAAAACGAAAAGCGGCGATAGAAATGTTTTTTTAGATCGCATTTTAAAAGTTTAAAATCGAAAAGCGGCGATAGAAATGTTTTTTTAAATCGCATTTTAAAAGTTTAAGAACGAAAAGCGGCGATAGAAATGTTTTTTAAGATCACATTTTAAAAGTTTAAGAACGAAAAGCGGCGATAGAAATGTTTATTAAGATCACATTTTAAAAGTTTAAAAACGAAAAGCGGCGATAGAAATGCTCTTTTAGATCGCATTTTAAAAGTTTATAAATGAAAATGAAAAGTGGCGATAGAAATGTTTTTTTAAATCGCATTTTAAAAGTTTAAAAACAAAAAAGCGGCAATAGAAATGTTTTTTAAGATCCATTTTAAAAGTTTATAAACGAAAAGCGGCATTTAATAGTTGTGAACAATGCTTCTCGTATGTTTCTTAAATTAAACGCGCTGGAATCTTTTTAAGTAATTAAATCAACAATACATTCTCGCGCAATGTATTTTTATGTGTAAAACTTCGCGAAAGATTTTTATTATTTAATTACTTCACGCTAGTACTTAAGGGAATAGCTTATCAATACATTTACACAATGCATCTCGCTATTACAAGAAATATAATTGCTCCGATATTTCTTTGCGAGCGCATTGTTTTTTAACACGCAAATATAAACTCGCAAAACCCTTAAGGGATTTAATTATAACAAAAGACAAACGACTGCCGTCCTCCACGCAAAGGTGTGATATTAGCGTGTACGCGGTAGATTACATTCAGACTGTACTGTAGTTCATGTTGATTACATGTAGTTTTCAGTGACACTGATCGAACCAGTCCGTCATTGTCTGGAAATGTGTTTGTTTTTCTTGCCAATTTCCAATCAGAACAATGTTCAGATTCGTCTTTCAATATTACAATATCGCCGACTTGGAAGCAACGTCGCTTGTGTTGCCAAACAGCTCTTTTTTAGAGAGTTTGTAGGTATTCTTTCCTCCAACTTGACCAAAAGTGATTTGCAATATGCTTGATTCTTCTCCATCCTCGCTGACTGTACAGATTAGGTTTGTCAAAAACACCAGGTGGTGAAACAATTACGTTTGATTTCATAGTAAGCAAATTTGATGGTGGTAGGATATCTGCATCGCTTAATGTTTCGCATGTGAGAGGTCTTGAATTCATAATGCCCTCGACTTCAGCTAGCAATGTCCTAAAGGATTCGTTGTTCAGGATATGACCATGCGTTCTTAACAGTGACGTCAAGATTGAGCGCACAGTTCGAATTTGACGCTCCCAAATTCCACCAAAGTGACTCGCTGTTTGGTGGATTTCTCTTCCAACTGATCCAATCTCCTCCCTGTAACTGAAGGAAGGTAGATATTTTATCGTCATCCATTTCATTCAGGGCTTTTTTCAACTCCTTTTCAGCTCCAACAAAGTTACTTCCATTGTCACACTGCAATGAAAGTATATTGCCTCGTTTAGAGATAAACCTTCTCAATGCTTGAATAAAAGAATCAGTATCAATTTGGTTTGTAGATTCTAAGTGTATGGCTCTGCTCAAAAAACAAGTAAATAAGGCACCATAACGTTTGAGATCCTTTCTTCTTTCTCTGATAATAAACGGACCAAACAGATCTACTCCACATACTGTTAAGGGTGAAATTGCTGCAAGTCGGTTGCTTGGAAGATCGGCCATTCTTTGATCTGCAGTTTTTCCTCGTAACGATCTGCAGGACACACATTTTGATATCAGATGCCGAACAAATGAATTACAATTGATAACCCAATATCCACTCCGTCTGAGCTCATTGATTGTAAAACCTCTACCTCCATGTCCGACATCTTCATGGCACCTACGTACAATTATTGTTGTCATATCACCTTTTCTGGGTAGAATAATGGGGTGAGCTGTCCCATATTCTTAATTTCACTTTTTTTTAGGGAATAGTATTTCTTTGTATAGGTGTTTGCTATAAATGTGCATTAGTTGGCTAATCATAACACAAAAGAACATTGAGTGCAAAAGGTGGCTGACATAGTGCTAAAAAATTTTTTTGCTAAAACATTTCATGTATGCTGAATAAAATTAATTGAAATAATAAAACACGGATCATCATCATCACTCGTTTAACGTGACTTTTCCCCCTTTAAGGGGGTTGCACGGCAATATGTTCATTCTTTTTTTTTTCTATAGTGTTCTTTAGATTTTTCCAGGACATGGGGTTGACACAAGTCATTTTCTACACTTTCCTGTCGTCTTGCGCAGTGTCAGTCCAGTTTTTCCTCGGTCTTCTATGACCAAAGCGACCATCTACTTTCATGTCCACTGCTTGTCTAATGCAACCTTCATTACGATAGACATGTCCATACCACTGTAACCTGTTATATCAACTTGCTCATTTAATATCGACCATACCTAATTTTGTCAACAAAGACTCTGAACTAACGTGAGCTTCCAATCTAACGTTGCAGGTCCACCTAACATGGCTCGTTCATTACGCTGCAGTTTGTGCATATTTTCAACAGAGTAACACAGGACGAATGTAGGTGTTATGTATCCTGCCACGTGTTTTGAAGGAGAGTGCTTGATATAATCCTTGCGATGATACTCAACTCATAGCCACCACCAGCCCCGATTGTATCACCAAGGTAACAAAATTGATCAACCATGTCAAGTTCGCTATCACTGTTAAGTGTCCATTTTGTTTTAGGTCCTGACATCAATAGGGTGTGCCACACCTGTTGCAACGATATTCAGGATTGTGTTTAAGTGGTCCAACTATTCAACTGCACTTCTTATGAACCCAGTGTGAGCAACCTGAATCCCCCTTTCCTTTATATAGGTTTATGATGAAACTACCTTCCCAATCAGATGGCATGTCACCATTTCTAATCATTGAATTAGCCAAATCAGCTACTTATCTTGCTCCACCATTTGCAGTGGCTTTTAGCATTTTAGCTACTACTCTAGAGGGGCCAGCACCCTTACCAGGTTTCATTTTGGCAATAGCTTTTAGCACCGTGTCAACCGTGATAAGAATAGCAGGACCAGCAACTGAGTTAGCAGTCAGGTTATTGGAATTCCATGGAAACTCATTTAGATGACGCTCATAGTGTTGTTTCCAAGCTGCCTTGTTAGACTCGAAATCTATTGCAAGGTTTTCAGAATCATCTTTGACACATTTATCTCCAATGATATCTTAGTTATCATTTCTCATCTGTTTTGCTATTTTAAAGATGTCATTCATACCAAGTTTGAGGTCAGCAAACTTATTTTTCTCAGCAGTCTTCTTAGCAGTGTATACTGATCTTGTAGCATTACGTTTGGTTTGGAGATATTCCTCTTTGTTACCACCCTGCTTCCATAACTCCTAACACCATCTTTTTTCAGCAATAGCTACACTTACTTCGTCATTCCACCACCACGTAACCCGTTTCTGGTGTTGTTACCTTGTTTTGCCACATATTTCATCAGGGAAGGTTAGGAGAGCTGACTTCAATAGTTTCCAGATGTCCTCTGTATTCTCTTTAACAGTGGTGTTAACCTTCTCAGAAAACAATCACTTAAAATCTTCTTGTACAGTAACATCATTTAACTTCCAGTAGCGAAGTCTTGGTATAAATAGGTTAGTTTGATGTTTTAGTGTTTTCAGTTGTATTTCACATATGAGGAGTTTGTGTTGTGGCTCGTTAGAGATAGTTGAGAACTTCTGTTACTTAGGTGATATGTTGGGCAGTGAAGGGGGTGTTGGAAGAAGTGTTACTTGCAGGATAGGTTCTGCTTGGAAAAAGTTCAGAGAGTTACTTCCTTTGTTGACTAGCAGAGTCCTGTCAATTGAGGTAAAAGGTAGGTTGTATGAGGCCTGTGTAAGAAGTGTTATGTTGTACGGTAGTGAGACATGGGCAGTGAAGCAGGAAGATCTTGACCGTTTAGAAAGGAATGATATGAGAATGGTTAGGTGGATGTGTAACGCCAGTCTGAGAGACAGAAAGAGTTCAGATGAGCTAAGAAGCAGGCTAAGTCTCCGTAGAATTAAAGATGTTATCCAGATAAGAAGATTGAATTGGCTGGGGCACTTGGAAAGAATGGAGGAGGATAATTGGGTAAGAAAGTGTAGAGACTTGATAGTTCCTGGGGCAAAGCCCAGAGGCAGACCGAGAAAGACTTGGCAGGAGGTTATAAGGACAGACTTGATACAGAGGAAGTTGAGTTTAGATCTAACACAGTCTAGATCAGATTGGAAGAGGGTCATTAATATACCCCGTCCAACCCATGCTAGCATGGAAAACGGACGTTAAGCCGAGAATGATGATGATGATGATGATGAACACACTCCTCACTAGGTATGACCTTAACGTATTTCACCATTTTCTGATGTTGTTTCCTCAACAAGATAAAGTCAATAAAACTACACTTAACTAAACCTATAAACAAAAATACTGATGCTGATAAAATATAAGTGGAACTTATGCTTTACATTTGCATCTGATAAGATATAAAGCCTAAACATTAGAACTGACATCCCAAGTGGATTGGTGTTCTTTCTGTATGACATTATGCACAAAGTACATTCATCCACAGGGGATATCTGACACTAATGATGTATGTCATAACTTTTCATTAACTTCAAATATGAGTAAAGTTATTTATTTTGACATAGTGCATCATGTCAACTAGGTCAGTGTTTTTCAGTACAAGACCTTTCCTTGTTTCACTGATATTTACAAATGGATACACAACAGCTTCTTTGTAGAAATACGTTTATTTCGAACTCACTTCATATGTTTTAGCTTTAGCATTTTCTGATGTCTTTTCAAGAAAGTTTCCTTTTAGAAATGGAACACCAGGTGGAATTACATGACCATAATCATCCTTAGATTCATTTTCATAAATACATTTATACTACAGTGCATTTTTTATCACTCTACATTTTTCCAAGATGTCAAGTAGATCATTGAAGAAAATAATGAACAATAAAGGCCTAAAAAAGAGCCTTGTGGAACTCCATTAAACACATTGATGATGATATGCTGCTCTTTATCGATACAAATTGGCGTCTCTATAAAAGATAGTCTGTGAACCATGACAGTTTGTTGTCTTTGATACTATGCATTTGAAGTTTTTTGTAGCAAACCAGCATGATCAATGAATATAGCACCTGTTAACTTTCCATTATCCATCTCTCCTAATATTAACCACAAACAATGTTGCAGCAGAGGAAGTAGATCTTTTCGATAGATAGCCAAATTGAAGTTCGAATAACAGACTATTACTTTCAAGATATTCATTTAACTGGTTATGAACTGCCTTTTCAAGTAACTTGAGAAAGCCGGTAAAATAGATATTGGTTGGTAACTATCTGGTTTGTTTTTATCTTCAGATTTTTAAACAGGTGTTACTTTTGCTAATTTCCAGAGGAATTTGTCCAGTTTTCAGTGAAAAATTGATGATATCACATAGCGGTTTACTGATGACATGCGCACAGTTCTTCAGAAACTTGGTGGCTAACTGATCCAACACTGCTGCATTTTTCTGCTAAAAAGATTTTATCTCTTTTTTGATGAATAGTTTTGAAGCGTATCTCATCTTAAAGATTTTAACTGTTCGATATGCAATAAAATTTGGAGTCCTCCACATATATACAGTTAAATAATGATATACCAGGTTTCAAAGACTTCACTACTGTTAAAAAATAATCACAAAACTTATTTGCTTTCGCAATATTTTCTGCTTCATTACAAGTTGTGGTGAAATTCGTTTTACTCTTTGTTGTAAACAAGTTCTTAATAATGCTCCAATTTGATGATTGATTTTTTTTGTATACAACCATTTCGTAATGACTTATTGACTTGGTGACATTTGTTGAAACTATAGTTAATGGTAAATTTGTCTCTATAATGTCGATTAAATTAGATGTAGAATCACTGATACATGTCGGCCTTTTAACTAATTAACAAAAACCATAAGTAGTTAATAACGACTTAAATTCTTTACCTGTGTTAATGTCAAGATAATTTACGTTAAGGTGTCCAAGGATGATTGTTTCCTTGTTTTCTTCATTTAAAATTTTATTGAACGATGTTATAGAAAGTAGCTACAATTCCTCTCCAATTCCTCTCTTTCCAGATCATTTCACAGTTTCTAATTTAAAGTATGGTGAATATACATGGCCACTCCATTGCACACCGAAATGTGTTTGAGATAACATTATGATGTCAAGTTTAGTTAAGTGATCAGTTCATATAATCCGTTAAAGTTGTAAAATAACCCTCTCATATTGTAGTGAACTATTTTCAAATCTCTTGTTTTCAAGTAATCAGTAAATTCATTACAGGTTAATGATGTTGGACCAGGACATGATTTATATCTCTACAAGCTATCAAAAGAACTTTTAGTAATGTTATGTTTGATATCTTACAAACGTATGCTCTTACCTCTACTGTACTGCTATTAGGCACCACAAGGTCCCAAATTCAAAATAAAAATGTAAAAAAAAATACCAAAAGAATAGAATACAGGAAGTAAAGAAGCTTAAAAAATACTAAAATGTTTTTTAAAGGCTGGTTAATTTGCTTCTTATGACTTTGCTATAAGTGAAATACAAACTACAGCTACATTAAAAACGGTTTACCTCTACTTCAGTCATGGGAATCTAAACATTATGGTAACAGCATTTTTAATAACATTTTTGTCACCGCTGTGATGTAATGGCTGCACTATGATGGCAAAAATTTTCTGTCACTGAAATGAAGTATAACAGCAATTTTTGAGAGACTATAAAGATATAAGACTAAAGAAATGATTCCAAACACAGTCCCATGTTTAAAATACATGGAGAAATAATAAAAGTATCAGCAAATTACAATCGCTAAAGAACGTTCAAAACAAAAATTGCAGAAACTCTTTTTTTTTTTTCGCATATTATTGCTATATTATTATCAAGAACTTTGATAATAATTGGTTGTCATATATGTAACTCATTAAAAAGAAAATACTATATAAAAGTGACAGTAGCAGTTATTTTTGCCGTCTTTTGTGCAAATTACGAAGGCAATTACGACGGAACTGCCATATGCCATCGTCAATTCCCATAAATGCACTTGTTGTTTAAATGTCCTTAAAAAAGACAAAAATAAAACTTAGACATGTTTCTTTTCGACATTATTTTTTTATTTTCTGCCACGAAAAATTCAAAAAATGTATTAGTCTTTGGTGGTATATATGCTGGGAAAACAGTCTTCAAATATTCGGTATTCTTGGATATATACAGTATCCTAGTAAACAGACTTTAGATTACAAGTGTCAGCAAAAGATAACATTTATGTTTGTGTGTGCAATCAACAAGAAACAAGGTGTATATATAGTTTATGTTTTCAGTTATTTTTTGCAAAATGCAATATAGTAAGCCACACCAAGATTACCTTAGCTAATTAAAGTTTATGTGTTAAAACATTATGTGCTTACTAACAGATTTAAGAAAGCTCTGATGCTACAAGGCTTCTGTAATGGTGATAACTTTCTTGTGATAAGTGTACACATACTGTGCTGTTGAATGTGATGTGATGTTGTGACCAATGTACATAATTTGTTTAGAACAACTCATGGCTGATCCCTTAATTACAGATCCTGAGAATGGAGCTGGTGGATACTTAGAAGGAAGTCTCAATCAAACTAAGTATTATGTTGATAAAAATGCACATAACAGTGTTCAGTAAGTAAATTCATTTTTATTGAAAAAATTATGATGTTATGTCTTTTGATGTCATGGACGTAAAATGTTTAAATCTCTAGGGAAGAGTGGGATCAGCTATTTAAATGTAAAAACATGTTGGAACAGGTAAGAAAATTTAAGTCTCATTAGTTTTTCTTTTCTCCCATTTGATAAATTTAATAACCACCAGATTGCAGAATTTCTTTTCTAGTGCATAATATATGTAATTTATTTGATAATCTTTTAGCTCAAATTCAGAGCATTAGATGGGAATATGGGTACAAAAAGGTTTAGAAGCATTTGCTGGAGGGTTAGTTTTCCCTATTTTTAATTATATCAAGATGATGTCTTAGTTGATGTCTTATTTAGTTTTAAGTGTATTTATAATGTTGTATACCTTAATAATACTAATTTTTGCTGGTAAATAATTTTGCGTTTTGAAAATATTTACATATTGTGGGTATTAATGTTAGCATACTGGTTGTAAGTAAGGAAATCTAAGCGAATTTGCCTGTCGCTACCCACAGCTACCATCTTGGTTCACAGACGGAAAGTTCGTATTAAGATTAGTTGTTAGCCTATGAAAAATCCACAAGAATTCGCCTGTCACATCAAAGTCGATACAAAATATATTGCATCTGTTTTTTGTAGCTTGAAGATTTTGTATGTGGTTAGCAGGCCATCAGAAAAAACCCGAATATTATTATTGACATGATTTTTTGCTAAAAACCTGTAAAAAGTGCTAAAATTAATGCCTGTAAAAATTATTACTACTTATTTTGTCTTTCATTTTCTTAAGTTATTCTGGGAGTGTCTGCCTGAAGAAGAAAAGTTTTGGTTAGCTCAAGCCAAAGTCAACCGACAAAATTATGCAGATATTCGAAAAAAGGTTGGAATCTTATGTAGCATGTACAATCTTGGACAAATTATTTGTTGACAGGGGAAAAGTTCATCCCCACAGTTAAGAACATATTTTTGATGTGTGCGTTTTAAGTTTGTCTTTCTTTACAGTGGACTTGGACCATGAATCTTAGTTTTTATTTAATTAGATTAGCAATCTTAAATGATTTTAATTCTTGCTAAGGTCAACATGAGACTGTTTTACAACTTTCAAGGCTTTCAGTAATATAATGTGCAACTTAAATGCTGTATCCTATGGCTTATGTATTTGTAAATGTAGAGCTTTTGTTGTCTACCAACTGGTAGTGTTTTAGCCAATTACTGCTATATGTCCATCTTAAAGCATAGCAAAAAAAACTATGAATTATCCATATATATATTTTTGCCCAAAATTCTAGATCACGTATTGTATATAGTTTCAGACACAGGCCCCTGATGGTTATCCTGATGTATGTTTGTTTTTGTCTCTGCTTAATGTATTCTCGCACAAGAGTCTAAAATTTCAATTCTAAAACATCTGCAACTGTATTATGTTAAGATTTTTTTATTTATTTATTTGTTTTTAAAAGCTGTATATAGGGATTATACTTCACTTTTTATTCTTTTATATGGCAGCTTAATTGTGACTGCATCTTTTCTAACAACTTCCACCAAATCTTTTTATTGTGTTGTTTCTAGTATGTTATTGATCCATATGAACAAAAGCAAGACATTGATCTTTCAAAACATCATCCATTATCTCTTGCAGAAGATGTAAGTGGCTTTATTTCTTTTTGTACCACTACCGTGATAACATTTCACCATAAATTCCCCACGCAAATCACAAGATTGCACTTTTGGTTTTCTTAGAATTTGCAACACAAATCTGACATCAGCTTTTGAGAATCAATTTTCTGGTTTATATATTTCACTCTATTTATTATTGCTTACACGTTATTTGTTCATGTTTACATGCCTACTAGACATTGTAATTTGCCAATTCCCATTAAATTTTAAGCGCTGTTTTCTGTCAGAAGAGTAAAATGCTTTGGTCACTTTGAAGGCAATATACATACACTTCGACAATTTCATAAACAATAAGGGGTTTTTTAATAGAAACAATAAGGATTGGCTGAAAACCAAAAAAAACAAAACAAAATAAGAACAACGGTAATAATAAAATTTTACATGACAGAAATTTTGGTACAACTATGTATTTTTCATATAACGGGAAAGAATGTACTGTAAAATAAAATAAAAATGCTTAAAATATATGAAAACATTTTATGATATTGAGATCCTGACACTGAAGCCAATTACCTGGTTCTTATAAAAAGAAGTATATCATTTTATAAAAATAAAAAGAGCAATAAACAGACATTTGACATGTTTTTGGGACATCCAGAATTATTCATTTGAGATTGCTGTTGTGAAGACATTCAGCAGAGTCAACATCAATCAACAAAGTGAGACTAAATAACTGTGAGGTCTCATTTAACCACACTGAATATACATTTTCCTTAAATTCTTCGATGTGATTATATTTTTTGTGATATAGAAAGAAATATAAAAAGGCCAAGAAGAGTTAAACAAAAAGATTGTGCTGCGTTATTTTTTTGAATGCACTTTTATGTCGTTGCTTATTATTATCTTTAGAAAAAGTTATGAAAACATCTACTGTTTATAGATGCCCACTATGTTACATCTAAAATTATGTTTCATGTTTGGAATTATAGATGCATGATAATCATATTATCCAACGATGCACATCACTTATCTCTAGATATGTTAAATAAGTTTTGCCTGAAGTAACGAGGCATTATTTCTTCAGCCTTTGAAAAAAATGGGGAATTTGGGTGTTACGTAATTATTGAACAGCCCCTTAGGAACATAAATTTATGTAGTTGAATAATTACAATCAATTTGATAGTGGCTGGCATTGATTTTAAGGAGTGTAAGGAAATTATAACTGGTTATTTATTTATTTGTGTTGTTTAATTTTAGAGCATATGGCATAAATATTTTCAAGATAATGAGTTGCGTTCAACCATTATGCAAGATATTGACCGTTTGTAAGTCTCTTTCAATTTTAAAAGTCAACTTTTTTCTTTTTTAACTAATGTCGAAAAATAAACATTTGACCATTAATAATTACGATTTGACTTTCCATTTAGATGTCCTGAAATTGAGTTTTTTAAACAAGAAAATGTAAAGTAAGTATCATTCTGTTAATTAAGAACTAATCTATTGGATCCAAGTATAGGTTGTCGAAATGACTCCTAAAACATTGTGAAATTTTGTTTTTGTGTTAAAGTAACCTGCAACTTATGCTTTGAATAAACATGTTTAATAGTAGAAACTGCTGCAATAAAGTAAGGTATTTTCTTATGTCTGGTTTTATAAAGAGAATAAAATTTAGTTGATAAAGGACTAGAGAATTTAATGCGTTAGTTTACATAATACTCTAGCACACTTTAAATGCAGTACTGCCAACCAATTATGTGTCATTCACTGACTGCAGTCCTCATATATTACGGGTCAGAAGGATAATGTATTGGATATGCTGTCTAAAAGAAGGAAGAAATAGCTATAAGCATGGAACCTAAAGAATGTTAAAATTATTAAACCTCTACCTCGACGAATTCTCTTATATATCTATTTTTTAATTTTTCCAAATTTCAGCTGAATTTGTGATTATAATCCCCTGAAATTTTTCATTAAGTCGATTTCATCAAAATAAATCTATATGGAATTTACAAAATGTTATAATGTTAAGTTCATCTCTCTTGTGATATCCTGTTCATACTCATTTCACTGCTAAATTTTGGGAATTAATTTTCCAGGTAGTTTTTAAAGAATTTTTAGCAGAAATAAGCTATCCCAGACAAAATTTGGAGACAATATTGATTAAAGGTTTGTCACGTGTTGTATTTAAAAAACAGTGCCATTATAAAATTTTAGATTTATCAAGGTTCCTAAAAGTGTCAACGGAAGGAAGACTGACTGTTCTTAATCTTATTTCATTAGAGATGTTTGCAGCTCTTCATCAAATTAAGATAATTTATTTTACATGAAATAAAAGTTTGGTAAGAGAATATTGTGGAGTAAAAAATATATTAGTTATTTAATTATGCAGATTCAGAGCTAGTTGCAATAAACTGTCAAGAAAAAAAAACATAACACTGGCAAAACAGTTTCTAGCAGGGACATACTTTAAGCAAGAAAAAAACGCTTGAGAAAGAAACAATGATTACATTACAGTTTTAGAATATTGTTTTATGGGGAATAAACTTTTGCGTTTATCAATGTTAAATTACTACAAAAAAAATTTTCTACCACAAAACATTTTTTCCTTAAGTAATTGGTATGTTGTAAATAACCATGTTGTCTTTAGATCGATTATTCTCCACGTGCTGTTTTGTTATGCTAGAGAGCATCCTCAAGTCTCCTATAAACAGGTGCAGTGATTTTTAAGAAACTAGCATACACCATGCCCCTCTAAAAATGAGTTTTACGCAAAATAAGATCTCTTGCCAACTCTCCTGTTTTTGTTTTTATTCTTATATAAATTTTATATATAAAACCTTTTAAAATAATTTTAAAAATAATTTTTAGTATATTAGTTCTTTGCTATTTAACTCTTCAGTTGCGAAAACAAGAATTTTTATGTTCATTGCAACAAAGTGAATAAGTTGTCTTAGTGGTGTGAATTAAATTTTATGTAGCAACATGGGTAGATAGTTGACTTAAGCACTTGTAGAAGAACAATTGATGGGAGGACTGGGCAAATAGGGACTTAAGTTTCAGGTTTTCTGTCTCAACAAATTAATGACATCATGTTTCAAATAAGTTCAGGTCTAGTTAAGCCTATTGATAACCACTCTCCACCCACCAATTAACTTTAACTTTTCCATTATAAATAAAAAATTTTTATACTCCGATCTTTCGAGTTGCCATGGAAATAGTGTTGGCAAATGTGGTTCAAAAAAAAATTATGATTTTTGAATTATTGTTATTACGCACCTTGAGCACTTTGGCCACCAAAATTAGCACTGTCTCAAAAGTTTGTATCCATTCTAGTAATAAAACAAACAAATCACAGTTACTTATAATGATCTGCAAGAAGAACATAATGTTTTTGGAAATGTACCATACCATAAATACCATACCATACCACACCACACCACACCACACCACACCACACCACACCACACCACACCACACCACACCACACCACACCACACCATATTTATGACGTTTGTCAACAGGACTTATCTCTTGAGACACACCTTGAAATATGAAATATTTCAAAAAACATTTTCGACTAGATGCCATGTGGTAATTATGTTTCCACTTTTTTTAAATAATTAATTTAGCACTCCAATTTTTTGGGTATTTTACCTTATTGTCTACTTCTGTATTTTGTATGTGTGTCTGTGTGCTTCGTAACCTTAAAATGTTGCAAAAATTATAGTAAACCTTAGAAATTGAAAAAAACACTTGAAATCTAAGAAATTGTCAGTCGACACCCTGTCCCAGGATAATTGAAGTTTCTCAATGGTCTACTGCATATTATTTTTATGTTCTCAGGGTATGCATGAATTATTGGCTAATCTTGTATATGTGATGATGACAAACAGCCTTGCAGTTAAAGATTCCACAGAGGAGTTGAGGTATATAATAAAGCCAAGTTTAAATTCCTATTTGATAAATGGCCGTTAACCCATTGGACAATCCATGGTTTCGAAATAACGGTGCATACAACCATTTTAAACACACACACACACAGATGATCTGTGTAACTCCAAAGGGTTATTTCGTGCATCTCTAGCAAAGGACTGATTAACTCTAGGTGAAGAAAAAAAAAGCTGGGTACAGCCTTTTTGAACAGAAAAAATATGCGTTAGTATAGGAGGTTGATTTTTATTAACAACTTTTTCAGATTTTTCTTTCAAGTAATTTTAATAAGAGGATTTTCAAGTGTATATAAGCCATAAAAAAGACGATAAAATAAATAGGGCCTTAAAAATGTGTTCTACACATACTCTTTTACAACAAGTTTTCACTTCGAAATGAAAAGTAGACTAAGTAATTATTTGATCAAGAATGACATTGGTTCAATTTTCACGTCAACTTAAAATTGTTTTCATTTTAGTGAAACCATAACCAGCATTCTCGATATTTCATTTTAGTGAAACCATAACCAGCTTTCTCGATATTTCGTTTTAGTGAAACCATAACCAGCATTCTTGATATTTCGTTTTAGTGAAATCATAACCAGCATTCTCGATATTTCGTTTTAGTGAAACCATAACCAGCATTCTCGATATTTCGTTTTAGTGAAACCATAACCAGCATTCTCGATATTTCATTTATTGAGCATGATGCGTAGTAAGTTAAAATATTATTTCAGTTTTCTCGGTGGTAATTTTAAAATCGTTCTTGGAGAAGGCAGTGTTTAACCAGTGGTGCTAAATTGAGTGGGATAGTAACTCTGTTGCTAGGTAAAAATGCTTAACACTTACGTTTGTTGTTCAAAGATAAGCGAATGAAACTTCTTACAACTCATCTGTTTGTACACCTTATCAAAAATAGTCGTTTTGGATAGATAATGGTAATTGTTATTAGTAATGCTAATAATTGTTTCTTTTAAAAAGAATGCGTGTTTAAAGCAGTTTTTTTAAGAAACTTTAGAAATTGCCTCCTTTCACTAACAATACCTGTACAACCCTTAAAATTCAATTTCTTTCAAGTCAGCAAAAATGTTCTGATGCGAAATGCTATTTGTTTCCCTGATTAGTCAGCATGTCAACATTTGCTTTGTTAGCTTAGTTAGCATGTCAACATTTGCTTTGTTAGCTTAGTTAGCATGTCAACATTTGCTTTGTTAGCTTAGTTAGCATGTCAACATTTGCTTTGTTAGCTTAGTTAGCATGTCAACATTTGCTTTGTTAGCTTAGTTAGCATGTCAACATTTGCTTTGTTAGCTTAGTTAGCATGTCAACATTTGCTTTGTTAGCTTAGTTAGCATGTCAACATTTGCTTTGTTAGATTAGTTAGCATGTCAACATTTGCTTTGTTAGCTTAGTTAGCATGTCAACATTTGCTTTTTTAGCTTAGTTAGCATGTCAACATTTGCTTTGTTAGATTAGTTAGCATGTCAACATTTGCTTTGTTAGCTTAGTTAGCATGTCAACATTTGCTTTGTTAGCTTAGTTAGCATGTCAACATTTGCTTTGTTAGCTTAGTTAGCATGTCAACATTTGCTTTGTTAGCTTAGTTAGCATGTCAACATTTGCTTTGTTAGCTTAGTTAGCATGTCAACATTTGCTTTGTTAGCTTAGTTAGCATGTCAACATTTGCTTTGTTAGATTAGTTAGCATGTCAACATTTGCTTTGTTAGCTTAGTTAGCATGTCAACATTTGCTTTGTTAGCTTAGTTAGCATGTCAACATTTGCTTTGTTAGCTTAGTTAGCATGTTAACATTTGCTTTGTTAGCTTAGTTAGCATGTCAACATTTGCTTTGTTAGCTTAGTTAGCATGTCAACATTTGCTTTGTTAGCTTAGTTAGCATGTCAACATTTGCTTTGCCTGATTAGTTAGCATGTCAACATTTGCTTTGGCAATTGCTGAGCGCCGACATGAACCAAAAGGCTGCTTGTTATATACCTATGTGTGTATATAATATAAAAATGTTTTTCAGCTCTTTATTTCAAAACATAATGGATGTTATCGAACCATGGTTTACAAACCTATCTCAGAATCAACAAGCATCACAACAGCAAAGTGTATGTTATATCTTAAATACGACTTCAATAATTAACAGCAATGTAACCATATTTTGAGCAACGTCAATTGTTGAGTCTTTCCTATTCTTAAATTATCATTTTTATCTAGTATGATATTGAAAGTGTAATTCCTTGTGTTTATTATTTGTTTGAAGTAAGAAATTGTACTCAAAACTCATTTTGTTTACTAGGTACCAACTGATAGAAGGATGTTTCAAAAGCCAAATGACAACCAAATGGTAATGCATGCTTCTTTCTTGTTTGTTTTTTAACATATATGAGTCAAATATATGTTCAACTTTTTCATCTTTTTTTTAGATTACAGCTATATCAAAAAAACTGAACCGTATCCAGAACTACATGCTAAAACGATATGACGCGGCTCTTAGTGAGCATTTGCAAAAAATTGATATCACGCCACAATTATATGGAATGTAAGCTCACCTAGCATTGTTGTTTTTGTTTTTGATGTTGTTGTTTTTGATGTTGTTGTTGTTGTTGTTGTTGTTGTTGTTGTTGTTGTTGTTGTTGTTGTTGTTGTTGTTGTTGTTGTTGTTGTTGTTGTTGTTGTTGTTGTTGTTGTTGTTGTTGTCGTCGTCGTCGTCGTCGTCGTCGCCGTCGTCGCCGTCGTCGTCGTCGTCGTCGTCGTCGTTGTTGTCGTTGTTGTTGTTGTTGTTATTTTTGTTTTTGTTATTGTTGTCGTTATTGTTGCTGTTGTTATTGTTGTTGTTGTTGTTGTTGTTGTTGTTGTTGTTGTTGTTGTTGACGTTGTTGTTGTTGTTGACGTTGTTGTTGTCGTTGTCGTTGTTGTTGTTTCTGTAGTTCTGAATTTTCATTTGTATACCTCAGGTATGACCTCCGCATGATTTGCCATGTGTATGATATATGATATATGATTTTGTTTTTATTCTATTCAGAAGATGGATTCGATTGTTGTTTGGTCGGGAATTCTCCTTAAATAGACTTTTAATTTTATGGGATGCATTGTTTGCTGATGGCATGTCGTTGGATCTTGTTGATTTTGTATATCTAGCCATGTTAATCAATTTGAGAGGTGTCTGTAAGTGTATAACGATTTTAAAATTAATATAGTTAGTTAGGGTTGGTTTTCTAAAGATTTTTTCTTGATATTCTTATGAAGTTTAGTTTATCTGGAAACTTTTTGTCATACCAAAACACCTCTACAAATGGATAGTATTTTTTTTAATTATTTGTTCTTAAACTTGTTGGAAAGCAAGTTTATTTTTGTACGTTGTTTTTAGTATTACAAAATGATTTTAACCACTGTTTAACGTATCTGATGAAATATCCTGCAAATACAGATACTAAATACATTCTCAAACGCGCAATTGCTTTGAAGAATAGTAAGGTGAGTGCGTTGCAGCTAAAAATTTATCTTTTGTGGGAAGATCAATATTCTCCCTACGTCGTGGCACTCAATTGTTTTATATAGAGAAACTGTGGCTGGCAAATAATGTTAAACTTTGTAGCTTAAAAGTTGTTTTAAGCTCTTTTCGCTCTCATTTTTTTTTAAAATACATGTATTTGAACTTCTCATGCGTAAATAAGGGTGTTATTTTATCCTTTTTTCACCATGTTGCTTAAATATTGATAACCATAGAACTATCTAACTGAACTTTTGTAAAAGCTTTGTAACGAAAGATCGATTTATTGTTTTGTATGCTTGAAATTTGCTGCTCTATTTAGCCGCAGTCTACATCCCATCCACACACTTTGCATAAACCAAGTCCAAATCATCGCTCAAAACCGCCTAGGCCTGTACACCCTGTACGTAACCGACTTGGTGAAACAAAAGAACAAATGGTATGTGTTGAAGTGTTAAATGAAATCATTTTTCTTGACTAGCGTTTGAGTTTTTGAAACTGAGGGAGTTAAGGATATACTATTCTTCTAATCATTCCTGACTCAACTTTCTCTGTTATGCTTTTAAAATACTTTGTGTGACACATTTTAGTATGCTAATGCACTTGGTTCAGGCTCGCATCCAGTTCAACATAGTTCAAAACGTTCCGGGAGTTTGGCCGCATCTGTCAATAAAAGTCAATTTTACACAGACGGCCCAACAAACGTGGAAGCGAAAACAGATTTTTCAGGTTTGTGGTTTTTTAAAGTTTCACAAAGAAAAAATGAATCCGTCCTGAGTGTTTGCTTTAGACTCACTCAATCTTTTTATATACGCTTGTGTGCTTTTTCTTTTACTTTAGAAAGTAAGGCAACGGAAAGAAACGCGAAAACATCAGTGGCCTCCCAAATTTCAAATCTTAAAACCAAAGTGGGGTCTCCTACGCAAATTATTAATCGCATTTCAAATCCCATACGAACAACTTTGCATAGACATCGTGGTGGAGATTTGGATGTTAATGCATTGGCGGAAGTTAGTAAATTTAATTTAATTTGTTTACCTTGAACAAAGCATCATTGTTAAAGGTGCTTTCTTTCAGTAATATTCACTTTCCTTGTGCTCAAGGCGTACTAACTGAACACATATGTATGATGCTGTTTTTACTTATAAAGGAGCGTCTGATGAGAAATCTCAACCTATGTGTGATGGCCACCAATTTGTGTTAAATTTTAGCATAATCATGAAATTGGTGAATTTTAACAGCTGTCAATTTCGAACCAAATTGATCCTTTTATTTAGTTAGAGCCACATGTGAAATTTTTTTGTGACATTAAATCAATTTGGATTCTTTACCAAACAATGTTACAAGCACTTCCATACAGATATTTTAAACGAGAGTCTCCTTCACAGAGCTTTTAACTTCAAACGTTTTTGCTTGTGTTCTGGTTTATTTCTTGCTTCATCAAATCACTACTACATTAATAAGCTAACCATAGTACATACAAAAGATTTTCCTTGTCATTTTCTGTAATAAAAAAGATTCTCTATATAAGTTTATATTTTCTTTAAAAAAACTTGTTTTAGGATCATTCTCGACTGCAAAAACAAGTGAGTGAGTTAAAGTCTGAACTGGATATGATGCAGTCATTATGTGCGTACTGTGGAGGAAAGATGGACCTGTATTTAAGTGAGACAAACGTTCTTAATTTATTGAAATTGTTTTTACTTTTCCTGCAGGAAGAAAAAGTATGTATGCCTTAATTTGTGAAATATTAGCGCGTGCTTAGAAAATTTCAACTTTCAACAGATCATTCATGGCGCATCATCAATGTTGAATTTTCACCAACAAAAGCACTAATAATATTGTGTTTATTTATGATCTTTGTGAATTAATATTCTGTGATAACAGGTAATACGGAATTTTAAATCTCGTCATTTCTTTTTTACGTTGCGCAATCGTAACTTTTGTGTATCTTCTGAAAAGAAATATAACGCGCACATCTAATTCTCGCGCATCCAAATGCACGAAAAATTAGTATTATCGCTTAACCATTTGTTCGCGCAGCTTCTCTGTGAAAAAAAGAGATGTGCGCGAAAAAAATAAGATTCGCGCGCGAAAATTTCATGAATGAACGTATGTGTAGGGCTTGTTTCTTATTATTTCAATTATATTCAAATTTTACTTTTTAAACATAGTGTACGGTAGGTATAATAAATAGTTATGAATACAGTAGACTCCCGGTAACTCGAACACCGGATAACTCGAACACCGGATAACTCGAACTTTTATTATCTCGAACTATTTTGCCCGGTCCCTTGAATATTCCCTATTACTTTCTTATAAAAATCACTCGTTAACTCGAACCTCGGTTAACTCGAACATTCGCTATCTCGAACCACTTTTTGGTCCCCTTCAGACAATTCCTTCGGATAACTCGAACTTTAAAGGAAAGAGGAAAAACAATTTGTTTGATAAAAATTAAATTTCTTTAATTCTAATTAATTCATTTTTTAAAATAGATATAAACTTCACTGAAACAAGTGGATTATTATCAAAATCAGTAATCTTTGACTATACAAAATTTGATACTTTAGTAGTTTTTTTTAAAAAAGAAAAAGTCGCCTTAACTCGAACTAATATCTTATTTTTCCTAAAGTTCGACTTAACGGGAGCTTCGCTTAAGTCGAACATTCGTTAAGTCGAACTAATGTTCCCGGTCCCTTGTATACTGTATATACGAAACTTAAAACAGGTTCCGACTGATGAAGAGTAGCAAAATACAAGAATAAGTCATAGTAAAATAAAGTGAAGACAAAAAGTAGCTAAATACGTTATAAGTTAGAAAGATAGAATAAAATGAAATAGAAAATGGATTACAAAAAAAAAATAAGTTTTCTAAATTTTTTAGACTAATTTTAGCTTAAAAGAGATGTTATGTAGATGACATAATGCAACATTTTTATGCCATCGTCATTTTCAGCACGAATGATACTCATTGTCATATTTTCAACAAAAAAAAGCAATTTTAATTTTTGGGCCAATTTTGTCTTTAAACTGTATCATGGTGACAAGTTTTTGACGTCGCCATATTTAGCATGTTTTTTTTTATCCATAAATTTTGTTAAGACCCAGTCAGTTATTCAGTTCTGGAAGCCACCAGAGCATATGTTACAAGAAAACAGATAACCGCAGGAGCCTGTTTTAACAAATCACTCTCCTTCGGAGCGTTTAATGATTTTATTGTCGCATTGGTCGTATTCTCTTTTAGACTTATTACAAGACCGCTTGCTAAAAGAAGAAAAATTTTCCGATGAAGTTGGGATACTCAGTTTGACAGGTTTAAAACAGGTTTGTCACTACGGTTTTTTCTCAATTTTGCTTCATATGGGTCTTTAGTCCAGGTGTGCTGTTTTTCAAAGCCATTGACATTTAGAATCTTTTTTTCTGCATTTTACAATATATTTCCAGCTCGTACGCTATCTGCTTAAAAATCTAAAAAAAAAACACTTTGCGGAGTGTGAGGATGATAGCAGCTAACCAAAGTTGATAATTCTGTTCAGTTTTTTTTTTAATGCTACACTTGAAATAAAAACGTGTCGTCATCAGTCCAATTAGCACGCTCTATTTCTTTTTCTGCGGATACTAAGTAGAATACTTAGTATCAGGTAATTCTTTTATAGGCAATTATTATGTACTTTTCCCAAATTTTGGGAATATCACCTAACTTTGTTCCACCGGAAATTTCAACAGTGAAAATTGTGACTATTTTATTGTTTTGAAAACTGGATTAAATATATCAATTCATATGCAAAAAGACGCGTGGATTGTTAAAAGTAATTTTATGTTGCTTTGAATGTCTGATTGCGTCGTTTACCGGGCCACGTGACATGAGGTAATGACTTTAATAGCAACATTTATTTAAAAACAAAATTAAAACTTTTTACAATATTAGAAAGAGGATTAAAAAAACTATCCGAATTAGAAACTAGCTACACTCATTTTTCATCAATTTTCACGAGTTTTACTTTTATGAAAAGTGTTTCTATTTCATTTCAAAATGTTTTTCCTGCCATTGTTACAACGACGCTGCATTTCCTTCTCTGTTTACATGAAAAAAATTCAGAAAGACCTTATACAGAATCAATATATTTGTGCAAGGATCCGTTTTTTAACCCTATAAGGTACGGGAGTTTGCGAACACATGATAACCAGGGAATGTTTCTGATTCCACTCACTTGGCACCACCACCATAATATCATAACTAACATATAAAACTCAGGAAGAAATGGGACCTAACATTTGGCAGGTGTCTAATAGTTAAATGTGAGAACTTTAATAAGTACAATACTTGTGCAACACATAGCCAAATAGCGGTATTGAAACACTGAAAGATGCTGTTTTAAATGACGTAAACGTTTATTTTTTTTCGTTGAAATTATGCTGCCCGACCCAGGGAAGATACACGAATAGAAATTGTGTTCATTTTGACTCCCATCAGCCAAGAATCTTAAGTCAACCAAAAATTGCTATCAGCAACTTCTTTCACAGGTGGATTTAACTGCTAGTTCGGCATCCTTAAGAATCCTAGTACACGTATTCAAAATAAGTTTAGAATAAGCAAGACAAACGGTTTGTTACCTCGTCTAAGCAGACTATAATTTATAGACTATAATTGAACTTAATTGTTAGCTCAATATTTTTTTCAGGTTCGAGATATCTTTAAAGATGGAAAAGATTTTCGCAGCACAGTGCAAGAATATGATGTGGATTTTAACGATATTGACCGCCATATTGCAGCAGCCTCTGGTCTGTCTTTGTCGCAGCAACAAGTAGAGAAGGAGACTAGTTCTACACCTGTAGCAGATCTCGCGGATTTTAATTACTTTGAGACTGACTCCACCACGCAAGAAAAAAATCATGATGAAATTTCTATAAAAAGAGAGGGTGAGTGTATGAAGAAGAATTCTCTACCTGTGGAAAGCGAAGAAATTCCCTCAGATTATGATCCCAATAGTACTGTTAAAAACTCAAATCCAGAACCCTTATTTGTGCCGTTGGAATCTAGTGACGTCACTGACACTTCGCGTGACGTAAAACTAATTGCGAAAGATTCGCTGAAAGGAGAACTTTCTACTGTCACTGGGCATTCAGAAAGCACGGATAATCTATGTTTCAGTGAACATTTGGCTGACCCTCTTTCAGCTTTTGTTGTGGACACATGACCCAGAGTGAATTTATCTGGAGGACAATTGTCCCGTTGCTTCTATTAATTAGTTACTAGAATGACATTTGACGTATTTTTAAAGGAAGTAGTTTTGCGAGAATAAAATTTTGCGAGAGTATCACGATCAAGAAGGTGCGCAAATCTGACAGTTTAAGAATTCTTTTTGAAAAAATTAGTTTTTGTGAATGACTAACCCTGAAATATTTCACGAGAAAAAAATTTCGCGAATTTACTTGAAGATTCCTTTCCCTGGTCAGTGACCTCTACGATTTATTTCAAGTATTAATCGCTAGTTTTAGTAAAGGTAGACTGACCACGATACTGTAGATTTTTTTATTCTGTTCAGAAGTTATCCTTTTTGTGGTGGAGAACGTTTTTGTAAATACGGTTTTTTAGAGTTGAATTTTTTTGCAGGAATTTATTTTAATACTTTTTCAATGTTAGCTTTAGGAATTACATCGTAAATGAAAAACAATTTGTACATCGCATCAAATTATATACTATAAAATTGAATTAAAAAATTTGAAATTTGTATTTTTGGGTTTGTATTCCTACCTCATCTCCTTATTTTAGCATGCCCGTGTTATTTTTGTTTCTTTGAAATGGATGTCATGCTGAGAGTTGTGAACTAGTTCCAATTTTTGGTTGTCTAGCGTCGCCATGTATTGACGATGTAAATTACAGAATAGTATACCCTCTAACAACAACTATTTTGCAATCTATGTATGAAAAATAAATTACTTCAAAAAGCTGATATTAGACAGTTGTGTTGGAAGTTTGGAGAAGTTAATTAGTGGGTGTGTCGTTTGCTTTAAGGTTGTTTGGTTGCTAAGGTTTTTTGGTTGCTAAGGTTTTTTGGTTGATTATTTGGTTCTAGTTGTTTGCTTGGTTGCTATGTTTCTAATCTGGTTGCTAGGTTGCCTCATCGGTTGCTAGGATGCTTGTTTAGTTGCTAGGCTGATTATTTGCGGGTTTGTTTTTCCGTTTCTATGTTATTGTTGTTAAGGATACATGGAACACCCGATCGTTATTTTTGTCAATTTATTTCTTGTTTTATATTATTGGAAAGCTTTTAATTCAAAGAATATTTATTTTAAATAAAAAATATAAATTTTTAACAGGAAAAAGGGAAAATATAATATTTTTTTTCTTGCTCTGCAATAAAATTTAATTTAATTAGCTGCAAAGTTTTTAAATGGATTGTAAGATTTTATTACAGTGTGAGTACAACGGAGAAGCACAAAAAGCAATTTTTGATTTAAATTCGACACTGGATCTTAAAAATTAAAACCGAGCGTGATTTTTATACGCTAAGCTTTAAATGCTTGTACCGAGAGTAGGCAACTCAAAAAAGGTGTTCGATAATTTTTTTACGTCTTCCAAGTTTATTATTTTATGACAAAAAATAACACTATTAGATAGAAAATTTATGTGGCTTTCGGAAAATCTATACTTTTATATCATAGTTTAGGAAATATAGACAGTATTCTCAACATGGGTGATAGGTGTTTCATACGGAAGCCGAGAGAGGCCAAACCGAAAAACTTAAAAGAAACCTAAAATGTTACAGGAAAACCTAAAATATTAGAGGGAAACCCAAAATCTGTTAAAAAAAGCGAATATTTCTTTGCAAAACTGAAATTCTTCCAGAGAAACCCAATGTTTTGCACATAAACTTAAAATCTTTATAACGAATCATAAAATCCGAAAAAAAGTTTAAAATCTTTGTAAGAAATAAGAAATTTTATTTGCAAAAAGGAATTTTGAAACTGAAAATTAATTAAAAAGGACATTGTTCCTACAATGCATTCATGAGCAGTGCTTCATGTTTCTTATTAACAATGTTTTGCACGCAATGTGGAGTGGTGTTACAAAATATCAACTACTTTTGTACAAATTGTGGGGCAAAAACATACTGCCAGTACAATGATCGACCGTTGCAAGATAGCAGCAATGTAGAAGACTTGATAACATATTATTTTAAACAGAACTATCCATATGACTAAAAAGTATTATTGAACTCTGTGATAGCTAAAAATATATTATCTTGTATATAACATAAATACAAAAACTCCAGAGAGATAATACTGTATATGTTCCATGTAAAGTGTTTATCACATTGTGCACATTGTATTTTTTTATTCTCAGAGAAACAGAAGCAAGCAATGAAAACAATAAAACAGAACGTTGACAGAAAAAAACATATTTTCAACAAAATATAAAATTAGCAATTGATAGCCAGTATGCAAGTATATACTGTATATATAATAAAAACAGACTCCTAGGCATTTCAAGCTAAATAAAAATAGGATCAGTAAAATATAAAATTAATATTACCACAAACAAAATATCAAATTAAAATTAAAAATGCCTAAAAATTTAAAACTTTCCAAAACCAGGTGAAGACACAATATTGTCACAGAAATGCTCGTTGAAAGCCTCTGATGATCCGTAATATCTGGCTGTCACAGGGAATGAAATCACCAAGGCACAAGTACTAACAACAATTCTTTTACCACGAGAAGCATTGTCCGGGTACATAAACGTAACAGTTCCTTTTTCTTTCATAGACTCAAGGACATATTTTGAACCAGAGCAGAACTGTATGCAATCAATCAGAGAGATTCTTTTTGTCAAATTTTTTTCAACAACTTTTTTGTTAGAAGCACCTTCATCTTCATCGCTGTCTGAATCGATTGCAATGGTTTCCACGCATAAGTCCTCTACATCTAAGCTCTCAACAAAGTTTGTGAAATTGTATACTATATCTTCTTCTCTAGATCTTTTTTCAGTTTCGATCTCGTCACCTCCATTGCTGAGAGTGTAGGACACATTTTTAAACACTTTTAGTAACTCTTGTGAAGTTTGTTTGCCCACAATGTTTATTAACTCTTTCACACTGTCTTTGTAATGATCATGTAAGATTGTTTTCAATCCTAGTAGATCAATACCCTGAGCCACTGCTTGCATTTCTTCGCTGCAAATGGACAAACAATAGTGATAAGATATATCTTCAATAATTGCATTTTTTTCTTCAAACTTGAGAAATGGTTTTGTAACACCAGCATCAAATCGTTCTGTAAAAGTACTTGTTTTTAGTAGCCGTTTGGTGATCTTTCTTTTTCTTCGCAACAGCCAGTTGTCGCTTGTTTTCCCTTGTTGTGGTAAACTGCTTAAGAGTTATTGTTTCTGAACCGTCATCTTCCTTGCTATTCTCAAAAACTTTTTCTAGTTGCCCCCCACATTTTGAGCACCACTTGTGGGTAGGTTTGTTCTGCCCGGATAATAAACGCTGCCCTGATTAAGTACGGCAGCTTGCCCCGGTTAAGAACAGTGCAGAAAATACATAATCAGGGCAACATAATCAGGACAGGCCGGCTTATTACTCAAAAAATATTATTTGGCACTTATAAAAGGAACATAATCAGGGCAGGCCAGTTTATATACGACAGTCTAAAATTATTTCTCACTTATTATAGAACGAACATAATCGGGGCAGGCCGACTTATGTATGACAGTCAAATATTATTCGAGACTTTAGAACGAACGTAATCGGGGCCGACCGGCTTATATACGATATTTTTATATTATTTCTCACTTATTATAGAACGCACATAATCGGGGAAGGCCGGCTTATGTATGACAGTCAAATATTATTCGAGACTTATAGAACAAATATACTCGGGGCCGACCACTTTTATATCATTCGTCATCACTTCTGACAAGCAAATAGCCCTGGTGGCAAAGTTGTTGTTGTTCTCAAATGAAAAGAAATTTCGTGGCAAATACTAAATTTTGGGATTCGCAAGTTTAATAACTTTTCACCAAACTTAATTCCCGCAAAAAGAATAATTTAGGTTCCGTGAAATTTAGTTACTTCAAAGTATATTATGTTGAAATGTATTTACTACAAGAGTACTTTATACTAAGAATTACGTCGAGACGTTTTTCTTTCGCCATGTCTAGTTTTTAGGGGTGTTCTATCTTCCAGAGAATGTTTAATTCACAAAAGTTCGAAGAAAATGCCAATCACAGCCTGCCTGGACCAGCCATTATATCAGCGTTCATAATCCGGTCACCACGACATAACCAGTGCAAAAAAAACATAATCGGACCATGCGTACATAATCCGGCTATCCCGGTTGTAAACAGGACGTTTTCGCAATCTGGGCAGAACAGGTTCAGCTTTGCTGCCACATTTTGAACAGTACGGCGACATGTTTGTTTACTGTGCCGCAACAAATTAAATTTTATTTTGTCTAAAGGTCATAAACCGAAGCGAAGACGGTTTTGTGAAAAGATTTTCGTTTTGAAAAAGGTTTTTTAAAAAGATTATCGGTTTGGTTTTGAAAGATGGTTTCTTAAAAAGGTTTCGGGTTTGATTTTTAAAGAAGGTTTTTTGAAAAGATTTTTGGATTATTTAGAAAAATAGCGGTTTCTTACAAAGATTTTTGGTTTGGCCCCTCTCGGCTTCCGTAGTTTCATGTATCCATAGAAAAAATTTGTTTGAAAGCGAAGTGCGCTTTTAAACAAAGTTTCGAGCTTTAGAACAATACTTATTGTCAACTTAATTTAATTAAGTTCATTAAAGCAAGAAAATATGGACAAATTAATTTTGTTTTTGTTTAACCTCCTAATTGATAATTGATATCAGTGGACAAAATGTTTATACGAAATTTCTTTTACCATTTTTCAACAAATTTAATTCGGAAAGGAAGACAATATGTTACTTGTTGTAAGTTTGTATCTCTTTTTTCTTGTTGTTTTTATGTCACAAACAAATTTTTGTCATATTACCAAATTTTCATTGGCTATCAAAAATAAATTAGTTTTTACAATTTATAAAATTATTTGTTTTTTAATCAATTCTAAAAGATTACGATTAAAACGAGTAATGTGACACGCGCTGAAAACATGACGCACTCACCATTTTTCGTTTTTGTGTGAAAACGTTCATCTGTAGAATGCTTTGAGCATTTTGGATAAATGAAATAAAGTAAGGTTAAATATGTTTTTTAAGTAGGTACACATGTGGCGTTCATGATCCTAAAGTTAATGAATTTAAAATTTTCGTACTACAATGTTTGTGAAAGGTTTTTATTTTTTGTCAACTGAAAAAGCATCGTAAATGCTTTTTCAGTTGCAAATTAGTTGAACTTTATTACAAAATTTTCAGAAAAACGTTTGTCTTGAGCAAAGGTAGGTACCGCTGCGAGGAAGAGTAAAAAGAGTTTTAAACCTGGAAGTATGGCAAAAGGGTCCCGGTTTGCATTACCGCCAGAACTTACCCTCTATAGAGCACACGCCCAATGGGTCATATATCTGTATTTTTCTTGAGAAAATGTTTTACATTTTTGTTTAATTTTTTCTTTAGATTATATTGAATGAAAGATATCATATATACAATATATTGTCTCTCTTACTTTCCCAAAAACCAGACTCGTATTTTCCTGTGGGTTTTACTACTATAAGGAATATTTGGCAAGAACATCTACATAGAAACACCTCTCTGTAGAGAACACTTTTTTGGAGGTCCCAATGGTGTTCGTTATAGAAAGGTTTCACTGTATTTTTACAGATTATTTTTTAAGTAGGGTAGGGGGAGGGCAACAAACAAACGAAAGACAAAAAAGAAGAACTATGCCAAAGGTAGGTTTTGAAAGCCCCGTTTCTGTTTAGACAATTTACTTCAAAGTTTTATTGTGCCAAAATAAACATCGGGAAGGTTGGGTACGAGTTTATAAACAGGCGAGTGGTAAGAATTTGAAAGTATCGAATAAATCCCATGCTTCTACTCTTGAACTTTAGGTTGAGGCTAATCGGCGTGTCATCCTCAGCACGAGTGATGTTAAACAGAGAGGTGTTGTCACGTTGTTTTACTTATTTTTTATTATATTTTTTTCTCCTGTTCGTCACTAGATTTATATTTATAATTGTTTTTGCTGATGAGAAAGTACTCGCCCTGTGTTTAATCATTTGTTTTTACACACACTGGAGTTCATTCAAGTTCATTCAAACTTTAAGTGACTTTTATTTGGAACGCAAGTAAAAAAACCTCAGAAATTCCTAAAAACTTAAAAAATAATAAATAAACAAATAAATTGGCGCGAGATGAGCAGATTCGTCTAATCTTTTAGAGCAACAAACATAACGTTTATCACCACATTAAAAATACATTTTAAAATTATTTTCCTGCGATTTTAATAAAACAAATTATTAAAGACAGGAAGGTAAATTACATGGTAAAACAGACAGGATGTACTACCAAGTTTCAAATTACGTGTTTATGTGACTTGGCATTTTTTCTTCTCTAAAGTCTGGTTTCCATTTATATAAAGACACAATCAAGCTTTTTTGGGGGCAGTAATGAATTTATATGGGGAAAATCTAGAAGTGCTTCCTATTAAGGCAGTTGGGTTGTAAAAACTTTAAAGATGTCTGCAAATATAACAGTAGCCACAGCCTATTCATTCCAGGGTGTGGGTAATTGTGGGAGCGATGAGGAGCAACAATGCTTTACCTGGCATACAGTATTTTCCCACTCAAAAAGGCGGACACCTCTCATTAACGAACAGATTTTATTATACTAGCCGAATTATGGTCAAAGTTTTGTAAAAAAACGTCCAAAAAAAACAGACAAGTAGGTTGTAGACATAAATTAAAGGACAAATTTTTATGCACAAAATAGATATTTTTGAACTTTTCCTTGCGCCATCCTATTTGGTTATCACTACGTCATAAAGAGGATGTTCCTAGAAACAGCTTTTCAGTCATTTCAGTCATTTTTCAAACTCATTCGCTATTAATAAATTTTTGAAAAGTTCCATTTCTTTGTTGCAATTCACACTGAAAAAATATTTATAGGCGTCAAAACATTCAGGGCGTTATGAAGGCGGTAAAGTCTGTTCAACGAAAAGTAACTCAACTATAAGACCTTGAAAAAAAATTCCTATGTTGAATTAATATTTGTCTTCTTTAGAAGAATTAACAAATAATAAACATGTATTAATCATTTTGTTCCCTACCTTCCCTAAAACTTTGTCTGTGGGAGTGAAGATGATGGTGGTATTGTATCTCTTCCCCACCCAGATGCACGTGTAAAAATAACATTTTGCAATAAGCTTCTATAAAATGTTTATATTCTACAGGTACCCATTCGATTTTTTTGGAACAGTTCCCTGACTGACTCTACAACCACCACCTCGAGAACAGCACTAGTATGTAAATCGACCTGAATTTTCAATTTTCATTTGATAATCCGTTAATTGATACGTGCTTTGTTTTGTTTGGAAAGAAAGTCGTTATACATTCTACCATGTTTGTTTTACCTCTTTTTGGTGAACTCGCGTGACATTTCTTGTTTAACTATACTATATGCGGAAATCATGAAGGAGCAGTGTGAACGCGTAAAGTATGACTAATTGAAGCATCAAGCTATCTAGAAGAAATCCGAAGTAGTTATTGCTAGATCCGACAACATGTTTGGAACAAAAGTTTAATATTTGTAAATGTTTGATATTTCATAATACTAAAAACTTTTTTTTAAACTGGAATGCTGACACAGCAGGTAATTTTATTCTGATGTTTCATAAGGCGGACGCAAATGCGTCAAACTTTTCATCAAACTAAATTTCACAGAATTTTTACGCTGAACGAAAATGTACATATAAGTCATTATTAAAACAATCTTTCGCCGCTTTATTTATTTACTTATATATTTAAGGTACGAATAAAAAAAATCTTACGTTGATTATTGTTTAAGTAATTTCCATCAACCCTGGATGAAGAGCTCAAAAACTCGGTTAAGAACATTATAAGAATGACTATGGTTGAAAATAACAGAACGTTTTTATAATTTAGTATGGTCCATTAAATTTCGATACTGATCCCAAATCAAACATGATTTGTTATTTAGAGATTTTATAAGGGAAATTCTACTGAAGCACGAAACGATTTTTCGTGTAGCTGTAGTTTGAATAAATCTCAGTAGATGGAAGCTATGAATCGAATGAATATTTGCTAACATAAAAACAAAATTGACCTGACTGATGCAACAAATCACAAACCCAAAATCTAAATTCTCATGAACAAGCGCCCTTTTGGGCAGAGAAACGTTTATTAGGGACGGACATTTATTAGATTTTTCAATATTTTGGTGGGGTGTTTCTTTGAGGCGGGCGTGTAAAAGACAGCGGCCGATTATCACAGTAGATGAAAGTTGTGTTCTGGGTCTTACACCTTTTGGTAAAATTTCCTACAGTATTGACAGTACTCAAATAATTTATCCGTCTGCAATCTTTATTTAGAAAATAATTTGCAACCTCATCTCCAATCCTCTTTTTTATGATTGTAGAAAACAGATGTATTTTAGAACAAAACTCTTTTGTTTTATATAAACAAATCATTATATCATTTACGTCAATTACAAAGCTAATTTTTTCTAATACCGACAAAATTATGATGCATTTTTTCATTGCTATATTTATAAAACTGAAGTATCTATTAAAAAGTTAGAAATCGGAAGTCGGCCCTTCTGCTTTCGATATTGCCGGTTTCCGTAACGATTCAACTGTCTCGCTGTGCAACGAACAACTATGAAAATATTATCTAATAAATTTAAATTTTGAAGCAAGGCTAATAAAACATGACCTGCATTTCTGCTGAAAATATAATTAATTAACAATACGTTGTGTCATATAAATAAAATACACTTTAAATGTGAGGTTTTGTTGTAAGTACTATGTTTTCCTGGCATGTTTCATTTTGACAGTATCTTTTTACTCCTGAAACCAATGTAAACAAAGTCTCGTAATTTGTTTGTGGATAATGTAAACGAGGCCTTGGTATCAATTTACCACTAACACACGTTCATCATTTCTTGTTTTTTTAACGGCTGATATATGTTAAATCATGGTTTGAATACATCCTGAATTGACGTCACTTTGCTTAATAAAAACGCCATTTTGGTAGTCAATGTTGTGCATAAGCTATTTAAAGTTGGAGTTATTGAAATGATAGCAAAGTTCAATGTTTTATAATTTACCCAGATCTATTATTTGTGTACATATTGTAAAAATTTTGTATAAAAATATTTGCGTGATATTTACAAGTTAGCAAATAAAACAATAGCGTGGGATTGGGAAATTTTGATTATACGTAGGCGCTAATAAAACATTTTGTGGCGGAATTAAGTGAATTGTATTGTTCTTTTGATAAGAAAATGACAAGGTTTAATGGCTCGAAAAGAGAAGGCAGCGGAAATGATCAGTTTTTAATGGCTATTCACGTAAAATGAATTCTTATTCACAAAAAATGCATGATTCATGTTGCCCAGCAACTTATCAACCAATGAACAATGCAATTAAAAAATGGTACAATCAGACTCTTTGATACTTTAATGAAGGAGATTTTCATCTTTAAATTACAAGGTAATTAATTCAGCTCTCTGTTGCAGAGGATTTTCGATGCCATCCTCCAACTGAATATTTGATTGTGACAATTAATTTTAACCAAGGTTGCAGCAATGTTTCAATTTAGCGCAATATCGCCTGAAAACAAGTCAGATGTGCTCCTAGATAGACACGATTGAAGTGTTAAGAATTTAGGGAAAGGAATCCTTCTGTAACTCTTTACTGGCTACGGTATATGGCCAACCATATTAGTTGAGGCAGAACCCCTGCTATGTTCCCAAATGGGAGGAACATGGTGTTATGCCTACGAAATGCTACAGGAAGGTAAGTGGCTTTTGAATTTAGCTTTTATCCGAAAAGATCTTCCGGAAGAAAATTAAGATCAAATTTTGAAAAATTGTAGAAAATTTTTCATCATCACTTACCCTCCTCCTTGCAATTTTATGTTGCATAAAATGTGGATGCCAACCCGAACATTTCTGTGGGAGGATAAAAATTAAAAACATCAAAGGGTGAGAACATAAAATTTAAAATAAAATTAATTACGCTAGCAAATTCATATCATTAGATTATGGCATCATAAAGTTAAAACGAGTTTAGAAAAAGCAACCTAAAATTGCGTTATTATTTAGTTTACTGTGTTTAACTATTTTTTGTCCGGTTTTGATAATTGTTCACGTGACCGAGAAGGAATAAATTTAGCTTTCAGAATGACATATTTAGAGAGTTGTCGTTGAAGGTATGTCAATGATTTGTTATTTTAGTGAAGCACAGATGTTAGTTAATATTCAACGTAACAAAAGTTAACCCGATTTTTTTTCGGAACTTTGACTGGCAAGCCTTCTATATGTGTGTATATACATTTTGCATGAGTTATGTCAGTTGAAAAAACGTTTGTTTAGAAAAAAGATTATTTGGTATTTTTTAATTTATTTATTGATGTTAATTTCAAGTGTCTTCCCAGGGTCTTTATTTGTATACATGAACTTAAACAAACACGGCAAGAAATTTGATATCGTGAAACATTTTCAAAAAAATGGAGAAGTTGTATTGAAAGGCTGCTTTTATCTTTGTATCATGAAAAACGTTATCTACACCACGTGAAATTTTCTTTTTCACATGCATACATTCTTGTCGTTATTCAGAAGAAAAGAAAATGTTGAAAGTTTTATGTAGATGTAAAAATTTTAATTTTAATTGGCTGTTGTGTTAAAGTTGATCATGTTTGTGTTATTTTATAATTTGTACAATGTGTATGTATGTCACAATACACAAAAAAGAGCATTGAAGAGTTGTATATCCTGGTAATTTTAATACGAGTTGACATTGTGAACTGGATTATTATTCTGAGTTATGTTGCATTTTATTTTATTTATTTATTTCCAGCTAGCAATTTTTTTTTGCAATAAATACCCCTCATATCTAAATGTCCCGTAGAATTAATTTTGTCAATCACTAATTTTTGGTGTGTTTTGGAAACACAATTTTAATCTAAACTCAGATTTCGTAAGAGCATGTCAAGTCGTATTTTATTTTAACTTACGAACTTGGTTCTGCGATACCGCAAGTGCTTGTTTTAAACCAGAATGTTGATTTTAACGATTACTTTATTTAGAAGAAGAAAAAATTAAACAAATAAGAGCCGGTGAAGACTGACCACATCTCGAACAGACTCAACATGTTCCCGAACAAGGAATATGGCGCTAATGTACGATCAAGGCAGCATGCCTCGTTTCAAGACAAACGTCAAAATATAAACAATAACATTAGAAGTGTGCATGAGAATGACTTTTTTGTTCCCAGAATTCCAAAACAAGAACCACTCGATTATCCGATTTCGTGTGAGGATGCGAGTTACAAGAAGGATTACAGCCGGCTTCAGCACAACAGCTCTATTGTCTCTGATCATACATCTGTTATTCCTTGGAATAAAACTCCTTCGCGCTCAGAGGATGAGATGGTTTGCGACAGTAGCACATCGCCGATTTCACATCGTCAGGGTATATTTGCCGTCCCTAATGACCCGACAGATACACGCAAAAGCATTGGAGAAAAACATGATTTCCCTGTACGACCCATGCCACATATGATCCCTTCAGAGTTTTTAGCTAATATTAGTAGGCGCGGTCACCACATGGATCGACCCAATTCGACTGCGACATCATTACGATCGACTGTGATAGATTTCCCAAGCAGAAACAGTAGTAGTTTTTCTAGTCCAAGACACTCTGCTAGGGGAAAGAAAAGGGTATTATCTATTTCCCCGATTGGATCGGACTTGGATTTAACTGAAATTATAAGAACTTCACCGAACTCATTGGTTGCTTATGTTATAGATAACGAAGTTCGTTCCGGATTTGCGTCGCGTAATTCTGGTAGAAATTCTTCATCAGCTTCCATTCATTCGCATGGATCATATGGCCATTTAAGTCCTTCCCCTTATAGTACACCTGTTCACATGTCGCGACAAAAAAATCCTTTTTCTGCACCGCAGGCTCATCCAGAAAGCCCATCTTCTTCTTTTTATTTAAGAAAGAAATGGCCGCATGGAGGCGGTCATCCTTCATTTCTGCCTCCACCACCTGCTAACGTTAACCAAGTCAGTTCGTCAACCGGTGATTTAGGTAGCCCACAAAGTTCTGCCAAAGAAGAGGAAGAGGAAGTTTCTTTACCGCTTCCAAACAACAACACGGAGAATGAGAATATCAACAAAGAAACTACAAACGAAGTAGGCTGAATATTTTTTTTGTTTTACCTTTTTGTTGTTGTTTTGTTGTTGTTTGCTCTCGTTTGCTTAATTGTTGTCCTCTCTATGTAGTTTACTAAATAACACAACTCGAAATTTTTTCTGCCGAAAGTTTTTGGATACTATTTTAGGCGTTAATTTCAATGCAGTGTTTATTTAAATAGTGTTTTAAAATCAACTTGTTGTGAGTTGTTTATTAATTAAACAGCTATACATTCAAATAAAAGTACGGGTTGTTTACTAGGAGGCGATTGAAAGAGGAAGGTTTAAGGAGTACCTTTTTCAAGGAGCTTAGGGCTTTTCAATCGAAGTTTAATCGTATATTCACTTTTAGTACAGAGTTATGTTTTGGCTGTTTTAAATGAAAAACCCAACTTTTATTTATTCTTTGATAAAAACGCGTTCAGCGGGTTTAACTTTAAAACAACACAGAAATGTCGCAAACAATAAATTAACGAAATAAATATAAATAGTTTGCGAGGTGCAAGACTCATTAGATGTAAGAATTTCCTCGATAAGTAAATTCTGTATGAAGTATGAATCAACCTCCAATCTTATAACTTCCTATAAGGGCTAGTTTACACACCCATATTCACCCAGAAAAATAAGACAATTTAATGTTTGATGGAGAAGTAATTTTATTTACATGTTTAGACAAGCATCAGTATCTTAATGTGATTTAAATTTTTCTTTAAAATTCGCACGAGTCTTTCCCCACCTTTTCCCCACTCCAAACTTTGTTGCTTAATACCGGGGAAGATTAATTCTCGCGTTTTTCGCCAGTTTTTATTCATATTCGCTAAAATTAATCTTTGCGATTTTTTTTCCCTTTACGTACGATCTTCTCATGTGTCTATGCAAATATATTCTTTTTTGAAGTTGTTGATAAAAATAATGACAGTCTCTGTGATATTCAATCAAAAATTACCTCATTTGTGATACATCAATTAAAAGCTGTCTTATCTAAATAAATATACCTGAAAAATTAAAATTACTCGTAGTCTAGCGAAAACAATTTCTTTTGGACCTCGCGAAAATAAGTCAGGTTTCCCGGTTAAACACTGCGGTTGGACACCGTCACCGTATCTGGTAGCAAATTCTTGCCTTTCTCTCAAGAATTTGAGACAGACAAGGATTTTACTGATTAAACAAGGGCGTCGTATGTAGATAGGAGGTCTGGTTAGAGATTCTTCAATTTCCATTCTTAATTTTGTTGTGCAACTTATAAAAGAAAAAAGTCAATTGAAATGAACCAAATTATAACGTCAATGAAAACTAAAAATATTTCGGTAATTCATTTTAAGAAGAAAAAATAATAGTTGAAATAAATGTTTTTTAACCACAAATATCTTTTTTGTCTATATTTTCTATTTTGGGAGTTGCCATGGCGACGTTTAATATGTTTGTGTTGAAATATTTTACGACGATACATTTAAGGCGGGACGTTAACGAAGCAAATTGGACGATGAATTCGCTGGCGAAATGTATGCATGCGCAGTTTCGTTTGTTTTGATTTTGGTTTGAAAAATTCGCTTTGCGTAAAACAGTCCCTACTTTTAGCGGCGATAGATTCTGCTTTTAACCAATCAGAACGCACTCATTACTGTTAATTCTTAGACAAATTATTTACTGGGAAAAAATTCAAAATAACTGTTTTGTTTTTAATGATAAGAAAATTGTTCACAATCCGTATTTTAAATTTGCCACACGTAAAAATCAATGAGATTTTTCGCAGCGAATTCGCCGCCAAATATGCCATTCGCAATTTGTTTTTCTTCTATTCTTTTTTAAGTATGATAATAAAAATCCATTTTTAAACTTTCTTTTGAATCTTGCAGTCGTTTGAGCTCACAATTAGAGTTGCAGAATGATGTCCACTTTGTTGAATGTACTCTTAATTTGATTAAGACGTGGCACATTTTGGTGTCATATAAAGAGGTTTTAACAACTGACTTTTAGTCAGAAAACATGCAGATATCTAACAAAACTTTGAATTGACGTGGTAACAATTTTTTTTCTGTGAGGTCGTTTTTTATTGTTTTTGTCATGGTACACGTTGAATTGCTTTATTTTTGGTTTTATGTTGCACAATATAGCGGGTGACTATTAGTCAGCACCAATTACATTTAGGCTGCGCGCGTTTCTTTAACTCCTTTATTGTGCTAATTTGTGTAATTAAAAATTTCATGAATGTTGGCACGTTGTAGATATTAATCAACTGCTGCAAATCTCCTAGAAGTATTTTGCTTGCAGAGCTGGCAGAGTTTTTTATTACAAAGTTCCGCAATAGATGTTTTTTTAAAGAACCAAAAATCAAATTTAATTTTGTGGATAATTTTCACTAAAAAATTTTAACAGCATGTTTTTCTCAAAAGTAAACCAATGTAGGAACAGCCTTTTACTGAAGATAAAACCTTTTTTTTATATATACGAAGCGTGAAATGCAATATTATCTATATCCGTATGCGTCTGTCTGTCACGCAAAATGGTAACCGCAGTAACGAGATACACGAAATGCGGTAAATAAAGGACGGACTGAATTTATCCACCTATAAATCCAAACTATAAATTGTGATTGAACATGCGTTTGGTAAACTTATGCATTACAATTAGAATTTCCTTGACGTATTTTTGATCAGATTCTGCGCCCTTTTTTTATCCTCCTGTTGTTTTATATTAATTGCATATCATGTGTGAGGTAAGTCGGAAAATGGAAAATCTCCAAGCGAATCCTAGTGAATCTTACAAGGAACTAACTCTTTCAAATATATAAATGGAGTAATTTGATTGGTGATGGATTGTCAAAGTAGATTTTTTATACATAATTTAGTGATATTCTAAAAGCATGCTTATTTTAAAGTTTATCCCACTATTGTTACATTATTTGCAAGTTATGCATGTGCGTGAGGTCCGTTTGAAATATGGAAGTCATCCAAGGAAATTCTTACATGACGACATATTCGTTAAGCCTGCTGGGCTATTTGGGGCTCTTCAATGCCAGGGGAGCTGTTTTTGCCTCTCTCTCTAGTTTATAAAACTGCTATTAGACACGAAACTTACCACAAGTGCTGCCCAGGTCTAAGTAACAACTTGGTCAAAGGAATTTTCAATGACTTTATTAAATCCGCAGAAATGTGAAAAATTAACTCAGGTTCGAGATTTGTAAAAGATTTGCATAGTTGCTTGGAATTATATGACAAACATGAAATCTCTTATAATAATACGGAGAGTGTGTCTGTGTGTCTGTAACAGGCAAAGTGGATTTCTTCATTTTGCTTTGATGTTGCCGAAAAATGCATGTCTAATATGTTAAATTTTCTGACGTTACGTCGCCACGTCAATAATACTACTTTAACGTTAATATCCTATATTAAATTATTGAAGCCATTACAGTGCACCTTAAACTTTGAGGCCAAATAACTTGGAAACGAGGTGGTGACGTCAATGATTTTTCACCGCGTGGGTAGCTAGGGACCACCTGGGACCAATTTGGGTAAGTTTCCTAAACCTGGGTCCCTAAATCCGTTTCGGAATGGACGGGTTGATGACGTCATCAAAAAACCTTCAAACCCTAATATCTCTGCAACCGTTTGTCAAAGATACATGATCCTATACATTTTCTTGATCAGTGTTTCAAGATCTATGCGTTGAAGGCAACAGGTGTACAAATTTCTAAAAATTTTTTTTGGGTTTTGACGGGCCAATGCTGATGATTTTAAAATTTTATAGCCCTTATATCTCATTAACCGCTCATCAAAAGCACATGATCATATACATTTTCTTGATCAGCGTTCTAAGCTCTACACAATAGAGGCAACGAATGAATTAATTTTCGGCAATTTTTTTTTCTATATGCACTGCTGACGTCGGCAAAACATCTGAAACAACCTATTTTGCATTGATTTTTTTGCCTAAGTGGATTTTTCCACGGGCCTTATCGACTAGTAATTAATAAACATGCAATAAAAACTTGTAAAGTTAAAAATAACATTTTAAAGGATTTCTTTAGAAAAATTCTGCTCAATTTCTCCTAACTGGAAAAATGGGTTGTTATATCAAACCTTCGGCATATTTTCCAGAAAAAAATGTTGAGAAAGTAAAGCCATATTAACGATAGAAAAAGCAACAACATTTCAGTTTGTTTAAACACACAAAAGCTATGGAGGCATTCAGGAATGTGGTTAAAATTTTCGCGCTTTTTATTTTTCACTTATAACAAGGAAGGTAGTCGCCATAACAAAAAATTTTGACTACTTTAAGATATATTTTAAAGTTGTTAAATGCAATTGTTCAACCATTTATGATAAATCCAGTATAATGTAGTAAAAAATTTTTTTTGAAAGAAGCAGCCTATTTTGAAGCTCACCCCTATAGAGGTGTTGTAATCCAGGATTTTATCTATATCACACCGTATTGGTGTTAATTTTTTAGTTTTCACGGTCAATCTTTCAAAAAAAAATACTCAAAGCTGGTCATTTTTACGCAACTTGCGAAAACATTCGCGTCCTTTTACCAAAAAGATAAGATAATGAATTTTTTTGGTTGAATTATGAAAATTATCTGACGTTTTTCACCAATTTAATTCGTAATTAGATTGTAATCTTTTTATTTTTTATTATTATTATTTTTTTTTGGAATGGCAGGATATCCTTTAGAAACAAGATTTTATCTTCACATCCACCAGCGCTATTCATTTCTTTTTACTCTGATCTATGGTGCGTCAAAAAACTTATCAGATTAAAACAACGTAGTGAATATATATTGCCCTTAGTGCCCATGACCTTTTTAAGAATACCACGCCATATTTATCTAAATGCTTCGAGTTTTAATAAACTTTTTCAACAAATGCCTATTTTTTCTATTTTATATTCGAATGACGGAATATCACATCTTTATATACACCATTTACTCTGAAAACTTGTCCATATATCTCTGCACCTGTTGTTTAGAAATAGGGCACTTTATATTACCAAGGTTGTTTAGAATGTTTTTATGTATATTTCAGGGCGCTTATTAGGCTTTTAATCGGTTATTTGCCATATGACTTTTTAGCATGCAGTGATCTTTTTAAAAAGATTAAAATTGGCTTAGCAAAATATACATTGCTAATTCGGCTTCGCTTTCTTTAAGAGTAAGGCTGTCATCTTGATTCTTACTTGGATTCTTTATATCCTATATATTAATCCTGAGAAATATTTTATAAACATTATACTCATGTTGTTTGTAGTGATAATAATTCCAAACAAACAACAAAACGGCCGACAGACGAGTTTTAATATGAAACTGACAAGCCTAAAGTACTTTAATTTTGCTGTCAATAAGAAAGACATATTTGAAGAAAACGCAAACAGCAAATAAACGTTACTCAGGCGTTTTGCAATAAACTCTGCCCCAGGACTCCTTTTCGTTTTGTTGATACAGGATCGCAAAAAGAAGCGCATAAATGAAGTTGTTTTTGTGACATTGATGATTTGCGCAACTTTACATAATATTTTTTATCTCTACATATTTCTAGTCTATATTATAATGTTTTTTGATGTTTTTTTCACGGGATTAATGTTTTACATTTTTCTTTATATTTTTAAATTTACACCTTCGAACTTCGAAGTAGTCTTCGAACATAAGTTCAGCTGTCTTACATTCCACAGCAAAAGTAAACATGCGCATGACAATCATGTTGAAACAAGATTTATAACCACTTCCGATCATGTTCATTTATCTTTTAAAAATTTCCTCAACATTTCTGGGTCAAATCTTTCTTCAGGGGCTCTTATTACAAAGTCACGTGTCTTAGTAGATGTGAAACTTCTCACCTTCTTTTCTTTCAAAACAAGAACTGACTTCACCAAATCAGCAGCGGATGAAAAACTTCGCAGTTACAATTTGAAACGCAAAAGCGGGAAGTCCAGGTACAGAATGACGTCATTAAGAGCAATGCGGACATTTAGACACGGACGTAAGTGATCAAACCAGGAAAAACATTATTTTAATTAAATTCAAAACAACAACAAGATTCAGTTGGCACAGAAAAATCGAATGCGGAATGTTTGAGATGAACTCTTAATTGCCTGGCAACATTAATCCCAAATTAATCAAATTAGATTTTTAAACATGACGCCATTTTTTTCCAAACAAAAAACCGCATGCTAATTTGCATGTAAAAAATATGACGTTAACATGTAATTGCCACATCGTCGAACTAAAGCACGACTTAAAACGTGATTCGATACCAACCTTTCATTACGTTAGTGTTTGCACCAAGAAACAAACAATATAGCATACAAAGGGCCAGAAGATTTGTTCTAAATGTAACATTTAAATTAGCGAATGTTTTCTGTATTTTTATGCTTCCCTATTCTTTTAATTCGCTTAATTGAATGTTCTGTTTGAAGCAAACATTTTTTACTGTTTAATTTAAACATTATTTGATGAGAAAAAATTTAAAATATCCCTGTGTGCAAATCAACGCGCGTAATGCTTCTTTAACCGCGACTTCTAATTTGCGCGATTTGCTCCAAATAGCTTATGTGTATCAAAAAGGGTCTGGAACTAACTGGATTACCATAATGATATATGTCCGCTAACCGGAAAAAAATGCACCATGCAAATGATAACGATTATAGAGTCAGTGAGAGCTTTAGCTCGTTCTTTGAATCCATTCCAACTTTTTCGTGTCTTTCAGCACTCGCTACTTAATCTGTTCTCAGTGTTATCATCTGCTTCTGATTGTAGCAATAATACTTGTATTGTTCTTCAAATAATACGCTGTAAAGAATCAAAAGAAGGTATTAAGTAGATGTATTTACATGTCGATTTAGAAGGTTCAAATAAACATAGCGTTGTTGTAATAGAATTTCTTAAATTCCTTAGCAATAAATTACAACCATTGAATTCAAGGAATATATAAGACAGGTACATTTCCAAACTCTCATTAGGATATGTGTATGAGAGTAGAAAGTGTACAACTGAATATCATCAGCAAATCCAACATGGTGTATTTTCCAGAAACGATTTGTGCAGAGTCGTTTTTTCAACTGATATCACATTCAATACTGCCATGTTATCTTCACAAACAGGCTGTGCCCAAATCAACAAAGGATGATGATTCAATCGACGAAGAAGGTGCAGAACCGGAGAATATTCAATGTTTGTGGAAAGATTGTGGGCAATATTTTGACAATCAAAACCAACTTGTTCAGCATGTTAACACGAGACATATACAAAAGAACAAGAAAGATTGCACCTGCTATTGGCAGGATTGTAGCAGGGAAGAGAAACCATTTAAAGCTATGTACATGCTAGTCGTTCATGTCAGACGACACACGGGAGAGAAGCCTCACAAATGCCATGTAAGTACTGGGCCTTATTTGTATGATTTTATACTTTAAGTTTAGCTTTCCTTGGCAGCGTTTTTTTGTAAGATTTATTGATTTTTTTAATTTTTATTATAATTACTTTCCTGAAAATATTTTTTTCTTCTGTTTTAACTTTTTTTTCGTATTCTAAAATTCTCGGAGTTATTTCGAAGCATGATAAAGTGTAGGATAAGCGGCCTGTTATTTGACAGTAATGTTTATCCAATATTTATATAATTCCTGTGATATGTTAAACAGTTCGCTATACTTCATAATGCCCAAAAGAAACCGAAAAAATATTTACATTGGGTAATTTCAAAACGTTAAAAACATGTCTCCTGAAAAAATAAATATAAAGAAAAAACAAACTTAAAAACTAAGATAGAAAATCGTCTTGCAAATTAATTACGGCCTAGCTAATTTAGTGGATTAAATTCTGCATTCATTAAAATCCGGTTTCCATCTTTTGTTTGATCAGACTAGTTTGCACAGTATCGCTGTTACTCGATTTATCACCTCAGTTCTGTCATACCTACTCCAAAAAACAATAACTTGCGAAGTTGTGTATGCTAACAAACATGACGTTGTCATAGCAATAAACTAAAACTACTGTTTTCATTCTTACAATCTTGCAAGCCTAAACAGGTTCATGAGTCTGTGCTTTTACATGGTCGTGAAAAGTTGAGATTAAAATTTGAGACAAACTAGTCTTGTATTTTTTTCTAGCTGGTATTACTAGCTTTACCGGTTGATTAGACATGATATGTTATTGACAAAAATGCTCCTAATTAATTAGTTTATAGCTTACGATAGGATTTCACAAAAAAATGCTGTCATTGCAACCAGTCCAGCAAATAGTCAGCGTTGTTGACACATTGGCGCGTCGTCACACGCATGTGTATGTTGAACTTCTAAGAACTCAACGTCAAGTTACGTAAATATATTTTTCATGCTAGAATCATGTGATCAATTTTATGTTACGGGAGCTCCGAGAAAAATATGACACAAAAATGCATTGAACTTTACATTCCAAAATTCTTTTTTTAAAACGCTTATTAAAGATTACCCAGTGTTTTTGTTCCCAAAAAAATTATGCGTTACAAAATTGCATACGAAAAGTTCTAGAAATGGAGATGTTAACCGCCTACTAGTCTCAATATTGTATAGCGTCGGTTGAGAAAATATTTTGTGAGAACACAGCTTAATTCAGTGTTAAGAATCGCCAGAAATAGCTGGTCGTTATAACTTCGGCTAATCCTATTGCTAGGTTTCAGTTAAGAGTAGAATGACTTGATTGAATGTTTGTAAAAAAATTCATTATTGTACTAGATGAATTCTGTTATAAATAAAGAAGTCTTATATAGTGAATGCTGATATATATTCGCCTACGTTCTCAAGTCTTATATAGTGAATGCTGATATATATTCGCCTACGTTCTCAAGTCTTATATAGTGAATGCTGATATATATTCGCCCACGTTCTCAAGTCTTATATAGTGAATGCTGATATATATTCGCCTACGTTCTCAAGTCTTAAATAGTGAATGCTGATATATTTTCGCCTACGTTCTCAAGTCTTATATAGTGAATGCTGATATATATTCGCCTACGTTCTCCTCTGCGCTTTACACCCACTTTTAATTTTTTGTTTTTAAATGCCTTTCAACGGGATACGTTAGCCTTTTATTTTTTTTATTTTGCTCGTATACGAACTTAAATGTTATAAATGATGCAGCATGCATGCGTAGGATTTGTTCATCCATCAATATTTTTTGTTCATCCATAAATATATTTTGTTCATCCATAAATATTTTTTGTTCATCCATAAATATTTTTTGGTCTCCTTTAATAGAGGTACATTATACTTTTAGTATGAAAATTGCAACAAGGCTTACTCAAGATTGGAGAATTTGAAAACCCACGTGAGGTCTCACACTGGAGAGCGACCATATGTGTGTGAGATCACTGGATGCCAAAAAGCTTTCTCAAATGCATCTGATCGAGCAAAACACCAAAACAGAACGCATTCTTCAGTGGTAAGATTTTTCTGATATCTTTCGTCACCCTTTGTTATGCCTTGTTGCAAAATTTAACGCCATTTAAAGGAGGCGTAGGAAGATAAATTCTACTTAAAGAAAAAAAATTACTTCCCATTTTAGACGATTTATGCTAACCACGTGCAATGACGTCATCTATATATCATTTTTTTAGAAACAATACGGGTGCAAAGTACCTGGGTGTCCAAAACGTTACACGGATCCAAGTTCTTTACGAAAGCATATGAAAACTGTACATGGTGCTTTACCTCAACCGACTAAAAAGGTATGCAACGATGATTAAAACAAATTTGTTTTTCTTTTCCAAAATTATTTCTTTTTTTAATTTCTTTTAAAATATTCACTGTTAGTTTAAAGCCGATCGACCAATTAAACGCGAGGAACATGCCCAATGCAAAGTTGAAGAAGATGATTCCGACGATATAAAAGAGGAGAAGAAAAATCTTTCGCAGTGCATGACTGTTAAAAAGTTTGCAAGTAGCAGTGATCACAATGGCAATCAAAATGGATCCTCGTACCCTACTTCCTCAAGCGGAGGTTCAGAGTACAGAAGGAGAGGAGCGTATATGCCAGGTGCACATAACAACAGTCAGCAAATTGGCGGCAGTGTAAACATGGACTATGGTGGTAGTATTCCACGCATGTGGGGCGTTCAACAGGCTAGTCCCACTAGTACAACCAACGACGCTGATTTAGCACAAGAACAAAACGACTACATAATAAACGCTTTCCAGGAAGAAGCAAATCTAGGAAACGGTGTTCAAGTGCAAGCGCCTGGGGTTCAAGTCAGAAATTTCCCACGAGTTATGAAACCCCTTGAACGACTATTAGACTCTAACATAAACCCACTTCCTCCACGTCGTGGTAGTAATGCAAGTGTTGGATCAGCTGATTCCAGTTACCAGTCAGGTTCAGAGACGTATACAGGAAGTAGGCGGGGTAGTGATATAAGCCTTCACTCGTATACATCGAGTGGTAGAAGATCAGCTAATCTTTCAAGTCCAATGCCGTCACGAGCATTAACTCCAAATCGCATAACACAAACCGTAATTGAAGGAGAAGTCTTGGAACACTACAATAATCAAAATACTCCTCCAAAGTCGTTTACATTGGAAACCCGCGATAGCAACTTGAATGATTTTGTAGCGCCTGTCACACATAGTCGCGTGAGTAGTGGGTACGGTAGTCAAAACAGATACTTTCCTTCTAAGAGTCCTTCGGGTCTTTCACCTGTGCCGCCATCGGGTAACAGAGAAATACGGCGTGCTAGTGAGGGTACTGTTAGAAGAATGGGCGATTTTAATACTGCGTTACCAAACCGACCCTTGATGCCACAGTTAAGGCGAGGAAGCGAGCCTCTACAAGTACCACATATCATTGAAAATGTTCCACGAAGACATTCGTTTCATTCTTACAACCCTCTACCTTTGCCTGCGACCATGCAAAAGTCATTCTCTGATGAATCTCCTATGATGATGGAAGGAAATAGCGCAACAACAACAACTAGTTCTGTGCCGAGATCTTTCACGAATGTAAATGCTGACGTTATGTCAGCTGCCAATGTTTTGCAAATGATGTCAAATCAACCTCAGTACACTACACATGCAAAACAACCGCAGCAGCAGCAACATCTTCAATCACGCAATCTTGTTGTCATGCAACAAGGGAATGATTTTCAACAGCCTTTTAGCTCCTGCCAGCAGTCACAAATTATGCATGCTGTTGTCGATTCTACAGTTTCCAAAATGGAATATAATGAGACAAACGACGATGATCCATTGACTTCATTTGTCGAAAGTTACAACATGTCCGAACAGACTTATCCAGTCAGCTCTTCGTCTTCTATGATAAACTCAAATCTAATTCTAAGTCAACAAAATCGACCCATGAACGAGAATGACATGTTGAACTCAAACCAAACTTTTAACCAACAAAGTCATCAAAAAATGCAAGTAAACCAACTAATGCAACCAACGCAACACTTTCAACAACAACGATTGCAGCATCAACACAGACAGTCACAAAATCAACGTCAGCAGCAACTCACAAATGAACAATCAAACTCTAGGTTAAGTCACCTGGGAACCTTTAATAACAATAACAATTCATTTCTACATCCACAGCAGCTAGATGTACCTTACAGTCAGCCGGTGGAGAGAGGGACATATGACCTCACGCTGCAATGGAGAGATAATCATTTTCGAACAAAACATGTGGAGGCGGATTCCACAATTGATCCATCTTTAGAAGAACTTATGATTCAGGGACTTGGTGAATTAACGACACAAACATGCGAAGAAAATATGTGTCGGCCTCAGAGTAACATGGTTATTAATACTATGGACACGCTTCTGTCGTCGTTTGCTGAAGAAAATAAATACTTTGAAAATCAGTTACCTTTTGGTAGATATCCTTAAGACATTGACAACATTGAAAAAATGTAAATAAGTGTTTAGGGAATATATTATAGCAATTAAATATTTCACGTTGTATATACAGATTTATCATATATATGTGTGTAGATATATATTTTTGTTTTACATAATAGACAAGTGCTGCGTATCAGTATATTTAAAACAATGACGACCATATGGCAATAAGTTAAATTGACCGATTTTATTTAAAAAAAGCATGTTTTGAATTATTGTTTGTACTTATTCAAAGACTAACATCTTTAGTCCTCTTACGATTACCTCTAAATAGAACCATGTTTATAATTTTTGAATCTTTAGTCCTCTTACGATTACCTCTAAATAGAACCATGTTTATAATTTTTGAAGTTTTTGTTCTTCACTTTTGTATATATTGTTTTATAGAATTCTTAGTCAATGTTTTATTAAATAATTTCTTTGTTTAATCTGAAATGGCATCACGCTTGCTTAAAAATTTTTGACTTTTCATACTTAGGTCTATGGGAAGGCTTGTAGGATGGAGGAAGCCCCATCCTCCTATCCTTCAAATAGTGCTTTCAGCGTTATTTCCCCGACACCGGCTTTTTTGCAGTAAACACTAACACCATAAAAGTAGCATAAATAGGACACAATGATTTTCCCGGCTGGAATTGTTGAGAGGTTACCAAGATAAATATGTTGTCTAGAACAATCGTTTGAGAGCAAGCTTCTTCCTATTGTTTTGTGGCTGACCTAAAATAGCCTAGATGTGACAACAAAAATAAATATACAACGGTGAGACTATGAGTTTTGTTTACGCCAACTGTCTGACGCCGAATAGCGCTACCATCTTGCACAAAAAAAATGACACGACTACTTCCCAGGGAATTTATTGGTGGCTGTGTTTATATATATGAGATTATCGGTATTGTGATAAAATTTTCAAGGCTACATCCTGCAAACTACACCGTTCTTTCTTCTTCCTCTTCCTCAACATTTCACTATGATGGAACGCCAATCGATACGGTTACGCAACGAACTTGTTCGATTATGCGCAGTAACTTTCTTCATAAAAATTTATTCGATAAAACTGCAGTCGATAAAAATTCGAAATTTATTTTGTAAATCAATTCCAACCTCGTTCCCAATGCTTTTTGTCTCTCATCTGCACTGTGCTTATTGATAGGCGTGACGAAAAAGATGTTCGTTTGTTCATGTTCGTCATGCCGTCCGATATGCAAAAAGAGACAACAGGTCCTGGGATCGAGGTTGAATCAATTCGATAGGTTTAGGGCGAGAAAAATAATAAACATGGCGGGTAGAAATTTAGAAAGAATACTGCATAAGTTTAGTCATTAAAAAAGCGGATTAAAAAAAATGGTACTGTTGGTACATAATTGCAGACACCACCAAATTTCAGGAAATTTTGGCCCTTATTTTAATTTATTCCAAAGAAAGAAACTTTTGCGATTAAGGGAAACAAGAAGCCCTGCGGCTTGAAGATTTCCGTCATTGGCAACATAGGGCTTCCAATACCCGGGAAAAGTTCTGAAATTAAAGTAGGCCATAAAAACCAAGGAAATTGTAGAAAACAAATCAATGAATACCCTGTAACTAACTTTATTAAAATACAACTAACTAAATCCCAGCATGATGATTCGAATAAAATAACGAACAAGTTCAATTTGAATAAACCTAGCAACATTTCAGTAGTCCAGCAACAAATATATTAGCATTTGAATGTTTCAGTATTTAGGCCTTTAAAATTTACTCTTTCAGTCAAGATTTTTTTAAATACTGATGGTGGATGTTTGGGTAAAAGCTGATCTGAAAAAGAAAGAACATTTAAAAATAAGAAACAAGAATACAATTTTAGCACAAACTGCATTAGCACAAGGTTGTTATTCAATTATTGTCTCCTTAATCTCTCTTTGTCTCTTTGTCTCTTGAATCTCTCTTAGTCTCCTTATTTGAATTTGAAAACGGAATTTAGAAAGAGACAAATCGATGTCATGTGGGTCACAAGGTATATATATAAATTTAATTAAACAAAATATTCCTTTCTGTACTGGTTTTCGGTTAAATGTGCTTTTTGAATTCAGAGAGTTGCTTGCTATTAATTATCGCCAGCGGCTTTTTCTTTTTTTCAATGTCTTTTTTTGTACTCATTATATTAGACCCTGAAATTTTGTGACTTTTCCTAACTTTTATTGGACTTTCTGATTCTAAAAAAAATTTTTGGATTTTTTTTGTACATTTCCGGGGGTTAGCCATTTGTGAACAGGGGGTAAAATATTTAAAGTAAATATTTTTTTGTTATCTCCTTCTATGCTAAATCTTTAGTCAAAAATTATTCAGTTGATAAACATTTGAAAGTAATCACACATGTAAGATAAACTGAGGACCAGATGTGTAATTTACAGACCAGAATATATAATTTACGGACCAAAATTGATATTTTACGGACCAGATTTCCCTTTGTCTTTGATGACGTTACTCTACGGTGGTAATGACGTCATAACACTCAAATTAAAAGTCAATCTTATTCCTATTGTGATTAATTCTTCATTTTGGGAAATATACTTACTTTTGAAAAAAAAAAGCAGAAATTGATGTTTTGAATTGGAAAAAAATATTTTTTATTGTGATCAAATTTCATTTTCTCCTAACATATATTTAACAATTAGACTTTTTTTCATAATTATAATATTTTTGTATATATTTTACATACTTGTCTACTTTCAAAACATAGCATACTCTAAACTACGACATTTTTCATTAATACCTAAAAAAATCAGCTACCCTTTGTCTTTGATGACGTCACAACAGGTGGCAATGACGTCATTACACCCAAATTAAAAGTCAATCGTATTCCTATTGTGTTGAATTATAAGTGTGCCAAGTTTTATAGCAAAATGATTTGTAGTTCATGAGTAATTTATAAAAATGTGGCCGCGGGCACTTTATACCCCTCCCCTAAATTTTCGTAACGGTTCGTAACAAAAATGATCATATATTTTTTTAAAAAAATGTGGAAAAACATTTGTGAATACTTTGGGTAAGTTCAAGAAACTTTGGAGGCCATAGCGACAAAACTGTAGATAATACACTAAAATAACTAAAAATGTCCTTAGTACATAAAAATTATCTGTTACATAACAAAAGAGCTCTGCTCCCCACCCCTCCCCTAAATTTTCGTAACAGTTCGTAACAAAAATGATCATACCCCTTAGGCGTTACGTAATTATTGAATGGCCCTTTTAGAAAGGAATGTAGGTACGAGTTCTTTTTGTAGGGAGTCAGACATTTTTAAAATTCAAGTATATATTTTTTTAAAAAAATGTGGAAAAACATTTGTGAATACTTTGGGTAAGTTCAAGAAACTTTGGAGGCCATAGCGACAAAACTTTGGGGGCTATCGACAAAAAACAGTCTGGATACCCAGATCTGTGACAGGTGAAATGAAAATTTAGTGATGTCGCCACAATGTTATTTTCGACACTTATATTGTTGATACATGGACACCCTACCTTAGAAAAACATAAAGTATTATTGATACACAGAAAATAACGGTATTTAAAAACCAGGGATTGCAGACACGTGCCAGTGGAACTTCTTGCATCCAGTCAAGGGCAAATTCTGTGTAAAACTATTTATTCTGCAATATCTCCGAAGCTAGTGACCATTTTTGCATTGCATCTTTTACGTGTGTTAATAAGGTTTTAACCTTCATGCGTGAAATATAAGATTTACCATTAAGTGTGACCTTGCATGTGTGGATTGATGGCTGTTCTTGCGCAGTTTTGATCTAGGTTTGTCTTTCGTTTGCTCTGTGAAATGGAGTAGGAGGCACTATAAAGAACATAATTTACCATGACGTCATATGTCAAGCAAACTCACCACCTGTTGAATTATGCAAACAAAGTTGTACACAAAATCACATTATTGAAATTATTTAGCCAGGATAGCCTCTTCAGTTCCTATTGGTACTGCTATCAATGAGGGTCCTGCGAAGGGGGTCCTAGCGTATTTAAAGCTCCCATTTGAGCTACGAAAGTCGTTCAAGCACAACAATCGCTCAACTATACAACCGCCTAGATATCAATCCTATTCTCATGCTGAGCGCTAAGCAGAAAGGATAGATTCACACTTTTAAAGTCTCTGGCATGACTCGGCCAGGGTTTGAACCCAAGACCTCCCGCACTGGAAGCGAACGCTCTACCACAAGGCTACCAGTCGGTTTAAGGCTACCAGTCGGTTAAAATCTATCTATCTACCAGAAAACGAGTTATTAACTCAGCCTAAAGAGATTGGCAGCACTCCGAAAATCGGAGACGCTCTCTATTCATATGCTGGTAAGAGAATTTAACGAAGACGTCTCATTGAGTTCATTAAATTGGCAAATTAAAGATAAACCAGTTTTCACTCAATATTACTGAAAGGGAGGAGATCTCGAGGTCTTCTTTCGGGGAAACACATAGAAATAAACTGCATAATTGATGTTTTATACAGTGCAAACGAGAGTGGTAAGTTACAAATGTAAAAAGTTGTATTTAAACGATGACTCAAATTTGCTGATGTCTATCCGATACGCCCATTTGACACGTCCATCCGACATGTCCATCCGACATGTCCATCCGACACGTCCATCCGACACGTTCATTTGACACATCCATCCGACACGGCTATCCGCCACGTCCATCCGACACTCTTTGAGTGGATGAAATCTCCAAATAAAATTTCAATAATAATACGAGCAAATAATTTAAAACTCGTTAGGGTAACCCTAACCGAACAAAAGAATAATGGTGAAATCTTTGCGTGTGAATAAGCCTTTAAAAATTTCTACTTCCTATCGCGTTCTCACCAATGTTTAAATGCAAATAAATCTGGTAGTGTTGGTTCAAAAAACCTAACTTTCAGTAAGAAGGCTGTCCTATAAGTTTTTTCCAATATAAGAAAGCAGGATTTACTGAGATAACCTTAGAGTTATTGCACCAAAAGCTATCGATGTTCATCCGATACCATTTTTTAGAATATCGTAATAGCCTTGTCAGCACTAAAAGGAGCTCCAATTAAGATGCGGCAGGCCAGCAACAAAAAAAGGTAAAATAAGCCAGCATTATCTTTTTCACTTTTAGGCAGCTAGCTAGCTAGCTAACTAGGTAACAAAAAAAAAATACTTAATGAAATACACGACTTTAAAAAAACAGTATCAAACTTTGTATCACATTAGCTACACATCATACAAGAACTACCACACCAACATGACCAGCCAGTAAGTAAAAAAATAAGCACTTTTGATGCGGCTGTAGTTTGACCGCGGAATGTTCTGGTCATACACGAAGAATACACTTTTTGAACTGTCCGTTTTATTGTTTCCGGCTTTATATTCCCGACTGGAACCATAGGAAGGCTTATAGTAAATTCTCACGGGTATTTAATTTGTTGTTGGCTATCGCGGTTTTTGTATAAATAGGAAATATGTTAATTTTTTGCGAAAATTAAATTTGGCAGGTTGTAGCAAGAACCGCGAAATTAATTTGACAAGTGGGTCAACTTTCTTTAAGAATAAAATTATAATTCGGAAAGATCAACTTACTTTAGAATAAAATTATAACTCGAAAAGATCAACTTTCTTTAACCCTATTCCCAACCTCGTCCCCAGGGCATCTTGTATCTTTTCTGACCCCGGGACGGCGATACCCGGGGTCAGAAAAGATACAAGATGCCCTGGGGACGAGATTGCCCAATCCAACTGGGCTTTTAAGGGCTCTGAATCGCTGGGGGGAGGCATTTGGTCCCTCCTATGTATCTTTTGATTGGGAAATGGTATTTACTTCAAATTTGGTAGGGAGTTAGTATTTAATGAGTAAAGTTCATTTGAGAAAAAAAATTCATGATGACGTCATTATTTTTTAGGTGACGTCATCAAAACTCCCTAATTTGGTCTCTTAGACCTAATGAGAAGACGAAATCAGTTTTGTTAGTTACAACATCAATTTTTATTTGTTTTGTCATTTTTAGTTCAAATAATTCAAAAATAACTTTTTTTAGGTAATGTCACTTATATTATGACGTCATCAATTTAAATTTTAGAGTAAAGACCAAGTAGATATTTGTAATCCCTGTAAAATTGGCAAAAAAATGATATATAACACAATATAGTTTAATTTTATATCAATTTTCAATTTTCAACGGATGACAATAGATTAGTGACGTGAAAATGTACCTAAAATGAGTAATTGACATATTTTTGTATTTTTTTGCTTCTAAATTGCATAACAATAGTAAATATATTGAAATAAAGTAATTTTGGCCAAATTGAAAATATCTCATTTTTTGGATTTTGACAACGTAAAATAAAATGAATGAATGCTGAAGGTGAGCATATATTTTTCCAAAAAAAATCGCCAATATATCCCCAAATAAATTTTAGGAAAAGTCAGAAAATATTAGGGCCACACCATAATCGGATAAAAAGTTATGCAAAAAAAACTGATAGGGGGGACCATTTGGTACCCCCCCCAGTTGGAATAGGGTTAAGAATAAAATTATAACTCGAAAAGATCAACTTACTTTAAGAATAAAATTATAACTCGAAAAGATCAACTTACTTTAAAATATACCGCGCAAGAACACTTGACTTTTGCTCAACTTGGTTTAGAAGTTAACACGGTTTACAACATATCTATAATCTAATATAATCTATTAGAAATAATTATTAAAACTCTATGCTATATCAGGCGATTAAAAATTCCGCCCCGCGTAGCGTCGACGGAAATCAATAACTTTCGTGAATGGTCTCTTTTAAGATTTCTCCGAAAAATAACTTTCACAAATGTCCATTTCAATGATTCTTCGCAAGAATTAACTTTTACGATAGACATAGGTGTTGATCATTATATGCTCAAGGAGGTATTTAAATTAGCGGTGTATTCTTTTGTTTGCCGTTGGTCTTTGCTAATGACTCATAACTGCATCTCAATACTATCTTCTAAAATCCCGACTGCTTTACAAAACAAGGGAAGAAGCTGTATATAAGAAGCATTTTCTGTTGCAAAGTTTGAGAAAGAAAAATTTAAAGGCTTCACAATTATTATGAGACCAAATGTTCCAATATTTTAGAGACAATATTTTTCAACTCTAATATTACACCTTTTAAAAAATCCTTCTTGTGGGCGAATATAAATAATATTATCTTGAGACTTGCTCTAAAGATAATTATTTTCTTGACGGCTAGACAATGAGCGTCTTCGTCGTCCGTAACATTAGGTTAGCTAGTATAGGGAGTCAATATAAGTACAGATTCCAAAAAATCACGGTCAAACCCTCACAGAAAATAACGAGTACAATTTCACTTGTGACGTCACAACTGTTTGTCACGCTCCATTGCAAAAAATACCGCTGATCATCAGCAAAAATCCACTGATCATCAACGCATGCGCAGTACCATCCAGTACATATCAAGGTAAAGTCCCTATAATGCTGTGCTTAGTCATGCATATCAAAATCAATGCTGCAAATGAGGTAAATTCCCCCCTCCCCCTACAAAAATCCACTGATCATCAACGCATGCGCAATAAAGATGTGAACAATATGTTTTGAGTAAGGGAAATTCCCCTACTCAAAACTCAGCAATCCTCGGACAAATGTACTTATAATAATAGAATGAGTTGGTTTAAGAATGTAATCAGCAAACTATATAGCACCGTGTCGGCACCGGTGGCGGCAACCCGCGACGCTCTTGCCGATCGACTACAGAGTGTGCGGGATACCGTGGCCTTCTACTACAACAGAGCAAAGGAACAAATTTCAGGAGGGACAACGCTTCACGACGAGGTTGAACAGGAGGCACAAGAGGACTACACGGAGGACATCTAGGGCCCTGAGGACGATATCCAGATGCTGGAGGATGGGGATCGTGTCAAAACATGGCGGTTCAACAAGCATTTGAACCAACCTCTGAAGGACGCTATTATGCAAAAAATTAAACCCCACATGGAAATGCGCGTTAAGATTGTGTACAGCTTCGGGTGTGATATTTACCAGGGTGGGGGTGGTGTGTCCGAATATCACAAAACCAAGAGCTCCGGGCCACTATCAAGTATAGCGGAAATAGAGGCGTTCGTAGAAGAATGCGAGATGAAGCGTCTCGATTTGGGGGATGGCGAGTTTTGGACTAAGGCTTATTTACCACCTGTTAGGACCACCGAGACCCCAGGAGCCTATGAGGGCAAAATCGTTTTTGATCATGTACAGATCAAGGTGATAAGTACGCGTGAACCCCTCCTAGGATGCGGCCCTCTCCCAGATTGGCTGCGGAACATGAGGTGCATCTACGCTATGGATGGGAAAATAGAACGAACGGACAACTTATGCTTTTGGCGATGTCTTGCCGTACACTACCGTGTAGACAGAAAGCAGCGCGAGAAGCATATCACAAGGCCAGCTCTCACCCTAGCCCGGAATTACTACGAGGACCCTAAACTTAAGCGCGAAGATGTGCGCCCCACAAGGCTGGTGAATCTTGAGGGCGTCGCCAAACAATTCGGGATCAACATCAGAGTCTTTGAGCCCAAGACAAACTCCGGGAAGGCACCATGGCGACTCGTCTATGGGCAAAAGCAGTACAAAAAGAGTTTTGACACTATCAATCTTGGTATGCTGGATGGGCACTGTTTCTACATCAAAGATTTAGACGTGCTAGCCCAACAGAAATGGGAATGTGATATATGCAAACAGCTGTTTACCAAGGTTTCCAATCTATCACGGCATAAGGGGAACGAATGCGAGGGCGCCAAGACGACAATCATTTGCAAGGGCGGGAAGGTCAAACGTATGCCTAGCAAGGCGGAGAAGGTCTTTTATGATGAGGGTTTTAGCTACGATGCTTCAAAATGGATCGAATACATGTCGAAGCAAACCGGAAGGCATATCCATCACGCACTATGTGGTCATGGAGGAGAACGGGTTATCTGTGAGGGTAAAAAGGAGTGGAAAGTTGATGGCTACGAGCCTATCACAAGGACCGTCTATGAATACAATGGTTGTAAATGGCACGGATGTCCCTGTCAGCCCGAGAGAACCGACGCGGACAAGACTCGGTACGGTGCAACCCTGTCGAAGGAAAGGATGATACGGGAACAGGGTTACAACCTCGTCACAGCTTGGGAATGTGAGAAACGACCCAAAATCAAGAGGTACTTCCAGAAGGAGTTCAGGCCCTATCCTCACTATATCGTGTTTTTTGAATTACCAACAAACCTCCGATCTGACGTACCTCTCGAGACATGTTCTTGTAAGTGTTGCTATTGCCGATAGTTTGAATAACCACCCGACGTTCATTGACCACGAGGATCCCAAGGTCTTGGTGAAACAGTTTGTGGAGCAGCTGGAAAAGAGCCATGCCCTCATTGTGGAAGAAGTCGAGAGAATGTACCCCAAGCCTGACGATTTCGACATGCTATCCAAAAAGAACCCGGAGTTGTGGAACGAGTGGGTAAACCAAGTAGCTGTAATTGGGTTTAACAGTGGCAAGTACGATATAAACCTGATCAAGCGGTATTTTGTCGAGGAGATCGCGCAAGGCGATAAGATCAGGGTGGCCAAGAAAGACAACAACTGCATGTTCCTCACAACCTCAAGGTTTAAATTTATCGACATTAAGAATTTCCTTGCTCCCGGGTTGAGCTATGCCGGTTGGTGCAAGTCATTGGAATGTAGGCTCGAGAAGCTCATGTATCCGTATGAGTGGCTAACAAGCCACGGCAAATTAGACCATGTCGGTCCTGTCGCGCACGAGGACTTTTATAGCCGGCTAAGTGGGAAAAACACACTATCCCCTGAAGAGTACGGGACATTCTGCGAGGAGTTTTACAAACGAGGCTGCGTGACCATGATGGACTGGCTGCGCGAGTACAATCTAGCCGATGTGGAACCGTTCATTGAAGCCGTGGACAAGACGAGGCTGCAGTATTACGCCGACGAGATTGATATTTTGAAGGATGCGGTAAGTATTCCAGGTGTCTCGATGCGGTACGTGTTGAACAAATCCCTACGGTTGAACCCCAAGCTAGAGCTATACGCTCCGGGGGACCCATGCAGGCACAGGTGCGAGGACTCTTGCTACACCAAGAGTTGTAAGAGATGTAAAGAGGTACAGAAAACCTGTGAAAAATGTACGAGGAATGAGGCCTACGAGCTGTTACGGACGGGGATGGTGGGTGGCCCCGCTATCGTATTCTGTCGATACCACGAAAGAGACGTGACGGGTATAAGATCTAACGTGTACAAGGAACCCCATAAGTGCAAGACCATCCTAGGGTATGATGCAAACATGCTTTATCCGAGTACCTTGATGCAGGATTTTCCTTGTGGGAAGGAAAAGCTGATCAAGGTGGCTACACCGACATCAGCACATAACTTAGAGATACTAACGCGAGGTGTGCTAGATGCATCGTTGTTTGGATTTGCCCAGGTTGATATCGAAGTACCAGAGGATCTGCGTGACAAATTCAGCGAAATGGCTCCACTGTTTGTTGTGAAGGAGATACCCGACGATCAAATCCCCGAGCACATGCACGAGTACTTGAAAACTACGGGGCGCAAGCGTGTTCCGGGTAAGCGTAAGCTCCTAGGGCTGCCAAAGGCCGAAAAGATCCTACTGTATACCCCTGTGCTAAAATGGTATCTTGACAATGGGCTGAAAGTGACCGCCTTTTACCAATTTCTCAAGTACACTCGAGGTAGGCCCCTTGAATGGTTTCCGGAAGAGATTGCCGATGCACGGCGACAGGCTGATAAGGACCCTGATAAACGTATTGCGGGGGATACAGCAAAGTTGAAAGGTAACAGCTTCTACGGCAAAATGATCAAAGACCTAGCGGGGCACGCAGATACTACGTTTACGAGGAATGAAAAGGAGGTTGAGGCAGCCCTGCGAAGCCCATACCTTGAAGATCTCGAAGAGATTGGAGATGCGTATGAGCTTAGAAAAGGCAAACACAAGTGTAGTATCGATAGAGCCTACCAATGCGGTATTGCGGTGTACCAACTAGCCAAGCTTCGGATGTTGGAATTTTACTATGATTTTCTCGACAAGTACGTGGATCGTCGAGACTTTGAGTATATCTACATGGACACTGACAGTGCCTATTTTGCCATCTCCGGGGAAGAGCTGAGAGATGTCGTTCGCCACGAACTGCTTGACGCTTACGACAAAGATGTAAAAAACTGGCTAGTCACCGATAAATACTCGAGTCGAACAGGGGGGCTATTCAAAGCGGAATTCATTGGGTTTCGGATGATTGCCCTGACAGCCAAGTGCTACTTTGTGGAGGGTAAAAGGGGTACGAAATTTTCATGTAAGGGTATGTCAAAGAGGCAAAATGCTGTGACCTGGGGTAGATACCTGAGTGCGCTGGGGGGTGGTATAGACATGGCCAAAAATGTAGGTTTTCGGGTACATGATCAAGGTATGATTACATACGAACAAAACAAGCTCGGACTCTCTGCCTTTTACGACAAAAGAGTTGTACATGCTGATGGGGTACATACCTCCCCACTTGTTTTTTAAACATTTTTGAATAACGAGTTTTTCTAGAAACTGTCCAAAGTTTTGTAAGGTACCGCATCCACAAAGCAAGTACAATATGGAGGGGACCGGGAACTGCAAGCAATGCAAGCAAACCCTACCACTGGACAACTTCAAGGTCAAAAGGAACGGACAACGAACAAAAAGGTGCATCAAATGCCTTGATATGCATAGGTCGTCAATTGAACGTACCAAATGCCCACATCAAAAACAAAGACACCAATGTCCAACATGCGATCCCCTAGGCCATCGCCATAATCTTACTTTGCAAAGGATTCATAACGCCCTAAATAGGGATACAGAGATAGCTTCCCAGGAATATCTAGGCTGTGATATTGTTACATTTATGAAACACATCCAAGCACAGTTTAGGGGCGGGATGAACTGGGGGAATAGAGGGCAGTGGCAGTTTGACCACAAGATACCAATAGGGTACAGGGAGAATGGGGAATATCCCGGCGAGGAAGAACAATTGAAAAGGCTGCACTACACCAACATACAACCCATATGGGTTGCAGATAACCAAAGGAAAGGGCATCGATATATCTCCGAGTAGAATGTAGTCTAGCGCGGTTGATCAAACACACTTGCTATAAATGGAAGTGTGCTTGTATATAGCTATAATGCTACCCTATGCCTTGATCGCATTTTGTTTTTTTCGATATAGATGTATAATAAAAAGAATGTCAGAGCTCGCGACTATGTTTGACATTACCTCTGCAGAATTTGAACATGTCGAACAACCCACGGATAAACGCCAGGCTTTGAAAGAAGCCCTACGCAAAGGCAAGGGACATCTCCTACCTAAAAAATGTACAGAGGGCTTTGTTAACAAGGCCCCTGATGAGGCCATCGACAAGGTGCATGCCGAGTACATACAACGTGAGCTTCAGGAGAAGGGCGAGAAAACGGCAAAGGCGTTAACTACCCACGTGGTCAGCCTGTACGCAAACATGGTTGGAAACTTTTTGGATATCGACAGTGTCGAGGAGCTCCGAAAAGATATCGAGGATGACCCTATTATCCGGGACGCCATGACAGACCTAGGGATTCTTGTGTACTGCACCATTGGGAGGTGTCTGGCACCCATCTTGGTGGCGGGACATACCGCGAGGCATATGGGTAAAAAGAAACAGGAGGAGGAGGAGGAGGAGACTAAGGAAGAGCCTCGGACGGCGGAGCTATAAGATAAATGACTGAGGAAGAGGGACAACAAGAGCGAATAATTACAAAACCGGTAAAGCATCCGGGGCGTGTGGCCCAGGGACACAAGTTGGCCGCACTGATGAAAAAAAGAAAGGTAGAAATGAAACAACAAGAGGGTACTGTAGAGCCTATAGTCAAAGCCTCTTCTGGGGCAAGTTCCGTACAGTCGGTATACATGTACGGCGTAGGTACGCTTGCCGTGCTTGCGATAGGAGTAGGCGTTTGGTATAAATTTTCCCCTAAAAATGGTGGAGAAACTCACAAACCCACCCCCGAACCTCAGCAAAAGGGCAAGGCTCATCCTGAATTCTTTAAAATGCTCTAATATAAATGACTACAAGCAACGTTACACCCAAGGAAAAAGAAATCCTGGATATGCTATACGAAACCATTGTAGACCTTGGGTTCACTTTTGCCTATGCCATGGCAGGTAAGAAATTTTTGGATATCTCACGACCATCTACAAAAATGGACATGAATAACGTAATCAAGATGGTGGCGTACTTCGCAGCAGGTAGGGCGAGTCGCGAGATGGCGGTGAAGAAGGGATGGCTCCCTGCAAGTATAGTTCCCAAACCTAAATAGACCACCTATTAAAATTTCTGTTTGTCGTATAGGCAAATAGAAAATGGAGGAGGCGAGCCCCGGAAATAGTAAATGGATTCAAAATGTTGTTACAAATGTCACAAATTGTTTCCTCCTGAGATGTTCAAAATTAGGGGTAATAGTAGGACCAAAAGTTATATATGTTGCCTAGCTAAAGCGAAGGAGAGGCGGCGTATCAAATGCAAGGACCCTATTATCGAATACAAATTAGACCCCATCGAAATAGACAGGGAAATTAGGGGGTTTCAACAGGATAAAGATTACCTACTTCTCTACACCCTGTTGACATACAACATCATACTCCAGTACACCGAACTCATCGGAGCACCCCCTGAGAGCCTGGAAAAGGCACTGCTCCTTGTGAGGTACCGCAGAGTATTGCGATGCCTACAGGGTAAGATAGCATTTGATCCACCACCCCTCGAATATAAGACTCAACATACCAAGCTCTGCCCTGCCTGCCGGGGGTCTTTGTGAACAATCACGGTGGTGTGTTGATTTGTGCCGAATGTGCCGCCCTGTACCCTAAAATAGATAGGAATAAATGGGGTTATAAATACATGTTAGATGTGGTCCTTGAGCCCCATACAGCAATCTTTACGGGCCCGACAAGCTGTGGCAAGACACAGCGTGTTCTAGACCTGTTGGAAAATGAGTATAAAAAATACTACCACAACATAGTTGTCCAGTGCTCTACCCTGAAATGGAATAAGACATACCTTGAGAGGGCCTCGCTCTGGAAGGATGATTACGTGTTCCTAATAGAGCCCAAGGACCAACTGTTTGAATGGATAGCGAAATTGTCGTCGTTGCTGGCAGGCAAGGAGAGTCTCTTCATAGTGGACGACATGATATCTGACGAAAGCCTCGATAAGCGTCGGCAGCCACTACTTGAATTGGCTATCAGTGGTAGGCATCGCAAGCACAGCCTTTGGCTACTCACGCAGAGCTATACAGCTCTGCCCAAGAATCTAAGACGTCAGAAGAAAGCCCTGTTTTTATGGTACCCCGACGAAAGGAGTGACATGAAAATGGTTGATGAGGAGACGAACATGATCCCCGATTGGGCCGACATCAAAGCTGAGCTTAAAAAATCCAAGCATGCATGCCTGTATGTGAGATTGGAACACCCCAGGACTTGGAGGATTATCGAATGACCGTAGAAAACCTCTGGCCTACGTTGCTATAATAGAAATGTCTTCACAGCTTTCGCTTTTCAACGCAACACCAGCCGGAGCAATTGAAACCCTGTTCGATGAGGAAAATCAGCCTCTGTTCAAGCGCGCCGATCTCGAGAGATTCCTGAATATTCTAAATGCTAGACGGTATGGCCTTGATCGTCATATGATAGTATCAAGGCGAGAAATAGAGGGTTCCAAGGGTGTACGCGGCGACTACACCCTTGGAAGAGGGAAAAATCCACATGATGTCTTCGTTACCCTAGGAGGGGCCCTGGAGATTGTTGTAAGATCAAAAAAGCCTAGGGCAGTAGCCCTGACAAAATGGCTAACCCGGAAGGGGGTGGAAAAATTACAGGATGAGCTTAAAGAGCATCGTCAAGCCCTTGAGGATAGAGATATGGCTATGGCGGTACTGGCGGATGACTTAGAGGATAGGGATAATCAGCTCATGGTGCTGGGGGATGAAATTGATTCCATAACCCAGGAAAATACAAGGCTTCAGGAACGGTATGTACCACGTGCCCAAGATCCAAAGAAAGACAACGTCATTATAATTCATCGCAAGCATGCCACACAGGACGACGACGGGTACCATCATCTTCCCTATTACTGCACGCGTGTTCAGAGGCGCAATATCAAAAAGAAGAGGTTGTGGTTCAAAGAAAACTACCCAAGCGCGGAGGAGATTGTCGTCATCGATAATCCCAACGGCATGCATGCGTTTAATCGGTTTGAAGAGGATGGACATGTGGAGCGCTGGGGGTGCCACTTTAGGCTTATCGATCTTACCCGAGACGACTTATATGACCTGGGTGTTCCGGCACTAGAAGACTAGAGGTGTACTAATTTTAATACTCTTATGAGTATTAAAATTATCAGCTGGGTCTGAAATAGTAGGGTTCAAGGGGGCCCATGGGATGGGCCCCCGATCAGGCTAAAGTGTGGGGACGCTTTGGAAAAATATACATTGACCCTTTTGGGTATATATTAAAAGGCAGCGAAATATCAAAAAGATGGAAGCATACATAAAACAAAATCAATTTACAATCAACTACAATATACAAGTACCCGTGCTACACTGTTGTATCAGGGCAGGGTCAGTGGCTGGATATTGTCCTACCTGCCTGGAAAATTTTAAATATCGAGATGGGATATACTATGAGGGGTTTGAATATAAAACCGACGAAGAGCTTTTAAACAGGTTAGCGTCAGGCGAAAAGGCATGGGGTACATTTGTAAGAAGCGAGATTGACGAGGATTTAGAGGATGATATTGAACGCCTAGGGCTCTATATCGTTGCGGCTAAAGATAACAACTATGGTGCACTCTGTTACCAGGTCATCAAGGATAGGGATTTGAAGCTATCGGATTTGGCTGATATATCAACAATAGGCAATATACTCAACTTTCCGATACCGGATAGACGTCTAGTCGATATTGATTTGGAAAATGAGCCCGATGTCATCAAAGGTTTCGTCTATGGATACCCGTTCTATACCCTACATCTTTTGGATTATCTGCGAGATCCGAATGAATAACTATTACCACTCCTTGATATGCTCCGGAGGTACCTGAACATCTTCAGGAATTAGCATGAGTTCCTCTGACACGAAGCTGCGATCAGGACCGTCTTTTAAATAGTATAAAATACGACTACCTGCTACTATTTTATCCAACCTGTAAGTATGTTTGCTGTAAAAGGCGTCAGTTGCGCGTCTTTTACAGTCACCATGCTCCTCCCCTGGCTGTAGCAGATACAAGTACAACCCATCCTCAGGTAGGGGCTTTTCCTCTGGATATTGCTGACTTTTTGCAAGTGGGACATCTTCGAGTTTAATCGCCTTGTTAGGTTTCATCTCAATCATGGCGGTCTTGGTATTATTGAGACTTTTTACTATAGTGTACAGGTGCTTAACCCAAATGATAATAGGCTCCCCAGAGGCCAACTCTTGTGCATCCTGGGGCTTAAAGAGTCTTTCCGCGAGTAACTTGTTATAAGACTCTACAAAGGCCGTGAATGTATGGTGGTATTTGGTGGTGGCCCGTTTGATCTCCACCACCTTATCTTCTAGCAATTTTGTTACATCTGACTTAAATTCGGAGCCATTGTCACATTGAAAAGTTTTGGGGTATCGTAAAGGCCCTGCCTTGTAGATGTCCTTGATCATATCAGAGACCTCGCTGGCCTTTTTCGTTCTTAGGGGCCTAGCTACCTTGTACCTCGAGGCCACGTCAATACCCGTGAGTATGTATTTATAGGTGCTTCCATATAGTTTGTCATGTGGCATGTACAGCAGATCAAATTGATGCATCTCATTGGATGCCGTAATGGTAAAATGTGGATAATCGATACGTTTTGGACCCTTGATGTGCCTCAGCCAGAGCAGTTGCCTACTTAGCCAGTGGGTTACTAGCTTTTTGGATAGACCACCACTCTCCTTCACGAGCAGCCTGATAGCTTTTCTTCCGTCCCAGAGATGCTCCGGCATGTAGTAGATATTGCTTAGCCTTTCAGCCTCTTCCTCGGTAACGATATGTGGTGATTTTTCTGACATGTTTATTATATGTCAGAAAACGTTCTTACAAATACCTGTAGGCTATAAAACCCAGCAGGGATAACGAGCCAACGATAAAAGTGAGCTCCCCATCTTGCTATGGCTTTGAGGGCGAGTAATATCCCGACAATTGCGGGGTCTTATTGCTTGATGCTATGTAGTATTTATAGAGGTCGTCATCCAACTCTTTTAGGCTTTTACCCGCCTTTATTTGCAGTTCCCTTTGCTCGCTGAACCAGTCAAGCTTAGCCTGCCGATCACGTATTCATGCTGCCTGAGCCCCATTTAGTTTTTCCATGGCCTCGTCATGCCTCTTTCGCTCCGCTTCCCCATGTCCCGATAGTTTGCTAAATAGATAGTTTGTGCCGCTGAATGCTAGGGCGTTGATTAACGCGCCCCTGCCATGATTCCTAATGTAGCCATTTTATTCTGAGGCGAAACGATTGCCCCATGACATGTTTTCACTCGCCCACATGGGTTGAGTGTTGGCGTAGTGCAATCTACTGGCAACCTCAGCAAGCGGCAGAGCATTTCCATTTTCCTTCCATATTAACTCATGTTTGCCCCTAAGGGCAAAAACGAGTTGTGGTCTACTCCACAGAATGAAACCGTATTTATTCCGACTGTTTGCCCTTCTTGCAGTCTTTGCAGTAAGCCCTCTGTTTTTCATGTTCGCATATCTGACTGCCCTTACATTCCTTACAATAGGCCCTCCTTTTTTCATGCTGGCAGATTCGACTACCCTTGCACTCTTTACACTGGGATCTTATCCTCTCATGTTTACAAAACTGACTGCCCTTACATTCCTTACAATAGGCCCTCACTCTTTCATGGGGGCATCTGTTACGTTTCTTTGACGCCTTATTAATATCGAGGCATTTGATGCATGTCTTTGTAGTTTGACCATTTTTCACCACCTTGAATGCATCTGGTAAAAGACTCTTTTTACAATTTGGGCATCTCCTGGTTCCCTCCAAGTGCCTGCTCTTCTTGCATTCATTGCAGCAAGCCCCCTGTTTTTCATGTTCGCATATCTGACTGCGTTTCTTTGACGCCTTGCTAGCATCGAGGCATTTGATGCATGTCTTTTTGGTTTGACCATTTTTCACCACCTTGAATGCATCTGGTAAAAGACTCTTTTTACAATTTGGGCAGCTCCTGGTTCCCTCCAAGTGCTTGCTCTTCTTGCATTCCTTGCAGCGATACCTCAATTTCTCATGTTCGCATATCTGACTGCCCTTGCACTCCTTGCACTGGGCTTTCGTTTTTTCATTCTGGCAGATTTGACTCCCCTTGCACTCTTTGCACTGGGGCCTCATCCTTAGATGTTTGTAAATCTGACTGCCCTTACAGTCTATGCAGCAAGCCCTCTGTCTCTCATGGGGACAAATCTGACTGCCCTTACATTCCTTACAATAGGCCCTCACCCTTTCATTATGGCATATTTGATTTCCCCCACAGTCTTTACACTGCTCCATCCGCCTACCATGGGGGCATTTGTTTTTGGCACGCCGCTGGTTCTTTTTATCCAGGCATCTGATGCATACCTTTGTAGCTTGAACCATTTTTCAACACCCTAAATGCATCCAGGGCCAACACTTTTTTACAATTTGGACATCTCTTTTCTTCCATATTGATTTGTATTTGCCTCTGGGGACAAATACAAATTGTGGTCACTAATATTCCACAGAATGATAACGGCCGCCTAGGATGTTTAATTGAACATCCTGAAGCAAGTACACATAGCATCTGAAATCCCCAGTTCCGTCAGCCTTTTTTGTCATGTGGAGAGTAATGCCGTCACTAAGCCTCTGTAGGGGCCTCCCGCTACCGTGCAGGCCCGGATCCGGGCTTGCTCTGAAATCGACGAAGAGCGCATATCTCTCGTTGAAGAATTGGCCAATCGTTACCGAAGAGTCGTGACTACCAAAGAGGTTGACAATCTGCTCTAGGTGATCCTTGGGAAGCATGGCATGGCTATACAGTTCGTTAGGTTCACCTTCCACCGTGATGGATATTTTTTTGATTTTGGGATTATAGAAAACCTCATTGACACCAGCGTAAGCCGTCACTTTCCCAGGGTCTATAAAGAGTAGCAAGACAGCTTTGAGACTCTTTGCGGGCGTATCGATTTGGAGGTTGTAGCTTGTATCAGCCTTTTTCATAGTCACCACCTTGCTTCTTAGTATCCTTTCGTAGGGTAGCGCCAGGCGGCTATACCTTGACATCATGGCACTCGCGAGACCCTCATGGGTGATCTTGTCAAACTCTAGCTTGATATTGGTGATCTTGTACGCTGCATCGGCAGCCTTGGCTGCCGTAGATCCCACGGCTGCTGTCCCTACATCTTTGATCACATCAGCATGCGGCGCGAAATGCAGAACGAAATGCAATCTGTCATGGAATTCTGCCTGATAAAAAGGGAGATCCCTCGTCAATTCAAACATCCTACCCAATGCGATAGAAAAGGTGTTGCCATACGCCGCGGCGATGGCTTTCTCCTCATCCGTACCGACGTACTCAGTAGCCTTGACCTGCAGGGCTCTGATTGTACCATCATTGGGGTTGATCCCCTCTAAAATGAGGTTGTTTTCCCGATCGAATTTGGGCAGCCACAAGTCACGGTACACTGCCAGGATATTGTAATCAGATATATTCTGTACCTCATTACCATCCAATGTAACTCTCAGATTTCTCACCAGGCTTTTGCCGATATTGCTGACTAGGGTACGCTTCGTATTGGTCCCCGTCAGCGCCAGGTCAAACAAGAGTTTGAGACTTCCGGGAAATATGACGTCATTCTGAGACATATTTGGGATATCCACGTACAGGTCCTCATTTTGATTGATGGTTGAAGGTATATGGCTTATCTGAACTCTCTGCATCCTGCCCTTGATACCGAAGAGCTGCTTCATTTCCGCGTAGGGGTCTAGGGTCGTTCCGAATGGACTCATGTTTATTATAGGGGAAATCTTCTAATAAAATGCCAACCAATCCAGTATTTGATCACGATCTTCCGGATGAGGAGGGTGGGAAAGGTGATAGGCCTGATACTACGTCAAAACTTCCATCAACGCAGCAACTTCCATCAACGCCAGGGCCTTCAACCCAAGGGGAACAATAGGGTGCTCCAGGGTCTATGCTTGAGAAGCAGAGGGAGGAGTTGAAAAGATCAATGGTCGACGACCTCTACGAGGTTCTTAGTAAGAATCCGAAGACGAGGAATCCTATTGCGATAGACTACAATGAATTTACGATGGAAGGGAAACGTCTTTTTTTCAATGGCATAGACCTTACAGTATTAATTACAAAAGATAAGGGTGGGTTGCGAGCTGCCGGGGCGATAGCCAGGAACTTGAAGACAGATCTCGTGCGAGCCCTTGGTTTTCCCCACTATTCTGCTACGCCCAACAGGGGTAAGGCAGCGGCCCAGGCACTTGGGCAAAAGGTTGATGACATTGTGGGGAATGACGGGGCCGATGATATCATTTCGATGGAATCGATAGAGGAATTTGTGGATGCCACGGAAAACTTTATAGAGGAAACTTCATTTGGCGGCACTGATGAAATCACTGAACGTGAAAGAAGGGGGTTTAACCTCGAACTTCAAACTATAAGGGGTAACCTGAAAAGCCTAGCAAGTAAGATCATTTCGTTTGATAGCGAGATTGACAAGGCAAGGGGTAAATTGAAAGAACTTGAGAGGAAGAAGGCCGGGGCAACCGAGGGGCAAAAGGTTAACATTGATATAGAAATAGAAAATCTTAATGATAAGATCGAAAAATTAAATGATAAAAAAATGGCCTACTTTCCTCACAAATTTACAGCCAGCTGAGGACCATCAAGGAAACGTTGATGAAAATCGCCGGAGATGACACGTCTTTGCTGGAGAAGCTAAAGATCCTCTTCAGGGAGCAGGGTATAACCATAGCGAGCATAGTCTCCGCTATTGGCCTATTAATAAGCACCATCGTACTTGCAGCTACGGGAGGGGGTGCCGCAGCGGGTGCTGCAGGAGGAAGTGCCGCAGGGAAGGGGTTTGTAGAGAAGCAGCTTGAAAGGCTCGGAAAGTTCCTGAAATACCTAGCACTTAAGGCAGGTGTTGCATTGCCGGGGATTATGGGTACCATAGTCTCCTTCTTTTTGAGAGTAGCGGCAACTGTTGTCAAATACGCAGCCAAGCATCTGTACATGGCAATCGCTGCCGCCGTTGGGTTTGTCTTGGTCTATGTTGGTAAGGTGTAATATTTAGCTATTTTTTAAGCCATATGTAGGCAATAATGATTCCTACGCCTGTCGTGATTAATGCGGCCTTGGTATCCTCGTGTTGGTTTTGTGGGGGTTGTTCAGGAGGATGTATAGGAGGCGTAACATGTTTGGGGGGTAGTTTGATATCTGCCACATGTCTGATGGTATGCTCGGTATGCCTAAGGGGTGTAGCATGTATAGGTGTTTTGGTAATATGCTTGGGGGGTGTAGTATGTATAGGTGTTTTGATAGTATGCCTCGCAATAGGTTTGTTATTCACATCAACCTGTGCCCCCACATTTACATTGGCAGGTGCGATCAAAATATTGTTGTTATACCCCTCAATCTTACCTATACGTAGGTTCATGTCCGAGGGCAACATGTACACGCTGGGCATAACGGCAAAATTCACTGGTGTTCTAGCATATTGCAACACCTTCTGGAATTCCGTGATATCATGCCCCACATTCTCCTGACGTTGTACCATGGCTTCAAATTTTTGCATTAAAATCTGCCTTGCCGTGTAGTTGTCCGTACCGGACCCGAGTAACAGGACCACGTAGACGCGAATGCTCTCACTAAGCTTGGTAAGACCTTCCGATGTCAGACCTTGACTTGTTGGGATGATGAATTTGGCCCAATCGCCCTCAACCTGGGGCCACCATCTTCCGTTAGTCAATGATGCCGATACTGATTTGGTCTTGTACAGGCCAGCGGGATCTGCACCATATTCGCGACATACCTGCGCATATCCAGAGGTTGAGTAGGGATTTTTGTACCGAGAAAAACCATCGTTAAAAGACATGGGTACCTTCATCCTTGCTAGAATGCGACGTATGTGATAGTACACATGAAATTTGAAGATTGAATTGACAAGGGGTACGGAGCCCGTTAGATGCTTGGCGGAGATGCCTAATGCAGTGCTTGCAAAATGGGTGGCGAAATTCACCTGGGTGTTCCAGTAGTCCAGGGCTTGTCCTCTTGTCCAGCCCTGAATAACAGGGTCGTTCAGGTAGGTTGTTGTAACCTTGATAGGATATTTGGTAAACTCGGGAAATACCACGGAAATGTGTGATTCTGTCGATACATATAGGTCCTGATGCTCCAAGTTGGTGTAACCAAGTGGCCATTCCCCCCTGTTGCCTTAGGGTTATATGAGTATATATTCATCCTTTTGTTCTAACAACAAAAGGATGAAGCAACTCTACATTACCGATATATACAAACCTACGATATTTGAAGACTACCTGGGGCAGGACACGAGAATTGCCTTAAAATCGATAAGTATAAGGCCCATATGGCTGAACCTTTACAGTGATAATGAATTTGTCATACGTAAAATGGGGCCTGATCAAAGAGAAATTAGGATTGACGGCCTATTATAGGATAGAGGATTTGGCGGCTATTGTGAACAGCCAGGCACAGGACAGGATCAAACTGTTTGTCTTGAAAAATGGACTCTGTAGGCTCCGTGTCAGTGACGGGTACACGGTGGTTATTCATCGACAGCTTCAAGAGCTCCTGGGTCTATCCTACAACCCCAGTAAAAAGTACTATCAGAAGGGAGACTATGATTCCTTATACAAGACTGATATCTATATCCGACTACGACTTGTTTGCCCTCAGTTGGATGAAGGCGACTGCCTGCTAGATGGTAAAAAGTCGAAAATTCTGGCTTTACTCCCCACCAAGGAATTAAACGCTTGGGGAGATATGCTGACTTGGACTTTTGATACCCGAATTTACATGTCCTTGAAGGGCTCTACGGATCGCCTCGAGTTTATGCTGACGGATGAATTCCATCATGAGAAAAATGTCTCGTTCACCGGATTAACGATGCATTTGCTGGTAGAATAAATGGCTGATATAACGAAGCTGTACCCAAACCTACCAAGTGCGCCTGCGCAGGGCGCTGACATGCAGGATGAAAGCCAAAAGTATAGACTTGATGAGATTGGTGAAATTGAGAAGTATCTGCGAAGTGAGATTAAGGAGCGGGATAAGCTCGCAAAAAAGTTTAAGATGCATGGGACCTGGGTAAGATATACAGACCATGGCCTACTCGGCATTAGTGTGATTACATCTGGTATCGGTATTGGCACTTTACTATCCGGAATGGGTGTACCCCTGGCAGTGGCAATGGGTGGCCTAACTCTTGCCGTGCGGGTGGGGCAGGCAGGTCTGAGGAATGCTGGAAAAAAGCTGGGTATTAAATCAAGAAAGCATGAGAATATAAGACTATTGGCGGAATCAAAGCTGAACTCTATTATTGACCTGATTTCAAAAGCGGTAGAAAATGGGGTGATTGATAAATATGAGTTTAATATGATCGTGAAGGAACAGATGCGGCAACGTTTTAACCGTATTATGAACGCCCTCAATGAAGAGGAGCGGGCTCAGCTGGTTGCGAAAGGGAGGCAGGAGGCACATGATGAGATTTTAAAAAACGTGAGATCTGTGCAGTATGTAAGCACTACCTAGAATCCCCACCTGAGTATAAGCCTTAATTAATTTTATACATTTTAGAGGCACCATAAGGTCTATAAAATATATGGTTTTTTAGTCCTCACCCAGCAGCCATTCAGCCTTAAAGTCCTTGTACCGACATTCCACAATATGTACCTGAGGGTAGTAGTTTTTACCTTGCACATACACCGATGATAGTGCCAGGATAGCACTGGCCTGGCAGGGTTCATCATAGGGTACTGGCATACTGTGGAATTTAGTCGTGATCGCGTCCTTGTAGTATTTGAGCTTAGCGTTTACGTAACGACCTTTCTTGACCGGCTCCGTCGTCAATTGCTCGGAGATCAACTCTTCGATCTTTGACCAGATTTGGCGATATTTTTCAACCCAATCAGGATACTCTTCAAAATCAAGACTCATTGTAGGTACAGCACTGGTATTATATTTGCTGACCCCATGTGGGGACCATATTTTTGGTGTTTTTACCCTTAGGTTTACCACAAGGTCTCGTGTATGATACCCTACGATATACCTTTGATCCTTATCTCCATTAGAAGGAACGGGGTCTGACATTGTCAGGTGGTCCACGTTGATATCATTGATATCGGTAAAGGTAGTCGCAAAGTTGTAGAATTCTCGGGGTTTCACAAGTTCATTTCCAAATTTCAGCATCCTTTATTTGAATTTTAAACAAGGCCCGGGGATTGCTTCTGCTCGAACATACACAACTACCTCCATTATACGTGATGTGCTCTTGGTAGCAGTACCAACACAGCATTTTAGCTTTTATCATAAGTCTCCGTCCACAGGTACACCTGTCATACTCATCCAGCATACGTTCACAGTCCTTACATTGTTCATCCATTTATTAAGACATCAATACGATCCTCCAGGTCGTTAATCCTCCATTCATTCTCCTTTTCCTTGTCAGATTCTTTTACTAATGCCAGGGCCATAAGGGGTAGGGAGATACCAATACCAGCTATAAAGGTCATGACTACTGCGCCTCCAAATATATAAAAATTTTCCCTGACAGTTAATACACATTTTATTATAGTAGTATTTTGATTTCATCCTATAACCCTGATGGGTTATAGGATAATCTTGACCTCAAACCGACTCCCAAAATTTTTCAAGGTCTGCCTTTTCATCCTCCCTATCAGGATGCCAGGTTGCTGGAGCTGGCCCCTCCCCGCTTTCCTCTGGTAATAGGCTCTTCGCCATTTAAGTTTGGTTTTTCTTATTTGATGGCATGTCCCTATCAACAAAACAATCCGGTACATATTCGAATAGAAATGTAGACCTTTCGCCGGCCATATTACACATGCCCCGCGTCTTGAGCCTGTTGGGGACATATTCGAGCACCCATGGATCCCTTTCAACGGCCCTGTTGCACATGTATTGCGTCTTGAATTGATCCGGCACATACCTTAGCAGCCAGGGATACTTTTCAACAGCCTTGTTACACATGTCCTGCGTCTTGAAATGGTCGTAGATATATCTGAATATAAAGGGCCCCTCCTCAACAGCTTTGTTGCACATGTATTGCGTCTTGAATTGATCCGGCACATACCTGAATAGATTGTGATCTCTTTCAACAACCTTGTTGCACATGTCCTGCGTCTTTATATGATCTGGCACATACTCGAGCATCCAGGGATACTTTTCAATATCCTGCGTCCTTAACCGATCGGGGATATACATTAACATCTCTTCCTCCTCGGTAGCCTTGCTACACATGTCTTGCGCCTTGAGCCCGTTGGGGATATACCTGAATAGGTAGGAATACTTTTCAACGGCCGTGCTGCACATGCCTCGTGTCTTGAACCTGTCCGGGACATATTTGAGCTGCCGAGGATCCTCCTTAACAGCCGTATTCCACATGTCTTGCGTTTTGAGCCAGCCCGGGACATATTCGAGCACCCATGGCTTCTTCCCCGTGGCCCCATTACACATGTATTGCGTCTTGAATTGATCCGGCACATACCTTAGCAGCCAGGGATTTTCTTCAACGGCCTTGTTGCACATGTCTTGCGTCTTTATATGATCCGGAATACTTTGAAACCAACCCATTTATATATACAGATTTCAACAAAGTCAGAGGATTTCATAGCAAGTTGGGAATTCACATCTTTACTGCGCATGCGTTGATGATCAGTGGATTTTTGTAGGGGGAGGGGGGAATTTACCTCATTTGCAGCATTGATTTTGATATGTATGACTAAGCACAGCATTATAGGGACTTTACCTTGATATGTACTGGATGGTACTGCGCATGCGTTGATGATCAGTGGATTTTTGTAGGGGGAGGGGGGAATTTACCTCATTTGCAGCATTGATTTTGATATGCATGACTAAGCACAGCATTATAGGGACTTTACCTTGATATGTACTGGATAGTACTGCGCATGCGTTGATGATCAGTGGATTTTTGCTGATGATCAGCGGTATTTTGTGCAATGGAGCGTGACAAAAAGTTGTGACGTCACAAGTGAAATTGTACTCGTTATTTTCTGTGAGGGTTTGACCGTGATTTTTTGGAATCTGTACTTATATTGACTCCCTATACTAGCTAGGTTTCAAAGGTTATAAAAAGAACTAAGTAATAGTTCACAGTCTCTTTCTGTGTTACACAACAGCGACGACACATCATCGTTAAACTTCAGCATGGCTTCATCTGACGATCAACTTACGCAGAAGATTGTGGAGACAATCCAATCGTGTTTAAATCGTGAAGCACTAGTGAAGGAGACAGCGATCCAGGTCAAAAATATGTTGGACAAGGATCTAAAACGACAAATGGAAACAGTTACATCTAAAGCAGTTGAAGAATCAGTTAAACGAATAAAATTGGAAAAGCCAAATTTTCGGAGCGAAGGCAATAAAGCGCAATACAAAAGGAATATCGCGTTAGAAGAATGCATTAATAAAGCAGATAAGCAGCTTGAAAACCAACAGCTCAATGAAGCTGGAGAATCTCTTAAAGAAGGTAAGGAACTTCTTAAAAAATATCAGAAACTTATTCGTTTTGCTGATAGAGAGGAAACTGGTTGGCATTTTGTTAAGGAGTATTTGTCTGATGACTTAGCATCTGATTCAGCCGATGAAAAACAAATTAAGATGGCAAGGTCGAAAATAGGAATTAAGTCGGTAGTATATCTTGACGACGGAATAAATGCTTCATCTTCTTTTCTCGCATGTAAGGAAGCAACCAAATTAGTTACCTAAAATTTAACAAAAGCAGGTTTTGTGATTAATTACGAAAAAAGCAACCTAGAGCCTAGACAAAAAGGTGAGTGGTTGGGAACAGTCGTCGATACCACTGCTATGAAATTTTACGTCCCAGAAAGAAAATTAAGTAAGCTTTTTACCTTGACAAAATCCGTGTTAAGTCAAGATGCCCCAGCAGCAAAATAATTATCACAAGTAACAGGTCAATTATCTGCTATGCACTTATCTCTTGGTCCAATTGTTCGTCTATTTACAAGAAAACTTTACTTAGCGATCGAAAGCAGAGTTTCATGGTATTCGTCTATAAAAATTAAATCTGATGAAAGGCAAGAACTTGAGTTTTGGTTGCACAATATTTGTGAGAAAAATGGATATTCTTTTAAACCAAAACATACAACATTGCAAATTCTTTTTACTGACGCAAGCGAGAACTTTTACGGGAGCTTTATGTTAAAAAGGCTAGGAAAGTTGTTATGTCATGGCAAGTTTAACAACACAGAGATAAGAACAAGTTCAACCGAACGCGAACTATTAGCTATAAAATATTCTATGGAATCTTTTGCTCACCTCTTGAAAAACGAGTCAGTAAATATCAGAACCGATAACCTCTCTGCCTCAAGAATTCTAGAAATTGGAAGTACAAAACCACATTTACATTCTATAGCTGTAGATATTTCTAAAATTTGTGTACAAAACGATATCCAAATGTCACCAACGTGGATACCCAGAGAACAAAATTATACGGCTGACAAATTAAGCAAGTTGATCGACACAGATGATTGGTCCATTGATAATTTTTCATTCACAAGCATTATTAAGGTCTTTGAAGTTCAATTCGATCGTTTTGTAGAATTTTAACAGCAAAGTAAGCAATTTTAATTCGAAGTTTTACTGTCCCGGTTCATTAGGCGTTGATGCTTTCACACAAGACTGGTCAGATTGCAATAATAATTGGCTTTGCCCACCACTCAAATTAATAAACGCGACTATTAAACATTTAAAAGTGTGCAAAGAAAAAGGCATATTAATAGTCCCAGAATGGTATTCAAGCTCCTTTTGGCCATCTCTATCTCATAATGGAAAATTCTATGACTTTGTTAAACGAATTTTTTATTTCAATCCGTTTTTTAGAAGTACTTGTGGAAATTCTGTTTTTAAAGGGCACGTAAACTTTAGAACATTAGCGTTATACCTTATCGGTAAAAAAAAAGTCGGTGTAAAAAAAAGTCGGCAAAAAATTTAGTCGGCAAAAAAGTTAGTCACTTAGCAAAAATTAGTCACTTTTTACCGGTTAATTTTTTTAATATTGGTCACTTATTGCCGACTTTTTTGACACCGCTGAATTAAAAGAGAACAAAGATTCGTGAAATTTCCCTTGGAATGTGCCCAACAGTCATCCAGTTGTCAAAGAAATTATTCTTTATTTTAATGGCACATGCATAAGGATCACATTCACTTTGGAAAGTCAAAAAACTAAAAAATTGGAGGTTAAAAAGTAATTCAAAAAATCGGCAAATATTACTAGTCGGTAAAAAAAAAGTCGGTAAAAATTTTCGGTCGGCAAAAAAAAATGTCGGTAAAAAAATTGGTCGGTAAAAAATTTAGTCACCTAGCCAAAATTTGGTCACTTTTTGCCGACTTTTTTTTTACCGATAAGGTATATAGATTGTTGTAATTTCTAGGTTATATATAATTGTCAAAAAGTTAATGCAACGGAGAAGTGCCAAAAGTAAGAAAAAATCCCAACCGAGCAATTTTTTGAGTTGCAACCCATCGTAATTTAAGAACCTCCTTTAATAGACGTTTGTTAACAACCAGTGCACAACCCGCAAGGGGTTTAAACTTATTCAGTGCACCACCCGAGAGGGGTTTCCGCTTAACCCGAGAGGGGTTTAAAACGAATTTCAGTGCTCCACCCGAGAAGGGGTGTGCACCACCCGAGAGGGGTATTTAACAAATTAAAAGGCACGACCTCAGAGGTTTTAACCAAGATACTTGCTTGGAAGTTGTGTTTTCATGATTAATATGTTGTGTTATATGAAACCTTAGAAACTGTAATTTCTTATTTTTAAAACTGTATAGCTTGATATAGTTAAAAATATTATCTTTAGAATCAGCATGTAAGCTGGAGAACTTAATTACTAGTTTGCCTAACATCATTCATGCTTGCCTAACATCATTCATGCTTGCCTAACATCATTCATGCTTGCCTAACATCATTCATGCTTGCCTAACATCATTCATGCTTGCCTAACATCATTCATGCTTGCCTAACATCATTCATGCTTGCCTAACATCATTCATGCAGCACTAGCTCCCACAAACCAGAACGAAATATGACAATGCTTGGAAATCTTGGAAGTCATTTTGCTCAGAGTTTAATGTCACCCATTTACCAGGAGAACCTTTTTATGTGGCTATATATTTTAACAACTTAGTAACGGAAGGCAAAAGTCGGGGTTCTATTATAAGCGCTTTTTACGAAATAAGATGGGGACACCATTCTTCAGGGTGCTATTCACCTACAGATCATCCGTTTGTAAATCTGGCTTTCGAAGGAGCTAAACGTTCATGTTATTTCGAAGGAACTAAAAAGTAAGATGCTTTCACGATCGATATGTTAAAGCTATTAGTAGATAAGCATGATATCCATCCAGTAAACTTGGCACATTTGAGAGTTTTAGTGGTTTGTGCCTTTCGGCTTTATGAGAATAAGCGAATTACTTGAATTAAAGGTAAAAGATATAAATTTTCATGATGATCATCTACGGATCAGCGTTAAAAATCCAAAACCGACTAGTTAAGAGAAGGAAATATTATTTACATTGCTGGCAACAATTCAAAATATTGTCCAGTAAAATTAACGTTAAAATTAATTCAATCAGGAAACCTCAAAGATGCCGATTATCTTATTTCAAAAATCATAACATCGAAAAAAGGTCGTCATTTCGATGGAAAACACGGCATATCTTACTCCAGAATAAGAGAGTTATTTTTGGAGTATACGAAACCATTTTCGTTGAATCATAATTTAGGTCTACATAGTTTACGGTCTGGTGGAGCTTCGGCTGCCGCAAAAAATGGTATTTCTGATCGTCTAATATCAAAACATGGAAGATGGTCATCGGAACAGGCACGCAACGGTTACATCATGGATTCTGCGGCAAAGAGATTAAGTGTTTCCAAAAACCTTGGAATTTGACAACAGAATTCTTTTTAACCTCTCCGCGTGTAATACAGAACACCAACCTAATAACAGAGAAATAGTTTGTTTTTATTGTTAGTTACCCATTCCCTATGTTGTATCGTGAATAATAAGAGACAAGAAATAATATTATCTTGAGACTTGCTCTAAAGATAATTATTTTCTTGACGGCTAGACAATGAGCGTCTTCGTCGTCCGTAACATTAGGTTTCAAAGGTTATAAAAAGAACTAAGTAATAGTTCACAGTCTCTTTCTGTGTTACACAACAGCGACGACACATCATCGTTAAACTGACTTATACACAATATTTATAACTTTATTTTCTTCTCTTTATGCAAACACCGGAACAAAAGAATCACAAGTGGAGAAGAATCGGCATCTTCGACGAACGCAGAACAGATACTTCGACCATCACGGTTTTTCCAGCTGGAAAATAGCAAACGCACTCCAATTTGGCTCATGGAGAACAACTGGTTTTTTAGCCTAGATGGTTGTTAGTACTGTTCACCATATACGGAGTTGATATTGAAATTACGAACTACGTATGTTCTACTCCGCGTGTAATACTCCGCGTGTAATACAGAACGCGTGTAATACAGAACACCCGCGTGTAATACAGAACACCTCCGCGTGTACGCGTGTAATACAGAACACCAACCTAATAACAGAGAAATAGTTTGTTTTTATTGTTAGTTACCCATTCCCTATGTTGTATCGTGAATAATAAGAGACAAGAATTCTTATGATCCGTAATCGTTTTTTCATTATCGAATTTCATCATATACTGCAGGTGAATGAGCCGCTAGACCTAAACAATACTTTATTATCATGGGTGTCGTATGTGTGACCAAATGAAATTCGTAGATAATGATCTGTTTTTACATATTAGCCCATTTAAAGAAAATGTAATAATGTTCAAGAAACACTTAAAAACCTATTTTGAGCCAAAATTTAGTTGATTATGCCTAAAATGCCGCCATTATGATTTATTTTTTTGAAAATCCAAAAATGGGCGGATCCAGAGAAAGGCTGCGACGTAGGGACCCTATTCATAGGTTACTTTGCTATCGCGAAAAGAAAGGGAATCATTTGGAAGCGATATGTACACATTTTGAGGAAAAAGCGGTGAGCTACTCACGAGAAACAGCTGATGACGATGACAGTGACGATTCTGACAGAGGCGTCGATGACAGAAATTCGAATACGGTTAATTATTTGATCTATTCTCGCGAAAAACCCAAAATTGGCTAATTCGCGAAAGTTTCTATAAAAAATATTGCCATTGTTTTGCCTCACGAAACTTTCTACCTTTAAAATGTATACATATGTAAATTTCACCTTCTGTTAAGTGTCCTACACAACAAGCGATACTTATGGACCCACCTGGATTTAAAACATCAGAAAAAAACTAATAATCCAAAAAGTTCGATTCTGTATTTTTAAACCGTTTCGACTCATTTTACCCACGAATCCTCTATTATTGGGCCGGAAAAAAATAATCAAAATACTGACTCCGTCCAATTTGAATATCAATTGTTCTCTTTCTTTGTGCAAAAAATCAGAAAAAACTAATGATCCATGATTGTGAGAAAAGCTGGAAACGGACGGACTCATTTTATAAGACCCCATATGGCCCATTGCAAAGTCATCAACGAGATTTAATTTGCAAAGTTTGGAGAAACGGTGTTCTAAGGGGATTCGAACCAACACTGCGACATTTTGGTATTCTTATAAAAGAAGTATAAAAGGATCACATTTTTAGGATCGTTTCCTCAAAAAATTATTTTTTAGAAAATATCGCCTGTCGCACTATTTAGCTGCTTTAAATTTGCGCAAACTTAGGACTGGCTGGCTCACTTTCCATGCTGGATTTTTACTTGTTTATATGCAAAAAAAAGCTAACTCGGATAGGCGGGTCGGCTCTGAACAATGAAAACGTTAAATAATGAAGAAAAGAATTTAATTACGTGAGCATAACAAACCATCTCGACTGGGCGGGCCAGCCCGATTGCCGAGATCTCGAGAAAATAGACGAGATGTCGGCAAGCCCCAAAATTGGGTAAGTTCATTACTTTACATGGATTAATTTTCGTGTGGATTAATATTTTTTGACTTTTTGCGAGATTTTTGAAATCTCATTGAAAAAACTATCAACGTTATAAACGGATGATTTACAATAAAATTTTATTTCCTTTTCGTGTTTGTTATCCTTCCTTCGCACACGAAATTCTTAATGTAAGCTGGTAGTGACTGCTTGAAAATTATAATGGCTGTACTAACTCATATTCGTACACTGACAAAGAAAACTGCTACCTTTCCCATCCATCTTTGATAAAAACAAACATAAACAAAACTTTATTTCTCGTGGCCATGTCGAAGCACAGCTTTGTTCGTTCTGAATGTTTGCGCGGTTAGAGACTGGGTAAAAAATTTAATATGCGTAATTATGCGTTTGACGTCAGTGGTCATATACTACTTTCGGTACTGAGAACAAGAAAAAACATAGACCCCCTGAAGTAACGCCGAGATGTCTTTATCATTTTATTCCTTGTGGAATACATATGTAGATTGCATTCTAGTCGTTCGATACATTCTTCAAACTTTTTTCAAAACAATTTTTCAATGAAAATGGCGACTAAAAGCAATAAAGTTAATGTTATTGACTTTCAATATGAACCCGTTAGAGCGAGTGGCTCGGAAACCCAGCCCAGTTTTAATGATTCGGAACAGGTGTACGTCGTTTCATACCCTCTTGTATTGTGAATAGAATACGTCAAGAGTACCCTAATCCCGACGGAAGTTCCCGAGGTGGATTGTTCTTGGAGAGGAGACGAGGAAAACTAATGAAATGTATTTATAATAACTCTACGGGTTTCATATAAATTACAATTTAATTATTTTGTATTTCAAGGAGTTCTCAATGATTTTATCCCTGTCAGGTAGCTCTGTCGGCGCAATTTTTTGTCGCACATTAACGTTTTCCCCTCTTTTATGCACTAGCTTTCTTTTCACTTGCCGCATGTACAATGACCTTACTTAATGATATATCTTAGATATTCAAACTCCTTCTCTTTTTTAATGGGCTTCGCCACAAACCTCTTCGTCGGTTTCGAATAACACACTGACCGGGTCAGTAATATAGCGGCGGGTGGAAAATTTTTAGGGTCACCGTTACAAAACTTTTTTTTGTCTTTCTGCCAGATGCAGGAAACCCAGCCTTAAACGAAACCCCCCAAAAATGAATTTTGTAAAACGTATCAACCACGAGTGCAAAGTTGAAACAACGTTGAACGCGATGATGTGTTGGCAGATTTGCTATATGTTTTTGGCATTAATTATATTTCTAGACATTTTTGATTTCTCTTTCCCCTTCTAAACAGATTTTTTAAACTTTATTCAATATGTTTTTTCTTTGGTATTACATCACGAGAACATTCGTCCAAAAGCTGTATTAAGGTACAGGACACCTAACCTCTCCCATGTTCTGGTTATATATAACTTGCATGGGTGCGCACTCTTCTCGCAGTATTCTCTGTGACGATGAAGGTCGGACTGACTTGTGGCATGGTTCCAAATGGTCTCCTGTCTTTCGTTCGAGTCTCAGTGTAATGCACCAGCCGAGCATAAGAGTGTCAGCATGAAGGAAAGGGGCCGAGTTTAATGTTCTCTATACCTTACGTTCTTCGTAATACCACCGACCGTTTTTGATCGCGGGCTTCATCAGCTTTGTGTTTTTGGTGGCGCTTATTTACATTCTTTTAAAATATAAAAAATATATATATATCGTAGATAGACATGCTTTGAAAATAAAAATAAAATCCCGACCGACCGACCGGGTCAGTGCTGAAACCCTCACCCGGGTGACGGGAAACATATATATTTTTAAGTCCAGCAGCCCCATGCTTTCCGTAATTTATCATCTTTAGGAAAGCGAAAGAAACTTCTATCTTTTTCACGCTGACTTTTATTACTGCAGCGATACGCAGCACACGAATCTTCCAAAAACCCAAAGATTTTAGCGCACATTTTATCGGGATATAAAAACTTAGGGCCCTGTTTTCACGCAAATATTTTCAAACACTTATTTCATATTTAAAACTTGGGCTGACATTACAGTTGTACCTAATTAGTATAATATTAAAACATTTTAAATACTTTTTGTCGATAAAAAAATCCAAAAATGTATTTGGTTGCACGAGTAATTTCACTTCCGTTTTTTGTCTTTCTCTTTACATAATTTTCCCAATGTGTACAAGGCCCTTAATTTTTTCAAAGTTTCGAAAAGAAAAAAAGTAATAAATTATTCATTCGAATCTCACCCTCCTGGTGACGGGGGTAAAACTCACATTTGTTTTTTTGATAAATTCATTCATTTCCTTGAGACCTATTGGTCTTGTGTTTTGATGGAATATGACCACTGACGTAAATGGAAAACATATTACAAAAGCCTCGTTTTCGTGCACAGCGTTGATTTCAAAATGGAGAATGTGATCGGAAGCATTGAGGGGAAGCTTCGAAAATCAGAAAAACAACATTACAGCTTGGAAGTTTTATTCTTCAACTTTTAAGTTGAAATTCGTAAATAGTAAGACTTGATCTCTCAGTTAACTGAATACTTAATTTAAGCAGTCACTACCTTTAAATTGAGGCAAATTTTTTCAAGCTCGGCATTCATAAAAAAGTCCATGCAAATTAATCCAAGTAATTTCAGAAAACTTCGCCATAAAAAAATTGTTTAGCAAGCGTTTTACAATTTTGGCAATTTGGTGGGCGATTATTTAAATTTGGCATTTATTATGAAAAAGTGTACCAGGTGCTTCAATATCCTATACTTCAACCTCTCGCAAAAACCATTTAGAAAAATACACAGGACAAGTTTTACAGTGTGTACCTTAATTCGTCTCTTTCATATTAAACAATAACATACAACTGAGTCAATGTTCAGCTTACAACAGGAACTTTTTGTGTTTACATGTGCAAAATTTACGTGCACAAAAAAACATTTTTTAATCAACTTCTTCGATAGTTGGACCACCACTGGATGGAGCAGATGGGGCTTCACCAGGCATTCCACCGGGCATACCTCCAGGCATTCCACCGGGCATTCCTCCAGCTCCGCCAGCTTGTTGGTACAGCTTAGATATGATCGGAGCACAAACCTTCTCTAATTCTTTTTGTTGGCTTTCGTACTCATCTTTTTCTGCGTTCTAAAAGTAAGGTGTAATTTTTTGGTCATGTTGCCAACTACACCTTAGCAGCAAAAAGGTTGATTCTGATGACATTTTTTTCTTTTTTCAGCACGTATACATACAGCAAAATGTACCATTACCATTCAGTCATGCGTAATACAGGGTTCAGACAAAAGCTCACAAAATAAATTCCCTGAGTTTTTGGTCGTTTTGAAGGCAGTTTTCCCTGAAACTGACCTGGTTTTGGTACCTTTTTCCCCTGAGCAAATATAAGTAGGAAACGTTAGATGTCAAATATAAATCTTGTTACTCAAGTGTACATAACTTGCCATAACCAAAATATTAGAGCTGGGGATCATCAATAGGTAAAATTATAATCCATTAAGAATCTTAAAGAACACTTAGATTTAAACAGATTTAGGGCGTAAAAAGGTGGTAAAGCTGCCAAAAAAATTTTCCCTGGGTTTCCCTGAAATTTCGTAAAAAGGAACCTTTTTTCCAGGTTTTCCAGGGTCTGTCTGAACCCTGTAATAACAACATATTAACTAAACATATGGCTTCGAAGACAAACTTGACTATACAGAAAATAGCTGTTACGGTTGATTTCATACAGAAACATTTTTATAAAGAATTTACCTGGTGTTCATCCAACCAACTGATCGTTTCCGTGCATTTGTCAACAATGGTCTTTTTGTCCTCTTCACTGATCTTATCCTTTAGTTTTTCGTCATCAACAGTTTGTTTCATATTGTAGGCATAACTTTCAAGACCATTCTTAGCAGTGATTTTGTCTTTTTGTGCTTCGTCTTCTTTCTTGTATTTCTCAGCTTCAGCAACCATACGTTCAATATCTTCCTTTGAAAGTCTACCTTTGTCATTTGTGATAGTAATTTTGTTTTCTTTACCAGTACTCTTATCAACAGCTGACACATTTAAGATTGCATTGGCATCAATATCAAAGGTGACTTCAATTTGTGGCACACCACGTGGTGCAGGTGGAATTCCAGATAACTCGAATTTACCAAGCAAGTTATTATCTTTGGTCATTGCTCTTTCTCCTTCAAACACTTGAATAAGCACTCCAGGCTGGTTATCAGAATAGGTCGTGAATGTTTGAGACTTCTTTGTTGGAACTGTTGTATTACGAGAAATTAAGCTGGTCATTACACCTCCAGCAGTTTCAATGCCAAGAGACAATGGAGCAACATCCAACAACAGAAGGTCCTTCACTGCATCATCAGTATCACCTGTTAAAATGGCAGCTTGCACAGAAGCTCCATAGGCTACAGCTTCATCAGGATTAATAGACTTGTTTAATTCTTTTCCACCGAAAAAGTCTTTTAACAAGGCCTGGATTTTTGGGATACGAGTGGAACCGCCAACAAGCACAACCTCATGTATCGCACCTTTGCTCATTCCTTTTCCTGCTGCTGCAATACACTTCTCTACACAGTTTATTGTATTACTGAAGAATGTGCTATTCATTTCTTCAAATTTGGCACGAGTTATTGAAGTGTAAAAATCTATGCCTTCAAACAAAGAGTCAATTTCAATACTTGCTTGGGTACTTGCAGAGAGAGTTCTTTTAGCCCTTTCACAAGCTGTTCGTAAACGTCTGACAGCCCTTTTATTCCCACTGATGTCTTTTTTGTGTTTCCTCTGGAATTCTTTAGTGAAGTTAGTAACCATAGCATTATCAAAATCTTCCCCTCCTAAATGAGTGTCTCCATGGGTAGATTTGACCTCAAAGATACCATCTTCAATGGAAAGGATTGATACATCAAAGGTTCCACCACCAAGATCAAAAATCAATACATTCCTTTCAGCACCAACTTTCTTATCCAGACCATATGCAATGGCAGCAGCTGTAGGTTCATTAATGATACGTAATACGTTAAGACCAGCAATAGTTCCAGCATCTTTTGTAGCCTGTCGTTGAGAGTCGTTAAAGTAAGCAGGAACTGTAACAACTACATCATTTACTTTTTTACCAAGATATGCCTCAGCTGTATCTTTCATTTTTGTAAGAACCATTGAGGAAATTTCTTCAGGGAAAAACTTCCGTTCCTCCCCTTTGTAGTTAACCATGATTTTGGGTCTGTCGCCTTCATTAACAATCTAATAAAAAGAGATTTTTACATAAGCCAATTAAATTCTTAAAATTTATATTTCATTGTTTTTGAAAATGAAACTAAGAAATTTCTGCAAGCAATTGAGAATGTTATGTTCACAAAAAAAATCTTTTGACCAAGAATGGCCTACTTCAGTAGTTATTTTGCTTTGGTGATAAAGGAGCATAGTTTGGTTTGAGTTTCATTCCTTGAAATTTTTATTTAGGTGATCATGGATGCACTTCAAGTAAGTAAACATTAATTGCTTATGCATACCTCAAATGACCACTGTTTTCTATCTTGTTGTATGGAAGGATCGTTGAATTTTCTTCCAATCATACGCTTGGCATCTAAACCACAAATAAAATTAGTAAAAATATTTTTATATATAATAAAGTTTTTGTTACTGCTTCCTGAAAATGAAGTATACATATATTTACTCTCCTCTACCAAAAGAAAAAGTATGTAAACAGAGGGAAAAAGCAAGGAAAACAATGTATATATATATACTGTAGGAAAAAATTTACCCCCCCTCCCCAATCAACGATAATTTGACAGTATCTCCCCCCCCCCCCCCTACAATTACGTAGGGAAGAGTACATTAATAGCATTTCAAGACTTAGTGCTTTGCTGTGAAGATTACCTGCCAAATTATTAGTTTTTAGTGCATTGCTCATTTTTAGACTAAGTAACAAATCGACTTGAATACAAAAAAATCCTAGTCTCCAATTAAAATTACCACCATTATACTTTTAAGCAGGACCTTAAGAGAAAGATCAGATTTGCATGGTTGGTGTCCACCAATGCTTAATCTCTGAAATAAGCAACAACACACAGAGCAGTGCAACACCAACCGCAAGGTATACAAATACTAGTTTTTCATAAAAAAAAGTGATGAAATTGTACCATATCATACGCTGGATATCTGAAGAAATGGAAGGAAAAAATAACCTTGCTTCAGCCTTTTTTCCTGCGAAGTAGATGCTGAAGCCAAGAGCTTATTGCTGAAAATATCAACAAAGGAATCAATCTATAGGGAAGGCAGAATTTGGTATCTATTGTGCCGAAGTTAATTGAATCACAAATACTTGCAATGCACTGCAAATCTAAAATTGTCAAATCTAAGAACAAAATAAAAATAATCTCAGGTTGAAAATGTGGAAAAAGAGGACACCTCCTAAAGAAGTCAAATAAGAATTGATTTCTTACCAAAAACTGTATTAGTGGGGTTCATTGCAACTTGATTTTTAGCAGCATCACCAATTAAACGTTCTGTGTCTGTGAATCCAACATAGCTAGGAGTAGTTCGGTTGCCTTGATCGTTAGCAATAATTTCGACTTTTCCATGTTGGAAAACGCCAACACATGAATAGGTTGTACCTAAATCGATACCAACAGCGGGTGCTTTAGCCATTTTCCTTTTTATGTTTTACTTTTCCAGAAAGCACACTGAACCTATACTTGTTTTCGACACTTTCCTTCGTCTTGGTGTGTACTGAGAGGCTGATCAAAAGCGAAAGCACGCTTTATAGAAATAAAGCAAAAGTAATACGGGGGTCAATAAAACATTAAGCGCTTTTTAGATAGGTTTTTTCTGTCTAATTTATTTGTACTAAAATGTTAAAGAAATTTAAAAAAAATTAGTTTGGATGGGATAAATTAAAAAAATTAAAAAATGGATCTACACGTTTTCTAATAATTCATTCTCACATCACTAATATTTTCATTTGTACGCCCTGACTAAACTTTTTCTTCATTTTTCCAGAACTTTCTACAGATGTTTATTACGCACGCGTTCGATATAACCTAGCCCCCTATGCAGATTTTTCACAATCTCGTTCACAGTTTCTTCCGTTTTACCTCTGACAGTGTATTCTATCTAACCTTGTTCCAAGCGTCTGTTGTCTCTTTTCATATTAGGATGTGAGACGAACGAGGTTGCATGATACGTTGCTTTTTTCACAGCAGTAGATAAAGGTCGTCCTAATGTAAGGACTGGGATCCTGGAAACGAGTTTGCATGAAGGTGACATCAAAATGTCGAGATTTTATCACCTGGACAACGCTTTGTGCCCAAATTGATCTTAACCTGCTTTATTATATCGACTAAAAAATCAACCTCGTCACCAGAGCCACATACGCTCCGCAGGACTTTTTTCTTTGTTTGATGACAATCCCGCCGTCAACCTCGAACCCAGGGCCCTGGGTTCGAGGTTGTCAGAAAAAAATTCTGGGGACAAGATTACTTCGTCCTAGGCTTATGGCTGCTCTCAGCGTTGCGCAACATTTTTTATTTATCAGCGCAACATCTCCCACGCCATATCTGCACTGATTCACCGTGTAATCCAAAACCATTAGATAGAAATGTTAACAACACTAGCTTTGATGTTCACTCACTTTTTGCTCGTTTTAATTTAATGTAAGTTGGGAATTAAAATTCTTTTTTTATGATTGTCATAAAAAGCCTTGCCGTCGAGGTTGGCCTTTTTCAACATATCAGGCTTCTGAGTATGCAGCTACCCCACTCCCGGAGGCCGTGATGTGACGTCAGTCTAACTATAAACAGGACCTATGTAGCGTTTGTTCGAAGGGGGTAGTAATAAGCGACATTATCAAGTTGAAACATGTTTATGAAAAATAAGATCCATAATTCCTCATTTTAGTGGAGGACACCCAACCACTCCCCTCCCCTACTTATATGGTGTGAGGCAGCATTTAATAATTTAGCCTGTAAACCGTTTTAATAACTTTATGAAGCACACTAAACATTCTATGCCGGCTGGCCTGGCGTACGGGACCCTGCGAAAAGAAAACGAGAATCATAATAATTTTCTGTTTCAGGACATTGCTTATCATTAGTGAAAGAAGTAGAAAAGAGAAAAAAGTCAGGCATGTCGGGCTATAAACATTCCCACTCTAATAAACTTCACGAACCTACAGATAGATCCGTGTAAATATGCTTTGCATAAGAGAAACCTTGGGCGTTGGAATAGGATGCAGTGCGTAAGCGCATTACATTCTGGTGCCCAATGCTGAACTGCAAAAGTTTCTTTCACAAACTCTTAGTTAAACAAGTAAATAGATAGATAGATGTGCATATTTTACATAAGTTTTAATCTTGGACTTCATAAAAAACACAAATGTCATAAAATAGTAATAATCATCTGATGATTTTGTTTACCGGAAAGAGTCCCGGCTAGAAGAGCTAATCCAACAGCTAGTCCCACCTAAACAGAGCTAAGGGTTAAACATGCGATACTCACAAAGATTGTGTATGCTGCATATCTTGAAAAAACATTTATTTGGTGATAATAAATACTACCATAACAACAGAGTTAAAGCAATAAATTACACAAATTCGTAGAAAACTAATAAAATTTTTTTTGCATTAAAAAGTCCCCGCTTTAGTTATTTGTTTACATTTATATATTTTTCCACTATTCGTCATTTCTTAAAAGTATGACTGGTACATTGTCATGAACACCCTGCAACAATAACTCCCCCTCGTATGTTACTATCTTCTTTCTTTTTGCAGCGCGTAAAGTTCCAACGAGAGCTAAAAAAGAATATTAAAAAAATCATCTCACTGTCATGTTTGGTTTCCAAATAAAGTAACTGGGAAAGTTGTAGTTTCAAGTGAAATCATCATTTCGTATCCTCACAAGAAATATTTAGGATTGAAATACGTTAAGTGCAAAAAAAATATCCGACCTAAAACAGCAACGTCTAAAAATTTTTGTAGTCTGAAATTTCAAGTGTCCGAAATTAGCTTAAAAGAAAAATTTTGATATCTTTTCAAAACATAGTTCACAAAAAAATTCTCATGTCAAAGACAACAATGTCTTTATTGTCAGGATTGCCATCTTGTTTTTCTTCTTTTTCCAATTCTATAATCTTAACTTCACATTCCATCCCTAAAGGAACCACATATATATGTCGTATACTTTGATTTTCTTGTTTTTATGTATATAGTTCGATTTTTCTTGTTTTGATAAAATTTATGAATTTGTCTGAAACTCGTATGACATTTAGGCTTAAAAACATCCAAAAATATTTTGTCTGAAAAATTAGAGGGAGGTGCTTAAAAAGCGAACCTTTCTTTTTAGGAAGTTAATCTATCAATTTTCTTTTTCAATTTACTTAATATTTTAAGAGGTAGCAGTTAAAAGTACCTATAATCTCAGCTTCATGTTAAGAAACATGGTGTTTCTTAAAAAAAGAGACTTGCAGATTAAATTTAAGTCCTTATATACTAAATTTTTATATGTACCTTCAAATATGTTTGCACACCGAGTATCATGAAAAAGTACACCAAATGTTGTTTCATAGTTTCCATCTGCGTTTTGAGTACCAAGTCGTTTAATTTCTTGAACAAGAAGTTCTACTTCATGAGCAACATTCATAATTACTATTATTTAAAGTGTTGATCTAAAAACTGTGAAACAGATTAAAAATTAGGAAAAATATCTAGACTTTTTTCAGTTTGCAGAATGAAACAAGCTCTTTTAAAAAACCCTGAAAATTTGACATAAGTAATTTTTATGATCTATAAAATATACAATAAAATAATAAGTTACAAATACAAAGTAATCCTAATTATTATCAGTATACATGCATCAAGTTTTTAGAATTAATTTACTTTAGAAAGCAGTGTTATATATATACACAGCTTCATAGCAATTTTATTTTCTGCTAGTTCCTTCAAATTTCGTTTCCTTCAGATCATTGAATTTCATCTCATCTCTCTCAAAAGACGTGAATATGAATGAGTAAAGCATACACATATAATAGGCATGCATCCCAAGAGATTGTAAAATTGTAAAAAAAGGGTGCGTCCTAAATAAACAAACAACTATGTTTTTATTGTATATATTGCATCAATAACATATGTCATTTACACAGAATAAATTTAGTTTTTTTTTTGATGAAATGGTCAACCCCTTAGTCTTAAATAGGATTTGTTGGCCTAGCTTTAATAAATTGCCTGTAAGCTAAAAGCTAACTATCTCTAAATTCACAAAATTAGTATGGAATAAGAGAAATAACATGCGTAAAATTTGGGCAATGCTAATTACTAGGATGCATACTCACTTGCTGTGAGCTTGTTTGCATAAGTATATATGAAAGAACTGGTCCATGGAGACATTCTGCCAGAAATATAAGTAAACTCTTGAAGATCCCCTTCTACGAAAAAACAAGTTGAGCTCATATGAAGGAGCTGGAAAAGTTGTCTAGGAATCTTAGAAGTTTGGATAATTTACTAATTAATGCATAAAATCATGTTATTTTATATATATAAATGATGTCTCAAGGGTTTAATTGGGTATGTGGTGATATAAACATGTTTTAACATACCCAGTTTGGTATTTTTAACATATTTACTTGAATATTAATACTTAGTTATTCTGATTATCATTGCTGTCATAATTCTGCATAATTAGCTAAATTTTCATGACTTATCTCGCAAATCAAAAACAATTTTTCAAAAAATAGAAGGATTTCTAGACAAGATTTTAAGCCGCTTCATATGACATCAACTTATTATTGCACAGAAGGTAAGCTTTAACAACATTAAGGCAATTGGTTGGTATATTGGTATATATTGGTAAAAGAGAAAGTTGACTATAAGGTGTGCACACAAGGTCTGTCCTTGGTGGATAATAAATATTATGCTGAGTGTGAAAACAATCTGACTTAGCTAGAGAGAATTCTAAATCTTCTCATATATGTTCAAGTTTTTTATTCTTTGATAAGGTTCAAATGTCTGGGCATCCACACTGGGTTCACTGGATCCATACCAAGGCTGATGGTCACAGATTGCCCCTCTGGAAAAAACAACATATCAGGAGATAAGTAAATAAAAGTAATTCTCGGATCCTGGTTAACATGCTTAAATTTTTCTGACTATTTTAACAAAAATGACGAACATTGAATTCAGCATCAAAATTTATGGAAATATGCAAAATTACAAGTTCATACACTACACACAACTGTCTCTATTAGTAGCCAAACATTTGATGTTTCATGAAGAAATAACCACACATGATGTTAATTCGAATCCAAAAAATTGTTCAAAATAAAAACAAAATTTATAAGCACACCAAAAGAGAAAACACTACAGGATTTTAGTACCTGGATACATTGCCCTTACTATAAAGCTAGATGATAGAATAACGTGCAGAATGAATGCTTGTAAAAGCAAGGAAAATAGGAGGAAAAGATGTGAGGAGAATGCAATATATATACGGTACGAATGCTGCACCCTTTGCTTTGTTTACAATTGGGACATTGAGTTTTTATTTTTGACTTGATTACTTTTGCGAGCCAGCCCGGGTGTAAGCACAGCGTGTTCTTGGTAAACGTGGTTTCTATACGGAGAGTAATACAGTATACTTTTTTTTTTTTTTTTTTTTTTGCTTTTTGTTTAGTCCATCACTCTTGATGAATTGTCGCGTTGTTAGCGAGTTCAAATTCTTCTATGTTATTGTCCGCCAACCTCGTCCCCAGGGTCTTGTGCCCCCCGAGCCGTTTACGAAGTGGCCAATAATGTCCCTGTGACACAAAAATGCCCAGATATACTGGGCATTTTTGAAATTCCAAAGATAATGAGATGCAAATTTGGCGCTCGCCTTAAAAGCAAGATTTAGAGATGGCGGACGTTAAGGGGCATTTTCACGAAGCGAATTGAACGGCGAATTCGACGGCGAATTGTATCTGAGCATGCGCAGTTTTGTTTGTTTTGATTTTGCATCGAAATATTCGCTTCGCTGAAAAGTAGAAACAGTTCCTACTTTTTCGCGGCTAAAGGTTTCGCTGCTAGTTTTTGACCAATCAGAACGCGGTTAAGTAATGTAAACAATGAATTTGGCGCCTAATTTATTTTGTCGTGAAAATTAAAAAGCAAATCCTTGACACTTTCTAATCATTTTCAACCAAAATGACCACCCTATTTGAATTCAGCATCAAAATTTATGGAATCTTGCATTTTTCAAGTTTATATATAAAGTAAACTGCCCCTATTAGAGTAGTAGCAAAACATTTAATGTTTTATAATGAAATGACTACACAAATCAACTGCAGTGAAAATGGTTCACTACAGTTGAATATTACAGTCAAACTCTCATAAAATTTAAAATATAACAAATGTGTAAGTCATTTTCTCCAAAAGTTTTTTGTTTTCTCTTTTAAAATGATCATAACCGTGACGCGAGAATAAAAACTCTATTTCTACCAGTTTTAAAATGTAAATTATATATATAAACTGCCACCAAGACAAGAAACCCTTTTTTTGCAGATTAATATTCAGAGATTTTGCAAGATCTTATTTAAAAGGAGAGATAGGGAAATGTATGTTCTGGCGCAACGCACATCTCGCGCACGCGCACGCCCACGGTCAAACACAACAAATTCCCCTACCATCCGACACAAGTCCCTATCAATGCTGCAAATGAGTAAAAAATTTCTAGCGCAAATCCCTAAAATTCCCCCGCACATTTAATGACGTCATCAATGCTGCAAACGAGTAAAAAATTTCTAGCGCAAATCCCTAAAATTCCCCCGCACATTTAATTACGTCAACAAAAAATCAACGCATGCGCAAAACCTTCAACAACATGCTCAGCAAACACCTGACCTTGTTGGAACGGTTATAATAAAATGGTACTCTGCTACTGGTGTTCTGTAGAACTGACAGGGGCGGATCTAGGATTTTTTTCTGGTTAGGTAAAATTTGATAGATTTTTTGGCAAAGTAATGTCAAGGTTTGTGGTGTTGTACGAGGTAAATCGGCCGTTTTGTGTTTTTGCTGTAAAAGGAGCTAAAATTTTCCCAAAAGTAAGGTTTCTAGTTATTAAAAATCCTTCCTAGATTAGAAACGAAAGTTTCTTTACAGCCAAATAAATAACAGTAACCTCCGTAGTTTTAACACTTTACACTTGTTAAAACATGCGGATGGAAAATGCGTCCGTTTAGCAAATTAGATTCCATAGTTTCTTTGAATGACATACTGGTAATAAGTATCATCATCTAAGCATCTTTTTACGTTTTACGCACATAATATGAGTACAAGTAATAAGTTGGGGAGTTGCTTTATTTCAAAATATGCAATAAGTCTAATAACTAACAATACAACAAAAAATTACATTACAAGACAATTTTAGGAATAGATAGTCAACAGTAGTGCAACGTAGAAATATTGTTTGGAAAATTATAGTCTGTGTTAACAACCTGTAAATGCAAAAAGAAAAGCAGCATATAAAAGTATGAAAGCTTTCCAGTTAGACTTACAGTGTAAGATAGCAACATATATAAACGTCTACAAAGAGTACATAGTAATCACCTCTTCATGAAGTTAATACAGTTTAGTATTAGGGTTACTGGTGTAGTTTTGCACCAATTTCTATTAAGCATTAATTTTAATGTTATGAAATTCCCACAAGAGTAAGGCAGTTTATTAAGCCAGAAAAGAGTTAGAAATTAGAAAAATAACATCAAAACATTTAACATGTCTGTATATTATTTACCCTCACATGTCCCTGTCAACTATGTTTGAAAAATATTTTAATACTGTAAAATCTTTAAGAAAGTTTTAGTAACTATAGGCCAATTCTGAAGATTCTCATAGAAAAAGCAACATATATACAAATCCTACTCATATCAGAAGTTAACATGACATTTTGATTAGTTTACAGTCTGTAACAGAACGTTCTTTAACATGCAATTCTTGTTTCGATCTGTATTGTTTTACGTGAAAATCACTTCTATGATTTATACTTGAATATTCACAAGTTATTTTGATTGATTTTTTTCACCAACTTTGTGGATTATACCAGATATATATCCATTGTTTACAGTTTTCCAATATTATAAGGATTCAGAACAAATCTTCTGTGTTATTTACTTGAATATTCATCATAGGTACCAGGGTGACATCAAAATACAAGTTATTTTGATTGATTTTTTTCACCTTCTTAGTTCCTCTTATGAAATACAACTTTGTGGATTACACCAGATATATATATCCATTGTTTACAGTTTTCCAATATTATAAGGATTCATAACAAATCTTCTGTGTTCTTTAATTGATGGTGATTTTCGTTGTCAGAAGAATATTCATCATAGGTACCAGGGTGACATCAAAATATCTTATCCTAAAACAAAATTATATACGTTGTATTGCTCAACAAAAGAATAAGAAATATTATAAAACAAACTTTGACTATTCTTAGATTAGGTATTGCTTCATTCTTTTGTTTTTAGCAATTTTATTACAATTAAAAGTAACATGGGAAAGTTAAAGAGATCTCCTCGTGTTCTTAAAAGTTTTAAAATGAGCAGTGGGATGTTGTATATAAAATGCACTGTTTAAAAGTTCCCACAAAGTCAAAGTTCTTAGGGACAATCACAATAAAAAAGTATATGCTAAACGTATAAATTTGGCGGTGGGACGAGGTAGAATCCTTTGACGTTTAAGTATATCTCATACTGTATACATCGATTTCTTAGAGAACAGAAAGTTCTTTGAACTTGTAGTGTCTACCTGCCTAACAGGGACACATGGCCGAGTGCTTATGATTTCAAGGACTGACAACATTCAAATATTACCTTTTCTGATTTGGATATTTAGGGGAGGGAAAGGGGATCTGCAGATCTATTAACATTTAGCTTGGACTTTTGCGTTCTTGAAAGAGCTGTCCCTTAGTTATCTTACAAGAATGTTTTCTCTCCCAAACAGAAACAAAGATACACATAAACGGCTACACGAAGCCTGTGACCTTAAGACGTTAAACAAAAAAACTAACAAAATTCCAACTAATACACATACAGGTAGCTAGTAATACTCTATATATACCAAATTTAACATACACATCAAAACATCATTCGACCGCCAAGACAGTGTTTACATAAATTGCCTCAGTTATCTCGTTTAGCATTGGGCTTTTATAAACAAACAATGCATTTGATCGAGGTCAAGTTAAAACCTTTTGTTTTGATAAGAAAAAGATTTAAATCACATGTTTTGTAAGAACATCTGGTGGTTTACCACTTTTAAGAATAGTTCTTGACACAAAAGTGCCTAAAATTCAGGAGCAGCTAAAACTAAAATATTTCAAGTATTACTTACTTTAAAGCAAAGAATTTATTGTCTCTTGCAGAGGCTTGGTTTGAGACAACAACATGGCACACGTGGCCAAAATACTTCCCTCCAGCATTTCCAATCCTTTCAATATCTGAAAGGGTTTCCAAATTCAAAACTTCTTCATTTAACTTAGGTAGCATACAATTGCTTTGATATTCTAGACATTTGAAGTGCTCCCTGCAATTGGACCTGACCCAGGTAAACCATGTTGAAAAAGAAACATCCACTTGTCCATGTAACCATACCCGTGGTCGTTTTAGGCGTTTAAACTTTAAAACCCACGGACGTTTTAGGCGTTTTAACTTAAAACCCACGGACGTTTTAGGCGTTTTTTCTTCACATTCCAGAATTTCATTCATTGGAACTTGAAAACCCGCGGACGTTTTAGGCGTTTTTTCTTCCATCTGTGATTTTCATTCATTCGGAACTTTAAAACCCGCGCACGTTTTAGGCGAATCGACATTTTGCCTAAGATCGCCCCGGGTTTGCTTATTTAAGTAAAATATCAAAAATCGATAAAACGCCGCATCGTCATGAAGTCGAAATCGGCGGATGCCAAAAATAAATTTATAAAAATAATTTTGGTTTTTTTATAGATTATTGTATCTATAGAATTTTTTTTTCTAGGTCACAAAATTAGGCTTAGGCAATTGCCTAGGCTGCCTAACCCTAGATCCGCCCCTGAACTGTATGATAAAATAGACGTCAGGTATGATATGCAATCCTCCACAATTGAGTACAAAACATACGATTAAATCCGGCGATTTTCATATCAAGGAAAATATGGCTGCTCATATGGGTGAAAATGGTGAGTACGTGTACGAGGGCTACTTTTGTAGTAATGCGTGCTGTTTAGCCTACGTGGAGGAGCGAAAGGTGTATGATAGTGCGTACGAAATGTCGATGTGGCTACTGAAAAGGCGCTATAAAGGAAGGCCTTCCCCAGACTGGAGGCGCCTCGTCAGATTTGGGGGCGACTTGACGCAAAGGGAATTCCAAAAATCAACGCATGCGCAATAAAAGATGCCATCCAATACGTAGATGTAATCTTCGGACTTTGTTGAAATTTGTATATATAAATGAGCTGGTTTAAGACGCGAGACATGTGCAATATATTTACCGACGAGGCCCCCTATATGTTCAAGGATATTCCGGACCATGCCAAGACGCAAGACATGTGTAGCAAGGCTGTTGAAAGGGATCCCTATGCGCTCAAGTATGTGCCGGATCAGTTCAAGACGCAAGACATGTGTAGCAATGCTGTTGAAAAGAATCCCTATGCGCTCGAGGATATGGCATATTAGCTTAAGACGCGAGACATGTGCCACAAGGCTGTTGAAAAGAATCCCTATGCGCTCGAGTATGTGCCGGATCAGTTCAAGAAGCAAGGCATGTGTAGCAAGGCTGTTGAAAAGAATCCCTATGCGCTCATATATGTGCCGGACAGGTTCCGGACTCAAGACATGTGCTACAAGGCTGCCGAAAAGTACGAGCCGGCGCTCAAATATATGCCGGATAAGTTCAAGACGCAAGAAATGTGTAACAAATATGTTGAAAGGTATCCTCCTGCACTCAAATATTTACCGGATTGGTTCAAGACGCAAGACATGTGCAACGAAGCCGTTGAAAAGTATCCCTATGCGCTCGAGTATGTGCCGGGCCGTTTCAAGACACAGGACATGTGCAGCAAAGCCCCTGAAAGGTTCAATATGTAGGTGAAATCCATAAGTCATCTTACAACCCTTCGGGGATATAAGATGAAATCAAAAATACTACCATAATAAATGTGCATTAACTGTCAGAGAAAATTTGATATATTTGGAAGTGCAGTAGTCATGACCTTTATAGCCGGCATCGGTATAACCCTGCCGCTAATGGCATTGGCATTAGTAAAAGAATCAGAGAAGGAGAAGGAGAATGAATGGAGTATTAAGGACCTAGATGATCGTCTTGATGCCTTGGAATCATCAATAAATGGAAGAACAATGTAAGGACTGTGAACGTATTCTGGATGAGTATGACAGGTGTACCTGTGGACGAAGGCTTGTGGTGAAAGCTAAAATGCTGTGCTGGTACTGCTACCAGGAATACATCACGCATAATGGAGGTGGTTGTGCATGTACGATGACATGCAATTCTCTGAAGTCGTTTGAATTACAATAAAACAAGATGCTACAATTTGAAGAAGAAATTGTCAACCCTAAAATTTTCTACAACTTTGCGACTACCCTTACAGACATTAATGATATCAATGTGGACTACCTGACGGTGTCAGATCCAATACCTGCCAATGTAGGTAAGGATAATCGGTATATAGTAGATTGGGTTGCCAAGTATCGCCAAATGTGGAACAAGATATCCGAGTTGATATCTGAGCAATTGACGACAGAGCCTGTGAAAAAGGACCGTTACATCAATGCCAAGCTTAAATACTACAGGGATGCCATCACGACTAAATTCCATGGTATGCCGGTACCCTATGATGAGCCATGTCAAGTCAGTGCAATCATGGCTATTTCATCGGTGTATGTGCAGGGCAAAAACCATTATCCTCAGGCACATATTGTGGAATGCCGGTATAGGGACTTCAAAAAAGAATCCCTGCTGGGCGAGGATTAAAAAACCATATATTTTATAGGTCCTGCATGACCTATAAAATATATATTAAATTAAGGCCTATACTCAGGTGGGGGGTCTACATAGCGCTTGCATACTGCGCAGGTCGAACGTTTTTTAAAATTTTATCCCTTCCTCTTGCCTCCCTTCCTCTCGGCCTTTTGCAACTAGCTGCGCACGCTCCTGTTCATTAATAACATTAACGATCTGCCTAACACGTTGACGTATTTGTTCTTTTAGCAGCATATACTTCTTATATTCCTGTGCTATTAGGGTGAACTCATAGTCGCTTATGACTCCATTCTCAATTGCTTTTGAGATAAGATCAATAATGGAATTCAGCTTCGTCTCCGCGAGTAACCTTATAGTCTCATGTTTTTTGGATTTCACACCCAACCTCTTCCCGGCGTTTCTCAGACCGGCTTGCCCTATCCCCATTGCTATGCTACTAATACCCCCATTGCAATAGCCAAAGGTACCCCTAGGCCAGAGGCCATAGGTCCTATACCAAGCCCTGAAGTGATAACGCTGATACCTAACAGACCATGGTCCGTATACCTCACCCAGGTCCCATGCATCTTGAACTTCTTTGCGAGTCTGTTCCTCTCCTTGATCTCATCCCGCAGGTACTTTTCAATATCCCCGATCTTCCCAAGCCTATACTTTTGACTTTCCTCGGGTATATCGGCACTTTGTGCAGGCGCACTCGGCAAACTAGGATATAGTTTGCTGATATCGCTCATCTTTATTCTACCAGCAAATGCATGGTTATTCCGGTGAACGAGACATTTTTCTCGTGGTGATGTTCATCTGTAAGCATGAACTCGAGGCGATCTGTAGAGCCTTTTAAGGGCATGTAAACCGGGGTATCAAAACTTCAGGTCAGCCTATCCCCCCAAGCGTTTGGTTCCTTGGTGGGGAGTAAGGCCAGAATTTTAGACTTTTTACCATCCAGCAAGCAGTCACCCTCATCCAATTGAGGACACACAAGCCTTAGCCTGTGGTATATATCAGTCTTATATTCTGAATCGTAGTCACCGGCCTGATAGTCTTTCTTCCTAGGATCGTAGGGTAGACCCATCAGCTCCTGCAACTTTTTATGAATAACAACAGTATGCCCTGCACTGACACGTAGCCTGCAGAGTCCATTTTTCAGTACAAACAGCTTGATCTTATCCCCTGCCTGACTGTTGACGATAGCTGCCAGGTCCTCGATTTTGTAGAGGCCGTTCATGATTTCAATACGGGTAACTGGATCAGACCCTGTCTTACGGATGGCGAAATCGTTGTCACTGTAAATATTTAGCCACGTAGGTCTAATGCTGATGGACTTCAGGGCAATTCTCGTATCCTCTCCCAAGTAGTCCTCAAACAGTGTAGGCTTCACAATATCAGTAATGTATAGCTGCTTCATCTTTGTTTTAAACAAATATTTTTGAACAAATATTCGTAAAACCCTAAGGTAAAGTACCAATCCAACAGGGGTGAATGGCCACTGGCTGTAACCAACTTGGAGCATCAAGACCTATATGTATCGACGGAGTCACATATTTCCGTGGTATTTCCCAAGTTTACCAAGTATCCCATCAAAATTACGACAACCTACCTGAATGACCCTGTCATCCAGGGATGGACAAAAGAACAAGCCCTGGACTACTGGAACATCCAGGTTAACTTCGCCACCCATTGCGCAAGCACGGCCTTGGGTATATCCGCCAAACATCTAACGGGCTCCGTACCCCTTATCAACTCCATTTTCAAATTCCATGTATACTATCATATGCGTCGTATCCTTGCTAGAATGAAAATACCAATGTCTTTTAACGATGGTTTTTCTAGGTACAACAATCCATATTCAACCTCTGGGTATGCACAGATATGTCGCGAGTACGGTGCTGACCCCAGCGGTATGTATAAAACCAAGTCAGTATCGGCGTCACTCACCAACGGTTCATGGTGGCCACAGGTCGAGGGTGACTGGGCAAAATTCATAATACCAACAAGTCAGGGTCTTACATCGGAAGGTTTGACCAAGCTGAGTGAGAGTATTAGGGTCTATGTGGTCTTGTTGCTTGGATCGCAGGCAGGGGCCAAAGCATCCTTACTCGGGCCTGGCGCGGATAACTATACGGCCCGGCAAATCCTGATGCAAAAATTTGAGGCCATGGTACAACGTCAGGAAAATGTGGGGAAGGATAAAACTAAATTTCAGAAGGTGCTGCAATATGCAAGGACCCCGGTAAACTTCGCCGTCATGCCCAGCGTATACATGCTGCTATCCGACATGAATTTGCGAATAGGGAAAATTGTGGGGTATAATAACAACATCCTCATAGCACCTGCCAATGTAAATGTGGGGGTACAGGTTGATGTGAATAACAAGCCTATTGTTAAGCATACTACGCCCCCCAAGCATACCACAGCACCTATACATACCACAGCACCTATACATGCTATACCCCCTATACATACCACAGCACCTATACATGCCACACCCCTTAGACATACCGAGCATACCATCAGACATGTGGCAGATATCAAACTACATCCCAAGCATGCTACGCCTCCTATACATCCTCCCGTACATGCTGCCGAACAACCAACACAAAACCAGCACGAGGATAACAAGACCGCATTAATCACGACAGGGGTGGGGATCATTATTGCCTACATCTGGCTTAAAAAAAAATAACTAATATTAGACCCCCCCCCCCCCCCCCCCCCCCCAACATAGAACACGACAAACCCGGCAGCGGCCGCGATGGCCATGTACAGATGTTTTGCCACATATTCCACAACTGTTGCCGCTACCCTCAGAAGGAAGGAGACAACCGTACCCATAATACCGGGTAAGGCAGCACCTGCCTTACCTGCCAAATATTTCAGGAACTTTCCAAGCCTTTCAAGCTGCTTCTCTACGAAGCCTTTTCCCGCACCCGCTGCGGCACTTCCTCCTGCAGCACCTGCCGCGGCACTTCCTCCCGTAACGGAGATTACAATGGTGCTTATCAGTAGACCAATAGCAGAGACGATACTCGCTATAGTTATACCCTGCTCCTTGAACAAAATCTTAAGCTTCTCAAGCAGAGATGTGTTATCTTCGGCGATTTTCAACAGCGTGTCCTTGATGTGTCTCATGTGCTTCCCTTATGGCCTTTTTCTTATCGTTCAGATCTTTAATCTCTTTCTTCACCTTTTCTATTTCCCTCTCAAGATTAGCCATTTGTCCTTCATCTGCCCCAGCCTTCTGCTTCTCAAGTCCTTTCACCTTGCCCTCTGCCTTGTTAATCTCGCTGTCGTATAGAATCATCTTGTTTTTCAAGCTTTTCAAGTTACCCCTTAATGTTTGAAGTTCGAGGTCCAGCCCCTTTCTTTCACGTTCGGTGATGCCACCTTCATCAGGCCCAGCAAACGAAGTGTCTTGTATAAGGCTTTCCGTGGCATCTGCAAATTCGTCGATCTCCTCCAACGATTCCATCTCAATATTTTCAGCGTTCTCAGCCCCCTTCCCTATTTTACCATACTTTTTCAAGAGGTTCTGGGCCCTGAATTTAGCACCTCTGTTGGGTGTAACATAGTCGACAAAACCCAGGGCCTGCATACGATTACTACCTAGCAACGTTTGTATCTGGCCAACAGTTTTTAAGGCACCATCTTGATTCGTAATCACTATTTCCTTGTAGGTTTTTCCCCCTTTCACTAGCTCTTTAACAATAAGCTGATTCCCCTTATCCATCCTGAAGGCATCGTAATGTATCGCATTGGGTATGGGTATACCCGGCTTCCCCCTAAGATGATCGTAAAAGCCGTCGACCTTTGAATTTAGTATTATCTGCCTCTGCCCTGAAAGCGTGCCCCCCTGCTGTTGTTCTGTTGAAGACCCCGGCGTTCCAGGGAGTTTTGGCGTTCCGGGGAGTTTTGACGTAGTATCATCAGGTTTATCTGGATGGCCCTCATCCTCCTCATCATCAATATCAATATCAGGTACAAATACTGGATTAGTTGGCATCTTTATTTAAAATTTCCCTTATATAATAAATAAGTGCATTTGGAACTACCCTAGACCCCTACGCAGAAACGAAGCAGCTTTTTGCCATTAAGGGAAGGCGGCAGCGGGTAAAGGTAAGCCACATACCTTCCACAATCAACCAGAATGAAGACCTCTATGTTGATATACCCAACCTAGGACAGAATGATGTCATTTTTCCGGGGAGCATCAGGCTACTATTTGACCTGGTGCTTACAGGGACCAACACGAAGCGTACCCTAGTCAGCAACATAGGCAAAAGCCTGGTGCGAAATCTACGCATCACCTTGAATGGCAACGAGGTGCAGAATATCAGCAACTACAACAAGCTCGCGGCCTACAGAGACTTGTGGCTCCCTATGTTTGATAGGGAGAACAATCTCATCCTAGAGGGAATCAACCCCAATGATGGTACCATCAGAGCCCTGCAGGTCAAGGCTACTGAGTACGTCGGGACTGATGAGGAAAAAACCATCGCCGTGGCGTATGGCAACACTTTTTGCATCCCATTGGGCAAGATGTTTGAGCTTACAAATGGGAGATCCCTTTTTACCAGACAGGGCTCCATGACAGATTGCAGTTTGTCCTACATTTCGCATCGTACAGCGACGTGATTAAAGATGTAGGTACGGCAGCCGTGGGATCTACCGCGGCCAAGGCAGCCGACGCCGCCTATAAAATAAGCAATATTTCCCTAGAATTTGACAAGGTCAATCACGAGGGCCTAGCAAGTGCCATGATGTCAAGGTATAGTAGTCTCGCGTTACCCTATGAACGGATACTTCGAAGCAAGGTGGTGACCATGAAAAAATCGGATACAAACTATAACCTCCAAATCGATACACCCGCAAAGAGTCTGAAAGGTGTCTTGCTACTCTTTATAGACCCCGGGAAAGTGAAGGCTTACGCTGGTGTAAATGAGGTATTTTATAATCCAAAGATTGAAAAAATATCCATCACGGTGGAAGGTGAACCTAATGAGCTGTATAGTCATGCCATGCTACCTAAGGATCATCTAGAGCAGATTGTCAACCTCTTTGGTAGTCACGGCTCTTCGGTAACGATTGGCCAATTCTTCAACGAGAGATATGCGCTCTTCGTCGATTTCAGAGCAAGCCCGGATCCGGGCCTGCACGGTAGCGGGAGGCCCCTACAGAGGCTTAGTGACGGCATTACTCACCATATGACAAAAAAGGCCGACGGAACCGGGGATTTCACATGCTATGTGTACTTGCTTCAGGATGCTCAATTAAACATCCTGGGCGGCCGTTATCATTCTGTGGAATATTAGTGACCACAATTTATATTTGTCCCCATGAGGCAAATATAAATCAATATGGAAGAAAAGAGATGTCCAAATTGTAAAAAAGTGTCGGCCTTGGATGCATTTAGGATGCTGGGAAATGGTCAAACTACAAAGGCATGCATAGGTTGCCTGGATAAAAAGAAACAGCAACGTGCCAAAAACAAATGCCCCCATGGTAGGCGGATGGAGCAGTGTAAAGACTGTGGGGGGAATCAAATATGCCCCCATGAAAGGGTGAGGGCCTATTGTAAGGAATGTAAGGGCAGTCAGATTTGTCACCATGATAGACAGAGGGCCCAGTGGATAGACTGTAAGGGCAGTCCGATTTGCAAACATCTAAGGATGAGGGCCCAGTGCAAAGAGTGCAAGGGAAGTCAAATCTGCCAGCATGAAAAAAGGAAAGCCTGTTGCAAAGAATGTAAGGGTAGTCAGATTTGCCCTCATGAGAAATTGAGGTATCGCTGCAAGGAATGCAAGAAGAGCAAACATTTGAAAGAAACCAAGAGCTGCCCAAATTGTAAAAAGAGTCTTTTACCAGATGTATTCAGGGTGGTGAAAAATGGTCAAACTACAAAGACATGCATCAAATGCCTCGATATTAATAAGGCGTCAAAGAAACGTAACAGATGCCCCCATGAAAGGGTGAGGGCCTATTGTAAGGAATGTAAGGGCAGTCAGTTTTGTAAACATGAAAGGGTGAGGGCCTATTGTAGGGAGTGTGGGGGAAATCAAATATGCCACCATAACAGAGGGCCCACTGCAAAGACTGCAAGAAGGGCAAACAGTCGGAATAAATACGGTTTCATTCCGTGGAGTAGACCACAACTCGTTTTTGCCCTTAGGGGCAAACACGAGTTAATATGGGCGAGTGAAAACATGTCAAGGGGCAATCGTTTCACCTCAGAATAAAATGGCTACATTAGCAATCATGGCAGGGGGCGCGTTAATCAACGCCCTAGCATTCAGCGGCACAAACTATCTATTTAGCAAACTATCGGAACATGGGGAAGCGGAGCGAAAGAGGCATGACGAGGCCATGGAAAAACTAAATGGGGCTCAGGCAGCATGGATACGTGATCAGCAGGCTAAGCTTGACTGGTTCAGCGAGCAAAGGGAACTGCAAATAAAGGCAGGTAAAAGCCTAAAAGAGTTGGATGACGACCTCTATAAATACTACATAGCATCAAGCAATAAGGCCCCGCTATTGTCTGATTTCTATGTACCCTCCAAACCACAGCAAGATGGCGAGCTTACCTTCATCGTTGGATCATTGTCTCTGCTAGGCTTACTTGCATATAAGTATCTGCAGGAACGCTTTTTGACATGTATAATAAACATGTCAAAACATATTGTTACCGATGAGGAGGCGGAAAAGCTAAGCCAAATTTACTACACCCCGGAGCATCTCTGGGTTGGACGCAAGGCTATCAAATTACTCGCGAAGGAGAGCGGCCTATCCAAAAAGCTAGTAACCCACTGGTTGTCTCGTCAACTCTTGTGGCTACGGCATGTCAAAGGCCCTGAAAAGATCGATTATCCACACTTCACCATTACAACACCGAATGAGATGTATCAGTTTGATTTACTGAACATGCCTCATGATCGGCTGTATAGCAATACGTACAAGTACATTCTCACGGGTATTGACGTTGCTTCAAGGTACAAGATAGCGAGACCCCTACGTACCAAAAAAGCCGGCGAGGTCGCGGATATGATCAAGGACATCTACAGGGCAGGGCCTTTGCGATACCCTAAGATTTTTCAATGTGACAATGGCTCCGAATTCAAATCGGATGTAACAAAGTTACTGGGGGATAAGGGAGTTGAAATTAAGAGGGCCACGACTAAGTACCACCATACCTTCACAGCCTTTGTAGAGTCCTACAACAAGGTACTTGCCGAAAGACTCTTTAAGCCTCAAGATGCACAAGAGTTGGCCTCTGGGGAGCCTAGTACCATTTGGGTCAAGCATCTGTACACTATAGTAAAAAGTCTCAATAATACCAAGACCGCCATGATTGGCCTAAAACCTAACAAGGCTATTAAGCTCGATGATGTCCCGCTTGCGAAAAGTCAAGAATACCCCGAAGAAAAACCCTTACCTGAGGATGGGTTGTACTTGTATCTGCTACAGCCAGGGGAGGAGCATTCTGATTCGAAAAGGCGCGCAACCGACGCCGTTTGTAACAAACATACTTACAAGGTTGGATCGTATCGTAGCGGGTAACCGTATTTTGTACTATTTGAAAGACGGCCCTGATCGTAGCTTCGTGTCAGAGGAACTCGTGCTAATTCCTGAAGATGTTCAGGTACCTCCGGAGCATATCAGGGAGTGGTAATAGTTATTCATTCGGATCTCGCAGATAATCCAAAGGATGTAGGGTATAGAACGGGTATCCATAGACGATACCTTTGATGACATTGGGTTCATTTTCCAAATCAATATCGACTAGACGTCTATCCGGTATCGGAAATCTGAGTATATTGCCTATTGTTGATATATCAGCCAAATCCGACAGCTTCAAATCCCTATCCTTGATGACTTGATAGCAGAATGCGCCATGGTTGTTCTCCTTAGCCGCAACAATATGGAGCCCTAGGCGTTCAGTATCATCCTCTAAATCCTCGTCAATCTCGCTTCTTACAAATGTACCCCATGCCTTTTCGCCTGACGCTACCCTGTTTAAAAGCTCTTCGTCGGTTTTATATTCAAACCTCTCATAGTATATCCCATCTCGATATTTAAAATTTTCCAGGCAGGTAGGACAATATCCAGCCACTGACCCTGCCCTGATACAACAGTGTAGCACGGGTACTTGTATATTGTAGTTGATTGTAAATTGATTTTGTTTTATGTATGCTTCCATCTTTTGATATTTCGATAGCTTTAAACATATACCCAAAAGGGTTAAAAATGTATATTTTAATACCTTAAAATTAATTTTAATACTTTTAAAGTATTAAAATTAGCGTCTGCCTAGTCCTCTAATGCCGGAACACCCAGGTCATACAGGTCATCCCGAGTAAGGTCAATAAGACCGAAATGGTTTCCATAACGCTCCACATGCCCATCATCCTCAAACCGATTAAAGGAGTGTATACCGTTGGGGTTCTCGATGACGACAATCTCCTCCGCATTAAGGTAGTTGTCTTTGAACCATCTCCTTTTAGTAGAAAGAATACGTCTTTGAACACGCGCACAGTAGTATGGAAGATGATGGTATTCATCGTCATCATGTGAGGTATGTTTTCGGTATAGAGCATATTTCGAAATTGGTCAACACTACTAGAAAAATTTAAAATTGAAGTGTTGTGTGATATTTCTTCAAAAATGGTTTAATTAATGTCCCAACTTTGATAAAATTAAAAGGTTTTCTTTGCAAACAAAGACTTCTGTCCTATACGGTCCTGATCGTATGAGCGAGTGACTAAATAAATCTGTCGGATGGACAACTAATTACAGCGCTAAAACGATGGGATGCGTCATGATAAGATCGCTTTGGAATTGTCTCTTAACTATTGATATATGTTATAAGTTTCCAAACTAAAAATCAAATTTTATTAAGAACCATAGTTAAAAAATTTAGCGTATCCAGTTCAAACTTGTCCATCCGACAGATTTTCGTTACATAAAAATCAATATTCCATGGATATATCATGTGTTTACAATCTATTATTTTCAAAAGTATCAAATCTTGGATTGCTTGAACCAGAGAGAGCTGATCTGGAAACTCCTGATATGGCATTGTTTTTTAAATTCCATGAATACCAATAGTCCATCCGACAGATAAATTCTATCAAAATAGGGGTGTTCAATATGCCTTCAATGGTTTCATGAAAGTTGCTTTTAGGTTATTTCAAATCATTTATTACGAATCTTTAACTGTAATGATAAATATGTCGGATGGACTTTTCTTAGATTCGGTGACGATTTCTGCTGAGGGAAAAAGGATTTATAATCAATGAAAATCAGATAATTCAAGCATGGAAATACACCTTGCAAAAAGTGAACATCTTTTTATAAATGTGATTTCAGCATATCGATGCAAACATTCTTTATTTTTAAGTGATTAATCTGTCGGATGGACAATTTACCTTTTCTTGAGATTTCTAGAAATAAAAACTTTTTAGCTTCAAATCATTTACTGATTCGAAAACGACATCCAGTTAATAACTCGCAAAGACATAAAGAACTCGATTTTTCAAATGTTAAAATTTCGAAACAAAATTGTCCATCTGACAGATCCTTCCGACAGATTTATTGTATAACCTTGTAATGATATTTGTTCCATAAACATTTTTCTATGGTATATTTTGTCTTTTTGTTTTCATTAGATATATATTAATGATACCAGAAAACTTCAAATAGTGATGTCTTTTGTCCCTAATTCGATAAAAATCCAGGTTAAGTATTTAGCACCATAAATTGAAAATATATCGAATCCTTCCGACAGAAATAGTTTATGGTCGATTAAAGAAAATTGGAAATAAAAATTGCGTGTTTGCATACTTGAATCTTATTATCTTATGGCCTTGTATCTTTTGAAAGTATTCAGCAAATCTCATGAAAGCCCAACTTTTTGATATTATTCCCTAAAGTATCAAAAATCCATCCGACAGAAAAATCAATTTCGAAATATGCTCTATATCATGATCATATTGTCCTTTCCGGGATCTTGAGCATGTGGCACGGTACGTTCTTTGAGCCTCGCATTTTCCTGGGTCTGTACCTCGAGTTCGTATCCCAGCTCCACAAGTTGTTCATCCCTGGAATCAAGATCATTCTCGAGAATGGCGATATCTATATTCCTGTCCTCTAGGGCCTGGCGATGCTCCTTCAGTTCATCCTGTAATTTTTTGACGCCTGCCCGGGCTAGCCATTTGATGACCCCTGCAGCCTTTAGTTTCTTGGAACGGCGAACGATCTCCAATGCACCTTCAAGCGTGACGAATTCATCATGCCCATTTTTCGTCTTACCAGGGGGGCCCATGGGAGATGCCCCATTAGGCCCTACTATTTCAGACCTGGTAGATATGAATGTCGAAGGTATTGTCATATTTTTAACCTTTTCAATACCCAGGAAACGTCCCAGATCGGCGCGTTTAAACATAGGTTGATCCTGCTTGTTGGACAGGGTCTCGATGGCTCCTGTGTTGAACATAACTTGCGACGACATCTTTCTATATACTAATGCTTATCCAGAGGATTTCACCGTGGTCAGTCGAGAATCTTCCAAGTCCTGGGGTGTTCCAGCCTCACGTATAGGCATGCATGTTTGGATTTTTTCAACTCGGCCTTGATCTCTCCACAATCGGAGATCATGTTCGTCTCCTCATCAATGAGTCTCAAATCTGAGCGTTCATGAGGATACCACAAAAACAAGGCCTTCTTTTGCCTCCTCAAGTTTTTGGGCAAAGCCGTATACGATTGCGTGAGTAGCCACAAGCTATGCTTGCGGTGCCTACCACTGATAGCCAATTCAAGCAGGGGTTGTCGCCTCTTGTCTAGGCTCTCGTCAGCTATGCAGTCATCCACCACAAACAACGTCCCTTCGCCTGCCAGCAGCGACGACAATTTCGCTATCCATTCAAACAGCTCATTTCCAGGCTCTATCAGGAACACATAGTTATCCTTCCATAATGATATCCTTTCTAAATAGGTGTTATTCCACCGTATAGTCGGGCGCAGGATGATGATATTGTGATAGTGCCTCCTATACTCATTTTCGAGCAGGTCTAGCACACGTTGCGTCTTGCCACAGCTTGTTGGCCCTGTGAAGATAGCTGTATGGGAGTCCTTTACGACGTCCAGCACCATTTATTCCTATCGATTTTAGGGTACAGGGCGGCGCAGGTGGAACAAATCAACACCCCACCGTGGTTATTCACTAAAAAACCCCGGCAGGCGGGGCAGAGCTTAGTTTGTTGGTGCTTATATTCAAGGGGTATTGGGTTATATACTAATTTACCTTGTAGACACCTCAGTACCTTGCGATATTTCTCAACGAGCAGTGCCTTTTCCGGGTTGACAAACTCAGGGAGTGCTCCGATGAGTTCGATGTACTGGGGTATGATGTTGTATGTCAACAGGGTGTAAAGAAGTAGATAATTCTCATCCTGTTCAAGCCCCCTAATTTCACTGTCAATATCAAGAGGGTCTAAGTATTCGATAACAGGGCGGTCCTTACATTTGACCCGGCGCTGCTCCTTCGCTTTAGCTAGGCAACCTATACAGCTTTTTGTTCGGCCATTACCCCTAATCTTAAACATGCCTGGGGGAAACAATTTTTTGCATTTGTAGCAACATTTTACATCCATTTACTATTCCGGGGCTCGCCTTGTGCAATACCCTGGCAACATCGGCAAGCGTCGGATACCCGCCGGTTTCTATTTACCTCTGGGGTAAATAGAAATTTTTACTGTGCGGTCTATTTCGGTTTGGGGACTATGCTTGCGGGCAACCACCCTTTTTTCACGGCCATTTCGCAACTCGCCCGCCCCGCCGCGAAGTATGCCACCATCTTCAGTACATCCTCGGTATCCATCTTGGTAGACGGCCTCGTAATACCAAGGAACTTTTTACCTGCCATGGCATAGGCAAAGGTAAAACTAAGATCTACAACGGTCTCGTAGAGCATATCCAAAATCTCCTTTTCTTTAGGTGTTACGTTGCTTGTGGTCATTTATATATTACAACATTTTGAACATTTCAATATGAGGCTGGGCTTTGCCCTGTTTCCCCTGCTGAGGCTCTGGATTGGTCGCTGGCTTGTTAGATTCTCCATCATTTTCACCTCTACCAAACTTATACCAGACGCCTACTCCTATCGCGAGCACGGCAAGCGTACCTACGCCATAAAGGTATACATTGTCCATCGACTGTACCGAACTGGCCCCAGAAGAGGTTTTGACTGCGGGCTCTACAGTACCCTCTTGTTGTTTCATTTCCTCCTTTCTTTTCTTCATCAGTGCTGCCAACTTGTGACCCTGGGCCACACGCCCCGGATGCTTTACTTGTTTGTAATGACCCTCTCTTCTTGTTTTTGTTCTTCTCCACTCATTTTATTATAGTACCGTCTGGGGCTCTTCCTTAGTCTCCTCCTCCTCCTCCTGTTTCTTTTTTTCTTACCCATATGCCTCGCAGTATGTCCCGCTACCAAGATGGGTGCCAGACACCTCCCAATGGTACAATACACAAGAATCCCCAAGTCTGTCATGGAGTCTCGGATAATAGGATCCTCTTCAATATCCCTGCGCAATTCGTCAACACTGTCAATATCTACAATATTTCCAATCATGCTGGCATAGAGGCTGATAACATGGGTAGACAGTGCCCTAGCGGTCTTTTCACCCTTCTCCTGAAGCTCACGTTGAAGGTACTCGGTATGTACCTTGTCAATGGCCTCTTCTGGGGCCTTGTCAACAAACCCTTCTGTGCATTTTTTGGGTAGGAGATGTCCCTTGCCTTTGCGTAGAGCTTCCTTCAGGGCTTGGCGTTTATCGATGGGTTTCTCTATCTGTTCATAGGTTTCTGCGGATTCGTCGAATACTCGTGCAAGATCAGACATCCTGTTTATTATACGGTGGTATCGAAAAAAAACATAAGCAATCAGAGCATACGGTAGAAGTATAGCAATTAGTAGACACACCTCCATTTTATTCCCGGATAGGCACCACGCGGTAATGGCCACGGACAAGCGTTGTAATCTGATCGAGGTGGACGATCCGTTTGTCATCTGCCCTGTTTAGTGCCAACTTTGATACCTCTTGGGTATAGACCCGATGCCTCTTATTTTGAATCAGGATTTGGCTTTTGTAGATATCAACGCCCTCTTCCAGACATCGCCGATAGTCGTCAAGGGTAATGGATTTCTTGGTTACACATCTCTTCACGCCCTTGGCTTTGCGATCACCGCCCTCTTTTGTAAGGCTTTCGTAAGCGTATAGCTTGGCCCTCAGGGTGATGACCTCGGTCATAACCTTGCCCGCAAGCTCGTCCTTCATGAGACCTACGACTTTTTTGTTCTTGCCAATGGGGAGGGGCCTATTATCGTCCTTGCTATACGCACTTGTATCAAATCGATCTTCAACATCGTTGGCAATGTCGCGATAAAAATCCTCCGTTCTAATATGGTACACAAAGGAGTCCGTATCCATATAGCAGAGCCGCAATTTGCTACCGTATTTGGGCTGCATGAAGTCGTAATGGAACTCATACATGACCATTTTTGACATGTCCAAGATGGCCTGGCCTATATATACAGGCTTGTTCATCTTGACCACAGTCTTGCCCATTTCAACACCTAGGAGGTGCTTACTGAACAGGCTTCCACCCTTGAAATTCGGTTTCATCACCAGCTTCGTATACTTGTCCTCATTGGTAACTAGCTGTATATTGCGATGATTACGGATATTCTCCATGGTCTTCCCAAACACCGAGAGGTTCATAAGTTTGTAGAAGTCTTTCTCAAATTCGTTCCCCGCGTTTGTTCTCAACCCCGTGTTGTGATCTATATAGCTCTTAAGCCAGGGCTTCTGGTTAAACTGGATGACCCTGCGCACTCTCTTCAATTCAAGCCCATTTTTTAAGGCCTCGTGAAGGGCTCTGATGTGTACCACGTACTTTCGCTTGTCTTCCAAATTTGGTACCAATTTCTCGACCTTGTGGACCGTCCTGCGTTCGGGTAGAAATGGTAGTTCGTTATGTCTATCGTGTAGTCTCTCGGGGTAGTCGATGTCAACCTCTAGAATGTACCCATGCCTGTTCCCTTCAACGAGCTTCGCTATTCGCCTTTCTGTGAATGCCTCAACATTCGACACCCATTTAAAACCATCTGTCGGGAGGTCCTGACACATTGCATATCCGTATAAGTTGTTGGCATCCAAATATTGTAGATAGGATGATTCAACCTCTGGATCGTATTGGTCTCCCATGTACTTATTGTTGGCCTTGGCATAACGGTGTACCGCCTGCACTATACCTCCACGGATACCCTTCTCGAACATCAGGAGCATGTCAGGGTCCGTGAGGAGCTCCAGCCTTATTCCGGTATGCTTGAGTGCCGCCTTCCATGCCAAGCCAGGTGCGGAGTAGAAATGGGCAGGATCAAGCTTATAGTTTGTCATGCATACGTCCCGAAATGTTTCAAATACGTCGGACAATAGCAGGACGTCCATGGTCAGGTAGATTTCGTGATAATCGCCCATGGTAACGTTATCACCCTCTGGAGTGATGACATTCCATACCTTTTTTGCGTATTCATATTCATACTCTGATATGCCCTTCATATTCAGCTTGCTGTAGAATGCCTCCTTGGGGGGGTAGTTCCGACTCTTCAAATTTTTGCCAATCATCCATGCATTCATACGGATATACGCCCTTTCGAAGCATCAGCCTGAAAGTATCATCTTTGTCGATGAACTTTGCCATGGATGGTACGTTTGCCTTTACCTGATCCTGGTTTAATTGCTTGGTGGTATTTGAGTTGCAATTTTTACACCAGAATTTTGCCATGTATTCGGCGTCTATGCTCTGGAATTCAACACAGGTATCTACACACTGGTGGCATTTCATACCGGCTGCGTTTGTTCCAATGAGGTTACTCGCTAGCTTATCCAGACTGCTAGGCATGAATCGGCAACTATCGATGAACCTAATCTCTATGGTCTTGTACGTTTCTCCATCTCCATATCCCATGCCTGCAAGCGGCACCTTGATTTTAACGTTGAAAGTTATATATTTTTCAGCATTCTCGGCTATACATCCAATGTCCTGGGTGTCATATTTTTCACCTAGTTCCCGGATGAAGAGATGCGCATCATACCCGGAGAGGTTGTGGAAGATGACGGGAATATGGCCAGGTATTTTGTATCTGAGGTTACAAATCGCGTGCGCTGCACCTCTATAGAGCCCTGTGTAGTGACAATGATCCCGAACCTTACGGCTATACTCACAGCCGTCAAAGGGTTTCATGCAGATATGACATTTCGATGCCTCGTCATGTTCCTCTTTTAGCACCTCTGTTAGGGGCTGCATGGGTTGCTGCGGGTAGGTATTGTAGAGACGCTTCACCTCGTCTTCCAGATGATTCACGAACCTCGTCACGCAGTCCTTGCCGCGGTACACCGTTAGTGGGTCCGGTACGGATCCATAGGCAAAGGTACTATACGTGCACCAGCCAGATGGTACATGCCTGTTCAGCTTTTTTGTCTTGGTCTCCCTGGCATCTTCCTCTACCGGTATGAGTAGACTCTCGAAGTCCGCATAGATAGCAAATGGTACCTTAAATTGCATCTGGCCATCCCTATAGAATAACCATTTTTCAGACTCTCCCGGCATCGTAATTTTAACAGCCTCGTGGTCCTTGCAATATCGATAATGCTTATCCTTTGATTCAACTGTAGGAAAGGCCTGTAGGCAATTCAGGCAAAAGTGCATCGATTTTGTGTTCTTTGATGCCTCCTTGCCCAGGAGCCTCGATAGACTCTTAACGGCCGTGTAGTGAGTCTTTTTATCATCGGTGATAAGCAACAGAGTCACCACCTTGGTACGTCCGTTGTGCACCGATCGACGTAGGATGTTGATCTTCTTCCCCGTCACGTACAAGACGTTCACTGCAATGTCCTTGTTATTCTCCTCAAATTTATATATGCTTTTGATACTTGTTGGAAACTCTATACCCTCCCAATTGTAGAGGTCTATGTAGGGTCCCAGCTTAGTAATTCTTTGTGGATCTCTTTCAATCTCGGTATGGTGCAGAGATGCTATAACGGCCCACCTGAAGCACTCCTCATCTTCATTTTTGGGTTAATGACGGCCTTCTTTGAGGCTATCCAATTAGGTATCTCTATATACGAGGAGCCCCTTGTTAGCCGCAACTTATGGAAATCTACATCAAGGTGTAGGATTCTACTGATCGTGAAGCCACTTTGGGGCAGTGCAGGATGTTCCACGTGCGTCTTGATTTGGGCAAGCATCCTGTCCAGCACGTCGTCTACGTCGCTACCCTGGAAGACCGAGGTCATATTACTATTGAAGGCTTTTTTCACCTCAATGTGCTCGTCGTTGACCCCCTCCTGGTTTGATTTCTTCTTCTTCCACATGATCCACAGAGACAGCTGTACCTTCGCCGATCCCATATCTTCTACCTGTTCCTCAACCAGGGTGTAAAATCTTGCCCCGGTTGGTCATATGGATTTTGAACTTCCGGATGGTCTTCCTCGGCCTCCTGTTCGACTTCGTCATGAAGCGTAGGTTTCGCGCCGGCTGCCCTGTTATAGAGATCCATCACCCTACGTTTGAAGGCTGCATAGGTTCCCCTGACCCCCTCCTTTATAGGCTTTGGAATTGCGTTCACTAGCCAATTATACCACTCTTTCATCTTATCCCCTACAACCGAACGATTTTTCGATAATTCTTGTTGTTCAAAGAGGTCCATGGCCTCCGGTGTTATAGGTTTAGCCGGTCGTTTGGGTAGTTGCTTGGGTGGCCTCCAAGCGTAATGTGGTACATTCTCCGATGTCACGGGCTTGGCTGGTTGTTTAGGCGGCCTCCAAGCATACTGTGGTTTCTCTAATAGGGAAACCAATTCAGCCTTGCGTAGCTTGTAATACCCCGTAAGTCCACGGCTTTTTGCGATATTACGTAATTCTTTGACTGTGGTGTGTGCATTCATTTCTCTTTATTGTAAGTATTTTTATTTTATCAGATGATTTCATTCTGCTCGACTAACGCCTCTTTATTGCGCATGCGTTAATTTTTAGCATTCTATAAGGGAATTCCCCCTGTATAATGCGCTAGAAATTTTTTACTCATTTGCAGCATTGATGACGTCATTAAATGTGCGGGGGAATTTTAGGGATTTGCGCTAGAAATTTTTTACTCATTCACGGCGGGCTATTTGGGACAGTAAAATGCGCAGTTTTAATTTTGCGGACCTTGTATACCGCGCAACATAATGGCTGCCGCAAGAAGAAGATTTGTTTTAGCTAGCCGTAGTGTCTGCCAGTGAAATAAGGGTAGAAGAGGATGTTTGGCTGCTGATATAATTTTAGCATTAGACGTTGTTTATGGTTTGTTCATCATAGTTTTACTGTAGCTAGCTACACAAACCAAAGGTTTAACACAGAAGAAGTTCATTTTGTTGATGAGCATAGCTAGCTAAATTTACTAATAGCTAGTTTTACTATACCTTTTTCTCTTCAAAATATAATTTACATAAAGCTAGATAGCTACAAAGGTTTTAAAAACTAATATCAATAACTAGTGGTTATGAACACAGTCCAAACAAACAAACTTATAACATCAATCTTCAACAATAATAAAATAAAGCTCTCTAAAAATAATAAAACAAAAGTTAAAAAAAGGACAGTAGCACCACTTTCAAATGTAGAAATGTTTCCTTTTTACTTTTCAAAATATAAAAGTTTTGGGCTACGAAAACAAAAGTAGCTATATAAAAGTACAAAGGGCTGAACAGCTCATGTAGAAATATCTACAGCTACTTTAATAGAAGAAATTTTTGCGAGAAAAGCTTTCGCAATATCTAAAATTGGAAAGATTTCGCAAGATAAACTTTCGCGAATTGTGATTTATTCGTTTTCAAATTGCTCGCTGAGAAAAAAAGGTTTACAACGGACATTTCTTTTTATAAGCAATACAAAAGGGGTAAAAGTCATTTCCAGAGACTTGTTATCGAAACCAGAATTTAAAAAAAAAATTAGTGGATAAACTTTTGCGAATCAACGATTTAAAAAGTTTGTACGGAATAGAATTTCGGGAATGGTCATTTAAAAAAGTTTCGTGAAAAAAGGCCTAAAATCCTGAAATTCACGAAAGTTTCTTTAGCGAAAGTTTCTCTGAATAAATTATTTACAAACACCCAACAGATGTTCTAAAAAAGGGCTGTTAATGAACATCGAACAAATGTTAAAAAGGGGACACTTCAAATTATAGCTGATACACATTTTTTTTATAAGAACGCCTAAATTTCTGCTGAGGCAACATGTTCTTATTTTTTAACACTTTTTCAACCTCAAATGTTCTTGTTGGAGTTCTTTCAAAACATAGGGAAATATATATATAGCCAGATTTACAAATGATGAAGAAAATTTTTATGATTGGAAGATAGATGTTGAAGTTATATACTGGTAAAAGGAAAGAAAAATAGAGTACGTTCTTATGTTCTTAATTTTTGGCAAAATCTCAGCCTCAACGTTCTTAAAGACTAGGTTCTTATAAAAAAATTCTATGCAATATCAGGAAACAACTATTTATCCTCGTTTATCGTAAGGACACAAATTATATGCAGGCTAAACTTTCATAAATTTCAACAGAATTTGCTCAATTTAATCCATGTGAATTATATTTTTATACGTTAATACAACTCAAAGCTTTAATTTTTTTTACTAAAGATTTGTCTACGAACTAATTATATTTTTCATTATCATCAAAGTTAAAAAATAAACGAGCGAAAAGCATGCACAAATCTACTGAAAGTCCACTAAAGATGCCTAATTCTGTTTCTGAAAAAGCAACACTAAAATTAACTACAATTAACTATTTTTTTTGTAACTTCCTTCATTGTTACACTATCACAAACACTTTGTTCCTCTAAGTTTTTATCATATGCACTTATAGTTTTACTGTTTCCCGAAAACTCTCCAATGAACTTAAATTTTCCTGCTTGGGATTTTGACCGCCCTTTAGGAGGCATCCTCAAAAAGTTTTAGTCCATGCCAAAAAGTTAAAAATAAATATAACGTATAGAGACAGAAATATATCAGTAGTTACAAGCAATGCCATATTTATTTTTCAGTTCATAATGACATTGTAGTTTGAAAGTTTTAGTCGAGTAATTATATAAAAAAACAGCAGGCTTGTCAGACGACACAACTACTTTTCCTTTGCAGCAAGTCGCAAAAGTTTTCTTGAAGAAATACCCAATATCCTCTTTGTTGGTACCTTCACGAAGATGCAGTTTGAAGGCTCCTAAATGCGTGAAAGTAATTTTCACAGATTTTCGATTTCCTTTTTTCGTTTTTGATTCTATTATTGTTCACCCAAATTCCGTTGAGTAATTTTTAATGGCACGAAAATATTCTTGAAAAATGCTTTCGTGAATATCTCTTACAACTTCAATGCTAAATGGATTTCTATATTTTTCCTTGCAAGATATTTTTCGGTTTAGGCTTTTCAGCACTTCCTTTAAATGCCAAGAAAGTAGTGACGCTAATCTGATTTCTTTCTGACGAAGAACGTTGTAAGTGTCTAATACGCCAGACATTATAGACTATCAAGCATGTTCAAACTTAGTTGCTGGTAACACTTTTTCAACTGAAAAGGAAAACAGCAAGAATCATTAGTTCATAATTAGCTAGCTAGCTATCTATGTCATAAAGTAGCTAGCTCCATATCTTAAAAGTCAGTGACTCTTAACTAAAATGGCAGCTTTTGACGGTAAAAATTTTAAAAAATGCCTAAACTTTATGCTAACTGTGACGATGAAATATGTTAGAACTTAAGAAAACAAATTCATGGAAATGGTAAAGAAGCCCTATACTTTAGGCTTTTTAACTCAATAAGTCCTATCCAGGCATACATTTAAAATCCATACACATCAAACAACAACTCTTCCGCCCAAGAAAGGAAAAATTGTCATGCAGCATTGATAGGGACTTGTGTTGTATGGTAGGGGAATTTGTTGTGTTTGACCGTGGGCGTGCGCGTGCGCGAGATGTGCGTTGCGCCAGAACATACATTTCCCTATCTCTAAAGGGACAATATTTGATATCATTAAACGATATAAATAATGGGTTAAGTTAAAGCTGGTTTATTATATACATGCAGGGTATTAATTTCAAAAATGCCATTTGTACTTGGCCACGATATGTGAAAATATGCCGGTGGAGCATAATTAATCACTGGCCTAAAATAAAAATAGGATCTTTTAATGTTAAATTTTCTCAGTATGGTACATTGGCCTTTGAAGAATTAATTTGTTCAAAAACCTTACTTGTTTGTTCATATTTGGTCCACATTTAGAAGTTTTGTTACAAAACCTGTATATATTGACCTCATTTAAATTGCTCAAATTCTGAAACCTAGAAAGTATAGCTAATACAAAATCATTCTTTATATCTATGCTTAAGTATATAGTTAAATAGGAATAAAATTGGTGATATGACAAATTTGTAAGAGCTTTTTTCATTTAAAAGACAATGCCAAAAAAGTGCAATACAGTTTACATTTCAGTGCTTCACTTAATGTACATTGCATGGGCCTGGTTAGTATATCAAATAAACTCATCATATTTACCTAGTACTTATATACATGAGTTCCAATGTTTACATTTTTAAGAGATTCTTGTGCATGGCCAAAAAAAGTCAGAAAATAGGCAGGCAAAAAAATGCAGACCTTGGTGAAGAAAGTCAAATTATGGTTAAAAACTTTTGTACTGTATATGTGTTCTAAATCTAAACTACATGCAAGTTATATATTTTTTTTAATTTCATTTTCAAAAGATGTCTCTACCTGAAAAAAAAAGTTTGGAATGGACTGGCACATGGCTTACCGTCTGCATTTTTTTGCCTGCCAATTTGCGTAAGAGGTTTGGGAATTATAAACAACACACGTCACGATGAAAGTCAGCTGCAAAATTTTCAGCCAACAAAATGTTTCTTAGAAATGTGACAGATAATTTAGCTAATTTGCCCACATAAGATTTAAAGAGAACACTGCCAGCTTCTCATCAAATATTTATAAAATTAGACTAAAACATTGACCAAGTAGGGTAATGACTTTAACAACATTGATATATATGGCTACTAGTTAGATGTTCACGTAATTTAGACGGTATACGCTCTAGAGCTAGCTAACTACACTAGCAGTTCTGCAGGGAAAGACAAACACCGCACATATATCAATTTAATTGTCGAGATAAATTTGCTTTATATCATGTTGAACTAAAAACGGTATCATTTTTTAACATATTTCTCAAACGAGCCTCTCTAAAGTCGATGCAAAATTTTAGCTGGTCTTTTTATTCACTCAACAAAATAAATCGGCCGCCATATTTGTTGTATTCTTGTTTACATAAAACTCCCGCGCAGGACACAGAAATAAATTTTTGGCAGGGCAATAGCTTTCATAAATTATTTTTCGGTATCATCATCATCATCATCATCATTCTCGGCTTAACGTCCGTTTTCCATGCTAGCATGGGTTGGACGGGGTATATTAATGACCCTCTTCCAATCTGATCTAGACTGTGTTAGATCTAAACTCAACTTCCTCTGTATCAAGTCTGTCCTTATAACCTCCTGCCAAGTCTTTCTCGGTCTGCCTCTGGGCTTTGCCCCAGGAACTATCAAGTCTCTACACTTTCTTACCCAATTATCCTCCTCCATTCTTTCCAAGTGCCCCAGCCAATTCAATCTTCTTATCTGGATCAGGGGCGGATCCAGTGTACGTCAGCGCCGTCACGCGACTGACATAATTTTTACGAAGAATCGTAAAAAATAATAGGGTACTGTGATCTTGCAGTCCCTGCGACCGTTGACCTTTATTTTACGGACCTTCCTCCTGTGTGACTGAGTTGATGGATACGGCAAAAAGCGACTGACATCCGAAGAATTTTCATGCAATTTGATTGGCTTGCCGGCCGAAATAACGTATTCTGATTGGTTTACAAAAATCTGACGACTTTGACCCATATTTACGGCATTCGAAATGTGACACAGCATGTATTTTTCAATAATCATTGAATTTTTTTGTAACCGATGCCGTGTAATTTGAATTTCGGACCAAACGAAAGCAATTAGGAGGTTTTTTTCGGACCAAACGAAAGCAATCAATGACTTTTCGGACCAAATGAAAGCAATCAAGGGCTTTTCGGACCAAACGAAAGCATGCAAGACTAATAAGTAACCAGGCATGGTGACTCACGACATGTGTGCTGCAATGAGATGCAATAATTTTTTTAAATGTGCAAGAAAGATACGTAAAGTTATTACATTAAGTCAAGTCTTTATGTCAAAAATATAATTACAGTTGCTTATAGATATTGGAACATATGTAGCTAGCTAGCTAGAAATTTCAATGCAGAGTGGGTTATTTTTTAAAGTCGTTGTTGTTGACCAAAAACTTAGAGAGTTCTGCAATTGCTTTATGGTAAGAAGATAATGCTTTATTATTCTTGTTATCTTAAACACTTGTAATAGCTAATAAAAGCACCTCCTAACTTTCATATGAAAAATCCTTTTTATACTTAATTTTTAATTTTCACGAAATAGGCCCAGAGCACATGTAGGCTGATAATAACTTCCTGCAGATGTTAATAGCTTACTACTAGGATATATCATCTTAGGAATTTTGATATTAGTACAAGTCTGTGAATTTTAAAAAAAAATTAATAATTCCTAACCAATTAGTCAAAGTGGCAATTTTATGTGGGTAGTATAAAAAAGCATACTTTTCGCTAATGGTAAGAGTCCAATAACTTGTGCAAAAATTAAAACAATGGCTTAAAACTTGATATGGTATAGTTTTAGACCAGATTGATGAGAGAGAGCCCAATATACATTGACCTATCATTGTAGATCTTAAGTTTTTTAATTTAGGCATTTTCGGGGACGCCGATAAGGCATTTTTTACAGCATATCTGTTTTAACACAGATACAAGTGCAAAAACCATTAAAAGCAATTTTTGTGGTTGAAATAAGTCAGATAGGAATTGATAAAACTAGTTTAAGCCCAAATTTTTAACCAGTACAAAGAAATTGTGAAGTACCGGAATGTTCAACTTAAATTATGTTGGTACAAAGGCTTAATCATGATTACGACTACGGTTTAAGTGATAAAATTTTTGTCTTTTATTTATTATGTTATCAATTGAATAATATTTGAGCAAACACATTTTGCAGAATAGGCAGTGACCAACCAAAAGGGTGCATATATGATTTATTCTGTAGTGCTACATCCGACATGTTGTATAATACAGAAGTTAGTTTCGACAATTTACTTATTTCCTGGGATAATTATTTTTAGCTCTTAAAGTCACTGGAAATTTGTTTGTACAGCTACATGTCCTAGCTACATGTTGGTGACAATACACTGGTTGACGTGCTACAACATTCCTTCATTAGGGTTTTTTCTTTACCCTGAGGTATATATATAGTAAGAATTCTGTTTTACTTTCTTGCTAAGAAGAACATCAAGGTAAGTCATTTATTTATTCCATCTTACATATGATGACGCCTCTTTGTACAATTAAACTGGTGTAACACAATAGAATTTGTGTGGAATGAAGCTGTTTTTACTTGTACTATCAGGCTTGGTTTAGTTTGTTTTGGTAGACTAGTTGCGGTAGCATGGTTAGTACTCTGAACACAGAAAAATTTTGCCACCTTTCGCCAAATACTTTAATTTCCCAGTGGTAAGAAAAATTATGCTGTGTCTCCAGACTGTACAGACACATCAAAAACCAAATTTCCTATTTTCCTCACTGTGGTGCAAAGTGCAAAGTTGAACCTGTATTTACATCATTAAATGCTAAAAATACTTATGCTCAGGCTCATATTCTGTTTTGTCTGCAAGGTGTTGATGAAGGATGTGATGATAATTTTAAAGCCAACCATTTTTGTAATTCTGGTTAAAACAATTCAAAAAAGTAAAAGCAAAACACCTTTTTTTGAATAAGCTTACTGTGCATAAATGTCTTTTTTCTTTCTTTCTGTTATATCAATTTATTTAATTTAATTCCCTGCTTCCCCTAGTTCAGCCTACTTTAGCATATAGCAGACTGTCCATGTCTGGAATAGCTAATATTACGTTATTAGGCATTTCCTAGACATGCTGACGAGCCCTGATATTGGGCGAAACAGTCTTAAAATATATGAATTTAAACTGTTGTTTTTAATTTTCATACACTTTTTTGCAACCCTTTAAAAGATGGTTTGTTATTTTCTTGTCCATTCGAAACTTTAGAGTAAAAAACGTCTCTAACAAAGCTAATAATTTAGACATTATTTAGGCCGTTTATAATGCGTAGAGGCTTAAAATAGCAAAAGTTTCCGGACCCGCCATGGGGGGCTTACAGCGCCCCCCATGACCCCCAGCTGTTCTGGGCGCAGCAGATTGCTTCGCTTTTTTTGGCTTCGCAAAAAATGTGACTGACATGTTAAAAATGTTGGATCCGCCCCTGTGGATAACATCTTTAATTCTACGGAGACTTAGCCTGCTTCTTAGCTCATCTGAACTCTTTCTGTCTCTCAGACTGGCGTTACACATCCACCTAACCATTCTCATATCATTCCTTTCTAAACGGTCAAGATCTTCCTGCTTCACTGCCCATGTCTCACTACCGTACAACATAACACTTCTTACACAGGCCTCATACAACCTACCTTTTACCTCAATTGACAGGACTCTGCTAGTCAACAAAGGAAGTAACTCTCTGAACTTTTTCCAAGCAGAACCTATCCTGCAAGTAACACTTCTTCCAACACCCCCTTCACTGCCCAACATATCACCTAAGTAACAGAAGTTCTCAACTATCTCTAACGAGCCACTGTTGTACATCATTAAAGCTGGAAATACTTCATTCTCTATAATCTCACCTTTGCAACGCTTGCATACAAACTGAATGTCAGCTCTTAACCTTCCACTAATACTACTGCACTTCTTATGTACCCAATGCTTGCAAGTCTGACAAAAAATTGAGTTACTACCAACCCCTTTCCTGCAAACTCCACAAGGCCACTTTCCAACTACAAGGTCACACTTGGCTGCAATGCTACTAATCATGACTTTAGACTTTGCTGTGTTTACCTTTAGCCCTTTCTCTTCTAGTCCTTTCTTCCACTTCTCAAACTTTTCAACTAATTCTTCCATCGACTCTGCTATGAGAACCAAATCATCTGCATACAATAACTCCCATAATTATATATAATTATCATAATTTAGAAGAGATCATGTGACCAGCCTGTTCCAGGGCCTTTTCGCCGCTATCAACTTATTAACAAGGCAAAATGCCCTGGGAACGAGGTTGATTGTCCGCATTTCTGGGTGATCTTGATCCTCGAATGCATCTCAATGTTGATCTTATGAGCGAAAAGCTGATTTTCGTTCTTATGACATTGGTTGCGACCGAGCTAGTATAGGGGGTCATTATAACCAGATTTTTCTAAAAAACACGGTCAAACTCTCATAAAAAATATCATACAGAATTTTGCTTGTGACGTCACAGCTGTTCATCACAAAAATCATGCCGTGTTTATCCATGCATATCATCACAAGTCCCTATAATGCCGTATTTATCCATGCATATCATCACAAGTCCCTATAATGCCGTATTTATCCATGCATATCAAGGTAAAGTCCCTAATATACTATGCACATCAAAATAAATGCTACAAATGAGTAAATTCACCCTCCCCTCCCCACACATCCGCTAATAATCATCAAAAATCAACGCATGCGCAGTACGATGTGAACAACTTCGAAGCAATCTTCGGACGTTGCTAAAATCTGTATATAATAAAGAGAAATGAGTTGGCTTAAGAACGCAATCAGCAAACTATATAGCACAGTGTCGGCACCAGTGGCAGCAACTCGCGACGCTCTTGCCTCCCGACTACAGAGTGTGCGGGATACCGTTGCCTTCTACTACAACAAGGCAAAAGAACATATTTCAGGGGGGACAACGCTTCACGACGAGGTCGAACAGGAGGCAAAGGAGGACTACACGGAGGATATTCAGGGCCCTGAGGACGATATCCAGATGTTGGAGGATGGAAATAGGATCAAAACATGGCGGTTCAACAAGCATTTGAACCAGCCCCTAAAGGATCCGATTATGCAAAAAATTGAACCCCACATGGAAATGCGTGTTAAGGTCGTGTATAGCTTCGGGTGTGATATTTACCAAGGTGGAGGCGGTGTGTCTGAATATCACAAAACCAAGAGCTCCGGGTCACTATCAAGTATAGCGGAAATCGAAGCGTTCGTAGAAGCATGCGAGATGAAGCGTCTCGATTTGGAGGATGGCGAGTTTTGGACTAAGGCTTATTTACCACCTGTTAGAACCACCGAGACCCCAGGAGCATACGAGGGCAAAATCGTTTTTGATCACGTTCAGATCAAGGTGATAAGCGCGCGCGAACCTCTCCTGGGATGCGGCCCTCTCCCAGAGGTGCATCTACGCTATGGATGGGAAAATAGAACGAACGGACAACTTATGCTTTTGGAGATGCTTAGGTGTAAGAGAGAGGGCAGACGTAGTACGGGGAATAGAGTTTCTTACAAAGCCAGCCCTCACATTAGCCCGAAAGTACTACGAGGACCCTAAGCTAAAGCGTAAAACGTGCGCCCTACGAGGCTGGTGGATCTTGAGGGCGTCGCCAAACAATTCGGGATCAACATCAGGGTCTTTGAGCCCAAGACAAACTCTGAAAAAGCTCCATGGCGACTCGTCTATGGGCAAAAGCAGTACAAAAAGGGTTTTGATACTATCAATCTTGGTATGCTGGATGGCCACTGTTTCTACATCAAGGATTTGGACGTGCTGACCCAGAAATGGGAATGTGAGGTATGCAAACAACTGTTTACCAAAAGCAACCACCTATCAAGGCATAAGAGGAACGAATGCGAGGGCGTCAGGACGACAATCATTTGCAAGGGTGGGAAGGTCAAACGTATTCCTAGCAAAGCGGAGAAGGTCTTTTACGATGAGGGTTTCAGCTACGATGCATCAAAATGGGTGGAATACATGTCGAAGCAAACCGGAAGGCATATTCATCATGCACTCTGTGGTCATGGAGGTGAACGCGTTATTCGCGAGGGTAAAAAGGAGTGGAAAGTAGATGGCTACGACCCTATCACAAAGACCGTCTATGAATACAACGGTTGTAAGTGGCACGGATGTCCCTGTCAGCCCGAGAGAAGCGACGCGGACAAGACTCGGTACGGTGCAACCCTGTCCAAGGAAAGGATGATACGGGAACAGGGTTACAACCTCGTCACAGCTTGGGAATGTGAGAAACCATCCAAGATTAAGAGGTACTTTCAGAAGGAATTCAGGCCCTATCCCCACTACCTGGTATTTGATTTCGAGGCCCTCCTACACCCTTTGAATTACCAGCAAACATCTGATTTAACATACCTTTCAAGAGATGTTCCTGTAAGTGTTGGTATTGCCGATAGTTTGAATAACCACCCGACGTTCATTGAGCACGAGAATCCCAAGGTCCTGGTTAAACAGTTTGTGGACCAGCTGGAAAAGAGGCATGCCCTCATTGTCGAAGAGGTAGATAGAATGTACCCCAAGCCCGACGATTTCGACATGCTCTCCAAAAAAGGCCGGGAGTTGTGGAACGAGTGGGTAAACCAAGTAGCTGTAATTGGGTTTAACAGCGGCAAGTACGACATCAACCTGATCAAGCGGTATTTTGTTGAAGAGATCACGCAAGGCGATAAGATCAGGGTAGCTAAGAAAGACAACGACTACATGTTCCTTACCAGCTCAAGGTTTAAATTTATCGACATCAAGAATTTCCTTGCTCCCGGCATGAGCTATGACGGCTGGTGCAAATCGTTGGAATGTAAGCTCCAAAAACTCGTGTTTCCGTATGAGTGGCAAACGAGCCACGGCAAGTTGGACCATGTTGGGCCTGTGGCTCACGAGAACTTCTATACCCGGCTAAGTGGGAAAAACCCACTATCCCCTGAAGAGTACGGGACATTCAGCGCTGAGTTTTACAAACGAGGCTGCATCACCATGATGGACTGGCTGCGCGAGTACAATCTAGCCAATGTGGAACCGTTCATTGAAGCCGTGGACAATACGAGGTTGCAGTATTACGACGATGGCATAGACATCTTGAAGGATGCGGTAAGTATTCCAGGTGCCTCGATGCGGTACGTGTTGAACAAATCCCTACGGTTGAACCCCAAGCTAGAGCTATGCGCTCAGGGAGACCCATGCAGGCACAGGTGCGAGGACTCTTGCTACACCAAGAGTTGTAAGAGTTGTAAACAGGTACAGAAAGAATGTGAAAAATGTACAAGGAATGAGGACTACGAGCTCTTACGGACGGGGATGGTTGGTGGCCCCGCGATCGTATTCTGTCGATACCACGAACGAGACGTGACGGGTATAAGATCTCACGTGTACAGCGAAACCCACAAGTGCAAGACCATTCTAGGGTACGACGCAAACATGCTCTACCCGAGTACCCTGATGCAAGACTTTCCCTGTGGGAAGGAACAGCTGATCAAAGTGGCTACACCAACATCGGAACACAATATCGAGATACTAACGCGAGGTGTGCGAGATGGATCGCTCTTTGGGTTTGCGCAGGTGGATATCGAAGTACCCGAAGATCTGCGTGAAAAATTCAGCGAAATGGCTCCACTATTTGTCGTCAAGGAGATACCCGAGAATCAAATCCCCGAGCATATGCACGAGTACTTGAAAACTACGGGGCGCAAGCGTGTTCCAGGTACGCGTAAGCTTCTGGGGTTGATGGGAGCTGAAAAAATCCTACTGTATACCCCCTACTAAAATGGTACCTTTACCATGGGCTGAAAGTGACTGCCCTTTACCAATTCCTCAAGTACACTCGAGGTAGGCCCTTTGAATGGTTTCCAGAAGAGATTGCCAATGCAAGACGCCAGGCCGATAAGGACCCCGATAAACGTATTGCGGGAGATACGGCAAAGTTGAAGGGGAACAGCTTATACGGCAAGATGATTGAGGACCTAGCGAGGCACGCAGATACTACGTTTACGAGGGATGAAAAGGAGGTTGATGCAGCCCTGCGGAGTCCATACCTAGAGGATCTTGAAGAGATCGGAGATGCGTACGAGCTCAGAAAAGGCAAACACAAGTGTAGTATCGATAGACCTTACCAATGCGGTATCGCGGTGTACCAACTAGCCAAACTTCGGATGTTGGAATTTTACTATGATTTTCTCGACAAGTACGTGGATCGTCGAGACTTTGAGTATATCTACATGGATACTGACAGTGCGTATTTTGCCATCTCTGGGGAAGAGTTGAGAGATGTCGTTCGCCCCGAACTGCTTGACACTTACGACAAGGACGTGAAAAACTGGCTAGTCACCGATAAATACTCGAGTCGAACGGGAGGATTATTCAAAGCGGAATTCATTGGGTTTCGGATGATTGCCCTGACGGCCAAGTGTTAATTCATCGAGGGCAAAGAAGCTACGAAATTTTCATGTAAGGGTATGTCAAAGAGGCAAAATGCTGTGACCTGGGGTAGATACCTGAGTGCGCTAGGGGGTGGTATGGACAGGGCGAAAAACGTAGGTTTTCGGGTACATGAGCAGGGTATGATTACGTACGAACAGAACAAACTCGGTCTCTCGGCGTTTTATGACAAAAGAGTCGTGCACGATGCCGGGGTACATACCTTCCCGCTTGCGGCTTAAGCATTTTTGAATAACGAGGTTTTCCAAAAGCTGTCCAAAGTTTTGTAAAGGTACCACTTTACAAAACAAGTACAATATGGAGGGGACCAGGAAATGCACACACTGTAAGCAAACCCTACCACTAGACAACTTCAGGGTGATTCAACATAATGGACAACAAACAAGGCAATGCATCAAATGCCTTGATATAGATAAGGCATCACAGGAACGTACCAAGTGCCCACATAAAAAACGAAGACGCCAATGTCCAACATGCGATCGCCCTGCTTATCAGTATAACTTAATTCTAGCTAGGATTCATAGAGCCTTAAATCGTGATACAGAGATAACATCCACAGAATATCTGGGATGTGATATTATAACATTCATGAAGCACATCCAGGCCCAATTTAAGGGCGGTATAAACTGGGGGAATAGAGGGCAGTGGCAGTTCGATCACAAGATACCAATATAATACAGGGAGAACGGGGTATATCCTAGCGAAGAGGTGCAAATTGCAAGACTCCACTACACCAACATGCAGCCCATGTGGGTTTCAGATAACCAAACGAAAGGTCATCGATATATATCCGGGTAGAATGTAGTCCAGCGCGGTTGATAAAACACACTTCCTATAAATGGGAGTGTGTTTGTATATTGCGGTAATTCTACCCTATGTGATAGTAATACTATTCTATCTAAAATTTCAACATACAATAAAGAGAATGTCAGAGCTCGCGACTATATTTGACGTCACCTCCGCAGAATTTTTTGAACATGTCGAAAAACCAACGGATCAACGCCAGGCCTTGAAGGATGCCCTACGTAAGGGCAAGGGGCATCTCTTGCCGAAGAAATGTACAGAGGGCTTTGTTGACAAGGCACCTGATGAAGCCATCGAAAAAGTACATACCGAGTATGTTCAACGAGAATTACAAGAGAAGGGGGAAAGGACAGCCAGGGCGTTGACTACCCACGTGGTCAGCCTATACGCGAACATGGTTGGAAACTTTGTGGACATTGATAGTGCTGACGATTTACGCAAGGATATTGAAGATGACCCCATTATCCGAGATGCCATGACAGACCTCGGGATTCTTGTGTACTGCACAATTGGTAGGTGCCTAGCGCCCATATTGGTGGTAGGCCACACGGCGCGGCATATGAGCAAAAAAGAGGATGAGGTGGATACCAAGGAGAAAGAGCCTTGAGGATCGGGGTAAAATTTATCTTATAGCCCTTCAGAGCTATAAGATAAATGACTGAAGAACAGAAACAAGAAGAGAGCGTCATCACAGCAGTAAAGCATCCAGGAAGGGTTGCGCAAGGGCACAAATTGGCAGCACTGATGAAGAAAAGAAAGGAAGAAATGAAACAACAAGAGAGTACTGTAGAGCCTACAGTCAAAGCCTCTTCTGGTACCAGTTCCGTACAGTCGGTCTACCTGTACGGCGTCGGCACGCTTGCCGTGCTCTCGATAGGAGTGGGGGCATGGTACAAATTTGCAGGAAAACGTAGTGGAGAATCCCACAAGCCCGCGATTCACCCCGGGCCTCAACAAAAGGATAAAACTCCTGAAATTTTCAAAATGCATTAAATAAATGAGTACTCACGCAAGCAACGTTACACCCAAGGAAAAGGAAATTTTGGATATGCTCTACGAGACCGTCGTAGATCTATCTTTCACATTCGCCTATGCCCTAGCAGGTAAAAAATTCCTAGGGATAACGAGACCCTCTGCAAAAATGGACATGAACGATGTCCTCAAAATGACGGCGTACTTCGCCGCAGGGAGAGCGAGTCGTGAGATGGCTCTCTCCAAGGGGTGGATTCCCGCGAGTATCGTCCCCAAGCCCCCGAAATAATAAATGGTTGTTGTAGATCCCATCAGAATCGATAAAGAGATTAAACAGTTCCAACAGGACGAGAATTACCTATGCTTATACACCCTGTTATCCCACGACATTGTACCGAGGTACATTGAACTATTGAAAACACCGATCAAGATACCTTTTTTTTACCCCGGACCCTGCCCTGTCTTGTAAGAAAAAGCGCAGCTTGCTGATCGATATCGCAAAGTATTACGTTTCCTACAGGGCAAGATAGTGTTTAATCCTCTTCCCCTTGTCTACAAGACCATAGACTGCCCCGTCTGTGGTGGGCATCTTGTAAACAACCCTGGAGGCGTGTGGGTTTGTTCCGGCTGCCTTTCCACTATCCCGAAAATAGATAAGAAAAAATGGTGCTATCAATAAAAATGCTAGATGTGGTCCTTCAACCCCACACAGCAATCTTTACAGGCCCGACAAGCTGCGGAAAAACGCAACTTGTCCTGGACCTGCTTGAAAATGAATATAAAAAACACTTTTCCAACATAGTCATTTTGTGCCCGACCATACAGTGGAATACGACCTACCTTGAGAGGGCCTCGCTCTGGCGGGACGACTATGTGTTTCTGATAGACCCCAAGGATCAACTCTTTGACTGGATACAAAAATTGTCCTCGTTGTTGGCGGGTGAAGAGACGTTGTTTGTCGTCGACGATATGATAGCTGACGAGACCCTCGACAAGAGGAGACAACCCCTGCTTGAATTGGCTATTTCAGGTAGGCATCGCAGGCATAGTTTATGGCTCCTAACGCAGTCGTATACTGCTTTGCCCAAGAATCTGAGGAGACAGAAGAAGCAGCTATTCCTCTGGTATCCTCATGAAAGGCCCGATATGAAGATGATAGACGAGGAGACTAATATGATTTCAGACTGGGATGATATAAAAGCTGGGTTGAAAAAATCCAAGCACGCATGCCTGTATGTGAGATTGGAGCACCCTAGGGCTTGGAAAATCCTCGAGTGACCATACAAAAAATCCGATTTTACCTGAAAATAGAACAAAGATGTCTCCTGCAGCGGTTGATTATTTCCAAAGAAAACAAGTCCGATCATTTTATATCCAGGATAAAGGTCAATGTATTGTAGCCTCCGATGTTTGGAGAGCTGTAGGATATAAACGAAGGGCTGGGGTACAAGCCATTTAGCGATATGTTCCTGACAAGTATAAAATGCGATTAGGTGACGCTATTACTGGTCCTGGGGGTGTACTCAGATCTGAGTACACCCAACCAAACACAGTTTTACTGACTGACGCCGGCCTATATTGTTTTTTGTTGAGGTGTGGTCAACCTGAAGCAGAATCATTTTTGGAGTGGGTTGTAGAAGAGGTGCTACCCAGGGAAATGCGAAAGCTTGCCGCAGCAATCGAAGAATGAGATATTGCCATGGCGGTGTTGGCGGGTGATCTAGAGGATAGAGATAATCAGCTCATGGTGCTGGGGGATGAAATTGAGGAGCTCCAGGAACAAGTAGAAACACCTCGGCAACGTGCCGTGCCTTACCTCGAAGATCCTCAAAAAGATAACGGTATGGTCATTATCCAGAAGAACAACAACGACCCCTTTCCATACCTGGCCATCTGTGGCCAACAGGGGTACGTGGCACAAAAAATACAGAACAAACTTGTTGACTACCCCAAGGGTGAGATTGTTGTACTAGCAGAGACCCCGAATGCTATTGTACACTACAACTGGCTCAGGGAGCGTGGATGTATTGAAGTCAACCCCGAGCGTGTGAGACATTTTAGACTTGGTGAGCACTACACGCATGAACGTCTCCTAGAGCTCGGGGAATGATATGTCGTAAGCAGACGCTAATTTTACTACTCTTGTGGGTAGTAAAATTACCACATCATATAGCAGAAAGGGCTCTAAACCCCTCCCCTATGGAATATCATATTGACCCGTTTGGCTTCATGCTTCCATATATTGGAATATCAAAAGATGGAGGCATACATAAAAACACAACAATTTACAAGGGATTACGATAATATCAATGAACCCGTACTACGATGTTGTATCAGGGCAAAGTCAGTGACTGGTTATTGTCCTACCTGCTTGGAAAATTTTAAATATCGAGATGGACTCTACTATGAAGGTTTTGAATACCCTACCGACGAAGAGCTTTTAAACAGGTTAGCGTCGGGCGAAAAAGCATGGGGGACATTTGCAGAAAGCGAGATAGACGAGGATCTAGAGGCTAATATTCAACGCCTGGGGCTCCATATTGTTGATGTTAAAGAGAACAACTATGGTGTACTCTGTTACCAGGTCATCAAAGATAAGGAGTTGAAGCTGTCGGATTTGGCCGATATATCAACAATAGGCGACATACTCAAGTTTGCCATAGAAGATAGGCGCCTAGTCGATATTGATCTGGAAAATGAACCCAATGTTATCGTATAACATTGGGTTCATTTTCAAAGGTATCGTATATGGGTACCCGTTCTACACCCTACAACGCCTGAAGAACTACTACCACTCCTTGACATGCTCCGGCCGTACCTGAACGTCCTCTGGAATAAGCATGAGTTCCTCCGAAACGAAGCTTCTTTCAAGGTCGTCCTTCAAATAGTACAAAACACGACTACCTACCACGATCCTATCCATCCTGTAAGTTTGTCTGCTCCAAAAGGCGTCAGTTGCGCGTCTTTTAGAGTCGCCATGCTCCTCCCCTGGCTGTAGCAGATAGAGATATAAACCATCCTCGGGTAAGGGTTTTTCCTCGGGATATTGTTGCCCTTTTGCAAGTGGTACCTCTTCGAGTTTAATAGCCCTGTTAGGCTTTAGGCCAATCATAGCAGTCTTGGTATTGTTTAAATTTTTCACGATAGTGTACAAGTGTTTGACCCACGTACTACTAATCTCCCCAGAAACCAACTCTTGCGCATCCTGAGGCTTAAAGAGTCTTTCAGCAAGTACCTTATTGTAGGATTCGACAAAGGCTGTAAACGTATGGTGGTACTTAGTGGTGGACCTCTTAATTTGCACCCCCTTGTCCTCTAACAATTTTGTTACTGCTGATTTGAATTCAGAACCATTGTCACATTGAAAAATCTTGGGGTATCGTAAAGGTCCCGCTTTATAAATGTCTTTGATCATGTCCGCGACCTCGCTGGCTTTTTTGGTACGTAGAGGCCTAGCTACCTTATACCTCGAAGCCACGTCAATGCCTGTCAGTATGTACTTATACGTATTTCCATACAACTTGTCATGAGGCATATACAGCAGATCAAATTGGTGGATCTCGTTGGGTGTTGTAATAGTAAAATGGGGGTAATCGATACGTTTCGGGCCCTTGATGTGTCTCAGCCACAAGAGTTGCCTGGACAGCCAGTGAGTGACTAGCTTTTTGGATAGACCGCTCTCCTTCGCGAGCAACCCTAACCCTAACCCTAACCCTAACCCTAACCCTAACCCTAACCCTAACCCTAACCCTAACCCTAACCGGTCCATATATGTTCTGGGGTATAGGAAATTTGGCTTAGTTTTTCCGCCTCCTCCTCTGTAGTGATATGTGATGCTTTTGACATGTTGTTTATTACATGTCAAAAAACGTTTACAGATATTTGTATGCTACAAAACCTAGCAGAGATAGGGAGCCAACAAGGAAAGTGAGTTCACCATCCTGTTGTTTCTTGGAGGGTGTGTAATAATCGGACAATTTGGGAACCTTATCATTCCAGGCGATGTAGTATTTGTACATGTCGTCCTCCAGCCCTCTCAAGCTCTTACCAGCCTGTAGTTGTAATTGCTGTTGTTTATTGAACCAGTCGATCTTTGTTTGGCGGTCCTGTACCCATTGGGCTTGAGCTGATTGTAGCTCCTCCATTGCTTCATTGTGCCTTTTCCTTTCCGCCTTGCCATGCCCCGAAAGTTTAGAAAACAAGAAGTTCGTGCCGCTGAAGGCTAATGCGTTAATCGCGGCCCCTGCAACAAGAACAGCGATAGTTGCCATTTATTCTGAGATGAAACGATTTCCCTTTGCAATGTTCTCGCTCGCCCACATAGGCTGAGTGTTGGTGTAGTGCAGTCTTTTCGCTACCTCATCAAGCGATGGAGCATCCCCATTTTCCTTATATTGAATTGGCACCTTGTGATCAATGTGCCACTCTCCATAATTGTCCCAGTTCATACCCCTGGAAAGCTGCTTGCCAATATGGACCCGCAGTGTAGCGATATCGCAACCTAGGTACTCCTGACAGCTGAGTTCCTTGTTTCCCTTCAGGGCATCGTGGGCTCGCATCGTACAACGGAAGCGAGATGTCCAGTAGGATCGCATATGGGGCATATTGCTCTGTTTTTGATGGTCGCAGATGCTTCCACCCCCACAGTCTTTACACCGAGATCTCCGCCTTTCATGGTGGCAAATCTGACTTCCCTTGCATTCCTTACATTGTTTCCTCAATTTCTCATGGTGGCAAATCTGGCTGCCTTTACACTCCTTGCAATAGGCCCTCCGCCTTTCATGTTCACAAATCTCACTTCCCCCACAGTCCTTGCAGCGAGACCTCTGCTTTTGATGCGGGCACTTTGTACGTTTCTGTGACGCCTTGGCTACGTTCAAGCATTTGACGCACCATTTTGTCGTTTGACCATTACCCCTGATCCTAAAATTGTCCAAAGAATAGTTTACCAAAGATAGTGTTTACATTTTTGGCAGCTCTTTTCCATATTGATTTGTATTTGTCCCAGGGACAAATACAAATTGTGGTCACTAATATTCCACGGAATGAAGCCGCATTTATTCCGAGTGCTTCCCCTTCTTACAGTCCTTACATTGAGACCTCCTTTTTTCATGGGGGCAAATCTGACTGCCCTTGCAGTCTTTGCAGTGGTACTTTATTTTCTCATGGGGGCAAATCTGACTTCCTTTTCATCACTCTAAATTCATCTAGGGTTAACACTTTTTTACAATTTGAGCAGCTCCTGTTTTCCATATTGATTTGTATTTGCCCCTAGGACAAATACAAATTGTGGTCACTAATATTCAACGCCGTGAAACCTACCATCTAAGATGTTCAGCTGGGCATCCTGAAGCAAGTACACGTAGCAGCGTATATCCCCGGTGCCGTCGGCTTTCTTGGTCATGTGCAACATGATGCCGTCACTTAGGCGTTGTAGGGGTCTTCCGGAACCATGTAGAATAGGATCAGGAGAGGTTCGGAAATCGATGAACAGGGCGTAGCGCTCATTGAAAAATTGCCCAACGGTCACCTTGGAATCATGACTCCCAAATAGATTTACAGCCCCCTCAAAATGATCCTTACCAAGCATGGCATGCGAATACAGTTCGTTAGGCTCGCCCTCAACGGTGATCGAGATCTTCTCAATCTTGGGATTTTAGAACACCTCGTTGGCACCTGAATAAGCTTTCACTTTTGCAGGGTCCACAAACAGTAGCAAGACACCCTTTAGACTCTTGGCCGGTGTATCAATTTGTAAATTGTAGCTGGTATCTGCTTTATGTATGTATGTTTCTTTATTTAACGTTGGTCAAATTTACAAGATAGCTTTCGCTAATAAAAACCAACTAACGTAACAAATAATAATAATAATAATAATAATGAAAAATAACATTCTGGGCAAAGATAAATTAAAGTTTACAATTCATATTTTACACTTTTTTTTTTTTTCATCAATTTTTTTTACATATTTTACAATTACATAAAATAGAATCCTGGCAGGCTAATTTAACCGTGAACTCTTCAATGGTTGAACTATTTTTAATTTCACGGGGAAGATTATTCCATATCCAACAACTTTGATACAAGATGGAATTTGTACCATAGGTAGTGGTTTTAGCTTTAGGTAAAGTCAAAGAAGGGCCTGTCCGGAGGTTATGCTCACATTGGTATGTGTTAAAACTAAATAGGCACCACATGAATTCAGGGTTCAGATTCTTAATGCTTTTAAACACCTCTATTGCTAAAGTTTTTAAGTGGCGTTGGTGGATGGATTTGTCCTTGTATTTTTCTAAAATGTCAATATAGTCAGCTTTCACTATATCGTATACAACCTTCAATGTTTTATAATGTACTCGCTCTATTTTACTATATGCAGTTTTACTGCAGAACATCCAAATAAGGGGTGCATAGTTAAATTGACTCTGTATAAAGCTTGAGCTGAGTATTTTTGCTTTGGGTTGCGATAAATAAGGTCGTAGTCTTCGTAATGCATGAAGTTTAAAATTTGCCTTCGAGTACAAGTTGTTTATATGTTGATTGAAGTTTAATTTATTGTCAATTTGAATACCTAGGAGTGTAACGTGGTCAGACTCATTTAAAGTAACTGATTCAAGTGGTAGAGTGATTTTATCTCTTGTTTTTTTACCTAGTATTATAAATTGAAATTTAGTTGGGTTGGCTTTTAGTGAGTTGATTTTAAACCAATGTTTTAAACCATGTAGTATCATGGTGACTACTTTGCTTCTAAGAATTCGTTCATAGGGTAGTGCCAATCTTGCGTAACGTGACATCATGGCACTCGCCAGGCCCTCGTGGTTGACCTTATCAAACTCCAATGAAATATTGGTGATCTTGTAGGTAGCATCCGCTGCCTTGGCCTCGGTGGACCCCGATGTTGCCGTACCCCCATCTTTGATCACGTCGCCGTACGACGCGAAATGTAGAACGAACTGCAATCTGTCATACAGCCCAGCCTGATAATACGGCAAGTCCCTCGTTAGTTCGAACATTTTACCGAGGGGGACGGAAAAGGTGTTCCCATACGCAGCAGCAATAACCTTTTCTTCATCTGTGCCAACGTGGTCGGTAGCCTTTACCTGCAGGGCCCTGATGGTACCGTCATTAGGATTGATCCCCTCTAGAATCAGGCTATTGTCACGATCGAATTTGGGTAACCAGAGATCCCGGTAGACCGCGAGGGGTCCATAGTCGCTTATATTTTGAATTTCATTGCCGTTTAGGGTGATGCGTAGATTTCGCACTAGGCTCTTCCCTATGTTGCTGACTAGGGTACGCTTCGTGTTGGTCCCTGTAAAGGGACAGGTCAAACAATAACCTGATACTACCTGGAAAAATAACATCATTATGCCCCATGTTGGGGATATCCACGTACAGGTCCTCATTCTGGTTAATTGTGGAAGGTACGTGGCTTACCTTGACACGCTGCCGCCTACCCTTAATACCAAAAAGCTGTTTCATTTCTGCGTAGGGGTCCAATGTAGTTCCGAATGCACTCATTTATTTAGAATGATTTTTTTAAATAAATGCCAACGAACCCAGCATATGAATACGATATTTTGGATGATGATGGTGGGAAAGATGATAGGCCTGATGATACTACGCAATCAACGCCAAAACCTCCATCAACGCCAGGGCCTTCAACCCAGGGAGAACAGCAGGGTGTTCCAGGGTCTAGAGCAGAGGAAATAACTAAAAAATTTAAAGATCCACGACCTCTACAAAGTTCTTAAGAAGGTTCCGAGGGCGGGGAGGCTTATTGCGATACCTTACGATGATTTTAGGATGGAAGGGGAACGTCTTTATTTCATAAAAATAGACCTTACGGTATTCATTACAAAGGAGCAGGGTGGGTTGCGAGCTGCCGGGGAGATGGCCAAGAGATTGAAGGCAGATCTCGTGCAGGCCCTGGGTTTCCCAGACTATCTCACTACGCCAGGCGGGGGTAGGGAAGCGGTACAGGCACTTGGGCAACAGGCGGGTGATCTTGAGGATAAGGGGGGCGGTGATAGCATTTCGATGCAATCTATAGAATCTATAGAGGAATTTGTAGATGCCACGGAGAGCTTTATAGAAGATACTTCATTTGGCGGTACTGATGAAGTATTCACTGAACGCGAGAGAAATGGGCTTAACCTCGAACTTCAAACTATAAGAGGTAACTTGAAGCAACTGAAAAAAAAGATGATCTTATACGATAGCGAGATTGGCAAGGCGGAGGGCAAGGTGAAAGAACTCGAGAAGCAGAAAGCCGGGGCAGCCAAGTGACAACAAGATATCCTTGATGGGAAAATCAAGGAGCTTGAGGATAAAATTGAAAAATTGAACGATAAAAAAGAGGCTGCGCAAGATGCACATGGCTTACTTTCCTCCCAAATTTACAGCCAGCTGAAGGTCATCAAGGAGACGCTGATGAAAATTGCCGGAGATGACACGTCTTTGCTTGAGAAGCTTAAAATCTTATTCAAAGAGCAGGGTCTGACCATAGCGAGTATCGTGTCGGCTGTTGGTCTACTGATTTCCACCATTGTACTCGCCGTTACAGGAGGAAGTGCCGCAGCAGGTGCAGGAGGAACTGCCGCAGGGAAGGGGTTTGTAGAGAAGCAGTTGGAAAGATTGGGAATATTTCTGAAATACTTGGCAGGTAAGGCAGGTGCTGCCTTGCCTGGCATTATGGGTACCGTAGTCTCATTCTTTCTCAGAGTAGCGGCAACAATTATCGAATACGCAGCCAAGCATCTGTACATGGCAATCGCGGCTGCCGTTGGGTTTGTTGTGGTCTACGTTGGAGAGATGAAAAAGGCCTAATATGATCTATTTTTTCAGCCATATGTAGGCAATGATGAGGCCTACCCCTGTCGTGATCAATGCGGCCTTGGTATCCTCGTGCTGTTGTGGGGGTTCCCTCTGTTCAGGTGTAGTATGTTTGGGAGGTGTTTTGATAGCTGCCACATGTTTGATGGTATGCCCCATGGGCTTAGGTGGTGCTTTGATAGCCGCCGTATGCTTGATGGTCTGCTCCATATGCTTAGGGGGTGCTTTGATAGCTGCCGCATGTTTTATGGTATGCCCCATAGGCTTAGGGGGTGCTTTGATAGCTGCCACATGCTTGATGCCCCGCTCCGTAGGCTTCTCATTAGGAGGCTTCGCACTATTCACGTCAACCTGGACCCCCGCATTTACATTGGCAGGCGCGATCAAGATGTTGTTGTTATAGCCCGAGATTTTACCGATGAGCAGGTTCATATCGGAAGGCAACATGTAGACGCTGGGTATAACCGCAAAATTCACCGGCGTTCGGGCATATTGCAGCACTTTTTGAAATTGACTTATATCCTGCCCTACATTCTCCTGACGTAGTACCATACTTTCAAATTTTTGTAGCAAAATCTGCCTGGCTGTATAGTTGTCCGCGCCTGACCCGATTAGGGATGCCTTGGCCCCCGCCTGCGAGCCAAGCAACAAGACTACGTAGACCCTAATACTTTCGCTTAGCTTTGTTAGACCTTCCGACGTTAGGCCTTGACTTGTTGGTATGATGAATTTAGCCCAATCACCATCGACTTGTGCCCACCATCTTCCGTTAGTTTTTGAGGCACTTACTGATTTGGTTTTGTACAGACCGTTGGGCTCGGCAGCATATTCGCGACATACCTGCGCGTAGCCAGAGGTTGAATAAGGGTTTTTATACCGGGAAAAACCATCGTTAAAAGACATTGGTATTTTCATCCTTGCCAGAATGCGACGCATGTGGTAGTATACATGAAATTTGAAGATGGAATAGACAAGTGGCACGGAGCCCGTCATGTGCTTGGCAGATATGCCTAGGGCCGTGGTTGAGCAATGGGTGGCAAAATTAACCTGAATGTTCCAGTAGTCCAGAGCTTGTCCCTTCCAGCCCACTATGACAGGGTCATTGAGGTAGGTTGTTGGAACCTTGATGGGGTATTTGGTAAATTCAGGGAATGCCATGGGAATGTGCGACTCCATCGATACATACAAGTCCTGATGCCCCAAGTTTGTTACACCAAGTGGCCATTCTCCCCTGTTGGACTTGTACCTTGCCTTGGGGTTGTATGAGTAGATATTCATTCCTTTCTTCTAACAAAGGGATGAAGCAACTCTACATCACTGATATTGCAAAGCCCACGATGTTTGAAGACTATCTGGGGCAGGATACAAGAATTGCCTTAAAGTCCATCAGTATTAGACCCATGTGGCTGAACATTTACACGGACAATGATTTCACCATCCGTAAGACGGGGCCTGATCAGAGGGTTACCCGAATAGAGATCCTGAACGGCCTCTACAAGATCGAGGATCTAGCAACTATTGTCAACAGTCAGGCACAGGACAAAATCAAGCTGTTTGTCCTGAAAATGGAATCTGCAGGCTCCGTGTCAGTGATGGGTACACGTTGGTTTTTAACACGCAACTGCAAGAGCTCTTGGGCCTACCTGCTCCAGATGGTGGTAAGTATTACACAAAGGGAGACTATGATTCCTTCTACAAGACTGATGTTTATCAAAGATTGAGACTTGTTTGTCCCCAGTTGGATGAAGACGACTGCCTGCTAGATGGTAAAAAGTCTAAAATTCTTGCTTTACTCCCCACCAAGGAGCTAAACGCTTGGGGGGACATGCTGACCTGGAGTTTTGACACTCCGATCTACCTACTTTTGAAGGGTTCTACGGATCGCCTCGAGTTTATGTTGACAGATGAATTCCACCACGACAAAAATGTTTCGTTCACTGGAATTACAATGTGCTTACTCATAGAATAAATGGCTGATATAACTGAGCTGTATCCAAATTTACCAAGTGCGCCTGCGGAAAGCGCGGACATACTCGAGGGAAGCCAGGCCTACAGGCTCAAAAAGATTGAAGATATTGAACAGTATCTGCGAAATGAGATTAAAGAGCGGGACAGGCTCGCGAAAAAGTTTAAAATGCATGGGGTCTGGATCCGATACTGCGACCACGGACTGCTGGGTATTACTATAGTAACGTCGGGTGTCGGAATCGGGGCGTTGGCCTCGGGTCTTGGGGCTCCGCTCTGTATAGCGATGGGGGGTATTACAATCGCCGTGGGAGTTGGACAGGCAGGTCTTAGAAACGCCGGTAAGAGGCTTGGTGTGAAAGCCAAGAAACATGAGGCAATTAGGCTACTCGCCGAAACAAAATTGAACTCCATCGTAGATCTTATCTCAAAGGCTGTAGAAGATGGGGTGTTTGAGAACCATGAGTTTAGTCTCATTACGCAGGAGAAGCAAAGGTATATGCTATTAAAGGAACAGATGCGACAGCGTGTTAAGAGAATTGTCGACTCCATCAATGAACGGGAGCGTGCTCAGCTAGTTGCGAGGGGGAGACAGGAGGGCAGGATTGAGTTTTTAAAAAAAGTTCAGTCTGTACAATATGCAAGCAGTATATAGAGCCTCCACCTGTTTACAAACCTTAGTTTTATATATTTTATAGGTCTTGTATGACCTATAAAATATAGGGTTTTTTAATCCTCACCCAGCAGCCATTTATTCAGGCTTTTATACCTACATTCTACAACATGCACCTGAGGGTAGTAGTTGCTACCCTGAACGTATATGGATGATATCGCCAGCATACCACTAAGTTTGCAGGGCTCATTATAGGGCACTGGTTGGCCATGGAAGTTGGTTGTGATTGCGTCCTTGTAGTATTTAAGCTTGGCGTTAATATAGCGACCTTTCTTGACCGGCTCCGTCGTCAATTTTTGAGATATAAGCTCCTCGATCTTGTTCCAAATTTGACGATATTTTTCAATCCAATCGGGGTACTCCTCAAAATCAATACTCATCGCTGGTACGGCACTAGTATTGTATTGACTCACTCCATTGGACCAGACCCCAGGTGTCTTTACCCTCAGGGCTACCACGAGGTCCCGTGTATGATACCCCACGATGTACCGTTGATCCTTATCCTTGTTGGAAGGAATGGGGCCTGACACTGTCAGATGGTCCACGTTGATATCATTGATGTCGGTAAAGGTAGTCGCAAAGTTGTAGAATTCTCGAGGTTTCACAAGCTCATTCTCAAATTTCAGCATCATTTATTGAATTTAAGGCAAGGGCCGAGGATTGCTTCTCCTCGCACATACACAGCTACCCCCGTTATACGTGATATATTCCTGGTAGCAGTACCAGCACAGTATTTTAGCCTTCACCACAAACCTTCGTCCACAGCTACACCTATCATACTCATCGAGTACGCGTTCACAGTCCTTACATTGTTCCATTTAACTTATAGTTTGTTCACATCTTACTGCGCATGCGTTGATTTTTTATGATTATTAGCGGATGTGTGGGGAGGGGAGGGGGAATTTACTCATTTGCAGCATTTATTTTGATGTGCATAGTATATTAGGGACTTTACCTTAATATTCATGGATAAATACGGCATTATAGGGACTTTTGATGATATGCATGGATAAACACGGCATGATTTTTGTGATGAACAGCTGTGATGTCACAAGCAAAATTCTGTATGATATTTTTTATGAGAGTTTGACCGTGTTTTTCTGCAATCATATCAGCTCACCGCTTGTAGAAGGCTTTGCATTCTTTTGCCATTGCACCATTCGCAGCGAACACCAGTGGTGTGAACGTACCATTCTCGATTTGCAACACCCGTTCGTTGTACTGTCGCTTCTTCTCTCTCTCGTTCATCTGAAAGCATCTCTTAATTTCTGAACGCCTGTAACTCTGAGCGTGTAGGTTAAAAACCCTTTTACGTCAAAGAATACTCTTTGGCAAGGCGTCCAGAAACCGAGAGCACTGATGTCAAGACGTGCTTCCTTCTGGATGTTTGCTGTTCTCTCTCAAAGACCCTCTCCGTTGACCTCAATCAGCATTGGCTCCGTCTTTACGTTATGACAGACTTATTTTAAGAGTGAGGCGGTGATGTTACGCAGTTCGTTCTGTCGCAGGGTGACCATGCCCCCTTTTTTACAAGACAAGGCATGGCAAAGGTCGAATTTTTCACCACATACGCATTCTGTCGGGAGTCGCTCGAGGTTCCAGTTATACTTTATTCTGATTGCATTCCAAAACTGCTGTTTATTCAGATCGTAGCCCCACTCTTTCAGGGGTAGTGTTGTCAGCCAGTTCGAAACGCCACTTTCAAGGTTGGTGTCGTTCAAACGTTTTTCGGCATCCGCCATTTCTTCTCGTAGGCTGTCGAGCTTAGCTTGTTGCTTTTGTCTCCGTTCTGCCTTGATCGCTGATTTCGTCTTGCCACCTTCTACCTGTGTGTCTAGGATCATGTTCTTTAGATGGAGCGTGACCTGGCAGGAATTTTCATATTCTTCATTTGCTGTTCGAGTAACATCTTTCAAACCAAGGCCTCCAAGACGTGGCGGAAGGGACAGGAGTGATCTTTCTCTATCATTAACGATATGTCCACCAGTAATGGCTGGGATGAACTGATGTCTAAGGACCTCTTCGAACTGTTGTAAGTTGTTTTCAATCCCTGAGATTGTTCTGAGGAAGTACGTCAGCTTATGTTGATATCCAGCAATGTAACAGCCGTATGCTGCTTGCGGTTGTGTTGTCGCAATCCGAGAAAGCAGAGACATTTCATTCACCCATTTTTTGACCAATTCATTAACGTACTTTCGCTTGTACTGTTCGCTTCCTATCACCGACCCGAGATGTCTTTCTCCTTCAGTGGTTATTTTCACCCCAAAGTAATACAGTATACCCAAAGTAATACAGTATACTCCCGTTAACTCGAACCTCCAAGGGACCGGAAAATTAGTTCGACTTAACGAATGTTCGACTTAAGCGAAGCTCTCGTTAAGTCAAACTTTAGGAAAAATAAGATAATAGTTCGAGTTAAGGCGATTTTTCTTTTTTTAAAAAAACTACTAAAGTATCACATTTTGTATAGTCAAAGATTACTGATTTTGATAATAATCTCGAATATCCACTTGTTTCAAATTGGAGGTTAACTCATTCTCTACAAATGTGTCAATTTGGTGAATACATTGGTGTATGCACTCACTATTTTCACTGAACAGCATGTACTCGCGCAAGACCTCCAGTGCTCGGAAAACGTCATCAGATTTGGGACAACTATTAAATATTTGGACGCCACAACTAGACGAACTGTTGGAACTATCCATGGAACCAGATAATCCTGTGGACAAGTTTGTTGTAGCTATTATAAAGGACCAAAATGTTGTGGGACATCTAAAAAAAGGCAAAACCGGAAGACTTGCAAAGACCATGTTTTATTTCTTGCGTAGTGACCCATATTCAAAGTGTCATGTAAAGATCATTGGAAAAAGATGTAATCTTGGCGATGGGGAAGGTTTGCAATTTCCCTGCACACTACATATATCCGGACAAGTGAAGTTTATATCTATTTCAAAAAATGAATTAATTAGAATTAAAGAAATTTAATTTTTATCAAACAAATTGTTTTTCCTCTTTCCATTAAAGTTCGAGTTATCCGAAGGAATTGTCTGAAGGGGTTCGAGATAGCGAATGTTCGAGTTAACTGAGGTTCGAGTTAACGAGTGATTTTTATAAGAAAGTAATGGGGAATGTTCAAGGGACCAGGCAAAATAGTTCGAGAAAATAAAAGTTCGAGTTATCCGATGTTCGAGTTACCGGGAGTCTACTGTACTCCGTATAGCTTATATACGGAGTTTGGTTTATCTAGGAGGATGAAAAAGAGATCATACTTTCATCCTCCTTAAATAAGTATCAGAACCATTTGCGTTAACTATATATATGTATTATGCAATGTTGAAACCTAAATAACAATGTGTACATAAACAGAAGTTCAGGAGTGCAGTGTGACGAGGACTATAAACATAACAGAATACAGTCATCATAATGGGTTCATTATTGTCTATCTCCCCCCAATCAATTGTGAGGGGCAGTCCAAAATTGACGGTAAAATATTGCCTAATCAACAGCTACACAACTCATTACAAAATCTTGAAAGCGTCGTGGTGATATTTTAGGTCTGGTAGATCGTCGGGGCAGCGCGGCTGAAGACTGAGGAACATCTTCCAATGTAGGTGGTGTCGGAGGTAGTGGTGGAGGATCAGGTGGTATACCAATGTCTACTGAAGGTGGTACATCTCTGTTTCCTGATGGTGGTACTACAACAGCCGGTGGGTTGTTGGAAAGCAGCAATGGTTCAACATGTGGCGATGATTGTGGTGGTGATGCAGCTACTGGGACATATCTAGCCGCAACGGAAGGGGTGGTGGCAGGCGTAATGGTAGGCTTGGGACGGGAGAATGCTGGAATGTACCGGCGTAGATATTTTCTGTTGCGCAGTGTGACTCGTCCTGACCCATTAACTCGAATGGCGTACTGATCGAATTGGCAGATTGTGATGACTGTGCCTGTTCGGTCCCACTTACGAGGGTAGTTGCCTACTTAATTCTGAATGCGGACGTGATCACCAACAACTAACGGTCGTAGACGTTTGGTATGAGCAGATAAGCGTTCAGCAACTTTCATGTGTCTCTGGCGAAGAGCTTCTTCTCTGTTCTGGAGGACGCTTTCCCAGGTGGCATGGGGTTTGTACTTCCCGGGTAAGATAGGGATGAAGTCTTTTATTGGACGACCAAAGATGCACATCGACGGTGATAAGTTGGTGTCTTGACATGGTGTGTTTCCATATGTGAGCATAGCTCGCTGGAATGCATCGATGTTTAGTTGACCATTTGGACCGGTGTTGTTCATTATCATACGTTTGACGGTCTTGACAGCGACTTCAGCGCGACAGTTACTATGTGGGTGAGAAACAGATGAGACACGATGGGATGTACCCCAGTTGAGTAGAAATTGTTCGGTGTGAGAGGCCATAAATTTTGGACCTCCATCAGAAGATAGCTCATTAGGTATACCATAGGTGACAAAGGTTCGGCGAAGGCTGTTTACTAGACCACTTGAACCATCTGTAGCTTCCTCAACAATCGGCCAGTTCGAATAGCGATCCACAGAAAAAAGGTAGTAGTGACCTTTATAGTGGAAGAAGTCTGCAGAGAGGTACTGAAATGGGTATTCTGGAAAAGTCTGTGGCATGGGTGGTGCGTCCGGCTGTGATGGTGCGCTCCTGTTGCAGTGTTGACAACGATCTCGTGTGTACTGGATGGCAGGTGTGATGCCGGGCCAAAAGATGGAAGCTTCAGCACGAGCTGTCATAGAGGTGACACCTTGGTGAGCACTGTGTAGAGACTCCAAGATGGATTGACGTAGTGTAGGTGAGAATGCGATCTTTGTATATGACACCATCAACGACAGAGAGCAGCATGCGATATTTATGGTATTCTTGGATACATTCAAGGACGTTTCGACGGTTGTCTGGAAAGCCTGCCTGGATAACATTCAACAACAGAGTCATGTCAGAATCACTGCTGGTGGCTACTTGGTCATTCTCCCATGTAACAGCTTTCAAGGCAGTGAGAGTGGATATTGCAGCAAGTTTGATGTTATGATCCATGTTGACAGATATTGTGGCTCCATGTAGCAGGTGTGCGATCTTCGGTCAACAGGGCGACATCATCTGACAAATGCGTTTTGTTGGGCTGTTGATCACCAGCTGGGTAGCGACATAGGCTATCCGGAGCACAGTTCTTTTTGCCAGGAATATAATGCATCGTGAAGCGGTATCTCAGAGTGCGTTCTTTTAAATTCCTAAGTCTTGAAGGATCATAGAAAGACATTGACCACTATATTGTTCTTTGTGTTATATTTTATAGATCATAACATTCAATAGAAATAACTAAAACATAATACATTGTTGGTTTATTCATTGGAAGATCTTTATCCATGTTATGATCTTCACTTGACTTGTGGATGAATTCATCTTTTGGTACTGACTCAGCACCTCAACTTTTACAGAACAATGGTTGTACTCGCTTGTCCAATCCCAGATTGTGACTTCAAGACTGATGATGTCGATGTCATCGGCGCTGCAGCCCTCCTGAACCTTCATGCCTACGCTCACAGCAACCCAACGCCTGCTGCCATTAGACCGGCTTCAAACGTACCGAAGCTGGTTCGTCCAAAGATTCAGCAGAACTCCACTGGAGAAGATTGGAACGCATTCCTGAGACGATGGGATACATTTCGAATTGGCTCCAACATTACCAACGCGTCTGCACCCAGCCAACTGCTCGAATGTGCTACCGAACAACTAGGTAATATTGTCCTGAGAGCCCACCCAACATTTACCACGAAAACTATAGACGAAGCATTGGCCGTCTTAAAGTCGATAGCAGTTGTCCCCATTGCCCTTGGTGTCCTACGTTCTGACCTTGCATCAATGCGTCAAGATCCTGATGAACCTTTTCGTACCTTTGCAGCCCGTGTCCAAGGGAAAGCTGAGACATGTGAGTTCAAAACTAACTTTGATGCTACTTGAACGAACTGCGAGACTGCTATATCTGGAGAGACTTATTACACTGATGAAGCGATACGCGATGTGCTTCTCAATGGAATAGCAGACCTTGATATTCGTTGCGAAGCCCGTAGTTCAGATGGTATCCAAACGAAATCGACTGCTGATACGATTGCATTCGTCGAAACAAGAGAGACAGCTCGAAATGCTAATCCATCATCGACAGTGTCAGCTCTCTCAGGTTATAGACGTTCTATTAGGGACAATAAACCCAATCATAGAGATAATCGTACTCGTGCACCATCACCTTCTAAATTTGAACAGTCCAAAACTGCTTCATGCCCGGACTGTGGATCCACCTTCAACCTCTTTACAAAGAAATTCCGTGAATGGAACAAGCGACCTTTTACACGTTGTCAACCCTGCTGGAGGAAACAACAATCAACTCCAAAGCAAGATGGTACCGCTGGATCAATCTCAGTAATCGTTGACGAAGACTCCTTTGGTCAAATCGCCTCCATCAATTTGCCATCTCCCTCCAAGCAGAAGACCTCCATATTGAACCATCAGATATTCAGCAAAGGAGAGTGGAAGAGAGCCCAAATTACTGCCCATCCGAGAGTACCCCTAAAGGTCAGTTTCGACAACCATACTCCAGGTCAAATTGACATTTCAGCTGTTGCAGACTCTGGAGCGCAGTCTGATCTTTGGTCCCTTGACGAGTACGTGAAAGCCGGATTTCAGAAATCAGATTTATTACCGGTAAGGTTATCATGCAAAACAGCAAATCGATCTCCTATTCATATCGATGGTGATTTTCGAGCTGTTTTGAAAGGACAATCAAAGTCTGGTATAACTATAACTTCTCGTACCCTGATTTATGTCAGTCGTGAAGTAAGAACTTTGTATTTATCATACGATACAATGCTCTCCCTTGGTATAATTAACCATGAGTTCCCGTCTGTTGGTCAGTTTACACGTCAACAAACTCCATTGACAAATGAATCGTCCCCTGATGTTGACCAACCCATCGTCAGTGAGATACTTGAAACAAATAGTGAAACTGTATGTGACTGCCCAAAGAGAACCCCAGTTCCACCTTGTCCGAAGGACCTTCCATTTGCATGCTCTGAAGAAAACAACCTCAAGATGCGTGACTGGTTACTCAGCCACTACGCCGGATCAACTTTCAACACCTGCCCACATCAACTCCTTACAACTATGACCGACCCACCTGTCGAGATCCACCTGAAAGAAGATGCCAAACCTGTTGCACGACACAAAGCAATTCCTGTTCCCATCCATTGGCAGAAGCAGGTTCGGCAAGATCTTTTCCGTGATGAATCACTTGGTGTAATCGAACGTGTCCCTTATGGCGAACCTTCCCAATGGTGTCATCGCATGTGGTCACCCGTAAGCAAGATGGATCACCACGGCGGACCATTGATCTCTCTCCTTTAAATAAACACTGTAAGAGGGAGACTCATAATGCCGAATCACCGTTCCACTTAGCCAGACGCATCCCACGTCACACATGGAAAACAGTTACCGATGCTTGGAATGGTTTCCATAGCGTTCCATTTCGCGAGTCTGACCGTCATCTGACCACCTTCATAACGGCGTTCGGCAGATGGAGGTACAAACGAGCCCCTCAAGGTTTCCTGTCATCTGGTGATGGTTACAACCGTCGCTTCGACGCCATTCTTGCCGACTTCGATAGGAAGGAACGTATTGTAGACGATACTCTATTCTATGACAATGAACTTGAAGAACATTGGTGGAGAACTATTGATTTTCTAACAATCGTCGGCAATGCTGGTATCGTCCTTAATCTTGACAAATTTCAGTTTGCCTCGCGTGAGGTAGACTTTGCAGGATTTCGCATTACTAACGAACGTATCGATCCACTCCCAAAGTTCTACAACGCTATTAAGAACTTCCCAACACCAAAATCTACTACAGATATTAGGAGCTGGTTTGGGCTGGTTAATCATGTTGCCAATTATGCTCAGCTTCGCCAATACATGGAGCCCTTTCGTCCCTTCTTATCACCGCGACATCCCTTCAAGTGGACAGCCGAACTTGAGGAAGCCTTCGAGAAATCTAAACGTGCCATCGTCGATGCTATCCATAAAGGTGTCGAAATCTTTGACCTCGAACGACCAACATGCCTTCGAACAGATTGGTCGAAGAAAGGAATCGGTTACTTCCTACTACAAAAACACTGCTTTTGCTCTGATATCACTCCAGACTGTTGCGAGGACGGTTGGCGTATCGCACTTGCAGGGTCACGTTTTCTATCCACCGAAGAACAGAACTTAGATGAACCAATCGAAGGAGAAGCTCTCGCCATCATATACGCCCTTGAACAGACCAAATATTTCACCCTCGGATGCCAAGACCTCATCATTGCTACAGATCACGAGTCACTCGTTAAGATATTCGGTGACAGAACACTTGACGAGAACAAATCCATCAACAGCTCCATATTGGCGCTATCGCAATCTACATTTGATGGAGGATGTTGTCATCTACAATGACCGTGTCGTGGTACCCTCATCTCTCAGACCGACAGTCTTGGACGTCCTACATTCCGCTCATCAAGGTGCTTCAACAATGGCTCTTCGCGCTCGTGCCACCGTATTTTGGCCAGGCATGACAGAGGACATCGGACGTCGTCGTCAATCGTGCTCAGATTGTGTCAAGAACGCCCCTTCTCAACTACGTCTTCCAAGCGAGCTGACTATTCCTCCTGCAACGCCTTTCGAACAGACATACGCCGACTTTTTCGAATGCGTTGGTCAACACTACCTCGTCATCGGAGATCGATTATCTGGATGGTCCGACGTATTTCGTTCACCAAAAGGGTCACCACAAGCCGGATCGGAGGGACTCATTTGCTGTCTTCGTAACTGTTTCGCTAGGTTCGGGGTTCCCGAAGAACTCTTAAGTGATGGCGGCCCCGAATTCGTCAGCAAAGCTACAGAAGGTTTCCTCTCACGATGGGGAGTTTGTCATCGCCTCTCATCCGCTTATAATCCGCAATCTAACGGCCGTGCTGAGGTTGCAGTTAAGGCAACTAAACGACTACTCCGCTCAAACACCTCTTCATCAGGGATGCTCGATATTGATCGTTTTCTTCGAGCGATGATGCATCTAAGGAACACCCCAGATCCAGATTGTATTGTATCCCCGGCTGAAATCGTGTTTGGTCGACCCATTCGTGACGCGTTTGCCTTCATAAACCGCCTCCAAAAGTTTGAAAATGACAACATCAGCCCGGTTTGGCGAAATGCTTGGAAACAAAAAGAGGAAGCTCTTCGACAACGATTTCACCGGTCAGCCGAAGAACGTAATCATCACACCAAACCTCTCCCTCTACTTCGAGTAGGTGATCGCTGCTATATACAGAACCAGACCGGACCAAGTCCAAATCGTTGGGATCGTTCTGGTACGGTTGTAGAGGACCATGGTCACAGTAGCTATACCCTGAAAGTTGACGGGACTGGTCGTGTGACACGCCGAAATCGACAGTATCTCCGACAATTTCAACCAGCGTCTACTGAAATCGTCCATCAAAGAACTGCTCCGAATCATGTTAAACAACCGACAATCCCATCTCCAGTGCAACTTACTACCAAGAGTCCTGTCGAGCCTGTCCAAACAACTGATGCCCCCGTGATGTTTCCCGTTCCTGTCGAGCCTGTCCCAACAACTGATGCCCCCGTGATGCTTCCCGTTCCTTCTGTACGACAGAGTGATCCTTCCCCTTCTCCCAACGATCCACCAGTCAACGATGGTCCTCCCCCAGTATCGTCCACATTGCGACCACAACGCCAGCGACGATCCCCTCGCCGCTATGAATCAGAAACTGGACAATAGAAATGAACTCGTGTGTAGCTTCCTATTGATTTTAATTTGACTTTGTCAAACTGGGGGGGGGGATGAAGGATAATAGAAAGACATTGACTACTATATTGTTCTTTGTGTTATATTTTATAGATCATAACATTCAATAGAAATAACTAAAACATAATACATTGTTGGTTTATTCATTGGAAAATCTTTATCCAAGTCTGTTATTAGGTATGTTATCGAGAGACCGATTGCTAAATAGACCAAGCAATGGCTTGTGGTCAACAGCTATCATCAGGTTGTCACATCCTAAAACAAAGTGTCTACATCTATCAAGTGCACCAGCAACTGCCAATGCCTCTCCTTCGATCGGGGCATATCGAGACTCTGCTAGGTGTGTGAAGCGACTTCCAACTAAAACAACTTTCCATCCAGTAGTACAACAGAATGGTTTAGTGCTGGAGCAGTTGCATTGCTTTTGAAACAGCCAAAATCCAAGGCCATCTTTGGACCAGTCTGTAGCTAATCATGTTGGTTTTGACTTGTCAAAGATGCGAACACCTGTTCAATTTTCTGTATTATCTGGATTTTCGATTCCTCGAATAGTTCCTGCAAATGTTCATCCCAGTAAAAGCCAGATTTTGGTTTTAGAAGTTCGCGGAAAGGTTGCATTCGACTTGCCATACTGAAGGCGTATGAAACTTGGTTGACCAAACCGAACCATGATCTCACATCTGTCAGGTTCTTCGGGTTTGGAAAATCGGAGATAGCTTGGAGCATTTTTTTGCATGGTCGTACACTGTCTGTGGTAACTTCGAAACCAGAAAATTCTACGACATCAGCTCCGAGGACAAATTTATTAGGATTCTGTATGATACCATTCTTTCCACAGAGATCCAGCCAATCACATGTTTGAAAGAAACGTTTCTCAAGAGTAGTCTCCCACAGGAGTGCATCATCGGTGACTTCTATTTTGTCAGGGAATTCGGATGCAATTTCATCAAAGCGTTGTGAGTATCCATCTCCGGATGATATGTAGCCCTGAGGGGTTGTTTTGTAACGATAACGTCCCCAGGGTATGATAAAGGTGGTGAAGTGTCGGTCTTCCTTTCGTAGAGGTACGCTGTGGTAACCATTCCACGCATCAGAGACGGTCTTTTTGGTGTTGGGTGGTACAGAACGGACTTGGTGAAATGGCGATTGAGTATGGTGAGTTTCCCTAGTAGCGTGAGCATTTCGCGATTGGAAGTCAATCGTGCGTCTAGGTTTACCATTCTTTTTGGCGCAAACCACCATTCTATGACACCATGTGACGGTTTCTCCAACTGGTACAGGTTCGATGACACCAAGTTCAACATCGCGGTCTAGACCAGCCTTGACCTATTCTTGCCAATGGACTGGAACTGGGATAGGGCTGTGGTGTGCTACTGGTTCAGCAGAGGGATCGATCATCAGTTTGAGTGGTGGCCCTTCCATGCGCGGTAGAGGCTGGTGTTCACCAGTATTAAAAGTGCTGCTCTTGTAGTAATCAATAAAGAATGATTGTAGCCTTGTGCGATTCTCTTCTGTAGCTGGAAAGGGTAGCTCTGTAGGTGGTGGAGGCGGCAACTGACGGGTTGGACACTTGCATGGACGTTCAAGAGTCATTGCGGTCTGTACAGCACTGACAGCATCCTTTTGCACCTCTCCAACTGTAGGGAATTGTTCTGTAATCATACCCAAGTCGATACAAGCACTCTTACTGAGGAAGAACTTGGATGTCTCATTGGTAATGTAAGTCAGCTGACGCGTTTCTTGTGTAACACCTTCTGGGTCTTTACCATAGAGGCGGAGGATTACTGCACCAAGAATTGCAATCGGTCGATCATTCGCAGAGTTCATCTCCATGCGTACAGGGATGAGGTCTTGTGTGGATAGCCCGAGCATCTTGAGGAAATTTACGCCCCCAAGACAGCTCTGGCATCCGGTGTCTGCGATGACAGCAAATGTAGTTTCCCTGGAACCAGATGAGATGGGTGTAAAGACAAGCTGCCGGTAGTCGTCATCAATTACATCAACCACAAGATTGACAGAGGGCTGCGGGCTTGATGTGGAGCTTTTCCATGTGCTGGTAAGATTGCCATAGATGTGGTGGTCGATAGTAACCTGGTTACGCAGTGGTGTTGCAATTGCGCAGAAGAGTGTTAAAAACTGCATCCAGAGAATCAACAATGCCACTTCTTGGTTCTTTGTTGTCAGGTCTTGGTCTGGATTTTTCTTTTGAGCGACATATCTGTTCAAAGTGGTGAAGGCGACTGCAGTGTACACATCGATGGTTATAGGCGGGACATGCTGTTTTGCGGTGTTTTGCAGTGGATTTCTCACCGTGACCAATCTTCCCGCAATATGAACATGGCCCATTGGGTGTGTCATGTTGCTGTCGGAGAGCTAGGTCGTACTGCTTTGTCCTTTGAACTACGAATTGAGTTGGCAGATTGACAGTCCAGAAGGCGGGTGGCAGAGCGCTTACCAGCTTCTTTGGCCTCGATAAATCGCAGGGCTTCCTCTAAGGTCATGTCTTGATTGGTGTGCCCGAATACATCAAGTTGTATGTCAGCATCTGAAATTCCACGGCATAATACATCTCTGACGATGGGTTCGGTGTAATTCACATCTGAGTTGCAAGAGTTGCGATAACTATATATATGTATTATGCAATGTTGAAACCTAAATAACAATGTGTACATAAACAGAAGTTCAGGAGTGCAGTGTGACGAGGTCTATAGACATAACAGAATACAGTCATCATAATGGGTTCATTATTGTCTACTCCTAGTCTATACAGAGTTTGCCAGCGAATGTATTTAATAAAGCCCTGGCTATTCTTTACTACTGTCCAGACAACACATATATTTGGGCATTCTGACGCAGGTTAGGCATGATCTTGAGGGTTTGTTTCAAACAAATCGTTAGATAAGAATGACAACCTTTGCACAACAAGGACGAGAATAGTAAAGTGCATTCAAGAAGCTTTGCACATTTATTTTATTATTTTCAGCTTATTATACGGAGTAGACGCATCGCTATACGAAGTTATACTCCGTATGTATAGGCATATAGCTATACGAAGCCGTACTTGGTATGGATGCATACTCCGAATGAAACATTTCGCTAGCGCCATGTTCTTTTATCGTAAGTACTTTAAGGTGAAACGCAGGGAAAATAGGGGAAACTATGAAGAAACTGGGGGAAATAGCTTGGAAACGGAGTAAAACGGGCTGGAAACGAGGGTAAACGATCACGAAACTGGGAAGTCGAGTGGAAATGATAGGGAAACGAGGAAACGACTGGGAAACAGGAAAAATTCGGGGACCGTAATATTTATGTAATTGTTATCGTAAAGTCGTAAAACTTGAAAATAGCTACGTCGTTAAACTTATTTCACATGGATGCTAATACAGACTGTATTAGCATCCATGTGAAATAACGATATCCGAAAATGGATATGTCAATTATATCCAAATGTGGATATATGTCCAAATTTCGTGAAAAAAGCATAATATACCTACTTTTTCTGACAAATTCCTCTAATATAATATGTTAAACTGGATAAAAATTGTTACAAAATATATCACCAAAAAGGATATTTTCCAACGCTTCTTTTCCAGTTTTCCGCGTGTTTGTAGCTTGTTTCAATCAAACAGAAATTAATTTTCAAGTGGGTTAACAGCGAGCGTAATATTTTTCAAAAGTCGTCATTTTACTTGTATTTCATACAAATTAGATGGGTTCCGTGGTTTTTGAAGGTATACTATCTATACTTTTCTTAAAGCCAAGAGCTTTCTTCTTTGACATAGTGTAGGATTCGTATTAGGTACGCTTTTTTGATACAAAAAATACTAGGTTTCATTTTTTTCCATATTTGGGTGTGGCCCTGGCTGACGTCATCACTTTTCTGGTCAGTAAAATATCAAAGTTGGAATTTTAAATTTTTTTCTTTTTTGATTGATAGATAATATAAAAACAAGTAAAAAATGTCAAAAAAACATAAATTTAAAAAATCAACTGTTTATGAGATTTAAACGTTTTAATTTATAGAATTCAGGGGGTAAAATTGCTGATATTTACACCAAAAAATCAGTGAAAAACGTTTTTTGCGTTAGAGATGAGCTATGTATTGTTTGTTAGTAGCGATACTTCAAAAAGAAAGTAATAATGCCCATTTAAATTAATATTTGTCGTTTTAAAGTAATGTTATATACTCATTACTGAAGTTATTTCCACCCCTGTTGAGTAGAAAAATTTTTATCTTAAGGCTTTTTGGTTTATTTAAGTCCAACAAAACACCTTTTTTTTCAGTAAAATTTATAAATAATCGTCACTGATATCAATATCTTCATCCGCTTCATGTTCCGACATTTAAGACATTTACACATGTCAGTACAAGTAAAACCATTTTTTCGACACTTGCATCTATTGTTGGAACAGCTTGACTTGCAAGAACAACTACTAAGTTCAATCAATGCCATTCATGTGTTTTCCGTCCATTATTTGGCCTAGTGTTGTTTCACCATAGATTCCGGCATTAATTAAAAGTCTATCTATACCACTGTCTATAATGTATTTTCCTAACACCTTCAGCATGGCAAAAACAACATGTAGCTCACCTAAACGAAATATGAAGTTTTCTGCTATCTCCTCCCTCTCTCTCAACTGCATACATTTTGCATATAATTGCAAATCTAAACTAACAATCGTCTTCTTATGTCCAGTGGTGTGTATATTAATACCTTGAACTAATTTCAACGATGTATATAAATTAGACCAATCTGTTGGTGAGCCTGGATACAATGGCAAGTTTTGGCATGTTGTTCTACTACCAATAGGTGTAACAAGAGAATTATATGCAGCCCAAGTTGAATTTTCGTCACTGCACAAAGTTGAAATTGTCCATAGTTGATCACTACATTGGTGGATATCTAGATCATCACATGATATAATGCCAGTAAAATCTGGAAATATTTCATTTGGAGGAGTTGGTTTGTTGCATGTTGTTGATTGCATAAATATATCTCTTTGAAACTTCAAACTATTGGTTGTCGAGCGTTCAATGTGCAATTGTTGATGGTCAAGTTGAGTTGGTTGAGTTCTCTGAAACACAACTTGTCCAGTACCATGAAATTCATGTTTACCATCAGGAGTGTCATTGTTGAAGTCTGTGTTTATCTATTGCGAAATGAATTGGAGTGTTTTCCAAAATGCTAGGTGGAACATAAAAACTTCTGTTTGTTTCTATGTTATCGGTGACACACCGTTTTGCAATATCTGTTTCAATTTGTATCACCTTTTGATATGGGATTGACAGATTCAAATTGCTAAGGGTGTTGATTACTTTCTTGCTTCTCGTTTGTTGATGAATATAGAGACCTAAACCTATTGAAAATGGTGTTTCTGCAGTGCTACGGAAGGATGCGTTAGCAGAATTATAATCAGCTTGTCTCTTTGTTTTTACAGAATTGATGACAATTTCCCCAATGTTTCTGACATTTGTATCAATGGCCTCTTTTTTCTTTGGGCACATATCAACTACAAACTTTGGGCCTACAATGATCCACTGTAGAAGCGATTTAAGACTTTCTGGAAGATTGAAGCTATTAAATTCACCAGTAAATTTCCAACTCTCTTGTCGTAAGATATCTTGACGGACCAGTAAAGCAGCATCAAACATTATGATTATAGTCATCAAGTGAATTTCTGTAACTTTCAATTGCATTGTTATGAGCAACACGTGAACAGATTATTTCAGCTTCTCTTCTAGATTATTTTATCTGCCAATAATTGTTTCAGGTATCGTTTGTGATTTTTATGCTGATGTATTGCATTCTCTAATAAATTGTTATATGTAGTATTCGCATTGTTCATGTCAAGCAATTTTTTCGATTCTACATTGTTTATGGCACATAAAATGTTTACTATCACAATGTTTACTATCTCAATGTCAGCTACAACCTTTGCGACATCGTTTAACTTTTGTACTTCATAATTAATTTCATTCGTAGATGCGCTAGAAACTTGTCGCTGTATCATAACCCAACAATAAAGGTGTTATTGGACATCATTTGCTACTGCGTCAGCTGCATTTGGAACAGAATTGAGCCTTATAAACAAACTTTGGTCTGGTAGTTGTTGTGCGACATGTAGCAGTTTGTGCCCAGTTGAAAGGACGGCAACCTTATGGAGTTTACCTCCTTCCTTTTGACATATAACACAGCACTCCTTGTCAAATAAAGTAATTTTGGAGCGTAAAGATTTCGGTTGAGATAATGGTGTATCAATTATACTGTCATTTGTTGTATTACTAGTCAACTTTGGTTCTAGTGATGGTCTTCCTCGTATGGGTGCTGAATCATGTAACTTTTTATACCGTGCTTTCAAACGAGAAATGTTTGTTTTATTAATTACACTTTTGTAACATTCTTGATGGTAAAAAGCGTTTTTATCAACTAGTGATTCAACTGACAAACTTTCCAAGTTGTCAAAGGAATTAATAAATGTTCGATCTTCATAATTGGCTCTTTCAATAAGGCATTCAATTAACTTTTTGATGCTTTCAAATTTTGGAAAAGCAGTGATCTATGAAAAATGAGGATAACAATTTCCAAAATAAAGTAGCTTTAAAAACCATAAAGCTAAGAATCATTGAAAAATTACAACATACCTTCTTGTTATTGTAGCTAGTATAGGGGGTCATCATAAGTACACTCGTCTAAAATTACGGTCAAAGTCTCATAAAAAAAATCATACAAAATTTGACTTGTGACGTCACAGATTTTTCATCACACTCCCATAAATAACATCACACCCCATCCCCGACAACCGACAAAAATCCGCTGACCATCAGCAAAAAATAAACGCATGCGCAATAAACCAACATGGTGCTTATTCATGCGCAAGTGGAGTAGCGGGGAAATTCCCAAAAAATCTAACGCATGCGCAGTAATATGTGACTGATATTGTAAGATAAAAAAATACTATAATAAATGTGTAACAACCGATCAAGATTTGAAGTATTTGAAACTGTAGTAGTCATGATTTTTATGACCGGAGTTGGCCTGTCTCTCCCACTGATGGCGTTGGTCTTAGTACAAGAATCGTCAAAAGAGATCCAGAATGAACAAGCTATTAAGGATTTGGAGGATCGCATTGATGCCCTGGAATAGATAGTATATCCTCAGGCTATAAGATAAATGGAACAATGCAATGACTGCGAGCGTGTGCTTGACGAGTATGACAGATGTAGCTGTGGGCGAAGGCTTATGATAAGGGTTAGGATGCTGTGCTGGTACTGCTACCAGGAATATATCACTTATAACGGGGGGTAGTTGTGTATGTGCGAGGAGAAGCAATCCTCGGGCCTTGCTTTAAATTCTCAATAAAGGATGCTGAAATTTGAGAATGAAATTGTGAAACCTCAAGAATTCTACAACTTTGCGACTACTTTTACTGACATCAATGATATCAACGTGGACCATCTGACAGTGTCAGACCCCATTCCTTCCAACAAAGGCAATGATCAACGGTATATCGTAGGATATCATACACGGGACCTCATAGTAGCCCTGAGGGTAAAGACACCTAAAATCTGGTCCCCGAATGGAGTCACCCGGTACAATACCAGTGCTATGCCAGCGATAGGTCTTGATTTTGAAGAGTACCCCGACTGGGTCGAAAAATATCGTCAAATTTGGAACAAGATCGAAGAGTTGATATCTCAAAAATTGACGACGGAGCCGGTGAAAAAGGAGCGCTTATTAGCGCCAAGCTCAAATACTACAAGGACGTGATGACAACTAAATTTCATGGTATGGGAGTACCCTATAATGTACCCTGCCAAATCAGTGCCATCCTGGCACTATCATCCGTGTATATGCAGGGTAAAAACTACTATCCACAGGTGCAAGTTATAGAATGTAGATACAAGGAGTTGAATGGTTGCTGGGCGATGACTAAAATGTTTTATAACCCCTATATGGGTTATAAAACATACCAAATTAGGGTTTGTAAACAGGTGGAGGCTCTAGATACTGCTTGCATACTGTACAGATTGTTGAATTATTTTTTTAAAGTCATTTATGCCTTCCTCCCGACCTTTCGCAACTAGCTGAGCACGCTCCCGTTCATTGATGGCGTTGACAATACGGTTAAACCGCTGCCTCATCTGTTCCTTCAATAGCATATATTTCTGCTTCTCCTGTATAATAAGGCTAAACTCGTAGTCTTCAATCACCCCATTTTCCATAGCCTTTGAAATCAAATCAACGATGGAATTCAATTTTGACTCCGCGAGTAGCCTTATATTCTCGTGCTTTTTCGATTTGATACCCAGCCTCTTGCCGGCATTCCTCAAGCCAGCCTGCCCGATCCCTACAGCAATCGTAATACCTCCCATAGCGATGCACAGGGGTACGCCGAGCCCCGAGGCCAACGCCCCAATCCCAACGCCCGAGGTAATAATACTAATACTCAACAGTCCGTGGTCGCAAAATCTGACCCAGGTCCCGTGCATCTTGAACTTCTTTGAGAGTCTGTCTCGTTCCTTAATCTCATTCCGTAGATATTGTTCAACCTCACCAATCTTCCCAAGTCTATAATTTGGGATTTCGTGGATAGTATCATCCTCCGCAGGCGCACTTGGTAAATTTGGGTACAGCTTGGTTATATCGCTCATTTATTATTCAATGAGCAAATGCATTGTAATTCCGGTGAACGAGACATTTTTCTCATGGTGATATTCGTCTGTTAACATGAATTCTAGACGGTCCGTGGACCCTTTTAAAGGAAGGTATGTCGGAGTGTCAAAACTCCAGGTCAGCATATCCCCCCAGGCGTTTAATTCCTTGGTGGGAAGTAAAGCGAGAATTTTAGACTTTTTACCATCTAGCAAGCAGTCGTCTTCGTCCAACTGGGAACAAGCAAAGCGTAATCGAGTATAGACGTCAGTCCTGTAGTATGCATTATAGTCACCCTTCAGATAATACTTTTTACTGGGATCGTAGGGTAGACCTAAGAGCTCTTGCAGCTGTCGATGAATCACCACTGTGTACCCGTCACTGACACGGAGCCTGCAGGGTCCATTTTTCAGGACAAACAGTTTGATCCTGTCCTGTGCCTGACTATTCACGATAGCCGCTAAATCCTCGATCCTATACAGGCCGTTCATGATCTCAATCCTAATTTCTCTCTGATCAGGCCCCATCTTACGTATGACGAGCTCGTTGTCACTATAAAGGTTCAGCCATACGGGCCTGATACTTATCGATTTCAGGGCAATTCTTGTGTCCTGCCCCAGGTAATCCTCAAACATCGTGGGCTTTGCAATATCAGTGATGTAGAGTTGCTTCATCCCTTTGTTAGAAGAAAGGAATGAATATCTACTCATACAACCCCAAGGCAAGGTACAAATCCAACAGGGGAGAATGGCCCCTTGGTGTAACAAACTTGGAGCATCAGGACCTGTACGTTTCTACAGAATCACACATTTCTGTGGTATTCCCCGAGTTTACTAAATATGCTATCAAGATCCCAACAAATTTGCTGAATGACCCTGTCATTCAGGGATGGAAGGGACAAGCTCTGGACTACTGGAACATTCAGGTTAACTTCGCCACCCATTGCTCAACCACGGCCTTAGGCATATCTGCTAAGCATATGACGGGCTCCGTACCACTTGTTAACGGGCTATTCAAATTTCATGTATACTACCACATGCGTCGTATCCTGGCAAGAATGAAGGCACCCATGCCTTATAACGATGGTTTTTCCAGATACAAAAACCCCTACTCAACCTCTGGGTATGCACAAGTATGTCGTGAGTATGGTGCTAGCCCAAATAGCCTGTACAAATTTAAATCAGTAAGTGCCTCACTCACCAACGGTTCATGGTGGCCTCAGGTTGATGGTGACTATGCAAAATTCATCATGCCGGCAAGTCAAGGCCTAACGTCGGAAGGTCTGACCAAGCTGAGTGAAAGTATTAGAGTTTGCGTTGTCTTGTTGCTTGGCTCGCAGGCGGGGGCCAAGGCATCCCTACTCGGTTCCGGTGTGGACAACTATACGGCCAGGCAGATTTTGCTACAAAAATTTGAAAGTATGGTACAACGTCAGGAGAATGTAGGGCAGGACATAAGTCAAAACAAAAGTGCTTCAATATGCCCGAACTCCTGTTAACTTTGCCGTCATGCCCAGCGTGTACATGTTGCCCTCAAATATGCTCTTGCGTATAGGCAAAATCGAAGGATATAATAACAACATATTGATCGCACCTGCCAATGTAAATGTTGGGGTCCAAGTTGATGTGAATAACAAGCTTCCTATTGCGAAGCCTTCGGAGCGGGGCATCAAGCATGCGGCGGCTATCAAAGCACCACCTAAGCCTATGGGGCATACCATCAAACATGCGGCAGCTATCAAACCACCACCTGGGTCTATGGGGCATACCATAAAAGTTGTGTCAAAATGGGGCTTTTTGACAATCAAACATGCGGCAGCTATCAAAACACCACCTATAAATACTACACCTGAACAGAGGGAACCCCCACAACAGCACGAGGATACCAAGACCGCATTGATTACCACCGGGGTAGGCCTCATCATTGCCTATATATGGCTTAAAAAATAGCTAATATTAGGCCTTTTTCATCTTACCAACATAGATAACAACAAACCCAACGGCGGCCGCGATTGCCATGTACAAATGTTTGGCTGCATATTCGACAATGGTTGCCGCTACTCTGAGAAAGAATGAGACTACGGTACCCATAATCCCGGGTAATGCAGCACCTGCCTTGGCTGCTAGGTATTTGAGGAATTTCCCTAATCTTTCCAGCTGCTTCTCTACAAACCCCTTTCCTGCGGCACTTCCTCCTGCGCCTGTTGCGGCACCTCCCCCTGTAACTGCGAGTACAATGGTGGAAATCAGTAGACCAACAGCCGACACGATACTCGCTATAGTCAGGCCCTGCTCTTTGAACAAGATTTTAAGCTTTTCAAGCACGGACGTGTCATCTCCGGCGATTTTCATCAGGGTCTCCTTGCGTACTTACTAAACAGAGGAACCAACCATTTATATAAAATAAATTCCCTTTCCTCTTGTTTACGTTGTGTCGTTATCTTTCTGCAGGTTCAGCTTGCTCCGGCTGATAGTACCTGTTCTAGGAGCCCCCTGTCAGGGGCTTTAATAACTTTCTATTTTTATATCAATTCCTTTTCTTTAACCCCCCCCTTTTCCGAGTTCGGCTTGCTCCAGCTGATAGCACTCGGTTGATTGGAGCAGACTGTCCATGTCTGGAATAGCTAATATTACGTTATTAGCTGTTTCCTAGGCATGCTGACGAGCCCTGATATTGGGCGAAACAGTCTTAAAATATATGAATTTAAACCGTTGTTTTTATTTTTCCTACACTTTTTTGCAACCCTTTACAAGATTGTTTGTTATTTTGCTGTCCATTCGAAACAAAAAACGTCTCTAACAGAGCTAATAATTTGGACATTAATTAGGCCGTTTATAGTGCGTAGAGGCTCAAAATAGCGAAAGTTTCCGGGGCTGCGCCCCGGACCCCCAATGGGGGGCTTACAGCGCCACCCATGACCCCCAGCTGTTCTGGGCGCAGCAAATTGCTGCGCTGTTTTTTGCTTCGCAAAAAAAGTGACTGACATGTTTACAAATGCTGGATCCGCCCCTGTTCATTAAGTCTGAAATGTCTCACACGGTCTGGGTTTACCTCGATACAACCACGCTCCCTGAGCCAGTTGTAGTGTACAATGGCATTCGCCGTTTCTGCTAGCACCACAATCTCACTTTTGGGGTGGTCGAAAAGTTTGTTTCGAATCTTTTGTGCCACATACCCCTGCTGGCCACAGATGGTGAGATATGGAAATGGGTCGTTGTTGTTCTTCTGGATCACAACCATGCCGTTATCCTTTTGGGGTCTTCGAGGAAGGCACGGTACGTTGCTGAAGTGTTTCTACTTGTTCCTGGAGCTCCTCAATTTCATCCCCCAGCACCATGAGCTGGTTATCTCTATCGTCTAGATCATCCTCGAGAATGGCGACGTCAATATCCCTATCCTCGAGGGCTTGACGATGCTCTTTAATTACATCTTGTAGTTTTTGGACACCTGCCCGGGCAAGCCATTTGATTACCCCTACAGCCTTTGGTTTCCTGGAGCGCCGGATAATCTCCAGGGCACCATCCAATGTGACGAAGGCATCATGCTTATTTTGACCTTCTTTGAGGGGTTGGTTAGAAACCAACCCTATCTCATGACGTGTAAGGGTGGAAATATCTCGATAAGACTCCGCAATCTTTGCAATATCCAAAAACCTACCAATATCGACACGTTTGAATAGCCTTGGTTTTTTTTGATTTGACAACAATCTTCAGGGCGCCATCTAGCGTCACAAAGATGTCATGCGGATTTTTCGTTTTTCCGAAGGGGAGGGTGGCACCCGTACCACTTTTCCCTATAATTTCTTGCCTTGTAGTTTCTTTGGCCAAATATTGAAGATTACACTCTATATCGGCAATCCCTAGAAACCTACCAAGATCGGCACGTTTGAAGATAGGCTGATTTTGTTCATCGAACAGGGTTTCAATTGCTCCTACGGGTACTGCGTTGAAAAGCGAAATTTGTAATGACATCCTTTCTCTTATAGGATAGAATTGGATTTTTTGTATGGTCACTCGAGAATTTTCCAAATTTTAGGGTGTTCCAACCTCACGTATAGGCATGCGTGCTTGGATTTTTTCAACTCAGCCTTTATGTTGGGGCGGGTGCAATCAATCAAGATACGCTTACTTCGACACACGTTGAAGATTTTTGCTAAGCAAGATACAAAAAATATAGTATCCAAACAAACTAAAATTGACATAAAAAATCGTTTAAATCCTACTGCGATCCTCCGACCCTCTAGTGTGCCTCACTAGTGGGTGCAAAGGATCAAGAAACAGACGCAGGGACACAAACTAGAATAAAATAAATAATAAAATAAAATATAACTTACTAGCTTGTTCGCGATTAGACACTAAACATTCACCCGCGTACATAAGTAAAACAAGACACTTCCACTAAGTAAAACAAGAGTTCCACTGAACTCTACTAAATCCACATTCAGATTCTATCATCACAAAAAGCTTCACACGGCTTGTTTAAATTTTAATTTCTGTGCAGAAACAGACAAAAAACGCCCTTATAAGCAAAAACGCGCTGGGAACAATTAGCAGTTCAACCGTGCGTTGTTCCCAAGACATATACCCGACATAATATAAACTAATTAAAACGGCATTAACACTTTATATCATCCCAGTCTGAAATCATGTTCGTCTCTTCGTCTATCATCCTCATGTCACTTCTTTCATGAGGGTACCAGAGGAAGAGCTGCTTCTTTTGACTTCGAAGGTTTTTGGGCAAGGCCGTGTACGACTGCGTCAGTAGCCATAAACTATGCTTGCGATGCCTACCCGAAATAGCCAATTCAAGCAGGGATTGTCGCCGCTTATCGAGATTTTCATCGGCTATACAATCGTCAACGACAAACAAACTCTCTTCACCGGCCAGCAACGACGACAATTTTTGGATCCATTCAAAGAGTTGATCCTTGGGGTCTATCAGGAACACATAGTCGTCCTTGAAGAGGGAGGCCCTCTCAAAGGAAGGTCGTATTCCACTGTATAGTCGGGCATAGTATCACTATGTTGTAATAGTGTTTTTTATATTCGTTTTCAAGTAGGTCCAGGACAAGTTGCGTTTTTCCGCAACTTGTAGGGCCTGTAAAGATTGCTGTGTGGGGTTGAAGGACCACATCTAGCATTTTATAATAAAAACTTTTATTATGAACTTTCGGGATAGTGGAGAAGCATTCAACACACACCCACACACCTCCATGGTTATTGACCAAAGACCCCGTACAGACGGGGCAGTCTATGGTCTTGTAGACGATGGGTAGAGGATCAAACACTAACTTGCCATCTAGGTACCGCAATACTTTGATATATCTCTCAGCAAGCAGCACCTTTTCTTGCGAGACAGGGCAGGGTCCGGGGTAAAAGAAGGGTATCTTGATGGGTGTTTTCAACAGTTCAATATACCGAGATATAATGTCGTATGTGAATAGAGTGTAAAGAAGCATGTAATTTTTATCTTGTTGGGTACCTTTAATTTCTTTATCAATTTTGATGGGGTCTACAACATCCATTTATTTGGGAGGCTTCGGGACGCTGGAAGCCATCCCTTGGAGACAGCCATTTCACGACTCGCCCGGCCCGCAGAAAAGTACGTCGTTATCTTAAGGACGTCATTCATATCCATTTTGGCAGAGGGTCTTGAAATACCCAAAAACTTCTTACCTCCAAGGGCATAGGCAAAGGTGAAAGATAGATCCACCACTGTTTCATATAGCATATCCAAAATCTCCTTTTCCTTGGGCGTTACGTTGCTTGCGTGAGGTGTTGCCTTTGTACTCATTTATTTAATGCATTTTGAAAATTGCAGGATGAGGTTTATCCTTTTGTTGAGGCTCGGGGGTGGGCTTGTGAGATTCTCCACCATTTTTTCCTGCAAATTTGTACCACACTCCTACCCCTATCGCCAATACGGCAAGCGTCCCTACCCCGTAAAGGTAGACATTGTCCATCGACTTGTGAGGACCTGATGCAGGTTCCTGATCATCTGATGAAGAACTTTTACCCATGTTCTTCTGTAAGTCGGCCTTGTTCTTGCGATTCCATTCCGCAAGTCTCTTGCTAGCAGCAACACGACCTTCATTCTTCTTGGTTATGACTTGGTTAGACTCTTCCATTTATCTTATAGCCCCGAAGGGCTATAAGATAAATTTTACCCTGATCCACAAGGATCTTTCTCCTTCCCCTCCGCCTCATCCTCTTTTTTGGACATATGCCAGGCGGTGTGTCCCACCACTAAGATAGGCGCTAGGCACCTCCCCATTGTGCAGTACACCAGAATACCGAGGTCCGTCATAGCGTCCCGTATAATGGGGTCATTCTCGATATCTTTTGGGAGCTCATCGCCACTATCAATATCCACGAAGTTTCCAACCATGTTCGCGTATAGGCTGACCTCTTGAAGCTCACGTTGAAGGTACTCGGCATGTACCTTGTCGATGGCTTCATCTGGAGCCTTGTCAATAAAGCCTTCTGTACATTTTTTAGGTAGAAGATGCCCCTTGCCTTTGCGTAGGGCCTCTTTTAAAGCTTGGCGTTTATCCGTGGGTTTCTCAACATGTTCAAAGCCTGCTTCTGCGGAGTCGAATACTTGTGCAAGCTCTGTCATCTTTATTAATAGCCTTCTGTAATGAAAAAAACAAAATGCGATCAGGGTATAGGGTAAAATTACAGCAATATACAAACACACTTCCATTTATAGCAAGTGTGTTTGATCAACCGCGCTAGACTACATTCTACTCAGAGATATATCGATGACCTTTCGTTTGATTATCTGAAACCCACATAGGTTGCATGTTGGTGTAGTGTAGTCTTTTCAATTGTTCTTCCTCGCTAGGATATTCTCCATCCTCCCTGTATTTTATTGGTATCTTGTGATCGAACTGCCATTGCCCTCGGTTGCCCCAGTTTATACCGCCTTTAAATTGGGCCTGGATGTGCTTCATGAATATTACAATATCACATCCCAGATATTCTGTGGAGGCAATCTCTGTATCATGATTTAAGGCCTTATGAATCCTATCTGGAATTAGCTTATGGAGATACCCAGGGCGATCGCATGTCGGACATTGGTTTCTTTGTTTTTTGTGGGGGCATTTGGTACGCTCCCTTGATGAATTCTTATTATCAAGGCATTTGATGCATTGCCTTGCTCGTTGTCCGTTACGTTGAATCACCTTGAAGTTGTATAGTGATAGGGTTTGCTTACAGTGTGTGCATTTTCTGGCCCCCTCCATATTGTTTTTGTTTTGTAAAGTACTACCTTTACAAAACTTTGGACAGCTTTTAGAAAACCTCGTTATTCAAAAATGCTTACAACATAAGCGGAGAGGTATGTACCCCGTCATCGTGCACGACTCTTTTGTCATAAAACGCCGAGAGACCGAGTTTGTTCTGTTCATAAGTAATCATACCCTGCTCATGTACCCTAAAGCCTACGTTTTTAGCCCTGTCTAGGCCACCCTTTAGCGCACTCAGGTACCTAGACCAAGTCACAGCATTTTGCCTCTTTGACATGCCCTTACATGAAAATTTCGTACCTTCTTTGCCTTCGATGAAATAGCACTTGGCCGTCAGGGCAATCATCCGAAACCCAATGAATTCCGCTTTGAATAACCCTCCCGTTCGACTCGAGTACTTATCAATGACGAGCCAGTTTTTCACGTCTTTGTTGTAAGTGTCAAGCAGTTCGGGGCGAACGACATCTCTCAACTCTTCCCCAGAGATGGCAAAATACGCACTGTCAGTGTCCATGTAAATATATTCTAAGTCTTGACGATCCACGTACTTGTCCAGAAAATCATAGTAAAATTCCAACATCCGAAGTTTGGCTAGTTGGTACACTGCAATACCGCATTGGTATGCTCTATCGATACTACACTTGTGTTTGCCCTTTCTCAGCTCATACGCATCTCCAATCTCTTCAAGATCATCTAGGTACGGGCTTCGCAGGGCTGCATCAACCTCTTTTTCATCCCTCGTGAACGTAGTATCTGCGTGTCTCGCTAGGTCTTCAATCATCTTACCGTAGAAGCTGTTCCCTTTTAACTTTGCCATATCTCCCGCAATACGTTTATCTGGGTCTTTATCAACCTGTTGCCGTGCATCGGCAATCTCTTCCGGAAACCATTCAAAGGGCCTACCTCGAGTGTACTTGAGGAATTGCTCACTTTCAGCCCATGGCCAAGGTACCATTTTAGCACAGGGGTATACAGTAGGATTTTTTTGGCTCCCATCAACCCCAGAAGCTTACGCGTACCTGGAACACGCTTGCGCCTCGTAGTTTTCAGGTACTCATGCATATGATCAGGGATTTGGCCGTCAGGTATCTCCTTGACGACAAACAGTGGGGCCATCTCGCACACCTCGCGCCAGTAGCTCCAAGTTATGTACTGATGTCGGTGTAGCCACTTTGATCAGCTGTTCCTTCCCACAGGGAAAGTCTTGCATCAAGGTACTCGGGTAGAGCATGTTTGCGTCGTACCCTAGAATGGTCATACACTTGTGGGGTTCGCTGTACACGTGAGATCTGATACCCGTCACGTCTCTTTCATGGTATCTACAGAATACGATCGCGGGACCGCCAACCATCCCCGTCCGCAAGAGCTCGTAGGCCTCATTCCTCGTACATTTTTCACATGCTTTCTGTACCTGTTTACAACTCTTACAACTCTTGGTGTAGCAAGAGTCCTCGCACATGTGCCTGCATGGGTCTCCTGGAGCGTATAGCTCTAGCTTGGGGTTCAACCGTAGGGATTTGTTCAACATGTACCGCATCGATACGCCTGGGATACTTACCGCATCCTTCACAATGTCTATCCCGTCAACGTAATACTGCAACCTCGTCTTGTCCACGGCTTCAATGAACGGTTCCACATCGGCTAGATTGTACTCGCGCAGCCAGTCCATCATGGTGATGCAGCCTCGTTTGTTGAACTCAGCGCAGAATGTCCCGTACTCTTCGGGAGATAGTGTGTTTTTCCCACTTAGCCGGCTATAGAAGTTCTCGTGCGCGACAGGCCCAACATGGTCCAACTTGTCGTGGCTTGTTAGCCACTCATAGGGAAACACGAGTTTTTGGAGCTTACATTCCAACGATTTGCACCAACCGGCATAGCTCATGCCGGGAGCAAGGAAATTTTTTTAATGTCTATAAATTTAAACCTTGATGTGGTGAGGAACATATAGTCGTTGTCTTTCTTAGCCACGCTGATCTTAACGCCCTGCGCGATCTCTTCGACAAAATACCGCTTGATCAGGTTGATGTCGTACTTGCCGCGGTTAAACCCAATTACAGCTACCTGATTTACCCAATCATTCCATAACTCCCGGCCTTTTTTGGAGAGCATGTCGAAATCGTCAGGCTTGGGGTACATTCTATCTACCTCTTCCACAATGAGGGCATGCCTCTTTTCCAGCTGCTCCACAAACTGTTTAACCAAGACCTTAGGATCCTCGTGCTCAATGAACGTCGGGTGGTTATTCAAGCTATCGACAATACCCATGTACAGGTGTTTGACCGCATATTCTACGACCTTTGTTGTTTTTGAAAAAAATGAAGAAATTACCATACCAGGGATACCAGGTAGCGCGGCACCTACCTTCGACGCTAGGTATTTAAGAAATCCCCCCAATTTTTCTAATTGCTCCCCAATAAACTTTTTAACCAAAACCAAAATGTCGGGTGTTTTTTCAGGCTATCAGCAATAGCCACGCTTACGGGAATGTGTCTAGAAATATATGTCAAATCAGAGGTTTGTTGATAATTTAAAGGATGCAGGAGGGCTTCAAAATCGAAGACGATATAGTGGGGATAGGGCCTAAACTCCTTCTTAAAATACCTCCTGATTTTGGGTGGTTTTTCACATTCCTAGGCTGTGACGAGGTTGTAGCCTAAACCCTTTATCAACTTTTCCTTAGACAGGGTTGCGCCGTAACGATTCTTGTCCGCGTCGATTCTCTCGGGCCGACAGGGACATCCATGCCACTTACAGCCGTGGTACTCATAAACGGTTTTTGTGATGGGCTCATAACCATCAACTTTCCACTCCTTTTTACCCTCGCGGATAACGCGTTCACCACCATGACCACATAGCGCGTGGTGTATGTGCCTTCCAGTTTCCTTCGACATGTATTCTACCCATCTTGAGGCATCGTAGCTAAAACCCTCTTCGTAAAAGACTTTCTCCGCCTTGCTTGGCATACGTTTCACCTTGCCGCTTTTGCAAATGATTGTCGTTTGACACCCTCGCATTCATTCCTTTTATGCCGTGATAGGTGGTTGCTTTTGGTAAACAGTTGTTTGCATACCTCGCATTCCCATTTCAGGGTCAGCACGTCTAAATCCTTGATATAGAAACAGTGCCCATCCAGCATACCAAGATTGATAGTGTCTAAACCCTTTTTGTACTGCTTTTGCCCGTAGACGAGTCGCCATGGTGCTTTTTCAGAGTTTGTCTTGGGCTCAAAGACTCTGATGTTGATCCCGAATTGTTTGGCGACGCCCTCAAGATCCACCAGCCTCGTAGGGCGCACGTCCTTATGCTTTAGCTTAGGGTCCCTGTAATACTTTCGGGCTAATGTGAGAGCTGGCCTTGTGATATGCTTCTCGCGCTGCTTTCTGTCTACACGGTAGTGTACAGCAAGACATCGTCAAAAGCATAAGTTGTCCGTCCTGACATCTTCACCATCCATAGCGTAGATGCACCTCATGTTTCGCAGCCAATCTGGGAGAGGGCCGCATCCCAGAAGAGGTTCACGTGTGCTTATCACCTTGATCTGTACGTGATCAAAGACAATTTTCCCTTCATATGCTCCTGGGGTCTCGGTGGTCCTAACAGGTGGTAAGTAAGCCTTGGTCCAAAACTCGCCATCCTCCCGATCGAGGCGCTTCATCTCGCATTCTTCAAGGAACGCTTCGATTTCCGTTATACTTGATAGTGACCCGGAGCTTTTGGTTTTGTGATATTCGGACACACCACCCCCACCTTGGTAAATATCACACCCGAAGCTGTACACAATCCTAACGCGCATTTCCATGTAGGGTTCAATTTTTTGCATAATAGCGTCCTTCAGAGGTTGGTTCAAATGGTCGTTGAACCGCCATGTTTTGGTTATATTTCCATCTTCCCTTGCCTCCTGTTCAACCTCATCGTGAAGCGTTGTCCCTCCCAAAATTTGTTCTTTTGCCTTGTTGTAGCAGAAAGCAACGGTATCCCGCACACTCTGTAGTCCAGAGGTAAGAGCGTCGCGAGTTGCTGCCACTGGTGCCGACACGGTGCTATACAGTTTGCTGATTGCATTCTTGAACCAACTCGTTTCTCTTTATTATAAGTACATTTTTTTAACTGTTCACGAATTTCAAGGACGGTCATGCGCAGTTGATGATTTACTGCGCATGCGTTAGATTTTTTGGGAATTTCCCCGCTACTCCACTTGCGCATGAATAAGCACCATGTTGGTTTATTGCGCATGCGTTGATTTTTTGCTGATGGTCAGCGGATTTTTGTCGGTTGTCGGGGATGGGGTGTGATGTTATTTATGGGAGTGTGATGAAAAATCTGTGACGTCACAAGTCAAATTTTGTATGATTTTTTTTATGAGACTTTGACCGTAATTTTTAGACGAGTGTACTTATGATGACCCCCTATACTAGCTATTGCTCTCTTGACAAACAATGCACTTTTCTAAGCTGAAATCACTACTTTTTCTCTTTTTATTTGGAGTTTCTTCATTCATATTTTTTAATTTAACTGTGTCTATTCTAATAAAATAAAGTAAACTTTACTTTCACTATTCATAGGAAATCTATCACAAAAAACCACATCATAGAAATATCATACTGAAAATAAGTCTTATGCAATCTTTTAACTTCCACCTGCTACCTTTTACTTCAAATTACTTATATAATTTGACAATTTAAACTACTAACAGGTATAAGATTACTTGTATTTAGCAATATCTTATGAAATATGGAACAAACACTGTACATTATAATGTCTTGAATGACACTGTACATTATAATGTCTTAAATGATATATAAGAGTTTTCAGGGGGTAACACTATTACATTAATAACTTCAAAACTGCTATAAAAATAAATTACTCTTTATAGAATTCCCTTTTCTTTTATATAACTGTACTTTTGTAAACAACTATCATTGCAAAACAAAAACATTCCACTACCTAAACTTTTTTTTTATAGTCACACAAATTTTCAAATACGTATTTTACCCCCTGAAATTTAAAACTTTAAAATCCCTGTATCTCTTGAGTGCCTCATTTTCAAAATATAGTTTTTATATATTTTTTATTCATTTTTGTATGTTCTATCTGCTGGAAAAGAAAAAAATCCAAAATTACAACTTTGATATTTTACTGACCAGAAACTGGATGACGTCACCCATGGCCACACCCAGATATGGAAAAAATGACACCTAGTATTTTTTGTATTTAAATCAACCAAAAACCAGATTCCAATCAAAAAATTGCTTCTAACAAGTCCGTGCACACGAAGAACATAGTGACCCCCACTATTATAGAGAAACTAGCCGGGAGACCCGGCGTCAAAACGCCGGGTTAAGCCACAAGTAACTGTTGTTGAACGCCTTGAGGAGCGCTTAATAGTAAAAGCAAACTGTGCGACCCGGTGAGGTGGAGTGCTTTAGTACGGGTAAGCAGTATGTCGTAAATGAAGTGGAGCGCACACACCATTATAGTGTTGCGACTGTAACATATTTTTCAAAAAATAACTTTCCCGCAACAAAAGCTGAATTAAAACAGAGTTTACAAACCGTTGTTACTCCGTCATAGCAAAAACAATCAGGCAATATTATTTTGTTTTGCGGAATAAGTTTTCGTGAAAGTTCCAAACTTAATCATGGCAGCGGGCCAAGGGCGCATAAGTAGCCTTTTCAAATTTAGTTTAAGTTAAAACACAGGATAAATCCTGTCGTTACCCCATCCAGCTAAAAAAACTGCATAATTGGAGCGCTCCAGCACAGGTATGCAGAATATGTCGTGAATCGAGTAAAGCTCACACAACATTATAGTGTTTCGGTTGTAATGTATTTTTTTAAATATATATATAACTTTACTGCAATTTTAGCCGAAATAAGAACACAGTTTACAACCTGTTGTTACCCTGTCATAACAAAAAAAATTAGTCAATATTATTTTATTTTGCGGAATAAAGTTTCAGTAAATCTTAACAAATTAATCATGACACCAGACTGAGCACTTAGTACAGGTAAATGTTGTCACACATGCATTATAGCCATAATAGCCTTTAACAAAAAAAACTTATCGCAACTTCAATTTAAATAAAAAACACTAAAAACACCCTGTTGTTAACTGTAACATGCTTTCAAAATATGCTCTTTCCTCCAAAATAAAGGAATTATGCTCCACTCTTTTCCTAAAACAACATATTACAGAGCCAACTCTTGTTACTGAAAATAGTAGCACTCTTATAGACTTGATACTTTCTAACAGTTCTTGTATTTTTAAAACTGGTGTCATGGATTTAGGCATCAATGATCACAATTTAGTTTATGTGATCAGAAAATTCAAAAGGCCAAAATTTGAACCTAAAACTATCAAGGTTCGTAGCTACAAGAACTTCAATGAAGAGTAACTCTGTTTAACTGTACTAACCGCTCAGTCATGTGTTAACAATGGACTGTTTCTTATGTTTTTATTTAAACATAGGCTGCAATGAAGTGTTTTTCAAAAGGGTTTTATCCCTACCTGCATGTGCGACTCCGTTTAACTGTACTTAGCGCTAAGCCTGGTGTCACAATTAATTTTTTAACTTTCACAGTTATTCCGCAAAATAAAATAATAGTGACCGGTTGTTTTTGTTATGACGGGGTAACAACGGTTTGTAAACTCTGTTTTTAGTTCAGCTATCATTGCGGGAAAGTTGTTTTTTAAAAAATATGTTACAGTCGTAAAACTATAATGGTGTATGCGCTTCACTTGATTTACTGCATACTGTATACCTGTACTTAAGCGCTCCACCTGATCGTGTGACACAGTTTACGGCTCTTATTAAGCGCTCAACTGAGTGTTCAACGCCGGGTCACATCTTGACTTGTGGCTTACCCCGGCGTTTCGACGTCGGGTTTCCTGGCTAGTCTCTATAATAATAGCCGTATTATGTGTGTTCAAAATGGTTGCGCGCAGAAAATCACAAAAACCTATAGTTAGTGGATTGTTTCCACTGGGGGCCACTAGAACAAAAAAGAAACAAAAAATGATAAACCTTAGACTGCCTCAGCTCAATCAAACATAGTAACATTTATAATCTGTGAAAATTGAAAAGAAAAAGAAGAGTACTAACATTACTGCTTTTGATGTTTCACAAATTTATAGTATAAAGTTGAGGAAATAGTGCCTGTAGGTAAACGAGTTATTGCGTTTCTTTTCGTCCAGCAACCCGTTTGTTTAAAAAAGCAAATTATAAACGCTCGGAAATTGGTAAAAATTAGCGCGCATTATAGCATTTTATCAATATTTTTAGGTACTTTTCAATATTTTTTGAGCGTTTTTCTTTTGAGGCCCAAATTTGGTTACACCATATACAGGAATGTGGGAATTTGAATGGCATTGGGTAAAGTGCTTACTTTTGTACAAAAAAACATTAAACTATGCATTGAAATTGTATGTGGTTTCCATCAATGGCCTTCAAACTTCCGAAAAAACAGTTTAGGTAACTAGTTCCAGTCCTTTTTTCCAGAATGGGCAACATTTTCAAACTACACAATATTTGAAAATGTTTAATCCAAGGTGAGTACTTCACAAAAGAAGAAAAAAGTCCATGTGATCTAGTCATGCTAGCTAGATATTATTGCTCAAAACAACCCTAAAATTACAAAAAAATGTTACGAAAATGTCATAATTTTGGCATATAGAGCCTTACAAGAAATGCCATATCTTTATTTATAGTTGTTACTAGGAAATGTGTAGCCCCTCATTTCCTTCTAAGATGTCAGTTAATTTCTGATATGTTAATTTCTGATATGTTGCCTTACTTATTCATGTAATGAAATAGATGCCTGTAGAAAGATAAAAAAATCAGATTCTTGTTTTACCATTATGACTTTATTTATTAATTTTTGTTTATAGATCAAACAACATGAATCAAATTATAGAAGGCCTTGATAATGAAGTCAGTTTTATTTTCTTCTTCATAACGTTACTACTAGCAGTTGTAGTTCCATTGTATATATTGAGACCTGCGAGACGTACCGCTCCAAACCAAACAACAGAAGCAGTGCCGGAAAATAATGACAATAGTAGTAATTCTGATTCAACTAGTCCAACTTCCAACAGTGCTAATATAATACAGCAAGAGAACAACATATATCCTGAAATTCCATGTAACACTTCTGAAAATAGACCTCCTGATCCACAAAATGAGACAGTGCACAATGATAGTAATGAGAATGATATGATACAACTTCGTGTGATACACCATGAAAATTCGCAGCAACTGAGTGTCAGTAAAAATATGCAACTGAAAGATTTAAAACAGTAAGAAAATATTTTAAATAAATATATAATCTCAATGTTTGTTTTTAACCCAGACTTTATATCTCTCTATATATACTATCTTTTCTATCTTGATTATTTGTTGACCTTTTAATATATATTTAAACAAACAATTCCCAATTATTTTTTTGAATAATATACCTTATTTTTCTGGTTTCCTTTTTCTTTCCTGACTGTTTACAGTGGCTTCACATCTAAAATTTCCATAATTTCACTAGCTCTGAGCTTAAGGTATTCGTAGAAACTAGAGGGTTATATTATAAAAAGTGTAAATTAAAATTTTACCATTCACAGTTGTTTTTTTATTTTTGTTCGTTTTTTACATTCACGTTAGTCCAGAAAAATGTTGGTACCTGCGTTCCAAAAGGCACATAAAGGGTTTAGGTGTGTTGTACCATAAATGCTCTAATAAAACCCAGTCTCTAGTAAGCACAAGTCTGAAATAAACAACCCCTTTTTCTGGTAACAAGGGGTATTTGTTACAGTTTTTATCATTTAAGCAATTTATTTGTGATGAATTTGTGATGAAGTATATCAAAAAAACATTTTTTAACAAACACTCTATTATACGCCCATCTCCAATAAACGCTACAACTCCCGAAAATTAAAAGAACATCCAAGGTGAAGAGCATTTATATGCTATTGGTCAATTCTTATAAAATTTGGATGTGCTATTAATTACCTGCATTAAAATATTAAATTATTTTGCATATATGTGTGTCGCACACCTCTCCTGAAAAAGCCTGCTGTTTTACATTTATTTTTGATGTGTTACTTGATATATTATGATGTTCCTTTGTGTAGAAAATGCTTTCCTACGGAATATGCAGAAGGACGCACTATTAGATTGATTTATTCTGGTCGAGTTTTAAATGGAGAAGCTTATCCATTACGTTATCTTGGTGTGATGAATGGAAGCGTTCTTCACAGTGTTATATCAGATCAAACTCAGCAAGGACGTAGCAATCAATCTGCAACAACATCAAATGATTTGGATTTCAGTGAATATTTTTTACCTCTTGTTTCTGTTTTTATATTTGGTTCATGGACTTTCATCTTCAATTATTCTAATGCTTTTTCTGTAACCAGTATCACCATACTAGGTTTTCTTACTGTGTTATTTGCAGCATGTACTATCTGGCATTAAAGCTGAATATATTATCTAAATTATCATTATCTCATCTTTTCGTTGGGACCTGTTTTATATGCCTTGTAATGACTTAACACAACAAACTTTGATAAAATTAAAAGCAGAACCAGATTCCTTACGAAAACAAGTCACCTGCGAAAGAAATTTTTGTGGAACTTTTTTTTTCGAATAAATGGTTTCAAAGCGCTTCATTTTGCAGAATATATTTTTGTGGAATTTATGGATGCTAAAAATTCTGTAATTTTAATTAAAGCAGATCAGTATTTCACTTTTCAAACGAACAACAAAAAACTCGATGGCTTAGGTCCTCCACGAAATCGAAGTACGAAGAATTGAAAAATTTTGCTTTAGAATTTGCTACGGATCAGAACCTGTAAATTTTTGCGGATAAATGATTTTTAAAATTTTTGCGGAACTTAATTTATGCTGTTTTAAAGGAGAGGCGAACTGCGCACGGCAGGGTTGCTGAATAATTAGTTCACGAAATTAGTCATTCCATGTAATGAAGTACACATTTTTTCTTTTATAAGCAACCCCACTTTTTGGTTCAGGGCTGGGGTTGCTATGGAATTTTAGAAATTCAGGGCTAAAGTTGCTTAGTACGTTGCTAAGGAAAAATCGACCTGGAAAAAGAAAGGAAGCACGCGATCACGCAAACACTGTATCACTCCCTGAATTTTTGATAAATTGTCTGGCCTTTTTCATTTTAAAAGTTGCATGTGTCTGTGTTCTTATTTTGTATTTACCATAGCTTTACTGCACTCCAAACTGGTAGTTGTTGAAGAAAAAAAATACATATGCAAGGGAAAATGCGTGCCAACTTTACTGTGTCAGTTACTGAAATTTCTGCTTTTTGAGTTTTGCCGAACATCATCTAGTTAATTTTATAAAATATTTTGCTGGGGAAAAAAGTTGCTTGGCTAAGTTCAGGGCTGGGTGTTGCTAAGCAGTTGCTTAGTTTTTTGGCAATTTTCAGGGCTGAGCCGAGTTGCTTATAAAAAAAAAATGTGTACACTGCAACGAGCACAAGGCTCGACGAAACGTAAAACCACGTAATAAAGAATGATACATCACGACAAAAAACACAACGACGCGACAAAAGCCACGTTGTAAAGAATAATACGCCACGACGAAAAGCACTACGACACAATGAAAACCATGCTACGAAGAATAATACGACGCGACGAAAAGCATACACGAATATTATCCCACGAATAACTCCCCATAGTCTTTCTAAACATAGTAAATTTTAACCTAATTGGAATATTTTTGCTTTCCAATTCTGCAAAATTTTGTGTATTTTATATCAAAATTTTAGATTTAATATTTCTATATTTGAAATGTGGCTACTAATAGTTAGCTATACCTACTGTACGTCTTGAGGATTCTACTCAGATATTTTTAGCGTTTCTCCCGTGCTAGCTAGCCACTTTCCACAAATTCTCTTAATTCTATCAAGAAGTTGTGTAAATTGTGTCATTACCCTTCTGTCAGTTCTGGTGAAATATCAAAAAAAATTTGTGCTAAAAGGAAGATATTGTCTTTAAACTTATTATGGGGTGCTTTTAAACCAATCTGATAAAATTAACATAAAAAACAATTTTGCATTGGCTAAACTAAATTTTTCAATTTAGGCATTTTAAAGGAGGCTGATAAGATTTTTTGAAAAAAAAATTTTAATTCTGATAACAACAATAAAAATTGGCAAACTATTTTTATGTAAAACAGTTGTTATGGTTTGGATATTGTGATGAAAAAATTAAACACAAAATTGAATACAAGATTGCTTTTTATCTCCTTCAGTCAATCATGATGCAACAATGTGAAAGTGGTTTCATTTTTGTTCAGCTAGATTTGAGTTCAAAATAGACTCACCTTTTTATTTTGATATTTATAAACAACACTCCGTGGCGGTTGGAAACAGTTAAAACAACGAATCAGATCAGATTGTCTTTAAATAAATAAAAAAGCAGAAAAAAATATTTATTTTTAGTATCCTGTACATAAAGTGTTCAAGCAGAATTATATTCTAAATAACAAACATAAGCTCCTTCGCTTCACCTTCGTCACTCATTGTTGTCAAATTTAAGTTTGTGGTAAGTTAATGAGTTTTTTCTGTTTACACTTTCTTCAGTGTAATGCTTCGAATAAACGCCCCCCTCTTTTAAACGCCCCCCTCGAATAGACGCCCCCCAAAAATGTCAAAAAATTTAATAAACGCCCCGGGCGTTTATTCGAAGCATTACGGTAATATAGACATTTTCTGCAAGTTGACAATGGCACAATAAAAAAAATGATTAGATAAGTTTTGTTTACAAATCTACCGGTAGTGAACGCGTGCAATTATAAAAAAAACAACTGTTCAAATGTTATAACAGATGGTTATGACGATCCTATGATATAGCACCATAACTTGCGTAATGGTACCTATTTGTCATGTTGTATAAAAATATTCAAAAAATACACGATTTGAAGTAAAAGAAACCACTTTGCCAACTCGGATGGACAAGTTAAAGGGTTGATTTTAAGCCATTTTAACCGCTAGAGGGCGTTTGTTTCCATGACGCCGACCTGGACCCTTCAACGCCCCTAAACCCCCCAGTTGTGCTTATCGTCCTGACGGGCGATTCAGCTTCTTTAAAGCTATTTTGCCAGATACCACGGTGACACGGTTTGTCCCCAATTATTAGAAACGAATTTTAAAAAACTATTTTATGAAGAAGATTTATGGTGTTTAGCTAACTTTTGTTTTTGTGCTAAAAATAAGTTATAAAATTGATATAAAACAAAAATGAAAACCACGATAAGGAACCACGTAATTTTTTTTAAAAAATACATTTACAAATCTAAGTTCAATTTTAAAGCTGCAATCGAGTGATATTGCAAAATTGGTGAAAGACGTATCCACCTTCGTTCCCAGAGATTTTCGCCTTTTTGATATGAAAAAGGACTTTTTCACTCATATATCCATAATAAGGAAAAAGCTCCTTGGGAACGAGGGTCGTATTCGGTTTATTTTATGTTCTTTTTTGAAAAAAAACTTTTTTGATGTTTTTACTTCGAGAGAATTATAAATTTAAATAAAGATCAACAAATAATAAAACGTGATAAATACAAACATAAATGAAGCATGAGGAAAACAACCTAGAACTTAGACATACGCCCCTCTATTAAAATTTCTTATTTCTAATGAGTCTGGGTTTGAAATGTACAATGTACCGGTTATCCGTATTTAAGAAATTTTAACTAACCAGATCATTTTTAAACAAATTTACATCTTCTCTTCTTCGCCGTGTTAAATGCGATTACGCAAAATTAAAAATACATCAGTAAATAATTTTATAACCAAGGTACAATAAAAATAATTTTTATTCTCCCTGTGTTGTTTAGACATTTACTTCTTACGCATGCGCATAAATGTTAACATACAGGTGGTTGCACAAAAATATAAAAAGTTGCACGCGGATTTGTTATCGATATCAATTTCGAGGGCTGCGGAACATAATTGCGATAAGGTTAAATATAGTCATACCTGGCAGGCGAAAAAATATATTTAACACAAAAAATAAAACGATTTGTTAAAAATAGATAGCAATCATTTGAAAGAAGAGAATTGTATCCTAAAGAACTACCTTCTTTTTACCACAAAATGGTACCGACGGAGCGATTAGTGAACTCGTTTTCAGTTGATGCGCTTATAAGTATTAAAGGTGTGAACACACATGGAATTACAGCTGAAGTATTGCAAAATTATTTGTTCGGAAAAAAAAAACTTTTAAAAGATTCCACAACTTATCAAGGTAAGTCTCTCGTCGCATGGTGTCAATAATTCCACTCCTTTGCACCCTCCCAAAGTTGTCGATCGCATTCTTTTATAGCGAGCATGGTTGTGTACTAAAATTAATTAAAGTCCTAAAATTACTGCATCGACGCATTGATATCTGTTCCTAATCTAATATTATGTTACAAAAATGTCTGAACTAAAATTTTAACCATATTTGCGAAAAGAGTTTCAAATCAATAACTTTCACTATTTATCATTTTCTTAGCATTGTTTAGAGCCGTATCATGCGAGGTTTTTCAAAACGCATTCTTGTCGTGTTGGTGTTCATACCTTTATAAGTTGTACATATGAATTTTTCACTGTATTATTTTGTTAGATACTATGGGCAACCTTGTTGCAAATAAGTGTGTTTTAAACCCACCGACAGTAAATTTACCGAATCAACTAAGAATCGAGCCGTCCTCAATACCTTGTCAACCATTAGGCGTGTTTACTTCCGCATGGATAAAAAAAGGAACAAAGATGGGTCCATACACCGGCAAACTTTTCACTCCTGATGTTCGAAACAGATGCGAAGATTCGAGTTACATGTGGGAGGTATTATCTATAATGCGATGTTTACTTTAATCCATGTATTATTACTTCCACGGTCGAAGGACAATTTTTTCAATCATTTGGGTAAATACAATATGTCCTAGGAATAGGTAGTTTATGACGTCGACCCAAGAGGGTTTCTTAAGCCAGTAAGAAAAAGTAAATCGATAGTATTGACATATGAATGCAACTTTGTTCGAAAGCTTATCAGAAAGGCGGTTTTTCATCAGGTAAAAAGCCATGAAAATGAGGTTGCTAAAACATTATCCAGGCTAACTTTTTCTTTAGATTTTTGACTGTAATGGAGAGGTGAATCACTTCATAGATGGAAAAGATGAGTTAGGCCGCAATTGGATGTGCTACGTACAATGTGCTCGCAGTGATCAAGAACAAAACCTTGAAATCGTTCAGCATGCGAATGAGAAGATATTTTACTACGCTTTAAAAGACATACCACCAAACCAAGAGTTACTTGTGTGGTATGGAAGCAATGTTGATATGTTTCTAGGTATACCGCAACATCGACTCCACTTCCCGTCGAAATTACACCAGGTGCTCCCTGAAGACTGGAGTGAGTATCAACCTAATTACCAGGCTTCATTTATTTACCTCGTATATAATCTTTGTAAAAGGCCAGAATATTATGACTATATTTTTATAAGGATCAGCAAATTTTGAATGAGCCTGGGTGATGCTTAAGTGATATTTTTTTTATAATGGATTGTGTTTACTCAACCTCGTACACAGGGCATCTTGTATGTTTTCTGATAACGGGAAGATACCAGAAGCTCTGGGGACAAGGTTGGTTTTTACTGACCAATCGAACCACAATGCATGATCAGTAGGGTTTTTTCATGGCTTTAACCCAAAGAATCCGAACATGTTTTTGAAAAATTCAAAATATCCATTTTTTTCGCTGACAATCTTTTGTCTTTGAACTCAATTTCTAGCCACATACTGCCTCTACGTCGGTCACGCTGAGCGTTGGTCAAGGAAATAGAAATTTTTTTTTTGTATAGGCCTTTATTTTGATATTTCAAAGTTCAGTGATCACGAGTTAGGTGGCATGTCAGTAACTTGCTGCAAATTCGGAGTCTAAGGGTCAATAGGAGTAGTGTGAAAAAAATTAAAGACGTCAAATATTTTGGATGGACTCCAGACGGATTAAACGTTCTGCTGGGACGGTGGAAATAGAATTGAAATGTTCAAATTTCCTGCTTAAGAGAATCCGTGGGAACGAGTTTTAATATATTAGAAAAGAAGTGGAATGGTAATTACTTCCAGCCTTGTCACCAGGGGACGAAGTTGAATCAGCATTTTGTTTTTGTGTTAAAATGTTTAATCTTCGACGAATAAAAATTATTTTCTGTGTGTGTAGGTCACGGCGAAGTTTCTAGCATCAGGACGAGGCTACACTGTACTGTCTGCAGAAGAGGCTTCAACTCACGAAGCAATCTGCGTTCCCATATGAGGATACATACACTTGAAAAACCGTTTCATTGTAAATACTGTAAAAAATCATTCAGCCAATCGTCGACTCTTAGAAACCATGTCAGACTTCATACTGGAGAAAGACCATACAGGTATAACAATCGCTGTATGACTGCCAACGTTTTGCGTAACTTGATTTTGTCATTATAAATTCTGTCTTTTTCTACAAGACACCTAACCCTAACCCTACCTATATCTAGAAATATATGGAAGCCACCTTATTTGTAGTATACTTCGCCCGCATTGTTTTTCCCCCGCAAATCACCTGATACGATATATTTATTATTAGAAAACTACTACTTTCACACGTACTAATTTTTGCGCAAAACTACTACTTTCCGTACATTTTTTTGCACGAATGAATCGCGGTTTAATCTTTTCAATGTTTTTAAGCTGAACTCAAAGTTTTTTTATATCCACAGATTAAAACTGCTACTATTGCATTTAGTTGCTCTGTGTGTAAGATGGCATACTCTCAACTCGCTGGTCTAAGAGCTCATCAGAAAAGCGCAAGACATCGTCCACAAGGTAGAACAGTTTCCTCTCTTTGAAGAAGAATGAAAACACAGAGCATTTGTGAGATGAGGAGGAGAGCTATCTTGAAGTTGAAACGAAAAGTTGAACAATGCCAAATCATAATACAATGATAATTGATTACCATGGGCTATACCGTTAAATATGGCCTAGTTAGCTAAGCTTTCTTCGAGAATATTAAGATGGAGTTTCTCACACATACTTTTTTGATTTCCCAGTAAAAAAAATTATGCTGGGTCTCTCTGGCGGAGTGATTTGAGGTTTCGTGAGGCTTTCTAGCCAATCAGCGCTACGAATTTTATCAGTTAACAATAATACAATAACGGGCTTTATATAGCACGGTATAACTTTTAACCTCATAGCAACCATAATGGTAGCTATAAATTTAAACAAATAACATTGCCGGAGAATCGTTAAAACACAAACATACATACTCAATAATTAAGTTGCAGTAAATCCAAAATTTCAAATCACTCCGCCAGAGAAACAACGAGAAATGTTGATTATTTTTAATTTCTTATATTTTGACCTCGGGTAATATTTCTCGGTATAGATAGACAACACAGTTTATATTGTATTCGGTAACTTTTAACCTGATAGCAACCATAATGGCAGCTATAAATGTAAACAAATAACATTGCTACATACTTAAAAACTCAAAAATCATGTTGTAATCCATGTTCTTTTCACATCTTCTTAACAATAAATTAGAACAAAAAACCCAACAATTTTGGAGTATTTTGGTATATTGGGAGGAGTGGTACATCGCGTGACATATTTTATAAAACATATTTCATATACACAAATCTTTGTATTTGACATCGACCGACTTGTGACTAGCAACTGGATTAAAAACTTTCTCAGTATTCACGGCCAAATGTGGATTGCATCTTTTGTGCGTATTTTCCAAGAAAGAAAACCGTAAAGCTGGTCACTTTACAGTTGTCGATGTCCGTCTATTTTTCTCCACGCCAACATTTTCTTGATTATTTGCGCCGTTGAGGTACATTAAACGAAAATTCCAGTAATTCATGACAGTTAAAGTTTGCGATGCTTGCACGCTACCAAAGACCGAGGCTTGCCCGAAGATACCACACGTGCTTTTATACTATTCTAATCTGCAGTAGTGCAGAATCCGAAAAGAAACTTCGTTACCCATTCTCGACCCCAGAGCTCTTTGAAATAAACAAAGAGTTCTGGGGACGAGAATGTTCGTTCCCCGACTTATCGCAGAACGTCGGAAACAGCGCTTTCTCAATTAAGTGGTCACAAAAACATCGAAAGTTTAAAATCATATCACACGTTTTCAAGTAAAGAGCAATAACACATGTCATAATCAGTTCGAACAATTTTCAAAATATCACAAACACTACATCTATTTCATCACCAAGAAATGTTGATAATTTTCAATACATGTTTGATGATGCACACATAAACATTCATTAGCACAATGCGCAACAAAAAAATAATCCTGATTTCTACAAACCTAAACAAAATAGCTATCAGTTTTTAAATACAATATAACCTGTTTTATCCATCTCTTCCGAGAAATATTACCCTCGGCCAGCGTACCGATCGGACTCGCAAGCTTAGTCTGTACTCCAGGTGATATTTCTTGGTATAGATAGACAATTTGTCAGCAAAATTTTTAAACCCTTATATCTCCCTAACCGTTCTTTGAAACCACATGATCTTATATATTATTACAGGAAGAGGAAACCAAAAAAAAATTTACTTTACATCATTCGTTTATAACGTCGATGATAGACTTTCAACACAAAACATTTACATTTCAACAAATGGACTAAAAACATTGCGGTCCTCGTCCATGTCATATTCGTTTTCCTCGTCATTGATATATTCATCATCACTGATGCAAGATATCGATTAAAACAGGAGTTCATTTTAACTGAGCCGTTTTAGAACGCGACCGTGCATGAGCAGATCCTTGGTTCATTCTTATTAATAGAAGATAGTGAACATTTTTAATGCGACAAAGATGATGCTGTGGCAATACCCGTCAATACCACCAATTAGGACGAAAAAGAATTGAATTACCCATCGAAATCAGGACATAAGAATTTTTTTCACAAAGGAAAGAAACATTGAATTTTGCGTCTGTAGCAGTGATAAAGCCATTTAAATTAACTAATGTGAAGCAGATTTTGTCTTGAGAAATGAATGTTTATCAGAAATTCAACCTTTTCAATTTGTCTAAACCCCTAAACCCCTGTAATTACATATCCTGAGCATGCAGATTACGTTTGTGTTGAGTCTTCATAATTTGCGAATATAAACCTGTCAGGTTCGTCTGAACATGGATTTGAGCTTAATACTAGAATTTCGCATAACAGTGCTGCAAAAGTGCTTCTTAGGTTTTCATATTTGCCTATCAAAATAAATTTCCCGCCCCTTAAAAATGGATGTATGCTACGGCCTGGCTAATACAAGAAAAGAAAATAACAGCAGGAGTAATGTATGTATATACAATTTGACCAATAAACAGGTTTTCATGGATAAAGAAAAACAAAATATTTAGTCAATAATGTAAAGAAATTGACTGTTTTGAAGACAACATTTAATCATCAAATCCAATTGGCCTTTGTGATTTCGGGTCATGAAGTTCGTATTTTGGCAAACCAAAAAGACGTGCATAACTTGGCATAGGAGGGTATGAAGGGAACTTCTTTCGTTCAATATGTTCTAGCATTTTTTGATGACAATATTCAAGCATTTCAACTTGTACTTTCCAATCCTCCTTTACATGACGTTCCATTTCGTTGCGTATAAATGCTGTAATGAAATTTTCTTTTGGAGCTTCCTCTTCGTGCTCACCTTGGTTTGGTCCAAGATTATGCTTGGAATGAAACAAGGATTCTGGCCCCCATGGGAAGGGTACCTTACGAATTCGAATATGATCATAGGGAATCCAAGTGCTATGGTGCTCCTCTTCACCAACTATGAGATTTTTATAAAACAGAAATCCACATACTGGTAAGCCAACGCACAAACTTATGTACTTCCACGTTGCTGCCGTTTCGCCAGCATGCTTCTCAATTGCTTTTTGCTCAGCTGTAAAGTTCGACAGATACCTCATCCATTGCCCAGGCTTTCTACCGATACGTAAAAGCCTCGCCATTACATTAATGTTGTCAAATCTAAACAAATCAATATAACAATATAAGTTTTGTATAATTTTATTAAAGAAATATTTTTATGCGAGCTAGCACAGGTTTGTTTATTTTCCAACAAATATGTACACAAAATAATAAAATGGAAAACAAATCAATAAATAATTTACAGGTAGACAGACCTTAAAACTTGCAAAAGCTTTTGCTCTACAAAGTTTTTAAAAAATTAAATATTAGAAATTCGGGTGTCTATTGCCTTCATCAAAGTCCAAAGATTTCCAGTTATTTTTATGATTGATCCATCCCAAATCCTGTCTCATCTCATTTATTGTTAAAATTTAAGTCAATTTTTTTGTAAATTGGGTGTGATCCCCTGTTTGTTTGTTTCGATGTGAGGAATTTATCTTTCAACATAAAGAAATATGTTTTTGTTTAAGTATATACCATGAAAATATGTTATTCATAATATAATGTCTTGTTATCCGTCAGATGGGTTGTTGGCTCTAATTTGGGAAATTTAACAGGTTTTAGTACTATGTAAGCCCCAATTGATAATGCAGAAGAAGACATAATTTTTCCTAACCTGTTTATATAAGTTTGAGGTTAAATAACTTAACAACAGCCAGGAATAGCTTACATCTTCTGCTGCATAGATAACAAGACCCACTTGGGACTAACGTAGGTCAAATTCCTCAAACCAAAGACAAACCATGCCAGATTTAGGCATTGTTTTCAAACAACTTTAAATATCTTCCAACTGTTCATAAAATGTTCGATCCTATCTATACATTTTTTGATTAGTTTCCAACTCATGCACAATGGACAAAGCAATACTACAAAGCAATACTTCAAGGTTCTGTTTGGGTCCATATGTCAAAATAGACTATTAAAAAAAATGCACAAAAATAGTCAGGCAGACATTGAGAATATTCAGTGTTAGAGTCACGCAAGTGCATACTTTTGACGCCACACAAACAAACTTGTGTACATATTTTTAGTTTTTACTGAAGGTAATGATGGATCGTTGTAAACAAGGTAAAATTTATAAATTTAAAACAACATTTATTGAGTTGAGTTTTAGGTAAAAAGGATGTAATATTGTATAATGTTTGTTTCTATTTTGAAATAAACCAACATGTTTTCTTTGGAAGGTATCTAACCTTTAAGCAAGATATCTATGCCCTAACGAATTAGCCTAAACCTGTTCTAAGTCGGTTTGGTGTGACAAAAGAGTTTTGTTGACAGCCATTTAGCATCACTCTTTTTTTTACCTAATATCTTCAAGCGTGGTAGTCTGTTGTTTATATTTTTGCCTGTACATATGCGTGCACATGTTCATTGTTCTAGATGCAAAAATAAAAAATTACATCACACTGCAACTCATTATAGAGGGCTGGCAACAAAAGAGGATTGTCATGCTTAGCAGATTTTGTCTGTTAACATTTGACCAGGCCTATCAATAAGGGGAGAGCGATTGCTCTTGCTCACGCAAAGACTCGCCCAATTCTGAGAAATGAGAACTAGCTGAGCCATTAATTGCTCCCCCAATTCCACAAAAACTTTGACTGGCTGAGCAATATCAATTCATCTCACATGGAAATCAATGTTATCTTTCTTATTATTTACAGTAAAAAATAACCAAAATATATAAAGAAAGATAAAATAAAATGAATAAAAGACTTTGTGATAAAATATGCATTTATAAACTCATTTTGTTTATTCAGATTGCTCGCCCAGTCTAAATTATTGTAACCTTGGGCGAGTGATTTATTGCTTGGGCGTTATTTTCTTATTGATAGGCTTGTTTTTTTCTTATTAATTACTTTCACATGCGCCATAATCTATTTCGTGTTTACGGAACTCTACAGAAGCCAATCATTTACACTCTGGCTGAAATAAACTATCAATTTTCAATAAAATATCAACAAGTGCAATTACTTGTTTTCCTAGAACTTCTATTCCCTTGAACTTTTCATAAAATTCAGGAAAAATTTCATTCGCCAGTATGTGTAGCTATATTTATAACTAGTTAGCATATATATAAAAACTGGAAATAAAATTAACTTTATATATACTACTTTATAGCTAGGCTAGTTAGCTACAGTAGCAAATTTATTCATAGCTAGTCATTTTTCCAGTTTCATGAGTAAACCACCAGCACTATATTTTGGTAACTTTTTACCCCTTTACTAAAAATTGAAAACAATTCTAGGAACAAAGACCATTTATAGCTATACTTAATGGAGAAGATAAATAGATGAATTTCGTTATTTAGCTACATTTTCGTGGTAAGACCTTTTGGCTCTAACATCTTACGTGGCAGGAAAATAGGTAGGGGCACTTAGGTGAAGCAAAGTAATTATCAGTCCATTTCGTCACACAAAGGCATTCTTAGGACTTTGAATGAATTTAAATAAATCAGAAGTCATCAACACTCGATATATAGCTAGCTAATAGTTAAAACTTCAAACAATGTTTCCGTGAAAAGAAATCCAGAGGAAAAGACCTCTCTTCACCAAATCCTAGCATCTTTTTTTCTGCCACGCAAATGCCAGAGCCAAAGAGTTTACCGCCGAATAACGTCACACTGGAATTCATCTATAGTTGTCAGTCAGGGAAATCCTCTTAATTAAGCTGTATAGCTTAATTTGGAGATCTCCTAAATAAGCTGTATCATACAGCTTAATTAGGTGACATACATCTAAATTAGGAGGTAGAAAAAGTTTTTCCCTGATTTCTCGAAAAATGTAAATTTTAGCAGAATCACCGCTGCAGCTCTTTCATCGTCAGTTTGACCACTATATTATAAAAGAAGAACGGTATTTCCAGCACCCCGGGTTCAAAAGATATGGACTATAAACAACTATAAACAATGGTTCATTGTTAGCGATAGTCTATTTAAGCTGTACTGCATCCTAGTTAGGATGTCACGTCACGTGATACATCCTATTTAAGCGGATATTTTTAAAACTTCAAATTTAGCGGATCTCCGGGGTGCTACGAAAAAACTAATGTATTGGAGATGTTTATATGCACGTAAATATTGGATTTATTCAGTTAGATAGATGCTAAAATTCAGTTAAATGTGTGTTTTAGACGATCAAAGTTTTGTACATCTTAACTAAGCTGTAAAACGCCTAATTAGACTGTATCATACATCCTAATTAAGCTGACATCTAAATTAAGCTGTACAGCTTAATTAAGAGGATTTCCCTGACTGGTTGTGTTGCAGAGGACGTTCCTGACCTGACTGTTCAGTTTAGTATTTCTTTGTTTTACTTCTGAAACTGGGGATATGACTATGAATATATTGGTCTACAATCAGGAATTAAAATCAGTCAAACGAGAAAGCAAGTAAATATGACTAGATCGTCAGGCAAACTTCCATAGTATTATGTTCCAATTCAACAAAATATGCACGCCATTTAAAAAAATTTGTGGAACACTGAATAGGCGAGACTTATTTCAACCAAAGTCATTGCCCAAAGTTGGGGTTTCAAAATCATGCCCTAGGTGGGGCAAATCTATCCAATGTAAAACTAAATATTTTAGGCCAAGTATATAAAATTTCAGCTGTCTGCATTGACTAGAATGCACTCAAAATGTTAGGACTACAGTATGAAATTGCATTGAAAATAACGAAAATATACCAATTAATTGAACATATTTAAGGCGTATGTCCACTACACGATCGTCGTGAAAATCGTCTAGTGGAGATTCGCCTTATTTTTGACTACGCCCCAATTTAATCAACATCATTTTTTAGTTAAAGCATGACAAAATAGAAAATATGAGATACCCAAAGTAGGGCGACATTTTGTGGACGATTTTAGACCAACTTTGGGCTGGAATAAGATCCACCTAAGCCAAAAATTACGATGGTCCTGAAGGCTCACATCGTGCGCGGTGTTCTTAATCATTTACTCCGTTCATTGCTTAGTGCGCGCTCTTCCTTAGTCAGTGCGCGCTCTTCTTTGATTAGTGCGCGCTCTTCTTTAGTCAGTGCGCGCTCTTTTTTGGTTGTGCGCGCTCTTCCTTTGTTTGCATTGCACACTGTTACTGCTACAGTTTTTGCGCGCTGTGCGAAAAAGACCGGGTCGAGGGACGTAGCACATAAAACGACAGAGAAAGAAGTGGATGTTAAAAATAAAAGGAAAGGTTTGAAAACACAGAAGTTAAAGGTTCAAATCAGATATAGTAGATTTCTTTGTGTTAGTGGGCAGGTACTTGTGAAGCAGTGTGATGGTGGCCATCGTTTTGTATTTTTTGAGGCCGATGAAGAGCAAACATTTGATAAGTTGAAAGAGAAGGCCTTGAAAATATTCTTCAACGGACTTGGACGAAATAGCTACAATGAAAAAGAATCTGATGTAGTAGCTACAATATGTGATAGTTTTGGTGAAAAATTTTTTACCAATGTCTTCGTTCCGTTTTGAGATACGCCTACGTAAATTTTTTTCCTTCAATCTTCTTTTAAGTTTTGATAAACTTTTGTAAATATTGTGTTGAATGGCTAAAAGAAACCCAAAATTTCAGCATTTGTATATCCATCTAACAAGTACGACTCGACTAGTTTCTCCATTATGTCTGAGGTAAAAGGAGCGCCAGAAATAAAAGTATTCCTTTATAAGATAAAAAGTTAGTATAAACTACTGGCCAGCTGGCTTCATGGTGTGCGTGTATTGTGTGTCAATGTGCTGTTATGTGTGTGTAAATGTGTGTCCAATTGTTTTCAGTTTTTGTTTTGTTTATTGTTTATTGTTGTTGTTTTTTTATTTATTTATTTTTTCCTGGTTATTTAATTGATATATATATATATACCCCATTTCATATATCCCTAAATTGTCACTGATCATAGTTCTTTAATCAAAGGTGGCCTCACATTTTTCTAGCTATGCTATAGTGTGGTCTCCTGGATAATTTTTATAGTTGTGTGGATATCATTATTTTTATATTTATATTGTATTTTTATTTTTGCTGTTATCCTTACAAATGAATAAATGACTACTTACTTACTTACTTCATAACTCTGCCCTAGTCTACTTATTAAAAGTCAGGTTCAGAAGAACAACTCTCGTAATTTGCACGGAGAACAGCGCGAAGTAAGCCAAGAAGAGCCCGCATTATATATCGAACATCGCGCGCGAAGTACGCGAGAAGAAGAGAGCATTAGGTCGTTGAACACCGCGCAATGTGCTAAGAAGAGCTCGCACAGAATCAAGAACACCGCGTACAATGTGAGCCTTCAGGGCCATCGTAAAAAATGGTGTATTTTAATGTTGACGATTTTTGAGCAGTGAGCAAGAAATTGACCAATGTCTGGCTCATTCTTCTGACCTTCTTTCAAAATCAAATTTTTGACTGGTTTATAAAATATAAAACAAATTTTTACAAAAGACGACATGTTGGTACGATTTGAAAGTGTGAGAAAGGATTAAAGTCGTTCGAAATTTTTTAATGTCATAGCGACATACAGAATATACCAACAATGTCAGCCAACATTTATTAAAAAATTAATAAATGTTAACCAACATTTTTAGCATATATTTATCTTCGTCAACATGTTGCCAGATACCACAATTCGAGACAGCATGTGAACAAATGTTGGCGACCTATGTTTGCCCAAATGTTGTCCCAAAAAGTTACTCATTATTTCACAAAAGTTCTTATTTTTTAGATTTAGATTAGACCAAGGATAGTGCTTTTCTTAAGATAAGTCTGATATATAGTATAGCTTTCTCTTCTTTTCTTCGTTATCATCCTAACCCAGGCACTTATATTTCGTCTGGAATAAAAAAAGATTCGACAAAAAAAAAAACTGTAAGTGCAAGTAATCACTTTTTAAAATAAGCAAAGGTGGAATGTTTCTCTTCGTCTATCGTTAAAAATTATTTATTCCTTCAAATAAAACCGTACCTTTAAATACCCTACTTTGTTCAATACAGAGGTCACGGTAATTGCAAGAAGCCCCACCCTTACGAACCACTCCCTATGGACGAAGCTACTGTGTCCTGTTGGTGGTAAAAATCGGACGCTTTACGGAATATTCTCAAAATTTATGTGTTTACAAAGTGAGGTGAGTGTGCCTTGTGGAAAAGGTTGTCAAAGCCTAACTGTTCAATTGACGTCATATCATTACGGCTCGTTGCACTTCGATATATTTTTACCATGATAACATTCAACCAGTAAATGTGAATCATGCACATTTACTGGCTCGAAATTTCTTTAAAAATACTTCCCCAGAGATTCCTTCTCGCTTTCTGATAGGAGTGCTGCCACATATCAGAAAGCGAAAAAGAAGCACTAAAAACGATATTGACGTTGATTCATATCCATCTGGATATGATTGTACATAATGTTGATATCTACATACAGATAGTTTCTCTTGGGAATAAGATTGCATCTAAATCACATAAACATCTGTCTATGGTCATCATGTGAAGAAACCTTGACATTTGATCTCAAACATTTCGTATGAAACTATTCTCACTGGTAATGCAATTTTACGCATTTCTTTATATAATCGCAATGATGATGATTTATATTTCATGTACCAAAAAATGTTGAATAACTTAAATCCACTTTTTATCAATTTATTTTGCCATCCTTCACTTCGAACGAAAAAGAACCTTGTGTCTCGCTTGCTTTTTGCGTTATTCTCTCCGAAGAAAATGCTTTATCAAAAAGAATCCTGGAGATGAGTTTGTCTTTATGTAATATTTCTGTTGGTTGGTGATAAATAGTCAAATCGTCATCTTTTGGGAAAGTTGATCATCGATCCTGTGAAAATCTTTGAACGTATTTTCTCCTTAGAATTTTAAATCAGCTATAAATTTTATTGTTGAAATTTCTAAGAGAAACAAGACATATTATAATGGACCAAATTGATAAGCTTCTTGTGGAAACGAAAAACAGTAACAAAAAAGACCGGCCCGGTCGAATACGCAAATATTTCAAAATCAATGTTTTGCTTCTTCCGGGAAAGCTTTCCTACTTTTTTGGAACGGGCTCTAAGTATACTTTGATGGCATTCATGGTATTATTTTTAACACGATCGGGGTTAGACCCGCAAGAAGCTGGATACATTGTCGGAACAAGATACACAGTAGAAGTAGTTGGCGCAATTTTTTCTAACTTTTTAGCTGACCGTTGGGGAAAGAGGAGATTTGTTATGCTCGCTAGCATAACTATCTCGACAATAATAACATTCTTGATGCCATGGTTAGCAGATGCAGTTACTGAGAATGGTTTCCAATCTTCGGGTGAATTTCAACAAAAATCTTCGAAAAGAAAGTTTAATATATTACTCTTATTAAATACTTTAGCGGCTTTGTTTGATGGAGGAATTTGCCCAGCGATTGACGCGCGTGTCTTTCGAATATCAAAGCAAATTTCTAATGTAGCATATATTAGACAGAGAATATGGGTATCTATTGGACTTGGTGCTATTCCGTTCGTAACTGGTGCTTTAATCGACCAACATGATGATGAATCTGGCAGTAAGATTCTGTTTTATGTTGTACTTATCGTAAACATTTGTTTGATGATCAGCTGTTACTATTTGTTTACATTGAAACATTCAAACTCTCTGAAAATTGACATTTCGCCATCTTGCATAACACAAACAAATAGAGCGGACATAAAAGGAGTATATCAACGCGAGGAATTAATGTTCGCCTTAAAAAGTCCTGATGTTATCATATGCTTATTATGTTTTTTACTCATCGGACTGGGTTTTATGTTCCAATACACATTTGTTTTCCTCCTGCTCCAAACAGAATTAACTGCCTCAAGGATGACTATGGGATTTTTGGCTCTCCTTCAAGCCTTTGCTGAAGTCATTACAGCTCCTCTTGGGCATGCGTTTGAGAAGTATTTTCAATCAAGTTTTGTACCTATGATGTTTTCGTTATTTGGTTTTGCGATATCATTTCTTTTTTATTTCTTTGTACGTAATGTGGTGCTCATGGCTTTTACAAGTGTCTTGGTTGGAGGAAGTTTTTCATTGTTTATGTACCCAGCTGCGAATCTTTTATACAAATCGTCAACCGAAAACTGCAGAGGTACCTTGTTCGCCATTTCGTCAGCGCTATTAAACGGAACAGGAGGATGCATAGCTGGTTTTCTTGGTGGCTATTTGTTTCGGACGTATGGCGGAAGAAAATCCTTCATGGCTATTTCAGGTGTTTATTTCGGACTAGGTTTTGTTTTAGGTTTGTTTACCTTTGTAAGAATGAAATACCGAGTTCGTGGAAACATAAGAATCCAATCAAATATCTAATTTTTTTAAAAGGACAGGCGTGTAGGACAGACGCATGTTACGTCTCCAGGGTTTTTTATTAAGTGCGTTTAAATTGGATCTGGTTTCCCAATATCGTCACCAGGACTATTTGCGTCATAACGGCGCTGTGCCTTAAATCTAGCCGTAAAAGGTACTGCGGACGAGCTTGTCTGATTGCACTTCACGTTGTTCTTTTTTGTCGTTTATTTCACATCATCCAAATGAATTTTGCAAATACATTTTTTGTTGTAAATTTCGCGAATAAAACAGAAAAATGCACGAAAGTGAGTGCAAACATTGGGCGCAAACGTTGACAAAATTAATACGCATCGTTTGAAGTACAATTTTGTGAGTAAAGTCATAGAACCTAAATTGACAATTAAATCCAAAGTTACTGGATGGTTGCTAAAGATTGGAGGGACCTGGTATGAGTAAACTAGCACCATCTTGAAAACGATTTTTCATAAGTTTGTCTTTTAACAACTTTTTGAGCTTCAACATTATTTGTCATCTCAAACCCCGTTTGTTACATGCAAGGTTAGGCTTCAAGCCTGTTTAAAAAATTTAATATCCCCGAAAAAATTGCTCCTAAGATGATCTTGCAACTAAATTTTGTGTTTACACTGATTCCACCACACTGTTATAAGCTATCTTTATTTCGTAATGTAATAATTTATATCTTGTGATATTATTTATTATTTTATATATCGCTATCTTGAGAAATCGCGTTTCTTCATCTGCTTAAACCATCTCCCGCTTGATATCACAAGGCTTGTGGAAATCAACCCGAATTTTTGTTCGACTCCCGTCTTTCATTTTGGTACGCAAGAAACAGCAATAGGGATAGTTGCGCCACTTGAATATGTATTCAATGTCACCGAGATTTGTCACCTAAATTTCAATTTGGACCATCTAGGTATTTTAAGCTGATGATATTGGGACGCAATCTTGTTCCTAGCACTAAGGGATAGCAGGCGCTTGAACTAAGGTTAATTGGAATGGGCTTGTACCGTCAGCAAACAATAGGCGTAGAATAGTCATGAGAACGGGGTTCGGAACTAGGCCTCGATAACAATATTGCAAATTCATGTGTTTTTTGATCGAAATCATTCTTAGCGGCCGGACAATTTAAGTAAAGATTACGCATGTTGTCATATTGTTTTATCCAATCTTAGCCATGGATAAAGCATGGGGCAACCTCGTTCTCAGACTCTCAGGGTGCAAAGAAATTGCGGGAACGAGTTTGTGATAAAACTTGGCACAATGTTATTTGGAATAATAATTATTTCTTTGCTGACGTTTTTTTATGTTTTTTTATCAGCCAACGATAAATTTGGATAAAATGTCAGCACTGATCTAAATCACGTGTGAGAACGTTCTTCTGGTCAATATTTTGGTGCTTTATTTGATTTTCTGTTATAGTTATTTAATGAAATAATTTTGACGAGAATTAATTTTTGTGAGAATTTAATTCCGCGATTTCGCTAATAAAACTTTTGCATTTTTTTAGATTTTGCACGAATGGATAGTTTTAATAAATTTCGCGAACGACTAGGATTTGAAGTAAGATGAAATTCACATGTTTAATGTCTTTATCACAAGCTTACGTATTCACCAAATAGTTGCAATGCAAGGTATTTCGTCCTTCATCAACATCAAAGTCTGTGCCCCAATCAGATGTATCGGAAAAATTGTCATGTCTATCATTGGCGTAAAGATTCTCAGGACCTGTGCAGCTGACACAATGTCAGCGAAAGAGGTTATTAAGATAGTACGCGCGGGGTCAATAATTGGTGACTTATTATCCCTGTTTTTTCTACAAACAAGGTTTGAAAAAAATAATTTCTCGAATGACAAAACTGACAAAAAGTAAGCAAAATTTTTTTGCGAAATCGCGAAATTTAATTCTCGATAAATCATTTATGGCATATCCTCGAGTTTTTGCAAAGATAAGAAGCACTAGAAAAAACCCCAAGAAATTGACAATAACAAATACAATCAAAGTATTCGGAAAAGATGCCAATTACGCAGAATTACGCAGTGCGCTGGGAATAAAATATTTTGAATAAACACTGAAAAGAGCGATATTTGAAGAGCGATATTTGAAGAGCGATATTTGACGTTTCTTTTGCCAGTTTTAGTCAAGCGACTAATTGGGAACAAAAAACGTTTTTACTATTCATCAGAATACGTAACGCGTGCTGCACAATGGCCAGCAAATACGTAGGAAAATAACCAATTTATTTTTTTTTCAGAAATATAATTTACATAAGCAAAAGATTCATATCAAACAAACATACATCGATGTTCTCCACATTTCCTAATCAAAATTTATATCTATTTTAGGCCCAACATATTTATTCCTGTTAGTTGTCTCTTTACTAGAAGTTTTTAAGCTTTTGTTCAAACTATTACTACCATGTTGATAACTGCTGGCTGGATATCTCGTCACTTTGTTCGAGTAATTATACATAGGTACGGGAGACGAGTACGGTAAAGAAGTTCGGACACCGGCAACTTGCGAAACATAGGGAAGGTTAGCACGTGGATCGTAAACATGTTTCTCCATCGAGGAGGTGACAGGTCTTTTCCAATCGTCTTTAAAGATTTGGATAGAAATGTAGTGGAGATAAGGCGATAACTTGTTCGTCAACTGAGCAAGTATAAGCTAAAAAAGGATATTACCATAAAATTATATTATTTGACACAACGATAATAAAATAGACCATTCGTATCTTTCAAGTTGGATTGATTTTACAGTACTTTTATACAACCAATGCCAGAAATCATTCATTTTTTTTACTGACGTTGAACATTTTAATATAGACAAACTCCTTTGCACGATCAAGTCCAGTCACTAACACTGACTAGCTGTTTCTTGGCACCTTTTTTATCATTGACACCTACAATGGAGGCTATTTTTTATCATCGCAGATGGAGAGCAACTATAAAGGACATGACATACCTGCTCGTTCGCATCTCTTCGTATACGCACGTGCATCAATCCGGCCTGAAGCAAAGAATGGGAAACCAACTTAAAAGACACAAAGTAGAGATGCATAAGACAAAAAAATGTTGAATTAAGTTTCCACTTATAAATCTAGTGACGCGCTTGCACGTCTTGCTCTACGAAAGCATTCTCTCGATATATTTTAATCAATCAGTACCAACTAGCTCATTTCAGGATGGAAGCACTGCCTCAAGTAAACAAGTAAGTTCTTTAGCAATATGAATGAATTTGTTACTGGCTCAAGTAAAAGATTTTGTTTTTGAAGATGTTACAGGTTGGCTAGTTGTTCCTCACGCGAATAGAATCGTTGAACAAGAAACTCGTTCGGTATACTTACATATTTTCCGAAGCTAACTGCCCAAAAATGTTCCTTCCGAAACTCTAACAGACCATCTAATGTATTTGCCTAAACGCAAGCAAATGTTCGTTCACATACATGGGATAAAAAAAGGACAGAAAGGCACAGTGGGAGGTCAGTAATAGTAACCTCGGGACAAAGAATATTAAAAACTAAAAAATGTGCACCAAATATTGCCCATTATCGTGACATCAAAGTTACTTCCGGCTGTCTATACACAAAACATAAACGTAAGCAGAACAACACCTAGCAAACGTGAGAGAAAAGAAAATGCTTAAGTGATGCATTATCAACCAAAACCTAACATTAACAAATGTATCACAGAATTACAATTTTTTTAACTTCCAGATTCAGTGCTGAAAGCTCTTTGCTTTTCTCCTGAAATAAGAAACAAAGAGAAAAACTGGCGTTTTTAAACCAGTCAGACCACCATACCTCTTTCAAACATTTATCTATTGAAGTGATTAGCTCCTTCGGCGTTGCATTCATAAGAATCAAAGCACAATGATAGCTCAGTGGATACATGGTTACACAAATAGCCACAGCAATGAACATCGCGGAAATCGTGTCAGCCTCATAAGCAGACCTAAAAAGAAAGTAAACACATAAGATATACATCTTGTCCGAACAGAAGATTGATCGCTGTGGTTGCACTCACCTATGTTTTATAAGAAGGCTTGATATGATAACAGTAATACCAGCAGTGTGAGAAAGTAGCATATAAGGATCCAAACGGACCAATAAGAAACGTGATAGTAATGGTAATGTGCTGCAAATACTGAAAGAAAATGAAAAAAATATTCTTGGTATAGATCTACAGAATGAAATAAATTGAAAAGTTACGAAGTTAACAGCAGACTGGATTGTCTATACCAATGCTGCTTTAAAGAATTAGTTCCCGGATGAAGCAACTCGATGACATTCGCAGAGTGCAAGCTTAATAGCATTGCCTACAAGATAGCCACAGATTAAAAATTTATAACTTTAGGAGATTTTAGGAGAATATAGGATATTTCAAGGTCAAATTTAAGGAGAAAACGCTAAAAAAAAGGATAAAAACTATTCCATGTTTTAGAAAATCTTGCCAAAGTTTTGAGAGGAAGTATTTACTAATAATCAAGTATTTCCTTTTTTCAATTTCAGAAAGGCTGTTAATTTAAATTGCACTAACTATGCAAATATAGTTTACATAGTTCAGCAGTTCTGTTGCAAGATATGTTCAATTTTTTGTCACCTAAAAATGGATGTTACCAATGTTAGGAGATTTTAGGAGGAATCAATTTTTTTCAGTCCAAATTTTAGGTTATTTAGGGGAATTTTGAAGGTGTGGTCACCCTGGCATAAGCACGCATAACTTATAGAAGAAACATCAATTGTTTATATCAAAGAAAATAAAAGAGTCTGACACCTCTTTCCTAGGTCAAATAAAGCGTCTTGTATACAGTTCGATGATGCACCTAGAGAAGATGAAATTATTTTCAAGTTTACGTTACAAATGAATTGCATGTTAAGAATCATTTCGAACGTTAAAAACAGAAGCGTCAGCAGAAAATCCAGAGTTGAATTCAACAGGTTTGAGCTAGCTAGAAACCTACTAACGCTTATTTAGAAGGTGAGTAGTTAAAAACTTGCCAATGTGTCGAAAATTTGTTTTAAATCACAAAATTGAATTACCTCTGGATACAGATGCAAACGGATTATTTTCCACACCGTAATTTATTAAAATATTGACCAGTGAGCCCATAAAAACCATCGTTATTTGTGAATCACTAAAAAATAAGAATAAAAATAAAGAAACCAATACGAAATATATAAAGTGTCTGTCAGTTTATTTAACATTTAAAAGCTGTTGCTACAATTTTTGTGATATTTCGAGGTTCTTAAGCAGACATAAGAAAAATAAAAAATTGGAGTATTATTTAATTACCGGTAATCCCTGTAATTATTCACGAGATAATTGTAATCTTAGGTAATAATAACCACCCAAAAATACTCCCAGTGACAGTAGAAAATATACATACGCTAAAACTTTATCTTGTTGAATCAGTCTTTCAAAACTAAATAGCACAAGATAAAATATGCACAAAAATCAATTAATAAGAAACAACTTTAAATGCCACTGTAATTGCAATAAAAAAGCTAGCATGATTAATATAGTACCACAATAACTTTTTTATACGAACCCTTACCCTACCAGAACTATTCTAAGTTCAATTCCTTAAAACAATTGCAATGTAAACGAAATAAAATAAGCAAAACACTCAATGTGATTTCAAGCCAATCCATACCTTTCCTTGAAAATGAAAAAGCCGCTGAGCTGTGTGATTGCTGTGCAAGAAAATACTGCAAGAACTTCGAATCTTTCATATCTAGAAAAATAACTAGTGGTCATTCTTTTAAAAATATTACAACAGAAAAAATAAAGTGTAACTTCCACGTTAAAATTTGTATTTAATTTTTTTTTTATTATTTTGAAATAACTTACCCAAATGAATATGAAAAGTTCTGTTTCTGTTTTGGCACCCATATTGATACAAATAAACTACTCAACCTATTGTAAGAACAAGAAAAACGAGTTCCAACAAGGACCTTATTGTAAAAACTAGAAAAACGAGTTTCAACAAGGGGCTATTTTATTTCAACTTTTAATCTAAATTTAACTAACATGAAACAAGTTGTACATAAATTGTTTACAATTGATAACTGCAGTAAAAGATTTCTGTGTATTTCAAGTGTGCGAGTCAGAGCTAGTTTCACGAGGCCTCTAAGAATTTTTAAGTTGTTCTGCAGAATTGTTCAGTTTCCCCAAGAGATGTATATAAAACTTAGTGTACAGAAAAACACGAAAAGAGCTCTAACTATATTCAAAAAGAGTGAGAGGCCAGCTTGATCAGATTTCCATACCAAAAATTCATTAACTTCAGTGTGCAGTAAGCAGTTAAATTCTCATTTCTGCCGATGTGTAGATAAAATTAGGAATTGATATTGAAAGAAAAATTTTTGCCAAAACAGCATAGTGGCTTATTTTATTTAAAGAACAACTAAAAAATGAAATTCACAGTAACAAAACTCTTTCCATTTTCCTTCAAAAGGCATGCTAATTCAGTACTTAGATAGTAACATACAAGCCTACACCATACCTTAATGAGTTGAATATTGATAAATATGTAAATGCAGTTAACGCTAAAACAAAGAAAATTAAAATATTACAAAACAAAGTTTCCTGACGCATTGCAGGTGTCAACACCCACTTCTAAGTTACAACTGAAAAGATTATTTTTTTAATAAGAATATCAAAACAATTATATTAAGATCTTACTTTTATAAAGTCATGGAAATCATGAAAAACGTCTGATTTTGAAAAACAACATTGAACATAATATTTTGAAACTGTCAAATTTAACTTAATCATAGAAGTAAATTGTTTGTCTGTTAAATAAAACTACAAAACTGTGTAACCTCACTTACCCATACTGTTTGTGTAGACACAATGATACAGTAAACTGATAGTTGAGACAACATTGATAAAAAGTAAAATTAAGATCCTTTTACCCTACAAAAAGCAAGAAAATTTGTTAGTAATACCTTAATTTTGCAAGTGAACAGCTTTTACCCAACCAAATTCAATTCTTGCACTAAAAAATGTAAAATACTCACAATATTTTCACTCAGCACAGTCTGAGCAAAATGTAATATTTGGCGACGATACTTTTGCATTCTTATCTAAAAAGTAAATTTTATTTAAAAACATTTTTTTAGTGAAAGCTATTTAATAAGAACATAATAGACATACCTTTAACATACCTTTCAAAATCGAGTCACATAATTGTATTTTTCATCATTGGTATTATTTGCTTATTATTTATCCTTCAGTAGTAAAAAACAATACATTAATACATTTTTTCAGTATGAACAGAAAACAAACCAAAGAACATATTTCACCATTTTACCCATCTATCATTGAAGGTTGATTTTTTTATTAAATGCAATTAGTGGAAATGTTTTCAATACATGAGTAAATTTGTGAACAAAAACTATCATTTTTTATTATTATTTCCAGTGACAAAAGAATTTCTTCGATTTACGTTAGTATTGCACTTGCGACGCGTGGAAACACCAATGCCAAGTATTTAACTATTTTTAAATATCTCTAAAGTATCCTGCAAATGTGCCTAATGAAAACTCACAATAACGAATCGCAAATTTGGTTCATGGTTTTTTACCTTAATTTAGTAATTCACAATGCAACATCAAGCTGGTTAATATTGATTTTATCACCTGACTTGTTTACATTCAGAAGTCAAAAAAGATGGTTAAGGTGAAATTTATTTTCTTTATTATTTGTGCACCCCAATAAAACAGTTTTATTTGTTTAAATCAAAACAAACCATTTCTAATTGTTATGTGAACAGGACAAGTGTGGTGCAATAAAATCATTTTTTTTATGAGTAGATTATGGAAGTCTTGAGCATTGTAATTGTTATGCTAAATGCGGTAATAAATTTGAATATTAAGTACTATAAAACATTAAATTATTTAAAAACTTGGCAAAGTCAACTGAGTAAATCAATTTCAATCTGCTAAAACTAAAGGTCAGATTTCAAGCCCCAAAGAAAATCAAAACAGTAAAGTAAGGAATAAATATTTATTTGCTAATATCCACACTAAGAACTCTCTTTTGTATCTTCATGTTTATGAACTTGACGTATGTTTATATTTATTCTTGTATTAGATAAATATTGTGAGAATTCTTCCCAATCACTGTCCATTTCATTTTTCCATATATGGCTGTGTTCATGTGTTGATGTAAAATGCAAAAAATTGTCTTGGTCATTAGTTTTGTTGCCATGAGTGACTAGTGGACATGAGCCAATATCTTCAGGTCCTGTTTTAACAGGTTTGGTAAGGATACAAGGTACAGCATGAAACGCAGTTCGAGATGGGCCTGTCATGAGCATAAAGTCACCAGATCGAACCCATATAGCTAAAAGTAGAAAAAGAAAATTTAAAATAGAAAACAATATATCTGAAGATATATATGTTCATTGATATAGAAAATATATTAACAAATTCTGGACAACAACAGTGGTAAAAAATCATTATGCTACCTAGCAGAACAAAACGTAAATCTAAGAATTCCAGCAATTCTAGCAAACGTTCTCTCATCAAAAATTAAAAAAAAATCTAAAAACATAATATTGAGAAGTATTTTGTAAATTATTTTTTAAAGATATGTTTCTACCTTCTGGTTTAATATCTCGAGTGTCTCCTCCAATTAAGTACACTGCAGACTGACCAAAACTATAAGAAATGAGGGGTTGCCTAAGCTCCTCCTCATAGTGGTCAGTATGGCCTCCCATGCTACTACCCTCTGGATAGTAATTTACAATACCAGTCTCTGCAAAATAATCAGGAAAGTTAAACACTTTTGCTATTGTTTCAGTAAGCTTTGCAAGATCATCTGGAAATCCAAAATATTGTTTTGCTTTATAATCTACTGTATTATAGTCAAAATGGTAGCCCATATGCACCCAACGTAATTGGTTAATGAATGTATTGTCCACTGATTTCCTGAAACAAAGAAACGTAGTATGATGGGTATTTTTAGGTAATAAGTAACACATCACTCTTTCTAATTCAAATTTTATAACGTCAGCAAAAAATTGTTGATGTGATTGGTTAATGAATGTAAATTAGAGGCTACAGATCAGATGATTAAGAAAAACAACTATAGTCATTGGTGTCCTAACGTGTGTGAAAGTTATAAAAACTTAATGTGCCAAGCTTTTCATTATAATATATATCTTACAAAAAAAACACTTTGACAATAAGCATACTTTTGTGTAGGAAATTTTTGCATTCAGAAATTTCTGCAAGAAATTTTCATTAACTTGATCTTTTATTTTCTAAATTAAATTCCTGCAAAAAATTTTCTTTGTGATTTCAAAAATCTGTTCCCTTAAACTAATTTTATGTTGATAGTAATGATATATAATTTATTTATTTATTCATTATTTATTTATCAAGAGTTTGATTATTACTGAACGTAGATCTAAGGTCAACTTTAATCAATCTGCAGGTAAATAATTATTTTCAAGAAAAACTGTTTGTGTTAATGATTAATTCACAAAAAACCAGTAATCTAAACAAAGAAATTTGTGAAAAATTCTGGGTAAGAAAATTTATGACATTAAAAACATACTCTTGACTAATCTGCCACATTGTCTTTTCTTTATCCAATTTCATTAATATGTCTAAGTTGTTTGCATATGGTCCTTTTGTATAGTTCGTCAAAGCTTGTTTCACCCAGTAACTTTGAGCACCATATGAAACAAATGGATTTGTTACAACTATAAAACCTGGACAAGTTTTTAGTTTGTAAATATTCCATTCCTTTGGATGCCTTAATCCAATTGAACAAAACTGTTCATTGTTGAAATCAACTAAATCTAAATGCACTCTTTCTATGTAATCCTGAAATCTAGCTGGTTGATTAAAATCTATAACATTGCTAAAATCTGGTGGTGGTTTCCGCTTCTTGTAACGTTTATATTCCTTTCGAACAAGATCATTTGTATGGTCTATATTGCACAACTTGTTTTCCCTGTACATTCTAATAATAGGTAAACATAAAACATAAAGAAGCATAGTTAGGAGTCCTCTACAAAATTTGCATAAATTTGCATAGAAAAAAATCTTATATGGTATGGGCAGTAAAGCAAGACGATATTGGATGATATGAGAATGGCTAGGTAGATGTGCAGGGCATTTCCTGAAATTCCAGGTGGTGAATCGCACGCCTCAATTTTCTGTGTGTGCAATCCAAGAAAATTAAATTTAACTGACGTAAAAATATTAACAAAATTTCTTTCCCTCCGTAAACTGCAAGTGTAAGTAAATCATTAATTTGAATTTGTAACTACAGGCCTAGTAGGGAGCAAATTCGCCCACATGCGGCACATCACTCTTCCAAATTAACAATAGAGTCTGACAATGATCGCACGCCCAAGTTATGTTAAGGCATGCAAAAAAAAGCATATTAGATATAAGTTCGCTTTGGCAATTATTTGCCAACAGTAAAATCGCACACAAGGAGTCTAAAAAACTTGTGTGAAAGATTATTGTGAAAGAAAGGTTAAACTTGCATGCAAATCTGATCACCATATTGAATAAGAGCTCCTGTGTAAAGCAGCAAACATTAAAATAATTTTGACGCCATTAAGTTCTTTGTCTGCAAAACGATCAAAATTTTAATAGGGGACTCATAGGAAATTTTTTTGTATATATCAACATGTTGGAAACATAAACAGGGCGTAGCGGCTCTAAAACCCCTATCGCTCAGCCCTTTCATATAACTATAGCTCACCCCTGAGTAACGTAATAACATCAAATGAGAATAAATCTGAGATAAGTTTGAACAAAAACCATTTCAATATGGCAGAGAAGAAGTGACCAAAGTGGGGAAAAACACAATCTTTAGAGGTACTTGTACTTAGGGTATAAACTGCATGTTTTTATAAATTTTGATGCTGAAATAAAAGATGCTGGTCATTTTTGTTGCAAATGAAAAAAAATATAAAGCATGTTAACCAGGAACCAAGAATAGTGAAATGGTTGAAAAGGCAAACTTTGGTTATTTAGCCAGCTAGCTAGCTAACTAGCTATAGCTAGTCAGTCAAGGTAAACACCTAATTAGGCGACATGGCTTAATTAGGCGAGTCATTTAGTTAGGCAACGTGATGTAGTTCAATTAGGCAACCTGTAGTCTAACTAGGGGAACAAAAACTTACTGTTGTAAATACGTTGAAATCATTGTGTTTCACACTAAATTTTTATGTAAATCAAATCTTTTTACTTTGCAACAAATTTTGACCAATTATTGTCTTATTTGCATCGCACATTGGCAACTTATGGCTCTAATCTCTTGTGGCAATCTTTGTTGTTCTAAATAATGGACTTCAGCAACGCCGCAGGAAAGGAAAATAAATATGGCAAACAAAAACGTGGTAGTGTTGGATGAAGATTTAAATGTCTTTAAAACAGGATGCAAGTCGAAAATCTTCATTAATTTATTGCGTATTTTACTATCGTCACCTAAATAGGCGACGCGTGACCTAATTAGGTTATATATTTCATTTTAACATAATTCTTATGTGTGCAAACATATCCAGGCTTGAGGGACAATTTTGGAATTATGGTCACGTAATCCATGCAGAACGAAGTTTTTTTGAGATATTTTCTTAGGAGTGTGTGAAAAGCCATCTTACCTAGGTTACATATAGATGACTTTCATTGTGACGCGTGTTGTTTATAATCCCTAGACCTCTTACGCAAATCGACAGGCAAAATAATGCAGGCGGTAAGCCATGAACCACTCCATTCCAAACTTTATTTTCAGGTAGAGGCATCTTTTGATCTTGAAATTAGAATATAGCTTGCATATAAATTAGATTTAGATCATATATATATATCAGTAAAAAGATGCTAGAAGCCACAGTACAAAAGTTTTTAACCATAATTTGACTTTCTTCGCCTAAGGTCTGCATTTTTTTGCCTGTCGATTTTTCTGATTTTTTCCGCACATGCGCAAGAATCCCGTAAAAACGTAAACATTGAAAACTCATCTATATATAGCCTAAATAGTCTACCATGAGTCACCTAACTATAGGTGGTATGACCTAATTATGGTGGCCTTTAACGTATTTTTAAAAAACTTTCTACTTGATTCTCTCCTGTCTTTTTTCTGTTTATTTAATAATTTAATGACACCAGTATCTACTTTTCATAGACAATACAGTTCCCTCCCTTTTTATTTTTTTAACCTTTGGGTGACCTCTACATTCTTATTAGCTTCTGCTACAGTATTGGTCTCCTGCCATGATAAGGCCGCAATCGCAAATATGCCTGGTTCGGGTCACCCGCCCCAACTTTGAAACTAAAAAACCTGATAATTTTAGGGACGGAAATATTAAATAAAATTTGCTTGGCCCCTTTGTGAGTAACATCAAATTGAATATTCTGTGATATCTATTCCCATTTCAACTTCTTTACTGTTTTTAGAATGACCAACTCAAGCCCGATCGCACCACCATCCACAACCTACAAACAATTTGGAAGCGCTGTTAGCGGAGTTCGTTCCATCAATGACTTCTCTAGAATACAAGCGCGCATGGACAACTTTGTTACTAGACCAATTGTAAATAAATCTTTTGATTGACTGATAATAATAAATAAATTCAAAACGAAACAATATATTTTTATTTGTTTTGCCCGCCCGCCCGCCCCTAAATTTGAAGGTTCATGCGACCCGACCCGAATCAAACATATTTGCGATTGCGGCCTAATTATAGTAACTATCAAAATCTAGCACTTGTAATTTTACACATTTTCTTACTGGCAAAATAAATTGAATTGAATTTATTTTGTAGTCTCAAGAATGTACAAGCTCGTATGCCAGGAAAAATATATTACTTACTTCCTTCTTACTTTTTATACTTACTTTAGCTAATAGACCATTTTGAATGTTTACATTTTCCGCGGTAAGCCCTTTCGGCTTTAACAATTGTGTGGCAGGCAAAAAGATGGGGGCGCTAGGTGAAGTGAGGTCCTTTTTAGTCTGTTTCTTCGCACAAAGGTATCATTATGACTTTATATGAATATATGTCAGTCAGAAGTTACCCATCTACACTCGATAATAGTTTAAAGCCTCAAAAATATTTCCGTAGAAAGAAATGGGCTAAAAAATACCTTTCTTCAGCAAGCTTCCGCATCTTTCTGCCTGCCACGCAGTTGTTAGAGCCAGAAGGGCTTACCGCGGAAAATGTAAACATTCAAAAAGGTCTATAGAGGTGTTTTACACCTTGACTGCTTAGCTAGCTATATTAGCTAGCTAGCTATTATATTTTCAGTACAATGTTTGCAGTCTTCCTTGGGAAAGATATGTAAGTAAGTAAGCAAAAAAGATAGATGGCGACTTTCTGACAGTCTAACCTAACTATGTATGACTAAAAACCAAAAACTGGCATTTTTTTCTTTCTCATCACAACTTATGTGCCATTATGAAAATACCAGATGTTTGTGCTGACGGAGCAAAACATACAAAATACGAGATCTCCTCCTGCGCTGTTAGATTTTTTTACATTTTTCACGTAGCAGTCGAGAGCGAAAAGCAAAAGCTTACCTGCATACGGACAGGTTTTTGCAAACAAGTCGACATGGCTCAAAGATATATTAAGGTACGTTACTTCACATATTATTTTTTAAGCTATACCCCCGCCAAAAGGGAAAAACTAAAAAACGAGATTCAATTGTATTCAAACAAAATTCAATTGTTTAATACACTGTATGAAAACTAAAACGCAAGTCACACCATTAATCAGTACTAAATACAACAATTTTTTATTTAGAAATATATGTTGTATTATAGATTGAAGACGACCATCCGTTATATTCAACAGCTCATTTCAGTTTCCCGCCGCATTATAAGGATGATATCGAGTCTATTCTTATCCCGCATGGATTAATAACAGACAGGTACAAAGTAAAAGCTTGGTTTCTGCATGATTATTTACATTAGGTTAACATAAAATAGACAATGCTCTTGGAATATTCATTTATTTTAAAAGTTATTGCTTTTCATAGTGATAAGACAAGATTTGTTATTGCACTTTTAGAAAATATTTTGCATTCACGTTTCAAATTATTTTGCATTCACGTTTCAAATTACTATATATAAAGAAATTTTAATATGTTCGTGCGTGTTCAGTGAATAAATATGTTTAAGTTGCAGAACTAATAAAAAGGTCGCGATAATACCACAGACATATAATTATAAATTTGAACTTTGTCGACTTTTTACGATGCAAATCATGCGTACCTCATGCTCATTTTTTGATTAATTCGATCGAAAAGTCATTAGCCGCTTCATAATAACAGCTCAGGGCTCAAAATTACCATTCACGCACATTCACCTCCTGTACCTGAACCAGTTTTGTCCTAACATAAAAAAATAGAAAGCTCTGGGACGAGGATGAGTTTAGTCTTGAAGCTTTGCAGATGATCATTTTACTGCACATTAGGTATGCTGACAAATTCGAACCCTGGCCCGTAACGTTATTTTTTTATGAGAATGACGCGTGCGGGTTTCTCACATCAAGAAATGTTTGGGTTTCAAGTTGTTTTGTTTACTCATTATAACGAGTTAGTAAAAAAGATATTATTGTACACATAATTCATAAGTGTATTTTAATTTACGTACCGCCCTGTTTTCCTTCCGGTGCATTTTAAATGTAGTGGGATCATCGACTGACTGTGGACCAGATTGTGTGGTAGGCAAGACAGGTAGTGCAAGGCTACATCTCTGGTGGCAACACTAATTTACAACTGTATGGTAGAATCCCCAAAGACATTAAAATTCCTGTTACTTATGCGGAAACGTAAAGTGCGAATGTTTCGCTTCAATAATCTGCGTTTTAAGTAGTTGTGTCGTTATAAGTTCCACAAATTGCTGTAACAAAGATGGAATAACAGTTACAAGATTATACCGACCAATTGACATGCTCAATATCGTTACGTGAGTAGCTGAAGCAAGCAAGTAGTACGCGGAATCTTTCCCTTAATCCAAAAAAGGCAAAGAAATTGATTCTACTGTGGTGGTGCAGCTAACATCTTTTAAAGTTCCGCTTCGAGCGAATTATTTCGCCTAGCTACCTTTCATTTTTATTTTGTGACACATTCGCAATCCCCCATAATGCCTTGTATATTTTCCAGCGCGCACTCTTGAGTACCGAAAAAACCGGGGATGGAATAAATGTATTGTTGGAAAATGCAACATTGTTCTTTATTGTTTTCTTCAGGATATTTGCGTTCTAATATAATGTTTTAATTTGATGACAGAAAAAATTGAATTAACTGTTTCAAATGATTTAATACTTTTGTATTTGGAATAAACGTGGGGACTTAATGGGAACGTGGGAACTAATGCAAAAATAAACAATCGAGGGGAAGAGGGGTTATAAAGAAACTAAATCCTTATTTTTTTGTTTGTAGAATTGAAAGAATGGCAAAAGACATCCATGAAGGTTTTGAAGCAGAGTCAATGACAATACTTTGCATTTTAAAAGGAGGGTTCAAGTTTTGTCAAGATTTAATGCATTTTATTAAAGCCATTAACAGAAATTCTGGTAAAAAATTATCTTGTTCTTTTGTTCTTTATGCGACTGGCGAATTGTAAATAGAAAACTTTATTTTCAGGAAAATCGATACAGTTAGGATTGGATTTTTTGAGAGTTAAGAGTTACAAAGTAAGCTTTTATTGTTCTTTTTATTTTTTCAGCTCTTTCTTTTATTGGGACAGCGATAAATAAAAAAAAAATACAGAGGCCTGGAATCGAGTTTGCGTTTTACATCTATGTCCGTAGATAAGGTTTCTATTTTTTTATTGGAAGTATCATATGAGGAAGGGGTCGTGATGGACGGGAAGCATTTAGTTGATATGGTGCATCAGTATTCATTCTTCGACACGAAGAAATTTTCTTCTAGACGAACTCTAATTTGCATCCGGAAAGATGACCAATGTGTGTTTTTCAGCGACTTTAAGGAACAGCAAAAATTCGTGTTATTTTGTTCCATCAATCAATTCTTTGCAACCTACCTCGTCATATATATTACTTACTTTTTAGGGACCATAAACATATGACGTCCATTGATTTTGGCCAATTTTTGGACCCCCCCCCCCCCCCCCCCTAATCCAGTAACGTCCAAATCAACTGTAACCCCCCCCCCCCTCTCTTTGGACGTCCAACTTGCATCTTCGTGTCTATTTCTGGATGTGTTGCGTGTTTTTGCCAAGTTAACAGGGACAGTCTTTGCATGCCGTTTACCATGTTCACTGTTATCTCTGTGCGGAACAAAACGGTAATAAAGGGCTTGACGACTAATATCATACCCCATGGTTTTCAGGGCAGCATTCATCCCATCTAGAGTCTTGCAGGCTTGTAGAATATTGGTTCTTCTTCGGCCATCGGCTCCAGCACCAGCTGTTGCCAATTCAATGATGGCTTCTCTAAGATTAGGGAATGCTTCCTCTAGGGAGGGTCTACCTGCTGAGTCGTGGGTAAACTTTTTTAATTTCCTCTTTGCTTCTTCGTTTTGTGGTGCCATCTCTTTTAATAACGTGCTTCTTTCTGCTCTACGTTTCTTTTGGTGGATTGAATTTCACAATAAAAGCTTGAAGATCGATAATTTCTTTCTTGACCTCATTTTGTTTTGGTGTTTCTCTTTCATTCAAATCGACGGGATTGGTGTCATCAGAGACGGTGGTAGAATCAGCAGAAACGGTGGTAGAGTCGTCGGAAATACTAACAGGAGAGACAGTGTCTTCGGTTGGTGCAGAAGTAGAGGTGCTAACGATGGTTGATGATGGGGCAATGACTGATGTTGTGGTACTTGATTTAGGCTTTACTGCAGTAAACTTACTCCACATTTTCAGTTTTTTAGATTTTTTTTCGTCGACATCAGCCTGCGTATTCAGCATGAGTTGTTTTATTTTATCAGGGTCTTTTTTGACATCTTTCCAAAGGATCGACGCTTTCATGTCAATAACATCATAAGGAACTCCTTCGTGTAGTTTACCAAAAAGATTACGAAATAATTGATACTTAGTAGGATTGTTTTTTAAAGGTATTTTAAAAATATCAAACTACAATAATTACTCGTATAACTTGAACCATTGAAAATTAATCAACACTGATTTACGAATACGATCTCGATGTAAACAAAAGAAAAAAGAGAATGTTCGATTTTAATGTTTGAGAATATAAACACTGCAGTAGTCGTCTATCATTTTCTACTTTGGAGCGAAAGTTGCTTCCTTTATTTTCACTGTTTTTAAAATTGTTTTCAGAAAAAGAATATACGATGGACGTCCAAGAAGGCAGCAACCCCCCGCCCCCCTCCCATCCAAGAACATCATCATTTTCGGTGCCCCCCGCCCCCCTCAAAGTTGGACGTCATATGTTTATGGTCCCTTATCTGTCTTAAACATTACCGAAATAACATTGGGGATAAACGCTAGAACTTTCGCCGCATATTATTTTGATAATGTACAGTATGGACTAGGTACGGATGGTATGTGTTCTTTTAGAATGAACAAAGTTGTGATATCACAATCGAAGGAAGCGACGATTTGACACGTTTAAAAGAAAAAGTATAATCATTATTTTAACTTTCTTGTACTTATTGTTGGAGTTGCAAAAGTCTTATTAGTCTTGGATTTTAATTAACTCTACATTCAATACTTAAATAGGTAAAATTAAGAAAATGGGTGCTAATATTTTGCGTATTAACAGCCTCGTTCCCAGGGTATTCTTTCTTTTTGATTTCCGTAATAACGGCTCAGGTGCCAAGAGGCACTGTGGACGAAGATGGCGTATTGAAGCATAACTGTTGCACCATTCCCTCTTATACATTAACTGTTCAGTCGCAGGATTAAAACAGGGATGTTGTTGTGTAGAGAACTTGAAATCTGAGAAAGTGAAACATTGAGTAGTTTTACTTTTTTTGTATTGTAAATGTGGTGATTGAAACTCAAATATGTTGTACTAACGTTTTTTCGTCTTTTTCAGAATGTTCTCATTGTCGAGGTAATTATTTTTATTTTCCTTGTGGACTTTATATTTTATTTAAACCAAAAATAAATTCATATAACATCCTAAATGCGTGTTTTTCTACGAGGATATCGTTGATACTGGAAGAACAATGCAAAAACTGTTAGCTACCCTTCAACAATACCAACCAAAGTCGATCAAAGTCGCAACGTAAGTGAACCAATTTGGAAGGCAGTGTAATTTTGTTGTGAAATTGTAACTTTCCTGTATTGTGTATTTTCCAATTCACGGTCGGTTTATGGTTTACCGTGCGTTACTACCTGAGTCATAAATGATATAAATGTTATTTTAAACAATTTGCACCATAGATTCTACCTTGCAAACTGCACAATTAAGAGTGCCTAACCTTCTGTTTCCACAGTATGATATTACAGAGTAATCGTGGATTTGTCGCGGAGTAGTATAATGGTCGATAGAAACCACCACAGATAATTTCTCCAGTTGTTCTACCTCGACAACTTCACCCATTGTATTTGTTTTTATTTCGGTCCGTACATGTTCAAGTAAATAAGACGAAATGTACTATGAGTTAAATTTTTTTCTACTTAGCTTGTTAGTTAAAAGACGTCCAGACAGCACTGGTTACAGACCCGATTGTAAGTGTCTCCATTGTACAGTATGATAATACCGACCATTTGCAGTTTTTCCCTAATTTTGCTCCCATATTATTCTATCGCATTAGGTAGTTGTTTATTAACCATGAAACTAACAATTGAGTGCATCTGAAGGCCGTTTTTTTTCAAGCTTTCTTGGCTACAGCTCTCAGCGTTTATTATCTGGACATGTCCATTATAATTTTTTTCTGACCTAACCCTAACCCTAACCCTAACCCTAACGCCTGTATTTTGGTAGCTTTTGAAGTGAAATGTAATGAAAATTGAGCATATTGAGTGTCTGCGTTTCGATGCTGTGAGCTGCGGTCATAATAATGGAAAGCAGCTTTTAAAGTATCTATCTTAAAAACATGTGAACATTTAGAGATTTGAGACGGATTTTCTGTCAGTAGATAACACCTAATTAAGTGAATTTCAGTATTTCAATCTTCAAAAATGTCGACCTTAAAAAAATAAGCAAGAGTTTTGAAAGTACTGTGTAACTTTTATACCTGTGCGAACTTGGAGGAAGAAAAGACGTGCGAACAAAAAGAATAGCTAGCGTTGTTGGAAGAATGATATCATGCTACAATTTTTTTCACTATACGCATAAAATTTACTATTTTTGCTCATGTTTTTTATATATCCAAATTGTTTTTGTTTCTCAGATATTGGTTTTGAAACTCCGAACAAGTTTTTGGGTGGTTATGCCTTGGTGAGACGAATTTAAAATTTGTTTTCAACTGACATATTTCTTTCTCGCAGAACATACCTAGCTTAGTTTTGTTGTTGATTGAACACCTCTTACGTCTGCGCGTGATACACATCAGATGACGAGAAGAAAAAGAGTCATGGAGAGAGTTTAACAGATTCTAATTAAATTACATTTTCAACTTGCACATACATGTTTAATAAACTTTCGTTTAGGATTACAACGAATACTTTCGAGACATGGATGTGAGTAAACAAGTATTCAATAACCCTCGTTTCCAGGGGATTTTTGCCTTTTTTGATATGAGAGAATATGAGCGAAAATCAAAAAGGCGAAAATCCCTGGGAAGCAAGACTGGTATTCAGCTTCAACTTTACCAGTAAGTTGTAAAACGTCAACTCCACAACCGATTTTTTTCTTCTTTTTAGCACATTTGTGTGGTGAATGATGCTGGTAAAAAGAAATATGCTATAAGATGAATAATCCTCTTTTGACTCCAAAAGTGACTTTAATGCCATATATTTTGCTTTTTTTATAGTCACGCTACTCAATCTAACCCTAAATAATGACATTCTACTTGTCAAACAAGTCTGTGCACAGCTCACGACACTTCTTGTGACTTTTGAGACTTCTCTTTCATACGATTTTTCTTGTTTATATTTTGATGTAATTTTTACTGTGCTATTTTGATGTAATTTAAGAAAATCTTTATGCAAAAAAGTAATATTAAAAGGACATCTTTTAACTCTCACTCCGAAATACTGGCGTCGCGAGAAGACTGAAATATCAACATGCGGTCTATTAGTCATAACTAGTGATCACTCAACTTTGTGATATTAAGATGCAGGTCCATATGAAAGGGAATTAAATTTCCTATCCGGCAGTGCTCAACTTCTCAAACGTGGCGACAGTAGGTGGCCACAAATTGCGCTCAATGATGAAATATTGTGGGCTAAAAGTCAAAGGTGAATAATAACATTAACACTGGGTTCACTGGCTTCATTGGGTCACTCCAACCATTTATCTGTTTTTCTCTCATGTGCTCTTGATAATTGATATAAAAAAACGAATTTAAAGTTTCCTTTCTTACTTAGTCAATTTTGACAATATAACACTGTCGCTGAATAGTCACTCCTCCCGGTTGTTAAGTTTATTTTATTAATATCGTTTAGTTAATTCTAACTCCCGCGCATTTTTAAATTTGAGATGAGCAACGTATTCAAACCATTTAAAACATCCAGCCAATTCATTTCTTCCGGTTAATAATTTGACGCAGCGTATCAGAATGCAAGAATTCTAAAGAAAAGACTCAAGAACAATGTTGCACTGTAGTGACATGTCATTTAACTGAATAAACGAATATAAAAGTAAGCATGATATTTCTATTTTCCACCTTCCCACAATTCCATTTTGTTCCAACCTCTCAGTCAACGCTGACAAAACTTGTGGAGGAGGGGTGGTTTTATACCGAAAAGCTTTTGCTTTATTTTATATACTTGTTTGTTTTTACTTTCTTCACCCATCAATTTTCATGGCGAATCTTACCAAAGCTGATGAAAGTTATCCAAAAAGTTCACCTGCCATAAGAGATGTAATGAGAAATAATAAAAAACGATGCGACAAACAATTTGAGGGAAAATTGAAAACTAAAAAGTTAAAACAATAGGATTCCACCGAATCTGAGCCAGAAATGACGCAAATTTTTGACCTAAGTTATGCAGCAGAAGGTTTAAAAGCCAATACTTTCAACTTGCGAGTCCCTTTTAACTGGTGATTTATTTAGAAAGTTTCAAATATTAGTAACCAACCAACAAAACATTTTACCCCCCCCCCCCCCCATTACTCTTTTTCCGACTATAGCCTTATCTGCGCCAGGTGTTCCAAGTTATTCCCTTTCCTCACAAGGAGGCAGGATGCAACACTTACAAGATAACAACTTTTACCTTTTTTATTTCAAGCTTGACTATTTTGGAAGCGTTTCCCTCCAAAGACCAGGCTTGATGTTTCTAGTAGCATCTTCGGAATCAACAAATCATAGGGGAGTAGGTTGCATTTTCCTTTTATCATAAGTAATTATGAAAAATATTCCAACCATCAGTTTACTTGGCAAGAGACGTATATGTATAATAGTGTATGATTGCATATCTGAAAACGTATGCAGTAACTTCGAAAACTATTTTGAAATAATGTCCAACAAAACGAGAAATAGGGACAGCCTGTTAAAGTTGCCAACAATTAGGTTAGAATCCTCCCGTAGAAGTTTCAAAAACCTACAACGAAATTCCGCTGCACATACGTAAGGCCAAAAGCAAAAATGAGTTTGTGAATTTACTTGACAATTACTTAAATATTTAAAACTTTTTTGTCTCCTTATTATTCCGTTTGATTTTTCGCGTGTATAGTTTGAGCTTTTGTGTACCTTATCCATTTGCTTGACTTCTTGCCGCAGGAATTTTTTTTAACTTAATCACTTACTTCTTTTTAAAATGGGAGGGGGGGGAGGACCCATTGGAAAACAGAAATTCGTATATATATTTGTAAATATTGTACTTGTAAATAATAATAATAAAACGCGTACGAGTTACATCCTAACATCAACAAAACGCTACGGACCCTGGTATAACTTAATACAAACATCTGTATTTTTGAAACCATATACCATGTGTGTATCTTAAATTGTGTGGAGACATGGCAGTTCCAAGCTATCCCTATTTTGTTTTTTCTATCTTTCCAGTAACTTTGGATAACATAGTTGTCTTGCTCCAGCTAACATGGTAGTTGAGTATACAATACAATAGCTTGCTTTCATAGTAAGTGCCAACTACTTGGCCATTTTAGCAACTTTTACATCGTATTGATTGGGAAATTGGTCGCATGCGTTTTTTTTAAGGGGAAATTTTGCTTGCGCGCCTTTATGTACAGGATTAACTTTCGCGTGGAATTTCAACGATAAGAATCACCAACGATGGTGTGTTATATCAGCTGACACAGCAACAAAAAAGCAAAACATCGGCCGTGCGCCATGCGTACTTCGAACTCTTTTTCTCTGCGAGACTGTGTATTCAGGCGCGTGTTCATTGATTTTAACCAGAAGAATGTCTGAAAGTTTTATCAAGGTATTCAAGTATTATTTTCTTGTTTTTTTTTCTTGTAAAATGCATTAAATATGTGGATATGTATTTATATCGATTTTAAATTAAGATCGTGTAAGTCTCACTAAAACTCCTATCCCCCTTGTTGGCATTTAAAAAAAAAGAGATAGATGGGCATATTTTACATGGCTAGCCTCACAAATATCGAGGGATATACCCTGTCTATTATATCAAGGGTGGGTCATGGCTTATAGTTACGCAGACCAAATTAGTGTCTGCGCTCTACCAGACAACTCCATGCAACATCCAACTGCCCACCACACAGTGTGCCATCTGCCCAATTTCCCTCACATGGCTTGGGTTAACCTGGGGCTATGGTAACATTCAATCGTCCATGTTGAATCGCCGCCAAGGGGAATCAAACCCCGGTCTCCCGCACAAAGTGCGAGAGTTATAACCACTAAGCTAACCAAGCTGATTTTGGAAATATAGATGGATTCCTTTTGACAAAAAACTGTCATAATCATCAAACAAGAGGAGCTTCAAAAAACAGGTTCACACTTCCCTTGGTCAACACGGAATTTGGTAAAAAAGCCTTCCCATTTAGAGCTGCAAAAGTGTGGAATAATCTTCCAAATTCTAATGGAGATCACTTTTAACTTTTTAATTTTTGTTTTTTATTCTTTTTCTTTTCAATTTTCACAGATTATAAATGTTACTATGTTTGATTGAGCTGAGGCAGTCTAAGGTTTATCATTTTTTGTTTCTTTTTTGTTCTAGTGGCCCCCAGTGGAAACAATCCACTAACTATAGGTTTTTGTGATTTTCTGGGCTAGCCACTTTAAATATTTATTATTATTATTATTATTATTATTATTATTAATTCCTTTGTATAAATTTTCTAGTAAGCTTTTTCAGGTCTTTACCTAAATTCAAATAAATCAGAGGGTATATCACTATACACTCAATAATAGTTCAAAACCTCAAACAATATTTCTGTTAGAACAAATCCACAGGAAAAGATCTCTTTTCACCAAATCCGAAAAGTGAACATAAAGTAAAAAGTAAAAGGGAATTCATCTATTAAACAATACTCCTGTGAAATATGGGCTCAGCTTGTTTACCATCTCATAAAATATAACATCTAGATACACGAAGCCAGAATTATGCCTTAGAAAATTTACTGCAGTCACAGACAATTCTGTGACCAACCTTTATAACCATAAATGCAAGACATTGTAAGGATGTATATAAAAATATATTGAGAACCACTTTTTCAGTTGCACATTAAAATAATTTACTGGCTAATATATACGGTTTCTCCGTTTTTATTTTAGATAGAAGACGACTACAAGTTGTACTCTACTGAACATTTTAGTTTTCCAAGACATTATGAAGATTCCATAGGTTCAATTCTCATTCCACATGGACTAATTGTAGATAGGTATACATACCCATTTTCTATCAAAAATATAAGAAGTAAAAGTATAAGTCTTCTTATATGTTTGTTGATCCTGCAGGTCTTACTGCAAACCTGTTTTATGACCTCTTATAGAATAGATAACAGCAACCTTTGAGGGTGAAGAAAACAAAAAGCTACACAAGGTGTGGGAAATCTTACTAAATTAATGATTTTATATATAGTTTTGTTTTTAGAATTGAGAGAATGGCTAGAGACATTCATGAAGGATTTGAAGCCGAATCAATGACTGTGTTATGTATATTGAAAGGAGGATTTAGATTTTGTCAAGATTTAATGCATTTTATAAAACAAATAAATAGAAATTCTGGTATGTAAAACAATCTATATACTTCTTTTCAAATATGTACTCTGCTGTGAACAGCTTAAAGCTGCTCCAATTTATTAATCATGTATAATATAAATTTGATTGTGTAGGATAAAACATCCCATTTTTATTATGATATAAATATTTTTTCTTTATAGAAATTGAGATGTTGGCCAATTATAATCTGTGTTTCAAATGTTTGTAGATATTGAACATGAACCAAATATGCACAAAATAGAGAGGGAGAGAAAATTCATGATAAAAAAATGAAAATAAGGAAAATTAAATTGGTGCAAAAAAATTGTTGATACAAGATACAAGAGTGTCTTTAGATCCTTGTTTCAGATGAAAGCAAAAAAAGGAATGCGAGACAAGCTGTTTTAAACAGATTAGCTGAACATTTGAAATAAATTATGTATTATAGTTTTCAGGCTTATGCCGTTCATAAGTTTTGTATTTACTTCTTTAGTCGCATTTTTGAGGTCAAAGTTTCGTAATGACCGCATTTTGACCCGCAACACAGCCAAAGCCACAGCTTTGCTTACTTCTAGTTCTGTTGGGCTTATCTTTGACACTGATGTATAACGTGTATATCATATATAATTAAATTTGTATTATGTAAAAGTGGCCTAAGATAAAGTATGCTGAGCCTTCAGTGGACTGATGTGTGTTGTTATATTCAAGTGAAATATTTAAAATCATGTCTTAATTTGCCCATTTACTTCTCTTTAGGTAAATCCATCCAATTAGGGTTAGATTTTTTGAGAGTAAAAAGTTATATTGTAAGTTTCATTTACATTTTTGTTTTGTTATGTGCTTGATGACAGTTGATTCCTAAAACAGTATAAGAAAACTCAAAAGTTCCTAGTGAAACTAGTAAATCAGTAAGGAAAAGGCAATACATTACCAGTTTAGAAAAAAATTAACTTATAAACAGATGATAAATAATTTATGTAGCATAAAAGAAAATTTTGTTTTTGGCCTTTACCACGTAACCAAGGGAGGAGGGACAAAAACATCAAAGTAAACAACTCTTCTTCGGTTTAGAATGAAAAAAGTGGAGAAGTTAAAATTCTAGGTAGCGATGATTTAAGTCAGTTAAAGGGAAAGGTATGTAGCACTGTAATCCTGTATTTTTATGTGACATTTTAATTCACAATTCTAATAGCTTACCAGTTTAGAGGTCAAAGATTTTTATTTCATAAAGATTAAAAAATCCTTTTTTAAAGGTTTTTAATTTTGCAAATTTGCAATTTTTACTAACTTCTCATTTTGCAAATCATCCTGACATTAAAAATAGTTTTACTCTATATACTGCGAAAGGATCTTTTTAGGCTCACAAAAAAAATTATTAGGGTAAATCAACATTTTCTTCGATATCAAGAATACTTTTTCTTTTACAAGCTACTAATTTTAAAGATTTCTTTAATTTAGTTTTTGTCGTAAGTTTTTGCTAGTCATTAATTTCACAAACAGCAATTTTTGAACAATTTTTCAGTTTTAAACTTTGCATTTTGTAGGAAAGATCTGTAACGTTGCAGTTCCAAATCTCTTCATCAGTTTAATTTTTTGCATTGGAATTTGTATGCATATTGCTTCCTCTTTTTACCTTTCGCTCCTTTATTTTTAGAATGTTCTCATTGTGGAGGTAAAAGCAGTTTTTCTATTATGCATTAATTTACAACCCAGTGTTTAATTACAATGTATAGATTTGACTGCGTAATATCCCTTTTGTCATTACACCAGTTTTTTGACAATTAAGTTTGCTCAGGGTTGATTAAGTATGGTTCAGGTTGGTCTAATTTGTTTTTTCCCGCAATACTGCTCCTTAGTCCAAATATTTTCATGAGTATTTGTGCTTATTGAACCGAATTCTAATTTAGAAAAAAGTATAGAATGAAGAAAAAGCTATTCAGTTTCCTTCCCAAATGTTTAATTTGGAATTGCTCCATTTTTTCTATTTGTATCCTTTTTTTTTACACATCAAAGAATGTGTTTTTTATATTTCTTCAGGATATCATTGATACTGGTAAAACTATGGAAAAACTATTAGCAACGTTGGGAAAATTTGAGCCTAAATCTTTAAAAGTTGCATCGTAAGTTTTTTTTTTCGTAAGCGTTTCTTTTTTACTATTGTCTCAAGATTTTTATTTAAATAATCTATATTATTTGTTAAATATTGATTTTTTCTCTAAATTTTGTGCAACCCTTTGTGCTGTCCTTGTTTTTATGACAAAACAATCAATTGATTTTGATGATTTGTGTATTTTGCAGACCATAGTTTACCTCCAAGTGCTTATAAGCTAAATGCTATGAAAAGTCACCTTATTCATTTTTTTACTGAATTGAATTTTAAAATGACATCAGAAAAAATTGTTGTGTCCTCCTTGGTTGCTTAATTCTTCTCTTTCAAAACCTACTCTTTGACCCTAAAAACATGTCGCTTTAGCTGCAATAATTTGGTATGGGGAACAGGTTCAATATTTGCAATATTTTTCAGGGCGTTTTATGAAATGTTTTCCACGATTACAGTTCTTGGTTTTTTATAAACCAGTTTCTTATTAAAAACAAGTAATAATGTCGATATATATATATATCGTCAGCAGAAAATAAATTCTTATTGCATAAATTTCGTTTTGTTTGACGGTTTATTTTCACGACGGAGAATTTACGTATGTTTCTCAATATCGTTCTTTTTAGATTATTAATAAAGAGACGTCCAGATAGCACTGGTTACCGACCTGACTGTATGTTTTAATTTAATATTTTAACTGATAGACCTTGCACATTTTGTTAAATGTGATGGGAGAAGATGAAACTAAACCCAGTACCATTGGAAACGAGAGAAGGGGGGGGGGGGGGGGGGGGGGATGGTCTTAGCTTCCCAAATAATGGGTCATTCCCTCCCGATTTTTTTAAAAATAAAGTTTTTAAACTAATAATGTTGTTTCTTCGCTCCTTAAAACTAATCCTTCACACCGATTTTATTAAATTACAATGCGTTTTCAGACAACACGCGGAGAAACTTAATTTTAAAAAAATGTAATGCTTCTTACGGTACTGAAACTTTTTATGTTTTAAGGATACCTATAACCAAGTTCGAAAAAAAACTTTAATGGCGCGCTGTTTTGAATAAAAGTTTTTCACTCGATATGTTGAAAAGTTTATCATTTGAACTAAATGTAATTCCTTGCCAGATCTCAGTTATCTGTTAAACGACTTTGCAATGCAGTTGTTGACCTTTTTGCACGTTGCATGCAATGCTTTCAATTATGTTTTTTGATGCATTGAGAAAAAGGGCCTAATTTTTTGTGTTCGTGTCTTTCAAGGAGGCGCATTGATCGAAAAATCCTATTCTCTTCGAGGTGAAATGTTTAGGGTATCCTAACAAAAGTCGATAATTTCGATCATGTGACAATACAGACCGATGGAAATGTTTGATAATCGATACATTTCATTTTTTTACAGATATTGGTTTTCAAATTCCCAACAAATTTGTTATTGGTTATGCATTGGTAAGAATCAACTTGTACACTACTAACAACATCTATTTTTCCCATTTTTTTTCTTCTTAGACCTTGGATTTGAGATTCCAAATATTTGGATAAGTGGTTACGGTGGTTTTGTAAGTGTTTTTAGTTGATGCACCATGCATGGCAAACACTTCATGTAACTGACCACAACACATGCCACACGTCCGCCATTAATCACGCGATATTAAGAGCGGTTTCCGTTAACTTAAAATAAGTTTCACAACTGTTGTACAACAGTCGCCGTTACGACTTTAATGGAAACATGTTGTACAACAAATGTTGCTGAGATAGAATTTTTCTATCTATACAAGTGTTGTACAACAATAACTGATTTTATTAAAAACCGACCTTTAAGTATGAAAGCAGCAGTTAATCACATTGAACGTGGTCATGTTATGAATCTTTCCTAACATTTCTCTTTCCCAACATTTCTCTTTCCCAACATTTCTCTTTCCCAACATTTCTCTTTCCCAACATTTCTCTTTCCCAACATTTCTCTTTCTTGAACGTGGTCATGTTATGAATCTTTCCTAACATTTCTCTTTCTTTAATTTTTCTTTAATGTTTATTTTAGGATTATAACGAATACTTCCGAGATTTGGATGTAAGTAAAAATAATATACATATAATTTTTCCCCTATTTCTTCTTAATCTACAAGCGTATTGTATAATATTATTCAGGCTGAAATTTTTGAAAAACGAGTATATGCTAAGCATAAGAACACAAAAAAATAACATTTGAAGTTGAAAAAAGTAAAGAAAGTGTAAAGAATAAGCATGAAATTTAGACGTAAAAAATGTGTATGAAATGTGAGTAATTTTCCTTTCCAGGAAAGGAAATATTTTCAACGTGATAGTAAAAGTTTGTAAAGCAAGTCTGTTTTGAAATTTTCATATGCCTATAAAAATATGAAATATAAATAATGAATGCATGGGTTATAAACACTTTCTTTTTTATAGCATATTTGCATCATAAATGAACATGGCAAGCAGAAATATTCCGTTTAATGTTGACATCATTGCTTGAATAGGATGTTTTGGTTACACACTGTCACGTGACGTGTGAAAAATACATGTGTATTTGACGTGATATTTTTCCATAATAGGATATACCTTATCGGGGAAAAAAAAGTCGGGGAAAAATTTAGTCGGGGAAAAATTTTGTCGCGGAAAAATTAAGTCACTTTTCCCCGACTAATTTTTCAAATAAGTCACTTTTCCCCGACTAATTTTTGATATTCCTGTAGATAACCTCACAAGGGAATTTGAATCATTTTTTTTTATTTATCTATGTATGTTTTTCATACAAAAAAAACTACGAGAATAAGTACAAAAATCTAGTCCAAAACAATTATATCGTTTTTTGCACTAATTGTAAAGTCATCATCTGTGTCACTGTCATCCTCTTCCTGTTTTGTTTTGTTTCAACTAATCCAGTGTAGTTCCAATCGTATAGTATAAATTTATTAAGGTGGTAACAATGAGAAAAAAAGTTTAGGATAAAAGAAAAAAGTCAGGGTAAATTCTTAGTCGGGTGTAAAAAAATCGGGTAAAAGTACTAGTCGGGGGAAAAATAATCGGGGGAAATTTTGGTCGGGGAAAAATTAAGTCACTTGCAAAGAAATTAGTCACTTTTCCACGACTTTTTTTTCCCCGATAATGTATTAGCATTTTATATAATACCTATTATTTTTTATAAACATTTGATAATTGAACCGTATATGGACATAATTTAATCAATTTTATTTTGTTCTGGAGGTTTTTGATTTAAGGCGGAAGTCCAGGCCAGTGCATCCGAGAAACACACTTTTTGTGATATTACTCTTAGTGTTCATAAAAATTTCAAAATAATTTTGATTTCTAAACGAACAGTGACGCTGAAAGAGCGTTCTAAGTATTGCGCCATGGTGACCATTTCAATGCTTCCTCCCTAAATCGACGTGACTCGGAATTGACTTTCGTCTTTCTCAACTCAACACAGTAAAATATCCTTCTCCAATTCGGGTCATGTAGATAAAAAAATACATAGAATTTTTCTATTTTCTATCAATGTATGAACCATAGTATTTACAAAAAAATATTTGCACCAGAAACAAATGTTTTTACTCCTTCGACATTTTCCTGCCGTCAATTTAAATGTGACACTCACCACAGCGAGACCTTAAGGCTCAACCCTTTTGCTTCCGCCCGGTTGAGCGTAAGAAGTTTTCTTTCCACGTGAAATAATTTCGCTTATGAGAGGAACACAACGAAAAAAGCATTTTTTGGGGTTCGACCTTGATGTTTTTTTAAAATTGACCTTTTTTTTAACCTTAAAGTGATTAAAAAGAGCTGGCAATTTATACATTTGCCTAAATTTATTTATTTTTCAATATTTTGCGATTGTTGAAAAATAAAACCTGAGCCTCTTCGAACTTCTTAACGAGTTTCTTATATAAGAAATTCTCCATTTTACGCCACAGACACGTTTTTGCCTGATCGGGCCTTGTTCAGGCTGTCCAAATAAAAAAAGCCTAACAAGTCATGGGGACGAGGCTGGATTGGATGTTAGAATCACATGAACAAGATTTTAATAGACAAGTCGTTAGCCCGTGGAAAATCCACATCATTAAAGTATCGCATTGCTATTTCGGGCAAAACGTGCTCGTGTGACAAATGATGGGTATTAATACGGTGAAAGCTCTCTATAGCGTACACTGTCGGGGCCTCAAAAATTGTCCGCTCCAGAGAGGTATCTGCTACATTGAGAGAGCATCCTTAAATTTCTTATATTGCTTCAAAAACTTACTCCGCCATGATGCGGTATAGTGGTCAAGAGGTACATTTTGGCAGAAGTAAATAAATATGTTTATCTTTTATTTGGAGTAAAACAGACTCAAGATTCGCAAAAAACTTGCTTTGTCTTCCAATATTTTGAATTTGTTTTATTTATTTAAAACGAATATTTTTACAGGATAGCCATTCAAAAGCTATATACATATATAAAAAGTTTCTGTTCTTCCATGGGTCCTGTTAGATTTCTAAGAGGGGGAGAAAAAACACACAGAGAAAAACACAATGAACTAAGAAATAAAAGGTTAAAGTAATAAAGTCAGAGTAAAAATCAGAATATATATATTAAAAAGTGTGATTATCTAAACATTAAAAAATTGCTTCATATAAGTTAAAAAACTCCTTATCTGTTTGCACAGGACCGAATACTTCTCGGTAAATTGTTAAATTCTAGTGCGCCGTTATTAAAGTAAAACCCTTTTCTACACGTTTCGATTTTTATGCTTGGAAGCCGTAGGATATTTTTTTGTTTCTGTATGATTTCGAAGTAGTTTGCTAAGTTTTCGCATGCCTTTTCCTTAATACAGTTAAATACTTGTAAGCAGATACGCTTTTTGGTCAATTCTCCAATAGTTACACAATTCAATCCCTTTGGTACATTTCCTTTAAACACAATAACCTTAGCTCGATTTTCCAGATTGTGAATCTTTGTCTGGAACGTTTTCGATCAAACAAGTAATTAACTCAGTCCCTTCTATTCCAAAACTAGATAGGCTTTCAATAATTTGGGCGTGACTTAAGTAATCAAAAGCCTTGCTCAAATCCATAAATATACACCCAGTCAATTCGCTCTTATCCATATTCCTTCTAATATCATCAAGCAAAAGTGTTGGTGCTATTTCCGTGTTTCTGTTTTTACGGTAACCGAACTGATTACATGACAGCAAATCACGTTCCTCTAAAAATGTAATAAATTGGTTATGAATACACTTAGAATTTCACAGCAAACAGGAAAAACTGTTATCGGTCGATAGTTATCCATTTCTTGTCTTGGTCCTGACCTAAATACTGGGGTAATTTTTCCAAGTTTGAAATCAATTGGTATTATGCCTTTTAAGGACATGTTTATGATGTCGCATAGAGGTTTAGCGATTATGACGGCAGCCTTTTAATATGGTGGAAGCTCGTCTGACCCACTCGACTTTTTCCTTGAAAGTTTCTTTAGGTGTTTAAAAGCTTCAGAAACAGTCACTTCTATAAAACGAAATGTGCTATACGTTTTTTTGTGACTTTGGGTAGGTTTGGACCACACAAAGTATTTTAAAACTAACGACTTTGTTTTAAGTTTCAAAGCAATATTAAAGAAAAAAGAACAAAATCCTGTAGCGATCGTTTTCGAGTTGGTTACTATCACGTTGTCTACCAAAAAAGCCTTCGCACACGCTACTTTTTCTTTTACGTGGAATATCCGTTTTAATGCTTTGCAAAATCGAACACGTTTGTTGGCTGACTCGGTTAAGAGGAACTGGTCGTGTTGATTTTTTGCTTTTCTGGCAAAGACGTTGACTTTATTTCTTTGGGTTTTAAATGCGTCAAAGTCTGTTTTTAGTTTAAACTTAAGAAATTTTCGAGGGAGAGTGTCGCGATGGTTCATTTCCGCTTTAAGTTCTTGCGTTAACCATGGTGATTTTTTACCTTTTACACGTTTTGTTATGAGTGGTGCGTGGTGGTCGATCTTTGTTTTCAGTATTTGTTTCATTGAGCACCAGGCAGTATTCGGGTTTTGATCGGAATAAACTTTGTATAAGCCTTCATTTTTCATATCGTTACATAATGAGTTGGGTTGCAATTTGTATATATTTTACACTGGATGGCTTCAAATGGTAGTTTATTATCTAAATATATTATCTAAAGTGAAACAGAAACAGACAAACTTCTTACAAGAATTAATGTATATTACCAATTGTTGGACGAGTTCGCTATAAAGAAATCAGTTAGTTAGATGATGACGGTAGCAATCAACTGGCGATCTCATTTAGTTAGTTTTTTCAAAAAAACAAAACCAACAACAAGTCTCCTCAAACAAACTGGAAGCTTGAAAACATATTACATTAAAGGATTAATCATGAACCAATTTGATTGTTGAATGTATGATAGAGAAAACGAGAGGGTATAAAACATTTTTAACATTTTAGGTGGCGTTTATTTAAGGTAATTAAATTATTTTTAATTTAGCGCATGCGTTTTATCGACCCTGAAAGCCACTTTTATCTTTGGTTGCCAAGGAAAAGAACTAGATGGTTTATTTTTGGTACAGTTGGGTAGCCCAATCCATCTTCTTTCTTAAATTTTTTTCACAACACCCAAGCCTTCAGGGGTTACGGCTCTCCAACTGTGAGACTTGTTTTTGCCTGATTTTCCAGCGTGGATCTACGTGATTTGTCGCCTTGAATTTCTTGTACATTTACACAGTTTGCAACTCTTTTTTCTTATTCCAAAGTTTATGTTCCAACGTAGGCCTTTTTCAGGTTGGAAAATATATGACGTCATTTTGAACTGAATGACTTTATGCCACTTTTCTCCAATGTTCTAAAAAACATTTGTTCCAGGTTTAAAAGCCCTCCGCCTGACCTGCATACGGTTAAAGTTAAATTACAGTGGTAAATGAAAAGCTTTTGCGGATTCTTAGACGAAAAGCAGAAACAGCCACTCATTTCTTTGTTTCCTGCGCCATTTTTACTTAAAAAGACTCCGTCATGTTCCTTTCCAAGTGAACTAAACGGATGCAAGGTAACAAAACTACATGTAAGAAACATATACTTGAAAATCACAAGTGAATATTAAACAAAAACACATACATCAACTATGGAATGAAATATTTAAAATTAGAGTATTCTAGAGTTTCAATCGGAACAACAACAACAACAACAACAACAACAAATTTACAAGGCAACAAAGAAAAAAAGCATATCACTGCATTTAAGTGATAAATTTTATGTGAACGATTTTTTCAATATATCAAAAAGTTTTAAAAGTTTCTTAATTCCTAAATTTGTGAAAACAGCAAAATCTAGGGAAAATATCACGTTAAAAGATTTATTAGTGAGACACGGTCAGCCATTAAAGGATTTATTAGTGAGACACGGTCAGCCATTGAAAGATTTATTAGTGAGACACGGTCAGCCATTGAAAGATTTATTAGTGAGACACGGTCAGCCATTGAAAGATTTATTAGTGAGACACGGTCAGCCATTGAAAGATTTATTAGTGAGACACGGTCAGCCATTAAAAGATTTATTAGTGAGACACGGTCAGCCATTAAAAGATTTATTAGCGAGACACGGTCAGCCATTGAACATATAGAGAGAAAATAAGCAAGTTTATTTAACTAAAAATGTCGCATGATGGAACAATATTAGATTCAAACACTTTAACCATATACATCTACTTTTTCTAATAAATAATCTTTTGTTAAAGTATAATAACTTTCAATCCATAAATCTTTCAATTTATTTAATATTCTTCCCATGTCTGGTCCTTGTTTTACACCTTTCTTTTTTAGATCGGCTCCCGTGATAGGAAACTTTGGGACCGTCCATTTAGCTATAAGTTCGCTCTCCGTCGTTTTTCCTTCGTAATGTAAAAGTTCTCTCACTTGGTCTTTTATAAGGACTGTATTTTTTGGATTGCATTTTCTCACAAGTATATCTTGGTAATATTTCAAGCTTGCGTGTTTGAACACAGCTTCAGAAGAATCTATCCTTTCGGCAACTGTTTGATACCGATGTGAAGCTATGAAGCAAGCGAGATTTTTTTCGTTTGTTGATAGCTTCCACTTAATTGCGAGCTGCTCTGCTTGGTTCGCTGTGTCGACAAGAGTTACGAGAAGCGAAACAGGGTGTGGTTGAACACCGCGTGTGTCTGTCCAAACCTTCTCGAATTCAGTGAAATGCTTTTCTTCACAAGCAGGTAAAGCTTTAAAATACGTAAAAATATATGAATAAAAAACAGAGTCCTTTGTAACGCCCGCCAAGTTTGGCGTTATTCTTATTCTTAATCAAAACGCACCTATATTTTCTGCCACGCCCAGATCGTAGATAAGTTTAACCAGATGGGGTGCATGCCCGCCAGTTAATATTTTGCTCACTTCTACCCATATCCTCTCCACAGCAATTTGTTTCAGACCTGCTGCCAATTTTTTTATATTATTCAAAGTAACGCTTTCATGTTGATGTATATCGGGTGCAATCCTACCGTAAAATCGGAAATACCGAAGTATTCTTAAGTAATCTTCTTTGATGCGACACTCGGCATCTCCGACGAACCGCACCTAAAATTAATATAGAATACATTATGTAATATCTTCAAAAATAACTCTACTAAAATAACTTAGTATCACAACAGTTAGATGCTCATAACAGTGCTGAAAATATTAAATCGTCACGCACCCCTCATAAAAAATTACATAAATGCGTACACTCTGATGCCTCATAGAGCGGGAGGAGGGAGAAGGACCTACGGGGGGAGGGGCGGGGGAATATGTCAAGAGTGTGATCACCTCGTTTATTCCCACCCCTCATCAATTACCAAACGATACTCGCTAAAAAGCAGGGTATAAAATAAAAGCTTTGTTCCAGCTTTTTTATGTAGGCGCATATCAGAATAAAAAATTGCAAAACAAAAAAAATCTAATCAAACCTTTCCATTTTTTAAATCTGTCTCGCCATCAAAATAATCATACAACATAGCGTTTATATCCATGCTCATTGCATTGAAAGTCAAATCTCTTCGAAGCGCATCCAATCTCCAGTCATGTGTGAACTCAACCTTAGCTAAGCGTCCATAAGTTTCAACATCTATCCGCAACGTTGTCACTTCGAAATCATTTTTGTTAATATGCGCAGTTAAGGTACCATGTTGTAATCCTGTCTCGATATACCGTACATTACTTTGTTGAAATACTTTGATCATTTCGTCGGGTGTAGCTGTAGTAGATAAGTCAATATCTTTGGCTTTTCTCTGCATCAACATGTCGCGGACTGCTCCACCGACAACACGAATCTCAAAACCTTTCTTGAGGAACAAGTTGCATAACCAGACCACGTCGTCATTGAGTAAAGCTTTCACGTACGAAGAGTTAGGATCTAACTGCTTGTGCATTGCTCGAGTAATTACAAACGGGTTGATGACATTTATATAGTTTCTAATTAAAGGTATAATCATTTGATCTAAAAAGAAAATCTTAGAATATAATAAACATAAAAAGAGAACTTGTCAAAATATCACGCAAATGAATATCACCACCCAGTCAGTGATTGACAGATTTTCGTGTAGTATTCTAAGTTACATACAATCAAAAATAAATGGCGATATTTAGGCGTAGGAGCTGCGAATTTACTGTTTATGGTAGTATTAATTGAATAAAAAATACACAATGCAAAAAAATAGAACCAAAATATTTATATATGCACAAAAGACAAAAAAATATTTTGAAAATACAAGGTTTAAAAATTTTATTTTTTTAAAATAGCTAGATAACTATGTCGTAAATATTTATATCTAATAAATAATTTTAAAAGATTTTCGTGAAATTTATTGATTATCGTCTATCAATTTTGCTATCCGTTTGATAACATCTGGTGTTATGTAAAATCTACACGGAAATTGCTAAAAGCTTTATTCATCTGAAGACAGCAACGATATCTCTTCTGATTCGTCCTCGCTAATCCAGTTACCACAAGTATTAGCTGCTTCTTCTCGCATACTACTGATCGAGGAATTCAAGTCATTTTCTACATCATAATCACTACTATCAAACTGTTCATAGGCCTCTGCTTCTTCCGCTGTAAACTGTTGCCCATCCATCAAAAAAATTTGCGAATCTAAAATAAAATAAATTTGCAGTACGGAACATATTTTGTTTCACTATAGAGCCACGATTGTATGAAGATGGCCTACTTCACTACCCTCCAATTAAAGTAACCAAGTTTTACAGAGAAAAATATTGATGCTATTTTCACGCTGAACGTCACTAATTTTAATCCAATTATGAAATTAAAAAACATACTTTTTTGGTTCTTTTAGTCTGGAGACGACCTTCCAAGAATCACACTTTGGACTTGAACAATATTTTGACAATTCTTTCAGTGCATGCTCTGTTTCAATTACGCCCTGTTCGTCGTATTGCTGTTGTGTGAGATAAACACGCGTTGGAGGGCGGAAGTACCATGACAACCATTTGCGTGGTATGCTAAATATAAAGTGTGATAAAGGGCTTAACGCAGTTTAGACAAAATCGTTTGCAGTTTGTGACAAAATTAGCATGAAGATTTTTAGGTAGAACTTCAACTTTCTTCTCAGCTATGCAATGATAACCACAACATAATCTTAATTTTTCTGTTACTTCTAGTCCGACTTAAAAATCACACATGATCTGAAGCTATCATTCTTTTAAAGTCACTCCCAGGAGATTTCACAAAGAAATCCACTTACAAAAAGAGCTTTTAACATTATGAGATTTGACAGACCTAAGATTGTTATTATAATATTTCTTGGTCATAAGTTTTCTAATAAAGATGGTGTTATCAGAATAAATGTCTGTTAAGAAAAACGAAATTATGTTTCAAAATAAATAATAGGACTTCTATTTCGAATGTTGTTCCCTTTAGGTAAATATATCAACTAACCAAAAAGTTTTTCACTTACATCAACACAAAAAGCTTCGCAACTACAGTGTACGTATTAACAAACTGCTGCAGTAGATACATTAACACCACTGTTACAACTGCTGTCACGGAGAACTCCTTACAATAACTGCTTTGGTAAATACAATAACATGCAATGATCTGCAAAAACCATTGCAGCAAATTCAAACTGCGCTCGTTGGACGGTGGACCAAAGTAATAAATTAAAGCCATTGACATCAAAGCTAAAAAAATAAGTTTTTTTGCTTTTTCATCTACTAATTTGTACATGATAACGATGATAGCATCGAAAGATGAACAGGAAACCCATCAATCCTCATTAAACCTATTTATTATCAGACACCTGGGCAGTTTTAAAATCCCTGATCGCCTGAACTACAGTTAATCTACTAAAAGGCTATACAACACAAGCTATACATAGTAGACATTTTTTCTACTTTCTTTAGATTTCACTAAATTGTCTTATGACTTAAACTAACAATTTTCTTATACCAAGATGCCTTAGAAGATTGCGTGTTGTGACAGGGTAAAGAAGTATTACTGCATGATTATACTTCGAGAGGAGGTAATTGGTCATTATTATTTTAAATCCCTTAAAATAGGAAAGCAAAAATATTAACAGTGTAACAACTATCAACAAAACCACCAACCAAATGCAGTTGTGACTGCAAGAAGTTCATATGGATATTCTGATAGCAGATAGAATGTTGTCTCCATGATACTCTCCATAAAGTAAAAACCAAGTGTTGTACCGGACACCAGTAAGGCTGTCATGACACGCTAGAAAACAAAGTTATGTACATGACGTCTTTCAACCAAATAATGACCAACTTGAGATCTGCAGGCAGTTAAATATGCAACCTTACTTCAAAGGTACAATTTTAAAAAGAATATGTATTATATATGTTTTTTTTATTATATATATTCAGTTAACGATTGTACCTTATATATACATATAAGGTACAATCGTTAACTGAAGTAGTCCGTTCATAATGTGCAATACTGAAAGTTTCGACCTCTACAGGGTTCCCACTCTTTCTATAAAAAAATTTGAGAAGATTTGAGGACTTTTGAGGAGATTTTTGTGATTTTTGAGGAGCTTTTGTTAACAAAATTGAGGAGATTTGAGAAGAAAAACACGCACTTGTATAAATGAAGGAACACACAGACTGGCATCTCAATATTTTCTTACAAAAGAACACTAAGAAAATTTGCTTCGAATAAAAACACAACAAAAAAAAGTAATGTTTGCAAGCCACAGCAACCACAAGTTGTGGTGATTCAAAATAAATAATATGAAAAATAACCAAATGTCAAAATTTTTTTGAGGAGAATTGAGAAGAAAACCTAAATTTTTCAAAAAAATTGAGGAGAATTGAGGAGACCTTTTGAATTTGAGGACATTTGAGGAGTTATGAGAAGGCGTGGGAACCCTGCTCTAGAACAACAACGTAAAAATTGCTGCAAGATGGTATAGTACATCTTTTAGGCACAAGATGTATGTTAACGAGACAAACATGTACTTGCATTTGTGAATCTTTTTTCTCCACCTAGCTTGTCCCCAGTTTAAAAAACACTACTTGTCAGATGACATGTCAGCAAATCATACCTTGTAAGGGATGATTCGGTACAAAATGATAAGAATCATCATCCATGACATTAGCACACCAATTGAAACACCAGAAGAATAATGGAACACTGTACTCCTGAATACAAATAAAAATAATGAGAAAAACTATACTTTAAGGGAGAATATGAAGGTAGAAAAAACTTTTGTGGATGAGATTTATCACAAAGCTTTTTTATAGCTAGTTTTGTCAAATAAAACTGAGAAAAACAATGCTAGCTAGCCAATCTAGGCTACATTTTGCTGACCTGCTACAATATGAAATAATTTCATATTGTATAGCAGGTATTTGTTCCAGCTTATAGTTGTGGAAAAAACTACTGACTATGATAATAGCTATCACTAACCATAACATTGGAGCTAGCTAATAGTTAGCTACCTCATCTCTTGGATTGTAGGACACGAGCTCTTTTTTAATTTTCTAGTTCAAACACCCACATGGTAAGTTTGAATAACTTGTTAAATGTAATTCAAAGTTTTTTTCCAAAAGTTCTTAAACCTGTAAAAAAATACTGAATTACATTATCTTGTCACAAATCATTCATACCTACTGAGGTATTTAGCAGCAAAAAAGATTACACATCCCACCATGAACATCACAAGTTGGTATTTGTTTACACCTAAAAAAATTATTACATTTTTTTGAAAAATTGACATAAAAAACTCCACACATATACACACCTTGAGGTGAATTAAGTTTGGTTAAAAACATCAAAACGTTTTCTCAGCAAATCAACGGAAATTCCATTCCATAAAATGTCACTTTAAAATATCTAGGTTTATCTGATCTATTTTTTTATGGAGCTAAACATAATTCCGCTCATGTTAATTACAGTTCCAAGTGGGTTGCTAGCTGGTGGAGTAGTATAAACACTTCTTAACTTCGATACAGGTGCATGGTGATTTGTCTACCCACATTGGGTATTGTCTCAGTTAGCCAGGCCACTGAGCCTTTTCTCTCTTACAAGTCTATAGCATATAAATTTATGATTTCATATCAAAGAGAGAAAGAAAACAACAAGAAGTTGTAAAAAAAAGAGAAACAAATAACGAAAAGTTGCTCGAGACAAGATAAGTTAAGTGTTTCAGATAGGTGTCGTCTGGATTGCGGGTACATGCATGGGAGAGTTGTATTGTGTGTTTTTCGCTAGCCCCAGCATCCTTACCCATTTCTGCCAAATATCTCTTTACCACCACCACAACATCTTTTAATTGAAATACATTTAGTTCTTTAATGATGTGTTTTTTGTGAGAACTTACAGCAATTAACAGATAGGTAGAAAAAAATTGAAATACATAATTTCAAAAAAAGAAAGATTTAAAAGTTTCTACATAAAATTTTAATTAAATATTGTTATTAAATTTCAAAATCATCAAAACGTATGTTTGTCATCAAAACATAAACATTTCTTAAATTTTTCCAGAGATGTAAGGAACAAAGTTAAACTTTGACTTTGATCCTTACACCTTTTTTCATTGCAAAAAATCCAAAATCGGCTGTGCTTATACTTTCGCTCATGCTTCTTTGAAGCCTTATAGCATTATACAAAGTGTATTATATCACACAGTGCTGATAAAATTATGTTTACTTCATAGGTTACGAAAAGACATACACCAGAAATGTGAATTTTTACTCCCTTTTAAAACATTTACCTGTAATGTCAGAAGTTATGTGTACTGTATGATTATTACCATCTGGAAAACTTATGTTGAAATGAAAGTCTTCAAACGGTGAGATTCGTTTCGAAATAAAGTCGAACCTGCTGCTTTGTAAAAATAATAACCTCTTCCATAACATGTAAATTGTTTTATCTTCATATCTACAAAAATCAAAATATCCAAATTTAAATTTTATGCGAGTTGTACTTATACCTTACAAACAACAATTTTTTTTACTATCACCAAAGATAAGAAAGTATGCTGCCTCTGTTTTTTGACAAGATGGATGTTAAAATTGCAATTCATAATAAATTAAAACATACTCGTATTCCGATGAAAATTCGAAGTGCTTCTCTGCACGACAGGTAATGTTTACTGATGCAAATATTGTTCGCAGTGTTACATCTTCCTTCTTAAAATAATATTGTTCGAGAAAGCTTTGATTGACAGTGAATGTCATACCATGTTTAATAGAAATACCTCGCAAGTCTAAAATAATGGATTAAAACAACAATTAAATAGGACGAAGAACAAAATTATATGATCAATATTTGCTCATATATTGCTCACATTGGCGATTTCAATTCTGCAAATTAATTTCCTCGTATTTTTCAGTGGCATGGATATGACCAACTAATTATAGCTCCTCAGGAAATATTTAATTTCCTCAGGAAATATTTTTTTTCAAAATTTTACCACATTTTTTTGCATTAAAAAAACAGGTTTTTGGTAAACTTTCAGAAATAAGTCCTTATAATTTAACTTTTCAAAGGAAAATTTTGTTGCAGTTTCACATTTTTTTGAAAATTCTTAAGTTGTTTTCAAACTGCGAAAAAATTCTGCAAAATTCTTAGATCCTAAATTAAACTCTTAGAAACCCTTAAATAAATTTTTTAATTGGGTATTTACTGTTTAAAATGAGAAATCCAAACTCAAACCACAAATTTTCGGCAAAATTTAATTTTTTATCCTTAACTTTCTGAATTACAAAATTTTGACAAAAAGTTATTACAAACATTCTATATATATGTTTTTGAAATTCTATAATGAAAGTCATTTTAAGATGTGATAAACTTCTTTTATAGGGAAACTGGAAGTAAAAATTACATATTGTAGAAAAAATAAAATATTTAGCATCTATTGACTTGTAGTTTTAAATAAGATGCACTAAATACAAAGGTCTGGAGCACAACAAAAAAAATAATTCTGCCAAATGCATGGGAGAGCTTACATTATTCATCCAGAAAAGGTGTTCATTTAGTATCTTGTTTTATTTATAAAAGATTGATAGGTACGAATGTAATGTGTAATCTTATATTTATTTATAAAAGATTGATAGGTAAGAATGTAATGTGTAATGTTATATTTATTTATAAAAGATTGATAGGTAAGAATGTAATGTGTAATGTTATATTTATTTATAAAAGATTGATAGGTAAGAATGTAATGTGTAATGTTATATATACATAATAAAGAAATGATTATTTAGGTGGTAGATTTAATTAACAAGTCTGAATCACATGTAATAAAATAAACTACTGTTTATTCCACCAACTGAACAAATTTTGATTATAAAGTTTTACCTACATACCTACATTCTCACCCAAACGAAATTCAAATGATAAAATAAAAAGAACAATGGATAACAATGTCATTGTTGCCAATCTGATGACTTTGATCTATTGGAAAAAAAAACATTATAATAAACCCATCCCACTAGGCCTATTAAATAAGGAAGAACTACTCACAAGATAAATCGTGCTTCCAAGCTTTAATATATTATTTGTGCGAGTGATCTTAAAATATAGAAATTACAAAAAAATTTTGAAAGAGTTAAGTTACAAAATTTCTTTTCCACTATACACTGTACATAGGTTGCATGGGAAACGGCTGGGAATTGTATTGTAAATTAAATTATGGAAAGTTGCATAACGACTAATAATGACAATGCTGATGAAAATCATTGCTTATAATAATATTTCATTATTGTCAAATATTCTTTTATCATTCACTTGTTTTATTTTTCTCAAAAGGACGACCAAACTACTAGATACATTAAAAGAGTTAACATTTGTGCATCCAATTTTAATGCACTTTACTTTTCCAACAGGCACAAATTCCGAGCAAAAAAAAATCATTAGACCATGGAAAATCTATGGGAATCACAGACATGTGGCATGAATATTGAAGAATACAAGTGTAAATTCATATTCTTAATTTGAACTTTTACAGAAAAAACTAGAAGTGAGATTATTAATTAGTTGCGAGCATATAATCCCACTCGTATTCGGTATGATGTGAATGAACACCTGATGTTTACAGTATAGAGAATAAAGTCATGTATATTATGAGTTTTCTGTCAGCCGCCGCATGGCCCTACTGTACTGCTAGAAATTCTGGTACCTTTAACCCATGTGGTGGATTGAGTTGAATGCTATAAAATCTTCCATTATGTTTATTATTTAAGGTTCTAGTTACAATGTCATGTTGCTTGACATGCAGCATGTAAAAGAATGACACCCTCACAGCAAATTAATGAATAATAAACTATGAAAACTTCTCTTTATCTTAAACATTCGTTGAAAGCACATGTTGATTGCATATAATAATTGTATCAGGCATACAATTATTACAATCTCAGCCTCAACCTCTAGCCAGACAAGAATTGTGTGACTTTTAGTAACTATGTATTTAGAGCCAACCATTAGGATGGAATCCCCAAGGACGTTAAAACTTCCCGTTACTTACTTACTTACTTTATTGAGCAAATTGTATCAAATTTTTTTGAGAAATCTACGTCAACAAATTTTCAGCCAACTTTGTTTGTGATATATACCATGACAGAACATCTGCTATTATGTTTTTATACACCATGACAGAACATCTGCTATTATGTTTTTATACACCATGACAGAACATCTGCTATTATGTTTTTATACACCATGACAGAACATCTGCTATTATGTTTTTATACACCATGACAGAACATATGCTATTATGTTTTTATATACCATGACAGAACATCTGCTATTATGTTTTTATATACCATGACAGAACATCTGCTATTATGTTTTTATATACCATGACAGAACATCTGCTATTATGTTTTTATATACCATGACAGAACATCTGCTATTATGTTTTTATATACCATGACAGAAGATCTGCTATTATGTTTTTATATGCCATGACAGAAGATCTGCTATTATGTTTTTATATGCCATGACAGAACATCTGCTATTATGTTTTTATATACCATGACAGAACATCTGCTATTATGTTTTTATACACCAGGACAGAACATCTGCTATTATGTTTTTATACACCACGACAGAACATCTGCTATTATGTTTTTATATACCATGACAGAACATCTGCTATTATGTTTTTATATACCATGACAGAACATCTGCTATTATGTTTTTATATGCCATGACAGAACATCTGCTATTATGTTTTTATATCCCATGACAGAACATCTGCTATTATGTTTTTATACACCACGACAGAACATCTGCTATTATGTTTTTATATACCATGACAGAACATCTGCTATTATGTTTTTATATACCATGACAGAACATCTGCTATTATGTTTTTATATACCATGACAGAACATCTGCTATTATGTTTTTATACACCATGACAGAACATCTGCTATTATGTTTTTATACACCATGACAGAACATCTGCTATTATTTTTTATACACCATGACAGAACATCTGCTATTATGTTTTTATACACCATGACAGAACATCTGCTATTATGTTTTATATACCATGACAGAACATCTGCTATTATGTTTTATATACCATGACAGAACATCTGCTATTATGTTTTATATACCATGACAGAACATCTGCTATTATGTTTTTATATACCATGACAGAACATCTGCTATTATGTTTTTATATACCATGACAGAAGATCTGCTATTATGTTTTTATATGCCATGACAGAAGATCTGCTATTATGTTTTTATATGCCATGACAGAACATCTGCTATTATGTTTTTATATACCATGACAGAACATCTGCTATTATGTTTTTTATACACCAGGACAGAACATCTGCTATTATGTTTTTATACACCACGACAGAACATCTGCTATTATGTTTTATATACCATGACAGAACATCTGCTATTATGTTTTATATACCATGACAGAACATCTGCTATTATGTTTTTATATGCCATGACAGAACATCTGCTATTATGTTTTTATATCCCATGACAGAACATCTGCTATTATGTTTTTATACACCACGACAGAACATCTGCTATTATGTTTTTATATACCATGACAGAACATCTGCTATTATGTTTTTATATACCATGACAGAACATCTGCTATTATGTTTTTATATACCATGACAGAACATCTGCTAATATGTTTTTATACACCATGACAGAACATCTGCTATTATGTTTTTATATACCATGACAGAACATATGCTATTATGTTTTTATATACCATGACAGAACATCTGCTATTATGTTTTTATACACCATGACAGAACATCTGCTATTATGTTTTTATACACCATGACAGAACATCTGCTATTATGTTTTTATACACCATGACAGAACATCTGCTATTATGTTTTTATATACCATGACAGAACATATGCTATTATGTTTTTATACACCATGACAGAACATCTGCTATTATGTTTTTATACACCATGACAGAACATCTGCTATTATGTTTTATATACCATGACAGAACATCTGCTATTATGTTTTTATATACCATGACAGAACATCTGCTATTATGTTTTATATACCATGACAGAACATCTGCTATTATGTTTTTATATACCATGACAGAACATCTGCTATTATGTTTTTATATACCATGACAGAAGATCTGCTATTATGTTTTTATATGCCATGACAGAAGATCTGCTATTATGTTTTTATATGCCATGACAGAACATCTGCTATTATGTTTTTATATACCATGACAGAACATCTGCTATTATGTTTTTATACACCAGGACAGAACATCTGCTATTATGTTTTTATACACCACGACAGAACATCTGCTATTATGTTTTTATATACCATGACAGAACATCTGCTATTATGTTTTTATATACCATGACAGAACATCTGCTATTATGTTTTTATATGCCATGACAGAACATCTGCTATTATGTTTTTATATCCCATGACAGAACATCTGCTATTATGTTTTTATACACCACGACAGAACATCTGCTATTATGTTTTTATATACCATGACAGAACATCTGCTATTATGTTTTTATATACCATGACAGAACATCTGCTATTATGTTTTTATATACCATGACAGAACATCTGCTATTATGTTTTTATACACCATGACAGAACATCTGCTATTATGTTTTTATATACCATGACAGAACATATGCTATTATGTTTTTATATACCATGACAGAACATCTGCTATTATGTTTTTATACACCATGACAGAACATCTGCTATTATGTTTTTATACACCATGACAGAACATCTGCTATTATGTTTTTATACACCATGACAGAACATCTGCTATTATGTTTTTATATACCATGACAGAACATATGCTATTATGTTTTTATATACCATGACAGAACATCTGCTATTATGTTTTTATACACCATGACAGAACATCTGCTATTATGTTTTTATATACCATGACAGAACATCTGCTATTATGTTTTTATATACCATGACAGAACATCTGCTATTATGTTTTTATACACCATGACAGAACATCTGCTATTATGTTTTTATACACCATGACAGAACATCTGCTATTATGTTTTTATACACCATGACAGAACATCTGCTATTATGTTTTTATATACCATGACAGAAGATCTGCTATTATGTTTTTATATACCATAACAGAACATCTGCTATTATGTTTTATACACCATGACAGAACATCTGCTATTATGTTTTTATACACCATGACAGAACATCTGCTATTATGTTTTTATACACCATGACAGAACATCTGCTATTATGTTTTTATATACCATGACAGAACATCTGCTATTATGTTTTTATACACCATGACAGAACATCTGCTATTATGTTTTATATACCATGACAGAAGATCTGCTATTATGTTTTTATATACCATGACAGAACATCTGCTATTATGTTTTATACACCATGACAGAACATCTGCTATTATGTTTTTTATACACCATGACAGAACATCTGCTATTATGTTTTTATATACCATGACAGAACATCTGCTATTATGTTTTTATACACCATGACAGAACATCTGCTATTATGTTTTTATATACCATGACAGAAGATCTGCTATTATGTTTTTATATACCATAACAGAACATCTGCTATTATGTTTTTATACACCATGACAGAACATCTGCTATTATGTTTTTATACACCATGACAGAACATCTGCTATTATGTTTTTATACACCATGACAGAACATCTGCTATTATGTTTTTATATACCATGACAGAACATCTGCTATTATGTTTTTATATACCATGACAGAACATCTGCTATTATGTTTTTATACACCATGACAGAAACATCTGCTATTATGTTTTATATACCATGACAGAACATCTGCTATTATGTTTTTATACACCATGACAGAACATCTGCTATTATGTTTTTATATACCATGACAGAACATCTGCTATTATGTTTTTATATACCATGACAGAACATCTGCTATTATGTTTTTATACACCATGACAGAACATCTGCTATTATGTTTTTATATACCATGACAGAACATCTGCTATTATGTTTTTATATACCATGACAGAACATCTGCTATTATGTTTTTATATACCATGACAGAACATCTGCTATTATGTTTTTATATACCATGACAGAACATCTGCTATTATGTTTTTATATACCATGACAGAACATCTGCTATTATGTTTTATATACCATGACAGAACATCTGCTATTATGTTTTTATATACCATGACAGAACATCTGCTATTATGTTTTTATACACCATGACAGAACATCTGCTATTATGTTTTTATACACCATGACAGAACATCTGCTATTATGTTTTTATATACCATGACAGAACATCTGCTATTATGTTTTTATATACCATGACAGAACATCTGCTATTATGTTTTTATATACCATGACAGAACATCTGCTATTATGTTTTATATACCATGACAGAAGATCTGCTATTATGTTTTTATATACCATGACAGAACATCTGCTATTATGTTTTTATATACCATGACAGAACATCTGCTATTATGTTTTTATACACCATGACAGAACATCTGCTATTATGTTTTTATATACCATGACAGAACATCTGCTATTATGTTTTTATATACCATGACAGAACATCTGCTATTATGTTTTTATATACCATGACAGAACATCTGCTATTATGTTTTTATATACCATGACAGAACATATGCTATTATGTTTTTATATACCATGACAGAACATCTGCTATTATGTTTTTATCAAACTAATGTGCAGGACTTTCCGGATGCAAGGCTTGATGTCCTGCTGTTAATAAACCGTTAAAGAACACTCCTTTCACTAGGAAAGGCATGTTTAGCCCACTCTATTCTTGTTGATAGTAATGTTCCTATAAGCTCTGTGTTTTTGTGACTTAGTAAGTACGATAGCCCCTAAGGCTTACTTCTTTTCCAATTTAAAAACACTTCTCTTCTATGATTCAAACAGTTCTATTCTGTATTCTCACACTTCTTTTCTGTATTTTGACTTTTCTCTTCTGTACTTAACACTTCTCTGCATGTGACCAGAAACTTTCTCTTCTCAACTAATATTAAAAATCTGGTCCGCAATTTTACACCCATGGTTTGTATATTTTTTTCACTTTTCGCAGGAGTATACTTGGCTAACATATGCTCAATTTACCAACATCTTTATATTGTAGCAGGTCCCGGTGCATGTGCATGAATAAATTTAAAAACGCAAAATAAATTTAAAATCGCAAATAAAATTTAAATACTCTGCTCAGTAGCAAAGGTTGCAAGGGAGATTAGTCTTACTTGCCTGCAAAGGAACTTATTAATCAGGTCTTGATTAATAATGGCTGCATATAAAACCACAACACCTCACACTGCACTAGTAGCTTAAGCCTACAGTATTCCCCTAGGTGCTGCCGCAAAAAAGGATGGTACAGTAAGGGTTATTTTAGATTTATGATCTCTGAAGGGTGTTCAGTGAATGATGGGATTTCTAAAGATGAATACTCGGTTTTGTATTTTTCTTTTGATGACGCAGTCTGCATGGTTCTTTGTTTAGGTTGGCATTGTTTCTCAGCTAAGTTGGATATTAAGCATGCTTTTAGATTGTGCCTAGTTCACCCTGAGGACTGGAACCTTTTGGGTTACTAATGGAAAGGCTGGTATTTCTTTGATATTGTTCTTCCCTTAGGAGGTTGTTCTTCACTGTTTATCTTTAATACATTTGCAGACCTATTGGATTGGATCCTTCACTATCTCGCCTATATAAGAAACTTATTACATTACTTAGACGATCTCATCACAGGGGAGAGAACAAGAGAGACATGTCTAACAAGAAGTAATTAAAGATGTCTTCTCAGTACTTGGTGTTCCTTTTGTTTGTTAGACCATCACAGGTCATTACATACCTTGGCATAGAAATTGACACCAGGAAGTTTATCATATGCTTACCTAACAATAAGTTTCAGGAATTATATAATACCTTACAACTGTGGGGAAAGAAGAAGAAGTATACAAAGAAAAAATGTCCCTTATTGGCTCGCTGTCCTTTGCTTGCAAGGTTGTTAAATGTGGTCGCATGTTTTTGAGGTGCCTGTTTCATCTTTTCACATCTGCGAATGTCCCACCACATCAGTATCACTTCTGATTCACAGAAGGACATAGAATGGTGATGTCAGTTCTTGCCCACTTGGAACAGTATGGCTATTATACAGTTAGTAGAAGTTACTTCATCCAGCTTAAATTTATTTACAGACGCATCTAACACACGTCTGGGTGATTTCTTTGACGGTTCGTGGTTCTCCATTTAGTTTACCAGAAAGGGTCACAGCATTTTCTTTTTACAGCTTTTGGTTATTGTGGTTGCTGTATACATACTTGGGGTGTTGGGTTGAAGGATAAGCAGGTTGTCTTGTTTACAGACAATGATGCATTGGTAAATATTTGGGGCTGGGTTCTTGTAAATGAAGCATATTATGAGGTTAATTAGAAAATTGTCACTCAGGTTTCTGTGCATACAAAAGATTCTGCTATATAATGTCAACACCTTTATTTCTACTTCAAGAATTAACTCTGCAACTCTTTGCTACCCACCTTGTTTCAATGGTCAAATACAAAACCATTTAAGTTTATCTTGCTGAAGTCCAATATGAGAGTGTTTTCAATGGTAATAACACAGTGTCAAACATGAATGACTGAATGTGTGGTATACAAAAAAGCTTGCCTATCATACCTGTACTTCACGAGATTTTGTCATTTTTGGAAGTATGATAAGACTATGTGGCGTTGTTTAGTATTAATGGCGTTTTTCGGTCTATTAAAAGTATCGGAGTACGTCTCTCCTACCAAACACAAATGGGATCCTCTCACTCACTTATCACCATATGATTTTAGTTTTTCAAAGGACAATAACATTCTGTACATTAACATCAAAAGTTCAAAAACTGATCCATTTAGAGCCACCTTAAAATCTGTTTGGCCAGGATTGGTGAAAGGCTTTGTCCCATAAATGCATTTGCTCATTACTTGTTATTTTGCAGCTTGTGACCCAGAAATATGTCAGTGCTATGCTTAATGTATACCTATAAAATGCAGCGCTAACTTGAACACACACAGTTTTAGAATTGGAGGGCATCAACTGCATCCTGCGACATGCCTGATTCGGCTATAAAAATACTAGGAAGGTGGTCTAGTGACTGTTATTGCAGATATATTCACTTAAGTGACAATGTTTTAAAAAACTGGCTGATTGCTGATGTTAATAAGATCACTAGGCTATGGGATGTGAGGGCTCTGTAGTGTATTGAGTGAAATTTGTTGACACATTTAATTTGTCTTCACATTATTTATTTTGTTTATTCAAATTAATCCACTCAGTGTTTATCGCATGTGGTATGTAATATCAGGTGTAAGTGATGACGTAATAAAATATGGCTGTCGATTACTATGTGAATATATTATTGCGTTATTATATTGTATTGTATTGTATCATGTTATATTGGAAAATTATAACAAATACAGTATTTTTTGTTGTTCCTTTTCTCAATATGGGGAAATTTGGGCATGCTGGGCCTCCTTCGTCAGCCATTTAGTGTGTTGATACCAGTCATGGAAGTCTTGGAAACATACCTGACGCTCAGGGCAGGTATACTGTGTTCACCATATTTGCTGTTCGGAGTTGCGTACTTGGAAACAAACTTGTCGCTCAGGGCATCTCAATCAGGTAACATGCGCTTGATGCTCAAGACATCTCAACTGTAATTATCACTTAAATAGGAAACATCCGGCAGACGCTCAGGGCATGTCGATGTGCCTGACGTTTAGGGCATTTCCTGACGCTCAGGGTATGAATTAAAATACCAGTAATTAGCATGTGCCTGACACTCCAGACATGTCCATGCGTCTGTTGCTTAGGGCATCTCATCTGTCTCAAATACCAGTAATTATAGCGTGTGCCTGACACTCCAGACATGTCCACGCGTCTGTTGCTTAGGGCATCTCATCTGTCTAACAAAATCCAGCTCAATCAATATTCCGGACCATAATTTGGTCTGGGAATTTTTTGAGTTCTTGGAAAAGAAGTATTTCACACTTTGGAAGAGAAATGTTTTGAATGGAAGAGAAGCGTTTTTATTAAGAAGAGAAGTGAGCCATAGGGGTCATCATAAGTAAGTTTCCATAGGGTTCAAGATAAAATATTGTTGCTTTACTACAACCAAAAAAGTATTTTTAATTTTTAGAAGGGATGCAGGCTTTTTTTTTTTTTTTTTTAAAAAAAAATGCAGAACTCGCTCGGAAAGCCCCTTAAATTTGTGCCATTTTCCGGCAATTTGGCACCCTCGTAGTCATTAAGTAAGAAGTAATATATATATTTCTCATATATAAATAGTCAGAAACTTACAATGTTAAAAATATTGTTTTTATAAATAAACATGAATTTTACATCTCAATGGTATGTCTGAATAAATATAAATATTTGGCTACATTTTTTTAAAAAAAATCCAGCATTAACTGGTTTTGTAGTATAACAAGGTTAAGAGGGTGCCGATAAGCCGCAAACGCCCGCATATATAAGGGCGAGTTTGGGCGACTTTTTTAATTAAATTGGCGGTTGTCCCCCGAAACCGCCCGCACTTTCCTGAACTCGCCCGGAACATTCCCAAAATGCAATTCCTTGCAACATACCATGCAGACGACAGGGAAGAAGGCGCTTTTTTCGGGCATTGTTCGGGTATATGCGGGTTTTTTCGGCGTATGCGGCTTATCTGCACTCTCGTACAAGGTTTTGAAAAATATGAAGGAGGGTCCATAGGGATAGCAGAGCTAGTAAAAAGCTATGCCCAACTTTTTGAACACACTTAACTTTCTCAACAAAAGGATAAGGTCAGGGTTATTGCTGATATCATCAAAATTTCATTTCTGCAAACATTATTGCGAAGCAATTGAGCTTTGCGAGCAAAGCGAAATTGTGGAGCACGTTTGCTACGCGTTGAGTATACCAAGGAACTGAAAATTTCTACACCCCCCCCCCCCTTCCAAACCTCCGACGCTGAGTAAGAAAAAAATTCATCAAAGATAGAGCAAAAGGAAAACGGTGACCGTGAAAAAAAGTGTGGTATATTTCAGACTTGAAATTTGCTTTATTTCTTCCTATTAAGTTAATTATATTACTAATAATTTCTCACTTATTTTGAAATTTTGCTTTTAATATTATTTTAAATGTATTTTAATTAAAAATGATAGTTTTAAATCTGTTTTTGTTGTTTAAAATAATCTAAAGTTAGTCCTAGCTATATTTTGTAAGCTGCATGCACGAGACAAGCTATAGTTTCCAAATTTTGTTGCACATATACAGCTATACGTATAAAAGAGTTGAAGGTAATTTCTTGAAAAAACATGGAATAGCTATATTATTACCTCCTGACTGCAGCCAGAAAAACCAGTAGCTCTAGCTAGTAGAGGGCAGACATAACAAATGTCTGGTGTGTGTTAGGGTGAGCCAACGACCCTGTTAGAGTCAGCTGACCAACCCTTTTTCATAACATTTTTTTATTTATTGAATGAAAACATGTTACAATAATTAAAAAATGCATTTCGCTTTACAAGTGAGTCATGCTTTTATGCCCTCTTTTGAGAAAAAGGTTTAAAACAAGTGCAAAACCGTTATTTAAATAGAACTCCAAGGGAGCCTAAGCTGCACCTGTCCTTTAAAATTTGTGTGCGTTTTCGGAACTGTTTGACACTTTGGAATTTTCTAAGCAATAATAGTCCAAGGAAAATTACATCACAGTTTCTCGTCCACTCACATGTTTAAGCACCATATAAATAGTTTGTTATTTTTAAAATTATGCAAAATTATAGTAAAATTTCCATTTTGTTTACTATAGCCATCCAGCAGTCATCTTCATCATTTTCTTCACCTAAACGCAGAATCCTCTTTTTATCCAAGGTGCTATTCTATAATGAAAGACGTGTTTCAGCATAGTTTTTAAAATGGTCTGATTGCAAAATATGCTTGACCTGGTTTGCCTTACCAAAGAAGTAAATTAAGCCCCAGGATGAGTTGAGGACTTGTAATATTTTTGTATTAGTCTTATGAAGCTTTAAAAATGTTGTGTTGCACCTTAATTCAAGGTAACTGAATTATGCAAGACATGTATAATTTCCCCTGCCTGATTGCAAAATGTTGGTGGGGAAAATAACTTATAACATAATGACATTTTCCCGCATGTGTTTTTTATTATGTCTAGGACTGGAAACTGTGTTTAAATTTTTCTTGGCTTTGCATCAATCAAATCCTTAAAAAAAACACTTATTCGGAAACCTTCAGCACCTTTATTGGTATGGTTGGAACTTTTTATTTAAAGATTAGTAAAATTGCCTAATTTTTTATTTTTTACCTCCCGATGGACTGAGTAACCCTTTATTTGGCGCCTAAATGACTCTAACATCAGATATTTGTCATGTCCACCTTGCTAAAAGGGAAAATAAGATGATTTGATTGTTATGAATTTGTCAACTGGCCAAAAAAGCCATAAGTATGAGGGCAAGCTTGGGCAAATTTTTAAATACAATTTGTACTTTCCAAATGAAAAACAGTGCTTGCACAGTGCAGAAGAAAGCGAAACCTCAATCGCATTGTTATTGTTTTTCTGTCAAAAATTTGAAGCTGTTTTATAAATCTTGATAAAGTTAATAAATTGTTTCTGCAGATTGTTTGTTTTGTTTTAATTGGATCCCGTGAGTTTTTAAAATTCATTGCAGCAGATTCCGTGGCTTAAAGAAATCGATCTTAACTACAGTACCACCTGCGTGTAACTTTACATGTTCGCGATAGTTATCACCTTTGCATGAGCTTTCGGTAGCGTCAGAACGTTGTTATTGTTAACCTATTGTTAAATACATGAGCTATTTTTGCATGTTGAAAACAATAGAGTTCATGTCTTGTTCGCGAAATTTAATTAGCTCGTGTGACCTGCGTGTGCCCCATTGTTGTATTTAATTGCTGTAGTCGTCAAGAGATCAACGAAAGAAAATAAAATTTAACAAAGATTTAAGTATCTATTGTTTATACTCACGAACGGCCATGTTAAACCATTCATTTATAAATGTTATGTTTTCTCTGATGCTTGTGTTTTACGAAAGCGTGCGTGCAATTTTATTTCACACAAAGCTAAATGTTATATTTCACACATAAAATATACATAACTCTTAAAAAATCGCGCAAACAATTTTCTTATCAAAGTTAGCGTTTCGACGAAAGTTACAATTGGCCTCCAGGAATTGGGAACAAATGAAATAAAAACATTGTTTTAATGTCCAGATGCTCGACCTTAAGAACAAAAAGCGGCGTTAGAAATGCTTTTTTAGATCGCGTATTCAAAATTTAAGAACGAAAAGCGGCGATGGAAGAGCTTCGTTAGATCGCATTTAAAAAATTTAAGAACGAAAAGTGGCGATAGAAATGCTTTTTTAGATCGCGTTTCAAAAGTTTAAGAACGAAAAGCAGCGATAGAAAACCTTTTTTAGATCGCGTTTTAAAAGTTTAAGAACGAAAAGCGGCGATAGAAAAGCTTTTTTAGATCGCATTTTAAAAGTTTAATAACGAAGAACGGCGATAGAAATGCTTTTTTAGATCGCATCGCAAAAACAAAATGTTCTCACAATGAGTGTTTAGATCTGTAAGAACGTCAAAAGTTAGATTTTTAGATTTTTTCTTTCTTCGGTATTGAAATTTAATTTGTTTTCGAAATCTTATCGTGAAGGGAAAAGTCCCGAACGTAGGGTTTTTCCGTTTGCGTTGTTAAACGTTGATTTTTATAAGAAGAACTTTTAAAAGTTTTGCATGTTAAAAAATATGCTTCGATGATAAAGAATTACTACTAAAAGTTTTAAAAAGTAGCAATATTAGTTTTTTTTAAAGTGTTATGTTTATTCTTTTTTCTAAAATAATATATTTCAATAGCCTTTGTGATCTTGTAACACTTTTAAACAATAACATGCATGTTACATGTGACAACAAAAGGATTCATCAAATCTTATTGTTATGACTCGCGCACAACGATAACAATAGAAAGCAATTTGTGTATAAACAAAAGATATGTGAACGTTTTTTATGTAGACATGAGATCGTTACATGAGGTCGTAAAACTCGCGTACTTGTAAAGTTACATGCAGGCGGTACTGTAGTTCTGGTATTTTTACGTGAAAAAAAATACCACAAGCTGCTTTGTTCGTCTTCTCATCTCCGAAATCGTTAACTTGAAAGTCTCCGTTCAGAGTATTATCTTCTGGTTGAAAGAGCATACCTTACGACGCGCATCCCCTTAAGACATTTTTGCACACTATGGGTTGTACAACTCTATGTATTGTATATCTTTCAGAATAAGGGTTTTAGCTTTATAAAAGTATAACTTTGCCTAGATTATTGGTGCTAAAAGCTTCATCAATGTTGGATTTACGTTGACCAACACTGACAATATTGTGATTATTATCTATTAACTTTAATTTTATAATTCTATGGAAAGAAATTTCTCAGTAATCGTTTTTGTTTTGTTTCGCGCAATCTAAATTTCAGGAAAAAAAAATATTCCACACATGTTGAATTTTCGCCATAAAATCACTACTTTAACGCAACGAATTGTTGTTGTTCCACTGTGAGTTTATTTCACAACCTCATCCCCCCACAGTTCTTTTACGTCTATGATATTCAGTTGTTGTATTCCCAGATATATCGCTGCAGTAAGATCCTAGAACCTCGCCGTATTATATCAAAAAGAAACAAAAAGCACTAGGGACAACTATTGGCTAGTTTTAATTTTGCTTGCAACTTGCGTAATGCTTCGCAACCTTTTTTTTAATTTCTAGTTTTTCCTGAATGCCAATTTTTTAAAGCTAGCTAGCTAGCTAGTTTAATATTTCGGATCAACTAGCTACATGTATGGCTAGTAAAATTAGTCGATACCAAGCTTTTTAGTTTTATAGCTAACGCCTGAAAGTTTGGAATTCACAAAATTTAAGTAAATAAACTAGATACCTTCACTTTTCATACAACACAACGCGAGGTTTGGCTTGTCATATGCGAGTGAGCTGTGTGCAAAGACGAAAGTTGTTTCAATTGATGGCCAAGCGTGTGTCTACAAAATTAATAAACATCTCTCCTCCGTTGTACAATAATAAAAAAAAGTAATAGTCTGTTTGAGTTTTAAATAGTATCATAAAATAATCTTTAAGTAGTTTAATGATAAAAAATGCTTATTATAGTTCAACTATATTTTTGATACATGAGGATTTTATTCCTGTTAAACATCCTAAATTGAAAAGAAAAATTTAAGATGAAGAGATGTTCTTTAACAGTTTGTGTTTGGGCCATGGTTTAAAATCTCGTCAAAAGTATACACAATTCTGGCAACACAAACTGTTCAGACGGATGCTGATAGGAGGAGAGAGGGCATATGGATTTGATTTGAGTTTTAAGCTATTCTGGAATTCTTAAGTTGTGGTGTTGAGTTGACTGTTTTTTTTAAATGGGATAAATTTTGTTTGTAGCTAGCTATAAAGTTGTGACATAATTGTAACTACCGTTATCAGCTGGGGTATTTTATACCCCAAAATATATATGCTATAGCTATAGCTAAATATGAATACTAACCACAAAGTTAATAAGGCTATATCTCAAAATTCATGTTGAAAAACAAGGCTAAAAGTTCTTTACTAGCTGATCATGACAACTGCATGTTTCCCTAAAAACCATGATGCTAACTAATAATAATTGATGTTCTCTGTCATCATTTACACAGATATCTGTTTCCTTTATTTGTTTTCTCCCTTAACCACAAGAAAGAATTCTGTAAGAACAAGCTATGAATTCTTGTGTTTTCAATTTAAAATTGAATGAGAATTTGGTAAAAGAGAAAAAATTTAAATGTATATATGAGGGACGCTGATCTCAAACTAAATGAAAAAGTGTATTAATACTTGAAAATTGGTGTACGGGAAATCTTTTAATGCAGAGTCACCAGATAGATAGATAGATGTGCATATTTTACACGGCTAGCCTCACAAATATTGAGGGATATACCCTGTCTATTATTTCCAGGAGGGGCCATGGCTTAGATGGAGAGTCCTAAAGTATTTAATGCTCATTTTGAGCTACGCAGACCCAATTAGGGCTGGCACTCTACTAGACAACTCCCGGCAACATCCAACGGCCCACACAGTGTGCCATCTCCCCAATTTCCCTCACATGGCTTGGGTTAACCCGGGGCTATGGTAACATTCACTCGCCCATGTTGAATCGCCGTCAAGAGGAATCGAACCCCGGTCTCCCACACAGAGTACGAGAGCTATAACCACTAATCTGGGGCGCCATAAAACACAGTATTTGTCAAATGATGCAGGCGCCAGTAAAAATTTGTCTCTGTAACCCTCTTTCTTCTGAATTTTACGCCTGAAGTCTCAGCAAATCAGGGTAACATGCCATGCATGCCCTTATCATGTAAAATTGGTTTTCATAGTCCAACCTTGTTTCTGTCAAAAAATACAAATCAACGCTCTTTCGTCCTTCAAAATATATGATTTTCTGTGCTGGTATAATCTGCCCATCTGATTAGGCAAGAATTTCTCTGGTGTATTTCTCTGGTGTATTTCTCTGGTGTAGGCAACTGGTGTAAAATACAAACTGTATGGCAGAACGATCCAGGACTAACATGCAGATGAGCATTAAAAAACAATTCCATAGCGGAATCAACCGTGACTAATCTAAAAAAAAATGGTGCTTGTTTTTCGATCGCTGATTTGGCTTGCAGTATACATTAAAAAATGTGTTTTATACTTTTTAGCTGCATAGCAACAACAAAACATATATATACACATCTTCTGTACTTGACGCTGAAGAAATTCAAGTATATATATATACAGTCTGAAAAATAAATAAATAATACGGCCCTGTTGAGGAAATAAACAAATTTTATTACTAAATTTGTTTATTTCTTGGAATCTTTGTAAGAAATTGTAACTAAAACAATTTTCACAAATAAATTTGTTTTTCTGGGATCAAATAGATCAGAAAATTGTTTTAAAGGCAAGAAAGTGTTATAAGAAAATGTCCCATTTGGTACGATTAAAATTATTCCACAAGGGTTATTATAAATTTGATGCTAGAAACAAGTGAAGGAGCCCTAAACACAGACTTTTCATGACCTTAACCTCCTTGTCTTCCATATATATATACTGAAAGTATTGTCGAAAATTATTTTGTTTTATCTTCAACTTTTGCTAAGTGACAACATTTGTAATTACATTTGCAATTACAATTTTTGCAAGTCAGCTGGAACGGGGTGGCTGAATAACCTAAAAAATGAAGATCCTTCTAAAATCTGCTAAATAACCTAAAATTTAGACACAAAATATTCATCTATTTTTAAACAAAAAATGTTATTTCATTTTATTTTATAAAAAATTGAGTATATATTTATTTTGCAACAGAACTGATAAACTATATTTACATAGTTACTGCAATTTAACTTGAACAGTCTTTCTGACATTGAAAAAAAGGAAAGACTTGAATATTAGTAAATCTTTATTTTCTTCTAAAATTTTGGCAAAATCTCCTAAAATATGGAATATTTTTGTATGTTTTTTAGTGTTTTCTCCTAAAAATTTTCCTTTTGATAAATTGTCTGCTAATATACAAACAGGTTTATGAATATTTTTACAGTAAAAGTAAGCCAATATTTGCAATTTAGATACTAAAATTTTTAATCAGTATCTCTTGCTCAAATTATAAATCACTACACAAGTAAAAAATGCATTGTGTCATTCTAAAGATGTTTTTCCCTTATGTTTACTCTGTGAAAATCTCATGAGCAACACGTTTTTGCAAAAAAAATTACCCATGTGTAAAAACTTGGCATACTGTAGTGGAAGTTTTTGAGCAATTTTCCAAGTTGGCAAAAACCATTAACTTGCTAATACTCTGCAGCTGAGGTGCTGCGAAAATGCAACTTTTGTATGCCAAGCAGTGTTTAAATTTCGCTAGTCACACTTTCTAACATGCCAGAATTATAAAGATCTGCTGTAGACAAATTGAAATTGTGTAAATCTAATATATAGAAACAGTCGAAATTACTACTTGTGGGAACAAACTTCAAAGTTTGTGGTCATGTGCCAACATTTTTTCTTACTGATTGTAGAGAATAAAGTTTTTATCCCCTTTAGCTCTTAAAGATGTAATTTAACTAGCAGGAAGACATTTTAAAGTTGTATCAATCAATGATTAAATAACTTTTAATATTTGTTTTCTAAAAAGTTTTTGGGTATTAAAATTGAATGTTTTTTTGCTATATTTGCACATGGTTGTACATGGATAAGACATCTAAATGACTTTTCTTTTGATTTTAATTAATTTTATAAATCACTTGTGTCATTATTGTAAAACTTTATATATATACAAGTTAAAAGGAAACTTAGTTTACATGTAAAAGATACATTATATATTGGTAGATAGACTGTACTAAATGCCAACCAGGCTTAAAACAATCAATATTGGTGACAGACATGCAAAATGTCAAACTTTATAAGAAGTTGAATAGTGCAGCACACCGAAAAGCACATCTTAGTCACTTTTGCTTTTAACTGCACTAAATCATCTTGAAAAACCCTGTTAACCTATTGCAGCAGTTTTTTTCCTAATCTTTTCACATTAATGTTAATTTTTTTGTGTGCTGTGTACGAATTCTCATAAAATCTGGCAGTTATAGCATGTGTTATTGATAGCATACACAAGGCATGCTATATGTGTGTGCTTGTGTGTGTGTGTGCTATTGCATACTTGATAATGTAAAGTCTTGCTTTGTAACCATATTTTAGTGATAATGAGAGTAAAACATGTACATGGTATGTTAAAGCATGGTAAAGTTACGAGATCGTTATCCATCTGTTGCTAATTTAGAAGAAGCTGATAATTCTGAAAACCCATTACGACGAGCTTACAGTGAAAACAACCTTGATCATTCAACAGAGGATCTTAGACATTCTACATTATCTGTAAGTTGTAAACGAGTCAATTTAGGTGAAAAAATCATTGTGACATGGCAGCTGGCAAAGTCTCCAACACCGAAAGACAAGCTAGCCCTATATTATCAAGGTTAATTTTCTTTTTTAAGTCTGGAATCTTAACTTATTTATCTGTTACACATTACGTTTTAAACAGATACTAATCTTGAAATATTTCAGTCATGTTAAGTTGATTTTGTGTTTAGCCTTGCAATATTGGGCCATGTTAAGTTGAATTTGTAAATATTTAGTCATTTGAAAAACCTGAAACTTGAATGTTACATGTGCAACTTACAGTTTTCTGGGGCTTAATGTAGTAGGTATAAGGTGATGCTAAAATAACCAATTTTTAGCATGTTAAACAATGATTGAATTATCAATTAATGGCCTTAGATGTTTTTACAATTATGAAGAAAGAGTGAAAACATGGTAAATCACTACTAATAATCAGAAGTTAAAATACATATTTAGCAACAGCATTACATATTAAAAAAACCCAGAGAACATCGATGTGGTAAATTTGTTGTGTATGCTGGAGCACAGTGATTTGTCAGCTTCTCCATCCACAATCATATCAAGTCATATTTTGGTGAATCTCAAGTGACATGAATCAAGTGACATGATTTTGACATAATAATTGAGTTTTTTTTGCCTAGGTGAACATTGTCCTAGTAAATTTATTGGTGCAAAGAACAAACACATTGGGAAAAACACAGTTGGTTCATGTACATGGTATATTTGTAAAGATTCAAAATTCAATGAAGGTATACTTTAAATGCTTTATTTTATAAAATTTGGTGCATTATTTGATATGTATTTATGTTCTAGCTTGGTTCGCATATTAGGACATCCTAGTTTCAATATATTTTTAAAAACTGAGTACTTCACAACGGTCACAGGAAACATTGGCACAATCTTTTCCAATTTGAAACACACCAGCGCAAATACACATTGTAAAGATATACTCTGTTGATTTTATTTATTTGCTTATAAGTTTTTATTTAGCTATGCTTATTTTCTATAGAAAAATAATTTAGGTTGGTAGTTTAACTGTTTTTAGGTTGGGAATGGACAAATTACTGGGAAAATAAAAGAATGTTGAAAAATCTGACTCAAAAATTTTGTGGCCGTCAAAAAATTGCCAAAAATTGGTCAGAAAATGGCAAATAAAATTAGTTTTAAGGAAGACCTAACAGTTTTGGTTGTGTCTTCTTGCATATCAACCAGAGCAGGAAGGAACCCCATAATGCACACCAAGTACATTAATTCTTCAAAGTTTATGCCAAATCAAGTAACATTCGTAATGTTTCGGATTTTTTTGGCAAATGGGTCCGAGGTTGGTCTGGCTTTTGCAGTAAAATTCTGTGAAGTGTGACAAGTTTTTGTCGCTGGCCTCTTATCATAGTTATATCATCTGTTTAAAATTTTTTGTATATTTTTTTATAGTAGTCAATGTTTGTGTTTTCAAGTATCTACGTGGTGAATCAAACGAATGTGTTGCAACTAGTCCTGCATTTACTATATGCTGCCCGTTGTCATCTCTTTCAGCTGAAGTAGGTTATGTTACAATGCTGTAGGAAGTGGGGCAAAGGGTGGTTTATCCCTTCCCTGCAATAATTTTTGTAAAAATGAAAATTTTAATAAAAAGGATGTAAACAATCACAATATGGTTTTTTGCCCCTATAAAATAAATTTTTCATCGTTTATTGAATTTTAATGCATTTTTGGGCAATCTAGAGGTACTTATTTTCAAAATCTCCCCACATTTGCTTGATATGGCACCACAGCATTATTTCTACAAAAAAGTCAGTGATTGTGTATTAATATGTAATACAATATTAATTACAGGAACGCTGCTTAATGTCAATTATTGAACAATCTTGGAACTGCAAATTGTAAATTACTGGCAATTGGATATGATAACTTGTTACTCTCCACTAAAAACTCAGAAAACAACTTTTTTTGCCAACAGGTTGAGGCACTGGAAAAATCTTTTTTCAACAAGACGTTAGGGATATGATATTAACATATACATGGTATTTAGTGGGGGGAGATGCTTCAATTGAGAACGGATCGTTCAATATTTTACCAGGATTAATTTGAGTATTAAAAATATTTTACAAGATTTGATGGAGAAGTGTTGTATATGACAAGCAGATGTTTTAATATTTATAGTGGTCCATTATTAAGGGCATTTTTTCTGACTACCAAACACAAATTATCCGTTATTTCTTTTTACAAATGTTTTTTTTTTGAGTATAAAACTTACTTGTTCTTTTTTAAAGATGACTCCACCAATGGCAATTCCTGGTGTAGATGATTTGTTAGAAATTAAAGTGTCTGGTAAGATTTTCTGTTTTGTATCTATATTATATTACTCGTTGCCAGTTGCCAGAGGTGGTATGTTTCCACGAATAGCTAATGACCAGTTATGGCATATTACATAGGGGAGATTCGGAAAGATAGTATATGTTATGTCCTGAAAAAAGTTTTACATTGTATTCAACAACTAGTTGTTTTAGTTTTATGGTGAACCTGTATCTTTATACTGTATTTTCTATATTTCAGGGTTACGGGCAAGTAACTTAAAACGGGGTTTTTTTGGTAAGCCAAACCCTGCTGTGAAAATTAACATTGTACCAAGAGTAAGGCATTTAGCAGCATTTCAAAAGCACCATGGTCAACAGATAAAAACTATTCCACAGTCAAACACAACAGATCCCAGATGGGATGAAAAGGTATTTAATTAAGTTAACATGACTGTCTTTATGCAAATTTGACCAGCATTTAAAAATACTGATTATTTTATTATAGAATCATGATATACTGGCTACTGCGGCTGATCTTCTTGAGATTGAAGTTCGCAATAAATCAAAAGGTAGACCAGCGACTAGCAAATTCCTTGGAAAGCTTGTGTTTCCTGTTTCAAAAATCATTGAAATTTGTGGTTTGAACTCGTAAGTAATCCATTTATCTTATGTTACATCCATCAAACGTAGATGGAATTTCTATCAAATTTACGTTATGTTGGATGAGTGTTTTAAATAATTATTTCATAAAAATTTTTTGTCAGTTTTGGAGGACAAGACAAATTAGAAGGCATTGTGACCCAGGCCATTTTATTATCAACACTTTGATATACATACATGTTTAAATAATTTGGCGTATACTGTTACATGGGAAGTCCTAATAAAGGTTCATGTTGTCGTATTGTACACAATTGAATAAGTATTGTTAATGAAAGAGTTATAAGTAGAAAAATAATGCAATCCAAACGAACATTTTCAATAACTTATACAATAAAAATTATTATATCTAGCAGTCACCTTCATTTATAATAATATATGAGTAATACATTACTATATTAAGTAATAGTTTTAGATGACAGATGGTGATATAATATTCCTAATTAAAAAAAGTTTAATTTGAGTCCATACTTAATGAAGTTCTAACGACTTGATATGTTAGGTAATTACGTCAGTTTTTTTAAGGAATTGAATGAAATTAATTTAAGAAAAACGGATATTAAAGTATTTAGAATATTTAGAGTAAATTTTGAATATTTAGAATGCATTATGCAGAATTTGAAAGTAAGTGTGATGCCATAAGATTCTTCCAAAAATAATTCTCAAGTTTACCATACAATAAACAAATTGTTGTGGAGAGAACTGTCTTCGATATTAATACTAGGGACCCAATTTCATAATTTAAGTGATTATTGCTCATCTGTAATCTTGTTTTCTATTTTTAGAGTTTTTAAATAAAGTGTTTAACGTTTGTTAACAAGATTAGTTTTATAAGAGTGCATTATAATCAGAAATAAAAAAGTATAAAAGCATTACATTGCATTTTATAAAACCTTTTCATAAAATGTTTTTTTGTATATGAGAAGCTGAAATAGAAAAAGTAATCCAGTGTGCTTTGATATTGGAAGTGGGGAAATCTCAGTAATAGATTTCCATATATAGAGGATCGTTTTTAGTTACAGGCTATACCCTTGATTGAGGACTTCTTTTTTAGGCTGTAATTGTTTTAAGGTTTATTAGGCTGCAATTTTTGTTGTTTCTCTAATGTTGGTTGATAAGTTGCCAAACATCTGTAAACATTTTCTTGTTGCTTAGCAAAGTGTAAATCTTGCGAAACTCGTTTGTGTCATTGATGTCCTCAACAGTGTCATGTAAATTGACAATGTTAAGCAGTGATGGAAACAAAAGCTGGAAAAATTGAATACGTTTTTGTAAAAGTGTGTTTTAAGTTTACTCAATAAATTTATGTTTGGAGAGAAAATTTATCACTTATGCTCTTCCTTGCCTGAAATCTTCATAAAAACATTGCGAGGGAAAGTTATTGACTATTAAAATATTACTTCGATTTTTGTATTTTTTTGGAAAATGATATAGGTTTACTAATTAAATGATATCATATAGTTTTACTAATATTTTTCATTAGGAACCACATTTTATATCCATTTTCATTTTCTTTTAACGATTATCATTCTTGAGGATAAAAAAATTAGATATGTCTGCCATGTGGTCAAAATGAAAACTTTTTCACAATTGTCATTCCATTTGCATTGATGAACGCTGACTAATTGATGATGTCAGCAAACATTTAGTTGTTGTCTTGTCGCTTTCTTATTCTTCACAACAAGATACACGTCTGTGGTTTTCACCGAAACAGTAAGTTTTTGTAGATTGTTTTAAAATATTAATAATGAATCAGGAGAAAATATAAAAATACAATAAAATTAGAACTCTTTAGATTTTTAATTGACTACATCCCTACCAAATAATGTTTAATTCGATACAGACGGTAAACTATACCACAATGGCGGCCATAGTTGTGTAAAGCACAAAGGTGTGTCTTTTTATAAGAAACAATTTTTAAGAAACGTAAGGCTAAGATTATAAGTACTTTCAACTGGTAACTAGTTTAATATTGAAGAAATTAAAAACTTAAATTTGTAAATTGACACGCCTTTGCTGTATTTTAAAACAGAAATCAGTCTCCATAGATTTTTACGAAATATTTTTTCCAAAAGGTTTCTTATAAAAACAGTGTGTAAGCGTATACAGTTCTATTACTTATTTTTTGCGTATATTTCAGTTTCTCTTGTTATTTCCTGACTCTAAACACTTATTTATTTTTCATTTCTTGATTTGTTATAAATCACAAGTTTTAAAATTCTGTGGCTTTTCAACCGGAAGTTGTAAATGTTTTTTTATGGATACAAAAGAATGTGGAGTATGACACATTCTCCGTTTAATGAAGAGGTACAAATAAAATGACATATTTTCGTGTGTTTACTTTTGTATACACTGCATGGAATAAGCTTAATTCTGTTGTTTTTTATATGGAAAAAGGAAACCTTACTTTTCGTCAGGTTTTGCTATCATGCAAGCTGAGAAAAAGAAATAAAATACAATAGCTTTCTCATATTTGACTATAAAGTTGTCGGACTTTTTTATTTTTTTTTATTATTTTTTTTTATTAACAAAAGAAGTAACAAAACGAGTTATCGTGTATAATACTATGTTATAATATTCATAACTTCTGTTTTTTATCTCGTATAATCAATATCTCAGTAGAATCAAGCAAGATCAAGGCAAGACTCGCTTCCCATACGAACATATTTTTTTAATTTTTAATTTATTTTAAAGAAACGATTTTTTAACGATAGCACTACTAAGCTAGCTAGCTTGCTGCTTGTGCTATACGTGTGTTTTCTGTGTTAACACGTTTGAAATGTTTCTAATTTTTCAAATCAGTAGGGGTAACAACTGACACAAATCTTCTTTGTAGAACTTTTGCAACACAAAGTGGGTGAAATTGCATGTTCTTAAAATTGTTTTTGTTTGCTGCTAAGATTGTTTACAGGAACATTTCGTGCATTGTTTACATAATTAGATATAAATATAGGATCATTTCGTGCATTGTTTACATAATTAGATTTAAATGTTGGCTCACAAAAACACAACAATACTGACATTTTGTTTTGCAGATCACGAAGAATTACACAACACCTGATTGGTAGAACAACTGCTGATAAAGTTCAAGGGACTTTCACTTTCACTCTGAATATCAAGAAGTCCGCTAAAAAAGCAGAGTATAGATTTCGTACGTTTATAATTGCAATTTTCTTCTGCGTCGATTTTTTTACTTAGTCCACCCATATGAACTTCTTTTTGCAGATATTTATTTCTGCTATCTCTTTTTCTTCCAAGTTGTATTTCTTTCCTTCCTGCTAAGAAAGTTTATGTTTTGTAAATTTTTATTTTTAGCTCGCTTATCAAAACGAATTTCTGCTTCCGGACCTTCTGACGCCACACCGCCACCTCCCTCACCCACCTCCTCACCCACTTCCTCACCCGCTTCCGCATCTTCAACTGTTACTATAAACGACGCAAAACCTCGTCCTCATTCGTATCACCCGCAAGTGCGTGAAACGGAACGGAACGTCCAAGTTCCGACAACGAACTTCTTCTGCTGCATCGTATGAAGAAGTCGATGACGTAATAAGTCGTACGTCTATTCAGGAAGAAGAAACAGCTGACGTTGAAATCTCCGACGAAGCAGTGAGTAGTGAGCCGTCTTCTGCAACACTACCATTTCGTAACAAGTCAAGTTCTGAGGATCCAGAACATCTTTACGCTGAACTTGAAGTGGAAAGTCCCATTTTGGAAGAAGAAAATATGACGTGCGATATTATCCAAAACTCAACGGCGCAAACTAACGGTATTGTAACCGAACAATGCACCGACGATGTCGTTTGTAAACCGCAGGAAAGTAATTACTTCCACGAATCGAGAAGTGATTCTGCTTTGTTGGAAAGACCTGACATATCAACTGACATTCGCGTAGATTCTTCAGATAACATTAACAATTTACAAGTTGATGGTAGTGATCAATGCCATACTCCTCCACGGAGCACTTTATACCACGCTTATAGTGACGATCGCGCTTTAAACGGTTCTAATAACAGCTCAAGTGAAGAAGAAGAGCAGGAAGAACAGAGTTTCGTGAGGATGACAACAAGCGACATCCAAGATGACGGCGTCGACGGCGATAATGAAGAGTCTGACGATAACAATTCTTTAAGGAATGCTTGTGGAAACACAAGTGACGATGATACGTGTCATGTTGGCGTTGATGAGAATGAAGAAGAAGTAAACGTTGAAGGAGAAGAACAAACGTTTGCTGATGAGGAGTACGCTGAGGGAGATGAGGAGGAGGAGGGAAGACATTCTGATGATGATGAGGAGGAAAGACATTCTGATGATGAGGAGGAGGAAAGACATTCTGATAATGACGAGGAGGAGGAGCATGCCGATAATGAAGAGGTAGATAATCTCGACGACAACGAGGGGGAGCATGCCGACGACGAGGAAGGTTATGTCGAAGTTGAGCATGAATTCACACACGACGAAATAGAATCTTATGAATCCAGTGACGTTGAAGAAAATGAAGAACACTGTTCCTCACGGAGTGCCTTTCTTTCTCCTTCTTCACACGAAGTGTATCGCGTAAATAGCTGCGAAAGACTCCTAGAGGAAGCTGAAATAAGCGAAAATGAAACTTCTGCGTCAGAACATCTTTTTGTCAATGGATTAGAACCAAGAACCGCGAGTGTATCCCAAAGAAAAACACAAAATACAGAATGGAGCGCGTTAAATCTTTACGAGTTAGTAAATATAAATGCTCCAAAAACTGAAAACACTTTACACACAGATTCTAGTACGGTTCACCTTCACAATGAGTCAAATTCTAAAACGAATATCGCATGTCCTATTGAAAACGATTCTAGTATTACTAATTTTGAATCAGCAGGTGGTGAAGCCAGAGAAATAAGTGAGGCAGATAACACAGTTGTTTCCATGACAACACCTGCTTCACTGTTCGAAAACGAAATGAATTTGATTGAATTTGAAAGTGAGAATAATAGTAATATAAATAATGAACATATAAAAGAAGAAAACACTGATAACGAATTAAACTTTAAAGAAACAGAGCAATCAACTGTACTGGAAAGTTTGTTTAATCAAGACCAGTACAATAACACACCCGAATACTTGTTTGACATTCCATATAGCACGGGAGAACATGATATAATAACGAAACAGCAAGCCGTCAGTGAAAATGAAGTGTCTGGACAACAAAACGAAGATCTGATCGAACGAGACAATTCAACGTCAGTTTCGACTGAAAACAAAACTGTTATTCAAAGTTCGACTGTTTCAAACTCACCAGACCAGATTGACTTAGTTCGTCCAACACAAGAAGCTACCTCGAATGTTATTTTTGACACATGTAGCGCGAGTGCTGGTGAAACCGTGAATGATAAGAAAGTCATCTACAGTGGAGGAGCACGACCACGTGATAAAAAGGTATACACAAAACCCACACCTCCGTTTTTTCTCGACTCGCTTGGAGAAAGGATGCGCGAGGTACAGAATTTCCACCCAACCAATTGGAGCGGGTCGACAGATTTAAAAGAGCTGACTGAAAATCGAGAAATCATAAAAATGTCAGATTCGGGTCTTTTCAAGAATGCGACGGATGTGCCTGCTGTTCCAGAACGTATTGACCTGCTAACGTCTACCACACAGGAACGTGTTGGCAGGGAAGACGAGGACGAAGAGGAAGAAGCTAATATAATTATCTTGAGAACCAACGAGGAACTTAGTGATGCTTCATTTATAGATATTGCACACTCACAATCTCACCCGTCGAAAGAATTGGACACACATAAAGGGACTGTTGTTAGCGACACTTGTACAACATCCTTATATACAACTGCCTGTACAAACGTTGTCTCTGGTTCTTTGTCAGAAACCCATACTACTTCTGCAGCAGTGAATGACACAAATAACATTCGTAATGTTCCACTCTCTCGTAACGACCCAAATAACAGAAGTTTAGGAAGGAGGAATTCACACGGGAGTAAAAACAAAGTGAATTTAGCACAGCTGATAGAAAGTGAGTTCCCACCATTTACTTGCCATCAAACCACTGTTGCAACTCAAACGAGCAGTACGACCACAGCTGTACATAGGGTGAATGCAAAGACTGACCAAGCAAGTACGACAAAAGTCACCTCCGTCGTCACTTCTTCAACAAGTACTGGTGCGCTGTCTTTCGCAATTTCTGCAACTCAGACTGAATCTGGAAATACGTCTTTGTCTATGACACCTTTGGCGAGCGGTGTCCGTATTTCTACGCATGCGCCCCCTTCACGAGTGAGATCAAATATAACAATAACAGACGCGTCTGCTTCCGGACTCTCTTCATCCTCTCTCATTAACAAAGAGGGCCGTCGTAGTTTGCGTAGTAAAAAGACTACAAGACCACGAATAGCCAGGAATGAAAACAGGCAAAGCATCGACATAAGCGTAACAGCATCTCCTCCTAGAACGCCGGTTGCTGAGAACGTGACTGTTCAACCCTCTGGAGAGATACTCGGCGCTTCAGATGTTAGCAATGATATCCCACCTCCGCTTCCACCTCGCGAGGTTAACCCTCGACGAGTGGTTGGGCCGACCGTAAGACCAAACGTGAGCGGAGCTAAACCAAGACCAACTCGTATCACACACACTGACGGCGCTGTAACTAATCGAGAACATAGCCAGACTAACTACAAGACCGCTGCTAGTCGAGAAGGTGCAGGAAGAGCCAGACAAACACCAAAAGTGATGAACCGACTTACCGCTGCTACTACTGGGCGTTCACCAACGTCTTCAAGAAAACCAGGACAAGGTGGTGACGATCGGATTCCGTCAAGTAAGTATCCAACGATTTATTATAATTTATCAAAATCGAGAGTACATTATCCCACCAATTGATTCACTTTTGCTGTGAGGGATAATAAAAATTCTTCATGTGGAATATATGTGGGATAAAATGCTCTACTTTGCTCGTACACGTATTTTTTTAAGAACAAGTCAATTTGTAGTTTCGTATGTTTAACTTGAAATTGTACTTCTTTTTTATTTTGAACATGTATCGTCTATTGTCCTGTTCGTGCACAAAAGTTTCGCAAAATCGCAACAATTGATTTCTCGCAAATTTTATTTTTTAGCCATTTCAAGCCTCATTGTTCTTTTAAAAGTGTTGTTAGAAAATAAGTGTCTTTAATTGAAAAGAAAATTGTTTTGTTAGGTAGTGAATATAAGAATTGTTTTTACTATAGATTGGGAAAAAGCTGTCGACTCACATGGAAGAGTGTATTATATCGATCACAATAACAAAACAACCACGTGGCATCGTCCAAGAATAGACGGTATGTGTCCAACAATGTATATGTTGTCGTCGTCTTTTGTAAGTGGTATATTCTGTAGAGGAGTTGAAATAATTTCACCTCCTAAACATACATTCATACATTTCTTCTCAGCGTAACACAAGTCGAGATGTGTGTGCTACTCCTATGACGCTGCGTTTCTTTCTCAGATGAGTTATATGTTGCGAATTGCTTAAACTTGCTGGTTTGTTATTCGAGCTGCATTGAGTGGCTCGAGAAAAGCCTGCTTTTTATTTTGTGCTAGAAACGCCGGGTAAAAACATACTTCGAGACCATGCTTGATGGGAATTCTTTTCTGGGGTGTAGCTTTTCTTCATCAATATAACTTTTGTCGACATTTGCGTCAGTCAGAAACCGAAACGAATCGTAACATACTTTTCTACCGTGCATGCAGTACTTCATTTGTTGTCATATGCTTTTTTTTGCTACACGTTGCGTCCTTACTGATTTTGGAAAACATCAAGTTGGCACGAAATGCTTAAAAATGATACTTTTCATTAGGTGGTAACCCTGGCACCATAAAACAAAATTTCCAGCACACTGCAGCAGTTCTTTCATTCGCACATCTTTGAACATTTTTGACAGTATGGAAAATGTAGACGTCTTCTACTATTATTGCTTAAATAGTCACAAAATGTGCCTATAATAACCCACCTATGCGGAGTAGCGAATTTGCTTAACTTTCTATATAATGCTACATCTCACCTTGTCATGTTTTTAATCCAGAGCAAAATTATTGAGTATGGGTATTGTGGACTAGTCGGTAGCTCGAGGATAAATTCACGGGTTCGTCTGTCACATTTCGTGTGTCCGTAAAACGGCTATAAAATCGCGAAGAGGCTGAATACGAGTATTTATATCAGTTTTTTTAAGAACAAATTATATAAGAACATATGGCTTCAGATTTTCAAAACGTTATAGAATGTTAAGAACATTTAAGAACATCTGACAATACCAAGAAGAACTGAAATGTTTTTTTAAATTTCAAATATGACAAAATACGATGAAAATTAAAGAACAGTTTTAAGAACATTTTGGGCCTTCAAAATGAAAAAGTAGCATGCAATTGTTTCCTTCAAGTTGAGTGTTTTTATAAAAAAGTTTAAATTTGTTTCTATCAAAAGGAAACAAACTCGCGTACTTAGGTAGGTACGCCTTGCATAAAACTGCATCTAATTCGTCACTAATCAGGTCTGTAGCAGCCGTGGTAGGGTGAGTTTGTCATAGGGGACAATAATCTTAACAAATTATTTTGCAGATTTTTCTATGCCTCGGGTGGCACTACCAAGTCTTTAACATTTGGATGTTTTAACACTTTTGTTTCACAACTTCTAAAGTATAAATTAAACAGACGAAACAGAAAGAGCAGAACAGGCTACCAGGCTAAAGCTGATTGCGTTGGCGTAATATTACTACCAGGCTAAAGCTGATTGCGTTGGCGTAATATTACTTGTTTTTTTTTTGTTTCGAACTGAAATAAATAATCTCGTAACGTAACTGTCTGCATAAACAATTTTTTTTTTTTTATTCACTTTTTGTTTTGTAATTTTATATTTACTAAGGAAAGTAATTTTAACCTTTTAAACAAGCTCGCTAATGGAAACCGTCTCTCCTGTTTTTAATTAGGCTTATTTAAAGTGATATTCACAACCCCCGTCATTAATTGCAAGGTGAATTTCCTTTAATCGCTTTTTTATTCAGCAATTCTGACACAGACAATAGCAGGTGCTTTTGTTCACATAATTTGCATTGATACCATAACATGGAATGTTGTTGCTCCGTTGGTTTTTTAATCTATTTCAATAAGTGCTCTCCATTGCAGAGCTTTTTCTATTTATGTCATTAAAAAAATCGCTGGGAATCAGTTCTGTTAATTCGATAAACCTTTGAAACGACGGTGGACGGTAAAGACATTACGTAAACACGCATATCACCTGTTTTGTGCAATAAAAAGCTGTCTAATTTGTTTGTGGTTAGCGAGAACGCATGTCAGTATGCAGCGGTCGTGCTTGTTTGAATCAGCCTTTTACTTGATTATCCATTTCGTCGTAATAATCTATTTTTACTCGAAAGAGGAAGTCCACAAACAAAATAATCAGCTGTAATAGGAAAAAGCGGCATTGATAAAGCATTTTTTTTTAAAGTCATCCTTCCATTGAGCATACTTTTTATTTTTTCTGTCGAATTCAATGATGCAGTGATAAATACAATCATAGAAAATAGGCTTTGTTTTGCTGACTCATCATTTGTCAAGGGATTAGATTATCAACGAGGTTGTTACATGAAACCTCTTACGTGCAATGTCAACAAAACACCTTCAAAGTTTACTTTCTCACTTGCTGGACACAAAAAGCAGGTTGTTATGATACATCTCGACGGCTTTGTTTTCACTGTCTAACAAGTTTAGAATAGATGTCGTTGAGAAAACACAACTTCAGTTACAAGCCTTTTTTTATCTCTGAAGATTCCATAAAGAGAACCTGACATTTTACTTGATAGACGACAAATATGGCGGAGTAGTGTAGAGTTCCCCCCCCCCCTTAAAATGAGTTATTTTGTTGTAACATACTTCGCGGAAAGTAGTTATTCCTAATCAGACCTCCGTCGTGACTTTCACAATACGAATTTGAGCCGTCTTTTAGGGTGAAATTATTTGTTATGCGCGTCACCTGTGCTCGGGGGGTAAAATACTTTAATATTAATTTTGAGTGATATCGTGTACAGGAAAAATAGGTAATACGATCGACGTCGAAAAAAGTCGTAAACATTAGCGAATAGATTTCGTTTTAATTTTAATCTAGACCAACTCGTGTAGTCAGACTTTTAATTTTTATACCCCAACCCTTTCAGTTGCATTATGCATCGAGAATACATCGAACGATACGCAACAGGTCAGCATTTATTCACCTGAGAAGCAATGTTGAAAAACCATTTATTAAAAATAAATTTGCGCCTGGGAACAGGAAAAGTGCTTCGCATATGGAAACCAGGTGCTATGAAAGACAGTCGAGCTATGTGTTGAGAGAAAATAAATGATTTCCTGACAGCGTAATAATAATGCACTTGTTGTCGAAATTAGTAGAAAAAACAACAAGTTTTTTTCACCCCCTGATAAGTAGGACAGCTTTAAGAATTTGATATTTGCATAAAGGCTGATGATTTTGTTGTAAAGCTGATGCGACGCGCACCTGTTCGTTGAAGAGGAGAAGGCACGAAGAGGTTTTAAAATTAAAGCAAAAAAACAACTGTATATTCAACTCTTTTTTTGTTGTTAATTATTATAATATTCATTTTTAAAAAGAATAAACTTGCTGAGTTTTTTTTTTGTTCAAGAATTTTCTATTAAAATTTAAACAAAACTTCTGCAAGGTGTACTTCTGAAGAACTTGATGAAAAAGCAGGTTGATTTTCTTTGCTCTTTTATTTATAAGAAGAAAAGAAATTTTCACACACAAAAAACGAGTATATGTGTCACACTTGATTATTAAGACCTCCGATCAACTTGTTTTTTTTCTCTCTTGAAGTATAAAATAACGTTAATGAGTGGTATAAACAAAAATTTTGGAAACATGCCTCGCTCATTTCTTGTTAAAAAGAAGATGCACTTGGATGAGTGCTTGAGACAGCAAGAAGATTCACACGAGCATTTAGCAGGTGCGTGTAAATTTTACCAAACAGGTTTATTGTGAAAAATTTTCTTGCTTGGAATTAAATGTTACAAGTTGTGTTTTATTTAGATGAAATGACACCGACAGCGGAAAGACAAGAATTAACCGCAGCTAAAAATTTCTCAACACCTTTTTCGTCAGAGTCTAGTATTCAGACCAGTGAACACGCTGTAGTTATGGCAACTCCTGTATATTATCAACCTGTCCATAGACAGTACCTTCCGTATCACTCGCATGACTTCTGGTCGACCCGATTCCCGTTTTATGTCAAACCACGTACTTACTCGCCCGATAATCGGTTAGAGAAGGACTCGTGTGTTGCTAGCACCGAACGTCGCGCCGAAGACGCTGTCTCTTCGGTTAACAAACAGACTGCGACACAAATTGACATCAAGGATGCTGAAAGTGAGAAAAAAAGTGCAGAGGTCGATTATGAAAAGGATAAAAACAAAACATCAACTGAAAACATTATTGTTGTAAAGCCATCTGATTACTTGGATTGTAACTCAAACGAAATGAACAATGCCGATGTGCCTAAAGCAGCTAAGGTACCCAGGAAGAGTAAAAGTTTGCGCCATTTTTCTTGTAAATATTGCGACAAAGATTACATGAGCTTGGGCGCATTGAAAATGCATATAAGGACACATACGTTGCCGTGCAAATGCAACATATGCGGAAAATCATTTAGCCGCCCGTGGTTACTTCAGGGACATATAAGAACGCATACTGGCGAAAGACCGTTTGTTTGTTCCTACTGTGGACGAGCGTTTGCAGATCGTTCCAACCTTCGAGCACATGTGCAAACACATTCTGATGTGAAAAAATACGAGTGCCGAAAATGTTTGAAATCGTTTTCGCGAATGTCATTGTTAGTGAAACACGAAGAATTTGATTGTGCTTAACCAACGACGGAGTTTAATTAATTTTATATTTTCACGCTTTTTTAAATTTCTGTTTTATGAATAAATTCTATGGTCTGTCTTTTTCTAAGTGGATGTATTATCAACGTCTTTTTATTTTCCATGCATACTGTTATAAGAACAATGAACGAAATAAAACGACGAAATGAACATCGCGGCATAGCTGAATTTACATGAACAACAAAGTGGATTTTTTTAATGGAAAGTGATAATATATAGGCGTTACCCTTTTCAAAAACAACTTTCATTCTCTTTGAAACGATTGCTTTCACTTTCTATAAAACTATCATAGAAATGCTGACATCAAAACATTTCAAATTAAGTCTGGTTTTTGCATCTAACAAACAGAGATAAGTTTTTATATATTCTGGTCTCCAAAACCACGTTACCACTTGTTAACTTGAAAATTTTTAATTACTGTCTCCATAGCAACCTATTTACCTGGCTCTAGGTGCGCCATGGTAATTGCCAATTAATTGTTTGCCTGGATTAAGTCCGGGCTACTGGAGAATTGTCGAAAACATTTTAACCAGTTTTAAAATTTGAAAACTATAAAAATTACTTGTTAGAAATATATTGTTCAAAAATTATGGTCGGAAATTTTATTGTTTTACGTAAAATATATAATTTTTGCAACTATCCATATCAATTTTTATTCAACTCACTTTTTAAAAAAAAACAACCCGCAATTAGTTTGGGAAATTAAATAGATGTGACGTTGTCATTTCTTATTAAATCATGCCGCCGAAGGACAGTGATTTATTGCGATAGGCTCCTTAATTTTTTGCCTCATTTTTAATCATGTGCCTCGTTTGCACGAGTGCCGTTTTTACTTGCATCATGGTTTTCTGGGTCTGACTCTGGGGCTTGTTTCAGTTTTCCACAAAATGTTGATTTTAAATTGTTGATTTCTTGTCACCTAAGTTGCGTTTTAGGCTAAAATTGGTCCAAAAATGAAAATTCCTTTGTTTTTTATAAAATTTGGCACTGTGAACAAATAAAGCATGCAGAATATAATGGTGACACTAAAATATTGATTTTTTTCGCCTAAATGCCGTTTTAGGCTAAAATTGGTCCAAAAATGAAAATTCCTTTGTTTTTTATAAAATTTGGCACTGTGAACAAATAAAGCATGCAGAATATAATGGTGACACTAAAATATCGATTTTTTTTCACCTAAATGCCGTTTTTGGTTAAAATTGGTCCAAAAATGAAAATCCCTTTGTTTTTGATAAAATTTGGCACTCTTAACAAATAAAGCATGCCGATTATAATGGTGACACTAAAATATCGATGTTTTCACTTTAATGCAGTTTTAGGCCAAAATTGGTCTAGTTAGCAAAGAAATCATAATGAAAATGATAGTGACATCAAAACAGTGATTTTTTTTTATCTAGGTGCCATTATAGGCCAGAATTGGCCCCGAAAATTGTAATTCCTTTGTTTTTAATAAAATTTGTGTCACTGTGAACAAATAAATCATGCCGATTATAATGGTGACACTAAAATATCGATGTTTTCACTTTAATGCAGTTTTAGGCCAAAATTGGTCTAGTTAGCAAAGAAATCATAATGAAAATGATAGTGACATCAAAACAGTGATTTTGAATATTGGTGGCATTTTTTTGCCTAAATGCCATTGTAGACCAAAATTGGTCCAAGTATTAAACTTCCTTTGTTTTAGACAAAATTTAACACAGCGAACAAATAAAGCATGCTGAACATGGTGACATTAAAATGTTGGTATTTTGCCACATTGCTAATCAATGATGGTGACAAAAAGATTTAGAGTTTATTTCCTGAATACCCTTTTTGTCTGTGTTCAGTTCCAGTTATTCATATAACCAATCTCTTATAATAATACGAAGACTGTCTGTCTGTGCCTGTCATTTTCCTTTCATGTAGCTCTAAAATTAGTGAAGCTATTGCATTATGTTTACATGATCTTATACATTTTCTTGATCAGCGTTTCAACCTCTATATGTTCCAAAACATTTTTTGTAGTTTTACCTGACTTTGTTGACGCCAGCAAAATTTTTAAACCCTTATATCTCCTTAACTGTTCCTCAAAAGCCCATGATCCGATCCATTTTCTTCATCAGCGTTTCAAGTCATCAAAATTCCTAAAATAACCTATATATTTCCATTGTTCTTGTTCCACTGACTTATTGACCAGTAAAATATATTTCTAAGACTACTGAAAAAACACAAGTACATGCCCATAAAGTTCTCTAGCACTAAAAAAGACCAGGATGGTTTTTATTTTTTGGTAACAAAATTTTAAGAAAAAAAATTCCTTGTAAAATTTTCAGTGTTTTCTTTTGTTGGTAATTTCTATTTTCAGACCCAAAATTTAAAACAGTACCAATTGTTGCTTCATTGACACACTGATATGTATGGTTCTATAATGCAACCATGTTTGAAAGCATGACGAGTGTGTCTTAACCCTATTCGGTCCGGGGGGGGGGGGGGGAATCTGCCTTGACGTTTTTTTTTAAATAACTCCTTATTGCTATGTTATATGGCTATGAAACATATTGAGTTTCAATATTTATCTATTAGACACCTGCATGCCAAATTTTTAGGTCCCATACCTTTCAGAGGCTTTGATATTGGCCATTACTCGAAACTACCCCTAAAAATCTCTATGAAATCCTTATAATGGGTAAAATTTAATAACTCCTGTTAGGATTATCCTTAGAATTTGAAACTTGCAACACAACTTTGTTTTATTAAGAAGAATCATTTTGCATAATTTGGACACGTGATTAATCCGATTTCCCGATTTTGTCGGATTTCACCCAAAAATCGGAAAAAACGGATTTTCAGGCAATTTTTGGCAATTTTTTATGCGATCCACGTAAAAAACGGAAAATATGTGAAATAACTTTTATGTAGCTTTCAGAAACTTCAAACAGAATGCAAAAATTCGATCTGGAACAAAAGTAATTAAATTTTAAGCAGATAGTGTCATTTTTAACAAATTTCAAGCTTCTGATGACGTCACAGAAAATGTGCTGACGGAAGCAAAAATTTATTGCTGCCATTTTGTTCCTTTTATTACGTACTATAAGTGTGCCAAGTTTGATTCAATTTGAACAACCCTATGAAAAGTTATTGAGGGGAGGGCGAATTCCACCCCCCCCCGGTCATAGTATGTTCGAAAAACCCCGCCCGAATAGGGTTAAACGCTCTTTTCATGTCTTTTGACTTTGCAAATGTTGCATATGTACTGTTTTTCATTAGGAAAAGGCCTGAAAACTGATTTTATTTACGCATTGCAAAACAAACAAAGAAATGAGCAAAAATATTTTAGCCTAACTTATAGTAGAAATCTAGTTTCAGATAGTATGCTCATTCCAGCCAATTCAGCAAGGGTGTGGTTTGAAGTTTCTCAGATTGTCTTCAAATTTTTAACATTTGTTAATATCTATAAAACTCAGCTTATGCTGAGTACAGCAACTGCTTTTACAGAAAGCCAAACTACAAGAGCAAACAAACTCAATGTGATAGTGCATAACGTGCAGGTAAAGCATTTCCCAATACTCAAGGGTTGCCCAACGTCCTTTGAAGTCATTCAATTAAAAACCAACGTCCTTTGAAGTCATTCAATTAAAAACCAACGTCCTTTAAAGTCATTCAATTAAAAACCAACGTCCTTTGAAGTCATTCAATTAAAAACCAACGTCCTTTGAAGTCATTCAATTAAAAAGGAACCTGGAAAGTCCTTGTTGCCTTGTTAAGCTGGGTTTTTTTTAAATTAAATATTTACCTAATTACTTTGATTTGTGTTTCAGGCTTCACTTTTCCATTCATGATAATATAAAATATATATCAGAATATCCTGGAAATAGGCTAAATAAATAATATCATGGGCACATGACAATAATGCCTAAGAAAGGCTTTGGATTTTTTAACAATTTTTTCCTGTGGTATTTTTGGGTTATGGGTTATTAAACCAAAACAATTACAGTAAAAACTAGCATAAACAATACATTGCTAAACAAAAATTTGTGAATCTCCCAATTTGAACACATATATTATTTTGGTTATCTATTATACTTATGATGTGGTTCTTGTTTCTACATTCAAAATAGTTGTATTTAAAATTCAATATGACAAGTCTTTTAGTAAAATTTGCTATTAAATACAAAATTTTAAACTGAAGATATGAAATTTAATTAAAATAAAAACAAAATCAATCAAAGTATCGCAGTGTTTCTACAGCTTTTTTGTCTTCCTATTATGCTAGCTCGTACTTATTTCCATGCGTACTAATTTTTTTGCAAAGAATCTAGGCACGCCAAAGTAGTCTGGGGGCATTTATGAACTCTGAGGGTCATGTGGACCCAATTGAGCCTTATAGACTCCAGGAACATAACTATTCTAGGGACATAAACTGCAGTGAATACAGGAATTTAAATAAGATATTCCAAATTCTTCACAAGGTTGACTAGAACACTAAAATTATTCAGCATGTTTTTCCATAGCCCCTGTACAAAGTAGAGGCAGGCCTGTATTTCATAGCTAATTGCAGTTACTCGTTTTTTTCTATTAACCCTGTTATGATTAAGATCTTCATTAAAGGAACAATCTGTTCGAGGTTGTTTGCATGCCCTTAAAACCGCCTAAGATATTGATCCTATTCTAAGATATTGATCCTATTCCTAGGGTCGATTTACACTCTTTAAAGTCTACAGAATGACTTAGCTGAGGATTGAACTCCAAACGTTTTCACTGGAAGCGAAGACTCACAATTCTACAACTGTATTTCCCTTTACTGTTTTAAACAATGCTCACAAGTTTTTTTTTTGTTTGTGTTCATTTGCAATATAAAAGTAAATGTTGCCAACCATGGATATATGCATTTTTTATTTTTTATTTCGATACAGCTCCAACATCACCTGAGCACAATGTCAATACACAACTTGAGCAACTTGATCGAAGGTATTGTACTGTATATCTTATGTGTACTGTAAATTGGGAAGTTGTGGTGATGTAACAAGTCTTTCACCTTTCATATAGATATCAAAGTTTACGTAGAACTATAAGAGCTGGCAAGAAAACTGGTGAAGTGCAAGATGGGACTTCAAGGTCTTTAGAAACAGCATCAGCATCGTCTGAATCTTCACGAGGTGCAACAGCTGCAGGAGCAGAAGGAAGCGACACACAAACTGCAACAGCTAGTAACGTCAGCAGGACACCTTCACTTGTTGAACGGTCAAGAGAACGTGCTATTACCGACTCTCCTGGCTGTTTGTTCATACGACGAAGAGATTTTTTCCAATTCATAAATAACCATACTGTAAGTACTGTTGATTAATAGTAGGTGTGCTTTGTGTGCTACTGAAGAAGAATTATTAAAATTGTGATGTATGGAAACTGGTTACAATTAATATCATTACTTGTGGAGTTAACATAGAAAGGTTTTCTCCAAAAATAAAAAAGAGCTTTACACGAGCAAACACCCAAACAAATTGCCTGTGTTAAAGGTGCTAAAATGTTTATTTGATATAAACTCGTTACCAATTTATATTTTTTTCTTTTACTTGATTTTCTCGTTTTTAAAGTTGTTAAATTTAATGGGGAAACATTGTGTTTCACAAGGAGTCACGATATAAGATACAATAAAAATGACACTACTTTATTTTCAGTGATTTCTCGACAATGTAAAAAAAGATTATGTAACTATGTGACAGTCAACTTTTTTTGTATATGCTTACCTAATCAAATCATATTTGCACCATAGCTTGCAGCTCAATTCCTACATCGCAACAACACCTTGAAACAGATAATTAATCGCGTCCGTGCTGAACCGTCAAAGTTTGAAAGGTTTGTACATGTTTCTAAATAAGCCCAAATGTTGTTTGCTTCACCACTCATTGGTTGGAGACCATTGGCTTAGTTAAACACTTATTTGTTCATGGGCAGTGTTTTAATGGCACTGAATGTACAAATTTTAGGAAAGACAGTAACATTTAGTGTGTAAAGTAGCAATTCGCTAATCATTTTAAGAAAAAAAATTAAATCTGCAAATATAATATTTTATTTTTTATTCGTTTTGATTATCTTCAATTGAAATATTTCAATGAAAAGTGGATAGCTGTATCTCTTATTTTGGGAAGTTCAGACTATTCTTTCAAGTCCTAAGTTGACATGTAATATAATGCAATGTCTTTTGATTGTTAACAACTGTAATAGTTAATTTGATTTTTGTTTTCGATATATCATATATTTTTTATTTGTTTTGAAGGTATCAACACAGCCGTGATGTTGTAACGCTGTTGAATTTCTTCGCAAACGATGCAGCACCCCTCCCACCTGGCTGGGAATTGAAAACCGATCAGTTTGGCCAGGTGAGTGTTCCAAAAATTACTGGTGGAACTTAAATTAAATCTTTGCCTTAGAATCTAAAACAATACTCATGATGGAAACTATTTAAAGATATTGTGAAAAACAAATAACATAATCCTCCTCAATTTTGAAAAGTCTCCTTAAAACTCCTCAATTTTAATTTTACAACCTTATGCATGTTTTGATTTTCAAAATACATATAAATGCTAAATTTGTACATAAATAATATGTTCTTTACTCATACTGTCACCTTTAAAATCTCCTGAAACATGCTTATTTTTTTGCGAAAAATATGAAAATCTTAAATCTCCTCAATTTTTTTTATTTACTAAAACATTTATCTTTCAAAAAAAGTTGAAGATTTTTATCAAAAGTCCTCAAATCTCCTTAAATTTGACTCTATAAAAAGAGTAGCAGCCTTGAATGAAAACAAAACAAATGCATACAGCTTTTAATGCTGAAGTTTAATGTCACTATCAATACTTTGATTTAGTACATGTTTTACTGTAATAATAAATTTATATAAACTGGTAAAAGAAACAAAAACATGGCAAAAATTTCTACATGCTGAAATGTGTTATGTCACTAACATTCTTTTCACTATAGCAATAACATGTTTTGCAGTTTGTAGAAACTCCTACTAAGGGGCTGTTTATATAGAAGCGGGCTGGCTCGGCAAACCGAGCTGGCTCACTTGCTGGGCTGGCTTTTAACTTATGTTTATATGCAAAAAAAACTACCTCGGTTAGGCAGGCTGTCTCTGAACAATGAAATCATTAAATAATGTAGAACAAAAGAAATAATTTTAATAACAAAAGAATTTAATTACTTGAGCATAATAAACCATCTCGCTTAGGCAGGCTAGCCCGCTTTGTTACTGTTTATATAGTTTTATCCAGCCCGCTTGCCAAGATCTTGGGTAAAATAGACGAGATCTCGGCAAGCGGGCCAGCTCGCCTCTTCATATAAACGAAATTTTAAATTCCTTTGAAAATAGCATTTAGGCAAGATCACGGCAGACGGGCCCTGCAACCAGGTTGGCTCGGCTTCCATACAAACAGCCTTTAAATAAAAAGGAAAACTCTTGTAAACAATAATATATCATAACTTTATTTTATTTTAGTCGTATTTTGTTGATCATGCCCGTCGAGCAACAACGTTTATTGACCCAAGATTGCCTATCGAAGATACATCAAGATCTCGTCGCCATCGTGAGGTATGTCTGATTGTTAGTTTTTACATCATCTAAATCCTCATTTGAAGGTGTATATTTAAAAGAAAGAACAAGAATTGTTTGATTCTGTGTTTTTCTCACAGCTTAAAAAGAAGTAGAGCAAAGTTTATCTCTTGTTCGACACCGTTATCATTCTATTTATTTTCCAATTTTACCTCTTGTAACAATGAACTTCAGAAATAGGCTGTTCGTTTTTTTGTTAACTTTTGATTATTTAAATTCTGGTTGCACCAGGAAAACAATTGCTAAATATTGCATAATAAAGAAAGTGAGTACCAAAACTCTTATTCCACCCAAATCCTAATAGTTTCTACTGGTCCGGGAACTTTTACCCACTGTGTTTTCGCTTTGAACAACATTTTAAAAACTTTTATAGCTCCTTTTCCTCTAATTAGTGTCTTGCACTTCCTACATGTTTACAGGGTGATGCCTCGTCATCTACAGTTGAACAGCAACCCTCCTCATCACGAAGACAAAGACGCCCTCCACAAACTGCTCCACCGCCACCAAATTACTCAGAACAACCTTCACACAGTGTAGAAGCAGAAGCACCTGCTGCCTTACCTAAAAGTATTTAATCACCTTTACAATCTCTTGCTTATTTTATGTCACTAAAAATATCTCCCTTTTTTTGCAGTACTGCATTTATTCTTACCGATATTCTATGATATTTCTCATTTTCTTAGCCTATGATGAAAAAGTTGTTGCTTTCCTGAAGCAAGATGGTATTAAAGATATTTTAAAAGATCGCGAAGCAGAATATGCAAACAAGTCTTCATTGCAGTGTGTAGTTATTTTTTGGATTATTATTGTTCTCATACTGTTATTGAAGTTTTATCATTTATCGAATAATAGCTTAGCCTACTACTAAACTATTATGTTTAAGAAATGATAAACCTTCAATAGCAACACTAAACAGACAAACTGAAGCGATATCTTTAGCGTTATTTTTCGTTATAGGCGCAAAATATCATTCATCCAACGAGATGGTGTCAATGGTCTTAAACGTCTTCAGAATGATATGGAGTTAGTCATACTTTTAAGGTGAGTTGATAAAAATGTTGCTGAGCTCGATTGAAAATCGTTTGATCTTGTTTTTTCTTACATATTGCATTGCTTCAACAAGTATTCCTTATTTTTGCTATCGGTAAAAAAAATTGATGTAATTTTAGCAAACATTTGCTTTGTGCCTATTTTTTAAATTTTATTTAAAGACTGGAATCTAAAGTAAGCTAAATTATTTTTCATGTTAAGTTCCCTTATGTATATTTGTTCCGGTTACTTTGTTCTGTCAAGTTTACAGGTCCTCCTCTGTAATCTGAATTTCTTCCTTTACTTTTGGCGCATGAATGAATGTTTATCTTTTTAGTATGTTCGAAGAAGATATTCAAAGTTACGTACCTAAGAATGCCTTGCCGCAAACATTACCCAGAGAACCGTCTTCACGAGGTAATGTTTTTTTTAAACATACTTAATTTAAAACAACTTTGTGCTAGTTATTGTTGAATTGTTCAGTTACATAACTGAGGAGTTGATGTTTGAACTTTAGGTACTTAGTTACGAAGATTTTCTGTCTTATAGGAACTATATCATCTGGTCGCACGCCTGCTCCGTATCGTCGTGATTTTGAAGCTAAAATTCGAACATTTCACAAACAGATGGTTCAAAATGGTTACGGTCAGGGACCAGGAAAGATTAGGTTGTTACATAAAAACATTTTCTTATTTCAACTGTGCAAGAAGTATTGCAAGAACAAATCATGGAAATAATTGATAAGTGAAGAAATTCTGACAGAAAAGACGTTCTCGCTGTAAAAGCTTGAGCGTTATTTAGTAACTAATTTTCTGTTAAAAATAAAAGATAATTTTAAAAATCATATTGTATTGAGAGCAGGAAAGAAGGGAGGAGGGCAGCATTTATTTAAGGAGAAGGTTTTAGGCGTTTTCCTCAAGAGGCTTTTGTGTTAGCACAGATATTAGTTTTCTCTTAGTTTGTCCTATTAAAATGCAACGTAATAATTATTAAAAGAATCAAACTTTCGTTTAGATTAAAAATTCGACGTACACATGTTTTACAAGATGCTTTTGAGCAAGTCATGAAACAGTCCCCTCGTGCTTTGCACAAAGAAAAACTTTATATCAAATTTACAGGCGAGGAAGGCCTGGACTATGGTGGTCCAGCTCGCGAATTTTTCTTCATGATTTCAAGAGAACTTTTTAATCCTTATTACGGCTTATTCGAATATTCAGCTAGTGACACATACACGTTGCAAGTTAGTCCTGCGTCAAGATATGCTGACAATGCCAATAACTGGTAAGTCCTAATGTGAATTGTCTTTCCATAGGCCACAGTCAGCAAAAGTCAAATACTTGAAAAATTGGAATAATCCGTAGAAATTTCATTCTAATCAACATGCAACTTCGGAAGCTTTGGATTTTACCTTAAACAGATTGCGATTTCAAAGTGCTTTGTGTTTGTATCTCATTATTGTTTGCATATTTCGTGGAAACTTATCTTATCAAAAAGACGATGACGCACCTGACTGGTTGGTGCTTGGCATGTAACGCTGAAACTTCCTGCTGGTGCAGAATGTTTTTTATACAGCAACAATTTTGTATGCTCATTTATTTCTGTTGTCTATAGCTCGCTCAAAAATGTTTTCATTTAGGTTTCGGTTTGCAGGACGAATCATTGCTCTTGCATTAATTCATCAGCATCTTCTGGATGTGTTTTTTACAAGAACTATTTACAAAGCTTTGTTAAGAGAGTAAGACTTTTTTAGAATGTATAACTATAACAACAGATTGAATTTCAAAAAAAAATATTTTACGTAATTTTCCTATAAATTTTAAGGATAACGTGCTAATCTAAACCAGAATTTTTATCTTGTGTTACTTTTTAGTGAGGGATGTACGATTTGTAAATTTTGTTTAGATAGCAAGACAAATTATTCAATACGTTTAATTCAAGTTAATTTTAACATCATAAATTATGCTTTTTGCTGCTGTGAAATAAAAGAAAAAAAAATTAAAATAAACATCACTATTTTTTGGCACAAAAAATAATGAAACTGCGAAACATTGTTTTTAAGAAACTGCTATTGTAGGTTTGATGAAACTGCTATTGTAGGTTTGATGTAACTGCTATTGTAGGTTTGATGTAACTTAGCCAATTGATCGCTTTTGTAGGCCATGGGACTTGAGTGACGTTGAAACAATCGATCAGGAGTACCACCAAAGTTTGACGTGGATGCTGGAAAACGACATCACTGATATTCTCGACCTCGTGTTTACCGTTAACGAAGAAGTTTTCGGTCATAGCGAGGTATTGCTTTTTTAATTTGTTTTCGTTCGTTTCGTCCGCCTCCCTAGAACACACTACTTTCCCATTCTAACACAGTACACCTTTAGAATTTGAATAGCATTTTAACCAGATTGGTGGTCTTAAAAATTTTCTAATGCAACTTTAACCATAATGAGGCCCCCATAGTCACTATATATTTACTTTCCAAACCAATTCGTCGGCCCTATCGTGAGTTGGCCGTAAATTTGGTCGACAGTAATGACGAGCCTTTTCTAGGTAAACGAACGAGAATTAAAACCGAACGGTAGAAACATTCCTGTAACAGAGCGAAACAAACGTGAATATGTGGATCTCAATGTGAAATGGAAAGTCGAACGTGGAATGGGTGAACAAATGGAGCAACTGATCAAAGGCTTCTCAGAGGTGTGTCCATCTGCACGTGGTGTAACATTTTGTACTTCCGTGCGGTGTTAAGAAGCATGGCTTTGTGATGATAAGCTTTTATATGTTTTAATCATATATTCTAATACTTTAACCAGACACTTTTAGAGAAAATTACGAAGCTTTACTTTTGTGTTGATTACTTATATATTTTATACTTTAGCCAGGGTTACATCTGCATTTGGATTTAAAAAATAATTTATCGGTTTAATGAAATGTTCGCTGTTTGTCTAAAATAAATATCAGCTAAAGATGGTAGCCAAAAATTTGCCTGCATTTTCCGACGTTCATATTTTCGTCGATTTTTCCACGAGCTTACGACTAGTCTATTTAATGACAACACATTTCGCTTTACCCAAAGGTTATTTACATAAAAAAAGTAATGTTTTGAACGCTCTGTTAAGAATCTTATCATTTACGAACTAATATCTTACAGGCGCTAGATTTACAAATGATCTCTCTCTTCGATGATCGCGAATTGGAACTGGTTATAGCTGGAACTGCTGATATTGATATTAAAGATTGGCGAAAAAACACCGAATATCGATCAGGTACGAACTGTTCTATTTCAACTTGTGGGTAGCCAGTTACTAGAGTTGTTGTCATGAATTTAGCTTCGTTAAACAAAAAAAACAAGTTGCACTTAGAACTTGATTTTAAGGAACACAAGACGAACATTGTAGATACTCTTAACTGCTCACTCGTCAAATAATGTAAAAGGTCAATAAGTGAATTAAGAAATATGGGCTGAAAAGTATTTTAGGGATATAAAATAGTAGTCAGGCTATATACACCTTCAAAAAATTCATTAAATTTAAGAAACATCTGAACTGGATTTTTTCTTATTTTTATTCCAACTGATACGTTCTTAGTATGTAACTAAACCTTTTATGGTAATAGCAGGAAGTAAAACCATATTTTTTATTTATTTTTTTTATTTTTTATTTTTTTATTTCGTATAGGTTACCACGATAAACATGGCGTCGTACAATGGTTTTGGAAAGCTGTGGACTCGTTTTCAAACGAACGGCGTCTAAGACTCATTCAGGTAATTCGTATTCTCTTCCTGCATTTATCACTAACACAAATGCCAACACATTGAGACTCAAAAGTTTAACACGAGTTCTGTATCTTATTTGCAGCTTGCGCAGCTACGGCTTTGTTTTTAGTTCTTCTTTTTGTTCTTCTTTTATAATGGAGTCGACATGCGTTGTCGCGTTTCAAATAAACCGTTTTTATATTCCGCTTTCGCGATTGTTTCGGTACTATTTCTAGTCTCGTAATTACGGTGTTTCGAAAAACTGACGAAAGAAGTGTTACGGCTACGATTGGTTGAACAACTACACGAATCAAGTTTCTCTTTGGAGATTGCCTTGCGTAGTATTACGCTCGATATCGTCCTAATTTTCTTGCGTAAAAATCTTCTGATCGTGCGTTGAAGCAAAACGTATATAACCACATCCGATATCGCGCCAAGGGCGAAGAGTGATAATTCCATACTCCGCATTCGAGCTTTTTCGAATGTTGACAATTTCAAAGTGATTCTAAGAACACTTACAAAACTTCCTAGGAACTCAAAAACTATAAACGTTAACACGATTAAAAATGGAAGTAAGAATTGGTGGGTACGCACTGATCTGTTTTTAGTCATTTTGGGGTGTGAGGCTTGCTTAAAGTCTTTCCATTTTACGTACAGGTAGGTGTATGTAACTGTTACCGTAATTAACACTGAGCAGCTAAGTGCAGGGAAGAAGTAGCTCGGTAGTCGGCTATATAGACTGTAATAGTGCATCAATATGGCGTGACAACTTCCAAACGAAACACTTGTCAGCCATATTGTTATTGTGATGATGTTTATGATACGTTTTGTAAATAATACTGGATACCTCATATGAAGGTAAACCTCCAGTAGTCTATCCAGTGTAATATAATGCATCAGAATCGGATACACAATACCTAATGTCCCTCGTAAGAATGTCACCAACATGACTTGATATGTAGATTCTTCGCTACCGTTAAGTTGGACTGCTAGAACGTATATTCCCACCGTAGCGAATCCAAGATGGTGGCAACTCAAACTAATAAGAATCGTCTTTTGGTTGCTTTTCGTTCTCCATTTTTGAATCAGTAAAGTCATGCCAATTATTTGAACAAGCCAATCAAATGCAAATAATGCAATATTGACCTGTGTCAACGGTTGCAAATGGTTTTTTGATGTCATTGCGTTGTGAGTTCTACCCAGACAGCATCTATGCGTATGAGTTCCGTCCTGATGCGGACCACGAATTTCTTCGAGTCTTCTTGTTGTTTGTGTGTTGTATTTTAAAACGATTTAGTAACTACAAAAAAATTTCTTCTTTTTCAACGTTTTTTCGTGTAGTTTCGTGTCTCATCTGCGTTTGGTTCACTATATTTTCTTTTCTGATTTATTTATATGTTTATATTTTTATTATAAAATAAACAAAACCTTTACAACTATTTCTTTCCCAAATTATTTTGTTTATTCAATGGAACGCTCTTTAGTTCCTATTTAAACATTTTCTCATAAAAATATGTTTCTAAAGGCGAAAAATTTTTCTTTACAACTTCAATTATAGGTTTTTAAATTTTTTAATTCGCAAATCTATTTGTTCATTCTGTATTTTCTTCTTTACTTCAAGGGGATGTTTGTTGGTTCGGTTGAAACAGCTGTCCGTTAACATGATAAATATGGCCTTGCTTGCCTATGTTTAACACTTTTAAAAAATTCTGACTAAACTTACGTACATATGTTTACGCCATTACACCCTGTTACGCCCAGACAAAAATCAGTGTTTGTTTCTAATATATTGGTTAAATTCTTGAGCAAGATTACTTATGCTCATAAATAATCTTCGTGGTGTAAACGGGCGCTTGTACGAGAAGCGAGCGCAATTGATGATTTTACGAAGAGATCAAATAAGCGAGTAGTAATAGGTCTTATGAGTTGAAATAAAGAGAACTCGTGTTCCTTTTAAGCAGTAGCTACCTTACCTATTTTCACTGGACAGAAAGGAGGGCGGCATCCCCCTCCATTATTTTAGAACTTTAAATTTGCCAGGTAAGTAGTCGACCCTAAAAATATGTCAAAACACGAAGTCAGGTCAATACGTTCTCATGTGTTTAATGACGTCATCAGTGCTCCATTTTGGATTCCAAAGTGACATTTAGATAATTTCATACACGCCATAATTAATGTAATGTTACATACATCTGTGAGATGGCGTAAGTATTTAGTTATTAATACCTGCGAATAAAAATGATGTAAAATGGGGTTTACTGAATACAGCATTTTAATCTGTAAAAAATCTGACCCGTATTAAAATGTCTAACATTATGTTAATAGAAAAAAAAAATTCTAATTTTAAACTACTCATTACATGTTTTTTATAAGCATATCGCATATAAGCATATCGCATATAAGCATATCGCATATAAGCATACGCATATAAGCATACGCATATAAGCATATCGCATATAAGCATATCGCATATAAGCATATCGCATATAAGCATAACGCATATAAGCATACGCATATAAGCATATCGCATATAAGCGTACGCATATAAGCACATCGCATATAAGCATACGCATATAAGCATACGCTGGCTTAGATAGGGGAAATGTTTTAAGTATATGCTAAGCGTATTGCCCAGTCTTCTGATGTGTGTTTTTTCTTGTGTTACTGGTATTTTAATTAGACAGACTTTTCTAATTCCTTATATACAATAACACTTAATTAACACCACTTTACTGTCTGAACTTGCCTTGTCGCTGTTCTTTTAAAGCTAAAAACAGGGGCATTTCATCTTATCTCATAATGCAACGTTTAATTTTTAAATCTTTTAACAAGCATTCGTTTCTGTTTTTAGCACAAGCATATCCCAGCCTGATTTTGACTTGCTATAAAAAACGTGATTATTTAGAAATAAATCACCTTGGGCATTAGACATTCATGTTAAAGATGACGGGTCAATACGCACATTCAAGTTAAGGATAGCGCCAAATTTGATAAATATACAGACCGGAACATTCGACAATCGAACGCGCAATATAGCGGCTTTATCTTTAATTACGAATCTTTACTTTTTTTATCTTTACTCACAAATTTGTTTAGTACGTTCAGTAGTAAAAAATAATGAACATATGTTCGTCACATGTTCCATATTTTTGCTATTTTATTTTTTTTTGCTTAATTATTTTGTGTGTATTGACCCGTGGCCATTAAAATAAGGAGAAAGATATTCCATTGTCTTTTTTAATTTAGCCACCCGTTTGGCAAATGTGAATACTTAATTATAAACATAACACTCACAAAGATGTAAACAAAACTCATAGACGCAAATGTGTCACAGCAAACCTCGTATTCAAATCAACCAATGCGCACAAAACCAGTGTGGTCACATCTTACCCTCTTAAGTAGTACAAGAATTAATTATATTTTTTCGGGTGAGTGAGACCATTCGCGCTCAAAACAACGGATTTCCTGATAATGATCACGTGAGTAAAGAAAAATAGAAGTAACCAATCAAAAAGCGCGATAAGTATTCTGACCGCAGGAAATTCGTTTACGACCCTACGTAATTTTACCCACTTTAACTATTCCGATTTCCTGTTGGTAAGAAAAATTGTACTGGGTCTCCTGGCTTCCTTTTTTTATTGTGAAAAACTCCTTTAACATCGTGGGTAAAAAAAGTTCGAATGATGTATCACATATAATTATTTAAAAAGAATGGGATTTCTTTGTTTGCCACCTGATAAAAACATGTTCCTTTCAATCCGTTGATATAAAATATTATCCTAATCAAATTCACGAAAATACGCAAAAAAAATTCAGCTTGGCGGAATCCTCTTAGTAGAATTACTATTAAAATTAATTTATTGACAATGTATATGATATTTTCTGAATTTGTAAAAGATCTAAATGATAAGCCGATGTGATTTATTGTGTGGTTTTGTGACCTTACTACACATAACAAATGAGATAGCTATAATGACGTATCAAGCTCTCATAAATCCTCTTTATCATTTTCCTAAACATTTATATCCATGACCTAATTTTCATATTCTGTCGTTTAATTCTTAACAAAAGATTTAGCACTAGGATGATTTGCGCCTTTTGTATTCTTCGTGAGATAAGTTGATGACAATTTCGTCTGGTGAGAAATGTTGTTGAAAAGTTATCTTCATGGTGACCACAATCCTGAAAATTTCTGGAAAATACTTTTTAAAACAATGATTTGTGATTGTTGTTTCAAATGATTGTTGTTTCAAATGATTGTTGTTTCAAATGATTGTTGTTTCAAATGATTGTTGTTTCAAATGATTGTTGTTTCAAATGATTGTTGTTTCAAATGATTGTTGTTTCAAATGATTGTTGTTTCAAATGATTGTTGTTTCAAATGATTGTTGTTTCAAATGATTGTTGTTTCAAATGATTTTTGTTTTTCTATTTGCTTGCCTCGAGAGTGCAAACACAGAAATTTGTTGCATGATTGTGGTAAATTTTTGTGTTCACATATGTTTACGACGGCACGGATGTCACTTGTTATCGCACATTGCTGCTGTTATCACATCACTGTTGTCATTGCATATCACTGTTGTTATCGCATGTCACTGTTGTTATCGCATATCACTGTTGTTATCGCATGTCACTGTTGTTATCGCATGTCACTGCTGTTATCGCATGTCACTGTTGTTATCGCATGTCACTGCTGTTATCGCATGCCGCTGTCGTCATCATATATAACTTTCGTCACTGCTTATCACTGATGTCATCGCTGTCACAAGCCTCCTGACAAGGAAAAAAATGACCGCATTTCAGCCTGCATTATTACGCCATGGTAATAACTCTTCACGCCTACTGAAGATCATGCCTTTCTCAAGTGCGAATGATGTTTTGAAAAATATCAAACCTCTTCTTATCAGTAGTTAAATTTCCACCCAATAAAAAATTTCCTTCCCAGCAGGTTCAAGGTTATCGTTCAGGGTTGTTAGTTAATTACAATCCTACACTATCTCATTACCTGTGCTGCTCATTTCCGTCTTCCGATTTGATATGGACCGATGTAATTTTTAATTGGTACTACCGTGTCAGTAAATTTTTTATCAGGAAATATTTCTTTTACCTCAAAATGATTTTGTCACATGTATCTGTACTGGCCCAAATTAGTAATAACTCGCTACCTTTCCTCTTTCCCCTATTTTTCAACAACAGGCTCGAAAAGCGCATAATTATAACCAGCTACGAGCATTCTAGGTCTCACACGGTTAAAAAAAATTCTATTTCTGTTCTGCTTCTGTCATTTTTTTGATAAAAGGATTACAAAGGACTGCTTTTTATAGCTAGAAAAAATCGTGTGCTTATAATGTTGCGTGGACTTTACATTGTACTCCTGTCTTTACATTGTACTCCTGTCTTTGCATTGTACTCCTGTCTTTTTTAGTTTGGTTAAGTCTGTATCCTATATCTAATTAATATCTTGTATGTTCGGTGCTATAGCCATTCTCATTTGCATTACTCGAAAACATCTTTATGATGTTATGCAATCATTGCTTACCTTCTTTCCATGATGTGATCCAGCGCACGTCGTGCTTGTGGACTCGTCCAACACAATCATTCTCACTCTCATTTTAATTTATGTGTGTTTGTATTTCTCCTGAATTCAGCACATTGGATTTATAATTTCACTTGTGTGCCAGTTGACTTTGAACAAAAATATTCTCTACTTTGTTTTTGTTTTAAGAAAACCAATCACACTGCAACAGCTCCGACAAAATGGTTTTGAAATTCGAAGAGGCGAGCCCCAATCATGGTTAAGGCTTCATTAAAAATGTTTTTGAAATTTAAGATCTCCAGAATGGCTAACAAATTCTAACGTTTTACTGTGTTTGAAAAAAAGTGTTTTCGAAGCTACCTTAGCTATACCATAACCCCATTCCTCCCCTGGTTTCGTTGGTCGGCGCAAGAAAAATTGTTGTTCAAAAACCTAATGAAATATTTGCGTTTAAAATTCTTTTTTATTTCGTTTTAAACGCGATTAATTATGACAGGGTACTTTTGAAGATGTTTTGACTTCCAATTTTTGTTTTTCAATATCTTGGCATATGAAATTATCATGATATAAGACTTGTTTCGGAGTGTTTTTTCTTCTAATATCAATAGCACACTTTCGTCATTTTTCTTTTTCATGTTGTTTTATTGGGCCAATATGTTTTACTCACTTAACAATAAATAAATTACATAACCTAAACTTTTGACGTGCGACCCTTTTTATTTAGCACTTGTATATATGAATAATATCATATATAAGAATATCGAGGCCTAAAATTGATAAAATATAAAAAAACAGAAAGAATAACAAACAAACTTCACCGAAAAAATAATTTTTAACGTAATCGGATTTATTGATCGTTTTTAAACTGCTTCTTTTTTGTGCTTGGCACAAACGTGTGAGACCATTTTTGTGATCCTACGTTTAACAGATGTAAACCTTAACAAAACTTTTTAGAGCTTTTCACTGTGAAATCTTCTTGTAGCATCAAAGAAGAAGAAGAAGCGTGGAAATTCCGTTTCCAGTAATCAGATTCTAATTATTAAACAGGGGGTCACCAACCTTATATTTCCCACACTATATTGTGCTTTTATAGTCTAAAAAATACATTAATTATTCAGCGGGATCAATCTTGTATTAATTGCGGATTTTGATGTTAACGACCTCGTCGCTTCCTTCAATCTCAGAGCAGATATGAACAAGAAAAAAACAAATTTAAAATCAGAAGTCATCTTGATACCCTGCTGGTCGGTCGGTGGTTTTCGCTAGTGGGCAACACACCGAATTTGGAACAAATTTTTAATTTGCAGTAGACAAAATGGTGGATCCATTTCCGTATGTCATCATTGCGCTGTATGGCTTGTGTGTTTTGGCCATTTTGCTTTGTTTCTACTTGTTGTATCATAGTCGCAAAGGTTCGCGTATTGTTAACCAAAGACGCATCCTCACCAACATGCTGGTAACAGAGTTCATTTTCTCTTGCGTGCAGATCAAAATTTATCTTGCTGGCATATTGCAAATGCCGAATAATCCCTCGTATTTTCGGTTCGAGTTATTCGTTCGAATCGCTATTGCTTTATCGTATATTTTTACTATGCACCATATATCGATTGATCGATTGTTGGAAGTGTATTTGCACTTGTCTTACGTTCGTTTGGTGACAACACAGAAGACGGTGTACATCATCGTTCTCAACTGGATCATGAGTTTGTCGTTTGCAGCTGGCGTCTTAGCCATCATGGATAGAGTGTATTCAGTCGAAGATGTGTTGAAATTTCTGTTCTTTTTCTTCTTCGCTGCTGATGTTTCGTTTCTTGTCGATGCGCTGTTCACATACACATATTTATACACGAAGTTTCGTCACTTTCGACAACTATCTCGACGGAATTCTATCGCTAGTTGTGCGGACAATTCATTCAAGTCGCCAAAGTTTATTTTACCATCTTTGATAGTATTGTCGTATTTGATGTTCGACACAACGGCTTCGTTTTTATCAGTGTCCATACATTTTACCGGAACCCCTCACCCAATATTAGTACGGCGAATCGGGGTGTTGTTATTCTGTTTCGGATTCCTTTCGGATTCTTTTATTTACATTTTCCTTCAACGACCTGTTAGAAGAGTACTTCGGAACAAATTGTATTTCATTACAAAGCATTTCAGTAAAGGAAAAGGGCGTTCTCGACGTTTCACGGAGACGAGCTTTGAGTCGAAGTGCAGTAGAGTTATACCGAACATTGTTGTATCTTCGCCCGAGAAAATGAAAGAAACTATTATACAAAATAATCATGCTCAAAACTTTAAAGAGTTTGCTAGCTTTACTGTTCCTACGTATATCAATTCAATGCAACCATCGCACGGTAATAACAATAACTCAAACAACAATACGCATGCGCAATTTGTTCATACCAACAACATGGCGGATAAGAAAGGGCAGGATAACAACACGGACAGCGTTGAAATTAACGAGCATATTATTGTTAATAACACTGCTTTGGAGAGGTTAGCCGAGACTTCCAAAGACACAACAAACGGTCTCACCGAAGAAAGAAATGGTCCGGTTAATACGGATGACGTTATCATTCATCCAGATGTTGTTAGGGAGAGATGTGGAGGAGAGTACAATGACTCTGTCGCAGACATTATAAAAAAAGAACAAAATACCTGTATGGAGACAGACGATGACGTGCCAGAAAAAGTCAAAGAAACTGTTGACAAGCTTATAGAAAATGCAGTCCACATATTAACAAGTTAGATTTGTATGAAGAAGCGTTTATAGACCCAAACCGTGAACGTTAAGGCTTGTGCAATCCAAGCGAAGTAAATGTATGACATAGCTTGGTCTGTTTTCACAATTGAAATACTGTGTTTTTGTATTTATTTCCTAACTGAATTTCACATAAACACATTTTCAGAATTTTTTCTCATAATTATTTTAATTCTCTACTGAGAAAGAAGTTAAACACATATTTGTTTAATTGATCAAATACAGCATGTTCACATATTAAAATTTTCCTAGTTTTACAGCATGTTCACATATTAAAATTTTCCTATTTTTGTTTTTATCGTTCAGTATGTCTTAACACCCGTATTTGCTTTAAAATGGCTGCCAAAATCGGTGCTCAGAATGAACGAAATATGTGCGATGGCCGAACGTTTGTGGATTTTTCCACGGGCTAACAACTAGTTTCTTATATTAATACCCGCATTCTGTCTCTGCGTGATTTTATAGCCGTGCTACAGACACACGAAATGCGATATATAAAGGACGGGCAAACCTGTGGATTTATGCACGGGCTACCGACTAGTCTCTATGATAATACCGGTATCCTGTTTAAAATGGTAGCCGAACCAAATATGCTAAGAACGCACGAAGAGTTTGCTACCTGTCTTTGTCATCGAGCATCTTGTTGTTTTTAACAACATCGCGAATTTTGTAGCAAAACTAAATTTTTAAAATCCTTCTAAGGTTTTTAACTGCTCTCAAAAATTAATGCAAGCGAAATTTTATGGAGTCGAATTTCGTGAATTTAGATTATCTGTGTAAGGTGGTTAGCATTTTAATATTTGACGCCAATTAAAAAGCTCAAAATTAAATCCGAACTGAATAAAAGCGAAAATCAGCGAAATGTCGCCCTTGAAAGTGAACCTTTTTGTTTCTCGCCCTAATTTACACTCTGCGTCCATGAAATGTTTTCCAAAAATAATGAAAAGTTATTCAAAAATTAAAATTGTTTTCAATACCGTATTTACTTCGTTAAATCTAAGAGATAGGTTAAACACCACCCTTTAATACAAACGCCCTGTTATGGGCGCCGCCCGTTTTTACATACAGTGGTGATTAGAAACTGCATTTGGAAAAATCAGTTTAATGAAAATTTATATTAATATCTGGTGTTCAAGATTAATTTTTAATTTGATAGGTTACGGCTTTTAAATATCTTTTTAGTTTTAATTAACTGCAATTTTTTAAATTTTGTTTTTGAATTAAACGCCGCCTTTTTGTAGGCATTGTACATCAAACGTTAAAAAGGCGGACTTTTCTTAATGAAATATAAAGTTCGATAAATGGCGATAAATTTTATAATATTAAAATATATTTTCTCGCTTTATTATTTTACCTTCAGAAAAAAACATAATAAAGATATTTCAACTAAAGTTTTACGATATTGTAGTTACTTCGTATATCTACCAACTACCCCCTGGTACATTATGTGCCCGTTTACAAACAGACGAAATATTCTGCCCAAATTTAATTACTTGGCGGGAATACACCGACATGAAAAGTAAAAATATACTTCACGCATATTCGATCGGTTCAAGATAAAAAAAGGGAAAAGTTTAAAGGTATTTCTCTTGTGGCTCAAGCGAGACGATATTCGCTAAACGAAATTAGGTGACGAAAGACTATCGTGTGTCTTGGCCAAAAAAAATTAAAATTTAGAAAAGGAAAAATAGCTTAAAGAATAAAGGCACTGTGAAGCCTCATAAAAACTTGCATGATCATACTGGTCATTGTCATGCCGTCGTGGACAAAATGGTGAAACAAATTCGCGCCGGCCACCATTATCATGTTAAAAAACAATTTTTAGACTATCGTCTGTATGTACACATTTGCGATACGTTCTCGTGAATAATGTTGTTCTCGTATTTCTTCTTCTAGTTTGTGACTGGGACATCGAGTATACCGTATGAAGGTTTCGGCGCACTACGTGGTAGCACCGGATTAAAAAAGTTCACCATTGATTGCTATGGAACGTCTGATATGCTACCTAGGTAAGAACAGATTTGCTTTTTATTTTCTTGTGTTTTTGTTTGTGTAAAATATCAGCATAAAAGCAGCTAGCGAGAACGAGGGAAAATCAGAAACTCCAAACATTGCTGTTTTTTCTCCTTTTTTTTAAAAAAAAAAGGTAAAATGTGAATATCGGAAAATATTGCGTGTCTTTGTTTATCATTGCTACAGTACCATAGGCGTAGCTATTAATGCATTAAAGTTAGAATAACCTGTACGTGTTGATGCTTCAACCTGTGCCTTTTTTTAGTAAACAAATGCTGTGTTAATTAGGAGAGTATTGTTGTGTGTACCTCATTACACCTGTCCATTTTCGTAATTGCTTCCACCATTAATCGAGAGGTCGGGTCAAAAAATTCCGAAAATAAGTTTTAATAGCATTTTTTTCATTAAAATAATTTTGTTTGAATTCCTATGCGCCTTGTTATTATGAAGTTTTGTGCATTCCTAGGAATGGACCGAATGAATGAAAGTATATATCTAAAAATAAAAACAATTTTTTTTTGTTAAATTATCTATAATCTTAAAATAGGAATGTCAAGACAGGCTTCAAAGTGATCCTGGAAAATCTTACTAAAGTTTTTTTTTGGCCACTTTTTATGTACACGTTAGAAACACACTTCAAACAGCTTAGACTATAAGTGAGACTTCTAATGCATATTTCGTCGGACCAAATTATTCGTCACACTTGTTCATTTTGTCCATTAAGTTAACAAAAAAACACATAAATACTGCAATGCTTCAATTAAACACCCCCTTCTTTTAGACGGCCTCTCGATTAAACGCCACTTTTAATGATTTTTTTTTTAATAAATGACTCCTCTAATAAACGCCCTCTTCAGAGGAGCGTTTATTCGCAACTAATGCAAATGTTAAGTTTCACCGATAAGGATCTTCATCAATACCCCATATAAAATATGGGAAAAAGACATGGTTCACGCTGCATTAGCTCTTAATACAATTGACGATGACGATATTGATGATGATGTGAAAAATATATGTATTCCATCAACAAAAATACAAAAATTTAAACGCCCTTGGGAGTTTATTCGAAGCATTCACTTACAATGCAATTCACAAAAAATGAAAATTTTGTAAGAGCACCCCGCCCGATATTTGTAATGCTGACTCAGTTTTGCTTCTTTCGTCTAGGGCACATACCTGTTTCAACCGGTTAGATCTTCCACCTTACAAGAACTATGAAACGCTACTAGAGAAGTTACTTTATGCCATCGAAGAAACGAGCACGTTTGGAATCGAATAAAAAGAAAAATTAATTTTTAGTGATATTTTTATAAGCAGAAAACAGGTTTTTTTTAGGACGTAGACGTGATTTTTTTATACTTCTAGACTTTCCTGCTCAATATTTTATATATATATATGAATATATATGTTTAATTCTGTATATGTCTAAATACGTCGATGTCATCTTCACGTTAAATGCTACTATAAATATCTCTGCTGTCTTTTCATCGGGATAGCATTCAGAGTACCTTGCTATATTCCTAAAGTTTTATCTACAAATTTTCAAAGTCGTGAAGGTTATCTTGCAAATCGAAAGTGAAATCATCTCACTTTTTTTTTTGTAGAAGTAAACTTGATGTTTTCTGTTCTTGTTACAAGTATTTTCTTGACGAAATTTTTGTGTTCTTCAGACGTGTTCGATGGCGTAAAGTGGGTACTTACAACTTATCAAAGAAGCTCCGCTTGATGAAAATTGGTACAAGCTAGTTACCAGATCTCTTGTTTAGTGTTTTGCGTCTTTGTTGGATATACTTTTTCTGTTTTTTTTTACTGTATTTCTATCTGATATCCTCAAGCCGGTTTCCACGAGAGGTAAACGACATTCTTACGAGTCATATGCTTGCTTGCGTTGCTCAAATTGGTTAAGCTATAATGTGGAACCACCCCTAAGATGATTTGATTCCCATACCTATCGGAGGTTCCTCCAAGCCATAGCCAATAGCTGCATATTTGCGAATGTGTACACAATAATTTTAACATCCATCTAGTATAGGAAGATAAAAATGTAATTAAAGCAGATTTTTTCTATTTTTTTAATTACCTGTTTCCAGATTCACATTATTACTTGTGTTCTGGGAAAGGAGTGTTTATATTATCTGTTCTGTATAATGTAGTAGTGTAAATTTCGGAACACTAGCTGAATATTGATAAAATTTCTCCACTTGTTAAAATAAACGTTTCTCATTTTCCTCCACGTCTGAATGAAGATCTGAAAATATAAGTCATGGGTTGTAGTTGTCATGGAAATGTCAGCCGAGAGGTTACATGATGCATGAAAGTTTCTCACATCGTCTTTCTGTTTGCTGTGAGTTTTGCACGGTTTCAGGTTATTTTTATAGGCGTTAATGTGATATTTCGAAGACCAGACCAAACAAAACCAATTTCAAAAGATAAATTTTGAAAGTCATTTGAAACTAATTGTAGAAGGAGCTCAAAGAGAAAAGAAGTGTAACACTTGTTATACTGTTGTTTTTATTTATTCGTACTTCATTTGGTTTTAATTTTTTCGATTTTCTGCAGGACCTAAGCCATTGAGATCTTGCTCATACTTTATTTCTAAAAACGTTTTTTTTTTCCTGCTAGAATTACTATTTTTGTTACTTGACTTTCTTTTTTGTATACACATAGACCTAAAATGGTTTTATGTACCATAAGACACGAATATATGATCTAAATGTCATAAAAATGGCAGACAGTACACTGAAAACAAAACAAAGTCAACTTGTTTGACAACATTAAAAGTAAGAGAAGTCGAAAAACCAGACGAAGTAAAACAAATGATTACTAGATTACTAATACCGCAAAATTAAGCTTTTTGAAATTCTATCCGCAAAATTTTCTGCAAATATTTTTTTCTATTAAAGGTTAAATTATTTTTAATTTTTGTTAATTTTTCTAGTCACAAAGTATATTTACAAAGAAAAAAGACCCGCCCATGCTAGATCTAACAGGTTTCAATCGCTAAATTTTCCATAAACAACGCCTCGAAGGCATTTCTTTATCCCGTATATGTTCAACCGGTTTTATCGGGTAATTATTGGTATGACGGCATTAAAGGTTTAATCAGATGATGCTGACTGTATCACACAAAATCTTGTACAAAGTCGGATAAAAAAATATGTCCTTGTAAAGAAATTTCGCCTTCCTGATACACGCATAATCAACTAATGTGCGTCGGCTGGCATAGAAAATCGCAACCTTTAAATGTTATAGACCAAACTAGGGAGTTTCCAACCTCGTTCTCAGGGCCCCTTTTTGTTCCCTAATAAAAAGCCCAAAAGGAAACCTCTTGGGGTAAGGTTGAAAATTTTCTACTTATTTGAGTAGTTCACAGCTTCGTTGGGAAGGCACTCGTTAGGGTGGTTCCATCCGTGCCCAATATTTCAATCCTTTTTCAATATTTATCAATTAGTAAAATGCCCTCATTTAGGTTTTGTTCAATATCAACCAGGCTCGTCAATAAATGGAGGGGCTAACTTTGGGAGGTATCTAAGGTGTAGGGGAAATCGTGATGTCTTGCGTTAGGCGGTTTTTACCGTGATAGATTTGGACAACTGCGTCTACATGCAACCGCCGCGCTTACAAAGGCGGTCTCTTAAGCGGTTGCCCTAGTAACTTGTTACGCTGTGCGCTAAGAGAGGCGGTAGCTTAGGCAGTCGCCTATCATTACAGGTAGAACTTAAACTTACCGCGGGAGTGTGCTTGGCAGTAACCGCAGCGGTTTGTCAAGCCGCCGCCTAAGTCGTTATTCAGGCCCTCTGCTATGAATAATAATCTGGTCTGTTAAATATCATTCTAAAGATGCAAAATATAGCTATTATTTGTAACTATAATCACTATCAAGTATGCAGATCTTTTGTTTGGTCACACAATCTTAACAACATGAATCCTATGATATTACCCAGCAATTCGAATGTAGGGGAAGAAGAATTAGTTTAATATTATTGCAGTAAGTCATTCACAAAGTGAGAAATATGCTTTGTTTTGAACAACCAACATAAAAATATCTATGACAGAGAGACAATTAAAGTATTTATTTTTTAAATTTAGTGTATAAAAGCCATATATCTGATGTTGATCTTCAAAACGTTATTTCTAACGAGTTAAATACATCCAGCAGTTTAGTTGGATATCGACAAATGGCTGAGATTATTACGCTAAAGCATGGTGTCATGTAGCTAAAGAAAGAGTGCGCTGTAGTTCAAAGTTGCTTGATCCAAATGGCGTCGCGCAAGGGTCAAGAAACTGTATAACACAGCGAATCTACGAAACAATAGGACCAAACGATGTTTATCATATTGATGGTGATGATAAACTTAAGAAGTGGAGATTTTGCATTTGCGGTGGAGTTGATTTTTGTGAAAAAAAATGAAAAATGCTGTGGCTGAATGTTGCTACAACAAACAATGATCCATTGGTCATGGTTAGTTGGTCAAGTTAGGCGCCCGCTAAAACACCAAACTGGTTGCCTTTTTGGCGACCGCCCTGAAGGAAAAGAGTTTGGTCGGAAACGCGGCCGCCTGAAATATTACCAAACCCAAATTTTACACTACAAGTTATAATGTACAAATTACAGACCTCATGAAATAATTTGAGGACCGTAACAAAGAAAAACAACTTAGGCGTCCGCCACAGTTATCTCCGCAGTCATCGCTACCTATGCCTCGGTGGTAATTGGGGCGGGCGCTTTACTTAATTAGCGGCCGCTTAAGAGAACGCCTCTGTAACCGCGGCGGTTTTATGTAGACGCAGTTGTCCAAATCTACCATAGTAATCTGCCACGGTAGGTTTTATCTGCGCCCTATTGTTCTATTAGGGGGATCGGTACATTCCGGCAATCATTTTTGTCGGCTTGATAAAACAAGTCGGCGGTCGTTTCGGCGGACGTTTCGATGACCCCGGCGGTCGTTTTTGGGCGGTACTATGCGAGGTCGACGATGGTTTTGGCCGTTGTTTCTATGATCCAGCGGTGTTTTAGGCCGGTGTATCAATAACCGAGCTGTTCTTGGTATAATGAAGTGCGGGGGTGTTCTTCTCGGCGATTAATTGCATGGGCGGTCGTTTCAACCCCTGACCCGGTCAATTGACTCTACAGAGCGACCCGATTCCATGTGGCACTTCGGTCGAGTACCCCGTCGACTTAGTCTAAGGTGCCAGAAGGAGCGTGGCAGTATTATCAATAGATTTATTGGATATAGCGAAGTTCGACTATCACTTCCTCAAAAGGGAGGCACCGCCCGATCATGAAAACAACGGCCAAAAAGCACGCTGACGTAGCAGCGCCGAAAAACGATCGCCGGGTCATCGAAACGTCCGCCGAAACGCCCGCCGACCAGATAAAATGCCGACCAAAATGATTGCCGGAATGTGGCACCGATCAACTATCAACTATCAACTACGATCAACTATGCTGATGATACAACCCCATTTTCAATAGGAAAGAATATCAACGAAGTTATTGAAAAGATTGAATATGCAGCAATTATAATATTTACTTGGTTTGAAAATAACGGTATGAAAGCCAACCCAGAAAAATCACATTTTTTTACTAACAAAACTGATGTACGATTAAAAGTTTGTGATGAACTTCTAAACAATTCTCAAACTGAGAAACTGCTTGGTATAACTATAGACAACAAACTTTCTTTCGAGGAACATGTTAATCAGCTCTGTAACAAGGCAGGCCAGAAAGTTAGTGCGCTTGCAAGGTTATCTTCCTTAATGACATTAGACCAGCGAAAGCTGATTATTAATGCTTTTGTCACTAGTCATTTTTCGTACTGTCCATTAGTATGGATGTTTCACAGTCGTAAATTAAACAATAGGATAAACCATATACATGAAAGAGCACTAAGAATTATCTATCAAGACTATCAATCCTCATTTGAAGAGCTTTTATCGAAAAATGGGAGCGTTACAATTCACCAAACGAACTTACGCATCCTTGTTACTGAGCTGTATAAAGCTAAAACAAAAACAGGTCCAGAAATGTTGAATGAACTTTTTATCTTTCCTGAACCAGTGTATAATTTGAGGAAGGACAAACTCAAGAGTAACAAAATATTTTCAGTGAAATATGGGATCGAAACACTGTCTAATGTTGGGTTAAAGCTTTGGAACTCTTTGCCTAACGAGTATCGGGAACGCTGGTACTTTAATTGAGTTTCGAAGCAAAATAAGAAACTGGATTCCAAACCATTGTCCTTGCAGAATATGCAAAACTTTTATACCTGAATTAGGTTTTCTTTAGTTTCCCCGTTGTCTTCCTTTGTCTATCCTTTGACATATTATTTAAAATATTTAAAAAAATTGTATATACGGTATTCTTTATAGATTTTTTATATTTAGTTATTTATTGTTTTTAATGTTTTTAAAGTTGACTTTAATTAGCCTCAGAGCTACATTTTCTTGTAAACTTGTCAACTATAAATAAATTAATCATATCATATCATACATCCCCCCTCTGATATTGTTCGTGGTGCCGTGGTGCACATTTTTATTGAGTAGTCCTGTTCTACACGCCCTCCTTCCTATTCAACTTCGCTCTTCAAGAAGCATGCTTAGGTTTTATTGCAGGGAAGAAAATTGTTTAATGTATGTTTGTGTTTTTGTCAAATAAAGAATGTTTACATCATGTTTTTGATCGTAGTATAATGACTTGAGCAAGTAAGACATAATAATGTACAGGGTCGGATACAGGAATTTAAACAAGTTAGTCCATTTTTTTACAAAGTCACTAAGAAATGGGCGTTAAAAAAACGCAAGGCGATAATGGCGTTTTTTACTTAGCGCATAAAATCGCATTTTAAAAATACATTAAAGCCAATATGAGGAAAATCAAGCAGGGACAGGTCTATATATTAGCCAGTTTCATACTGAGATTTAAAGCTAGTTTACTTAAAATGACATGTTTCATAGTGACCGGTTTGCACACTGTGTTGAGGTCAAAATTTTTGCACGCGTTGAAAAAAATCTTGAGTATTTTAACCCTCTATCCGGGAGGCATCTTTTTAAGAACTACGAATTTTTGTGTACCGCATGGCTTCCTCTCTACGCTGGAGAGCATATTTCAATAGATTTTTGGTGACAAGCCGAATAAGAGTACCGTTGGCATATCGGAAAAGTGGGACGCGGGACGCGGGACCCTGTTGAGTCGGGACGCGGGACCCGGGACTCGGGACCCTGGAAAATGCATATTTTGCGGGACTGTGTATCGGATGTGTAAAATCAGGACCGTTTGGATGGAAAATATGATAACTCGATGGTAGTCATTCCCAATGTGTGTTATATACACGTTTGAACGAAGAATGAACAGAAATTCTAAAAAAAGATGTAAAATAAAAAAATAAAAAATCATACACAAGGCGTATTTCAAAAATATAAACACGTTGAACAAAGAATAAAACAGAAACTGTAAAAAAAGAATATTAAAAATGGTAAAAACTAAGAAAGGTAAAATCGAAATCATACACAAAGCGTTGTCTCGTTTTACGCATTTTTTTAAGCGAAGAGGAGAATATGAATGCAGTATTTTTTGTTGATATCACACTGGCAAACGGTGTTAGGGTTTTTATAAAGTTAAAGTTCTTCATCTTGTGTGTGAAAATCAGTTTGAATTCAGCGTAGAAATCGATATTTTTCAATAGTTCAAATCGGATCATATCAATTATTCCTTGTATGGATGGAATGGCGGGCATGCCTTATCTGCATCGCAAATTCTATGGCATACAACAGGCAATGTCCATCCCCTTTCATCGCGTGTACCTTAACGTCGTCCTCTTTGATCGCATTCACGACGAAAGAACTAAAAGTGGAAAATGAAAAAAAATTTCCTTTTTTTAAAGGAAAACGAGGCTGCGAATGGTTGAAAAATAGGAACAAAATAAGAACAATACACTGTTTTAAGAACATCTTAAGAACACAAATAAAGAAGTTCAGTTTAAATATATGCATTAAAAAATGAACTTCTAATCAAATTGTGTGCATCATAAAAATTTCTTATTTAGAACAAAAAGTTGAGACTATAAAATATATTCTTCTTATAAGTAAATTCTTATAAAATTGCGTGTACACGCTTTTTTTTATAACAAAAGCTGATCAAAAAATAAGAATATCCTAATTAAGAATATCTAAGAATATGTCCAGGCTCTACTTTTTATATATCAAGTAAACTAAACTTCTTTATCCGCAACAACGTAATGTTAGGTTTAAGGTTGGAATTTAGTTTTTCGCTTTTGAAGTTTATTCTCTAAAACATGTGAATATCTTTTATATTATAGGTATCCTTAAAAACTGCAAAAGAGACGAAGTGTAAACGCCCCCCTCGAATAGACGCCCCCAAAAAATTTCAAAAAATTTAATAAACGCCCCGGGCGTTTATTCGAAGCATTACGGTATTCATCTCTTTCATCTTTTTTTTTCTTAAAATATCTTACTTCTTAAGCATTTTAAAGATCTACTATGTGTGTAGCATCTTGTAAATGTTAGGTGTTTTTAATCACCTTTTCACAGCACCCACACTCACAGTAGGAATACTTTTTTATAGAACAAAAATTATCAAAAATGCTGACTTTATGATCTTTTTTATTATAGCGTGGGTCAGTATTTTGTATCATCTAAATTTTGCCGCATTGCGTCCCACGTCTCGATATCAGGATCCCGTGTCCCGGGTCATGAGTCCCGCGTCCGCGTCCCAACTCAACAGGGTCCCGCGTCCCGCGTCCCACTTTTCCGATATGCCGAGTACCGTTTTATGAAACCTTGTGTGAGAGAAAAAAGCAAAATGAAGTTTATACAAGACAACATAAAATTATATTTTATAAAATATAAATTACATTTTTTATGTGAATAAGCCATTTTCCGTTTTTATATAACTAACAAAAATTTTATAGCTTAGTGATTTTTTATCTTACTAGTTCAAAAAAATTAGTACGAAAGTTTTTCTGCACAATTTATCTGCATTCTAACTAGCTAAAAACACATTAGAAACATTACAAATTCTCCTTCTACCTAAACACCATCCTTCGATAAACAAAGTTCACCAGAAAATAGTATTTTTCGAGGTCTTGTAAAGTAAACCATTCTTTTAAAGGCGCGTAATCACCCTGTAGGCAACTTTTTTTAGAGGTGCCTATTTTATTGTAAAAATTGAAAGATATACATAAGAAAACATTATCCTGAAAATTTTATTGAAAACTGACAACCAGAACATGTACAAATGTTTCATAGAAATAACAAACTCACCCCAATTTCTCTTCGCCTACAGAACCGCCATTGCATTTCATTGCACGAATCATGCGATAATAAACGCACGGAAAAATCGATCACATGGTTGCTGGATTCATGCTATTACAGAAATCAATATAGAAAGTGTTGCGGAGAGGTTGCCAAGGCAAAGGCATTAAGCACGGCAAAGGCACGGCAAAGGCAGCCAAGGAAAGAGGAAGAGGAATCAGCAAGGCAGGGGTAGGCAAGGCATGGGAGGCACAGGCAAGGGCATAGTAGGCAGGCACCAGAAAAGGCATGGGAAGGGTAGGCAAAGGCATTAAGCACGGCAAGGAAAGGGCACGGCAATGTACGGCAAAGCAGGCAAGGAAACAGGAAGAGGAATCAGCAAGGCAGGGGTAGGCAAGGCATGGGACGCACAGGCAAGGCCATAGAAGGCAGGCAACAGAAAAGGCATAGGAAGGGTAGGCAATGGCAAGGGGACGGCAAGGCAGGGGCAGGCACGTTAATAGAAACTCTCTCCCCCTACAACTCAAAGATATACTCAATGTAAAGTACTACATTTATATAAGGTCAATATACAGTGAATCATTTTAGCAGAATTATGTGCCAATATAATACAACCTGGTTGTTGTAGGTGCAAGATAATTGTTTTTCATGCCCTGTCCAGGATTCGAACCTGGATCTCTCGTTTGCAAGAGTGTCATAGCCATTAGACCAACAGGGCGTAATAATGATGTAATTTTGTTAATTACATATACTGAAATGTTTACGCTTATGTCTAATTAACTAAGCTTTTAAAAAAGATTGGTCATTATCCATCCATTATCCATTATCCGGGTTCACCTTTCGTTTTAAAGGATCGTGTATTTCAGGCTTAATCCCAAAACTTGAGGTGAAACTAAGTATGTTTATAGAAAATTTTCCCAATGTAAAGGAACGACTATTATCAGAACAAACTACCTTATTCCATGAAATTAAGAGTCAAGAAACTAACCCGAATTAAATTAACAATAAAATTACGGCAACAGTCGAATCCACGGTAGTGAAGCGGTCTCCTCTATTACAATGCGGTTTGGAAATCAAAATAAAAGTTTTTGTTGTTTGGAAAGACAATGTTAAAAATTTTTAAATTTTGGAAGAAGAAGTGGTTTTATCATTTGGATCAGAGTATGAAGATGATACAAAAGCTATTTGAAAAAGATCTCTGAAAAAAACACTAATTAACAGTATTTTAATTAACGAGTCATGAAATTAACAGTCCTTAAATTAACACTGCATTTAATTAACGGTCATTAATTAACGCGAATTTTGAAAAACCGCGTTAATTTCATGACTCGGTAATTTCATGGAATAAGGTAGACCAAGAGAGTATAATTACGCACATTTTATGCAGAATCTTGGAACAAAACTGAAGCAACAAAAATAATTTATAAATACAATACCAACGGAACCCTCTGCTCAATATTTTATTCGGTTAGCTAGCATATCTAGTTAATTAGCTAGCTACTAGCTATTGATAGGGTTTAATGACAAAACGCACCAGTCTACCAGAATTTTATGTTAGCTAAATAACTCGTTTTATAATAGCTTAGTAAAGAATTTTATAACCTAAAGTTAGGTTTGCTAACCGACTATATAACTATATACTACGTTAAAATATTAAAACCGCATGCTGTTGTGCAAAAGAAAAATTTTATAAGCAGAAAAGTCTGGGGATGGGTTGAGAGGAATGAATTAAGAACAGCAAGTTTTAGCATTTTTTTATTTTTTCACCAGCGATACCCTCCTCCTCCTCCTCTTTCCTCCTCTTCCACTGCCCCTCTTTAGCTTCATCCGCTCCCGCACATCGTCCTCCTCCATGAAGGTGCAGGAGCCACCAGACGCCTTCCAGGACTTGTAATTTTGGGAGCTTATATAAGCTCCCAACGATTTATTTTGGGAACAAAAGTCCCGGAAGGCGTCCCAAGATAAATCAGTTTTCTCAGCTGATAATTCCTAAAACATAAGACATTTGTGGAAATGCTACATTCTAAACTTTTCTAATCTTTCACTAAGTTATTGTTACTGTTTTACCACATTCTACACTTTAAAGCAATTATTTCTAGTACATAACTTACTTTAACCTTCTCCTCTAATTCAGCAACTTTTCCCCCCAATAATTCAACTCGCTGTTTTAACTCCTACATAAAGATTCCTCTCAAATTAATTTAATACTGTACTTTTATATGCTAATTCTTGTATGCTAATCCAACTAAGTATTATATTATCTCATTTGGTCGCTAAAAGTAGTATTTATTTGCTGTTTTAATTACAATTTTATGTATTACGTATAATGAGATGACAATGAGTTCATATACATAATACAATCTATGGCAGTCAGGAGACCAACCAAATAACAACAGCTAGTCTATGGAAGACTGCCTTTATGTGGCAAAACTTTAGCAATTGCTTTAAAGATATAATACAGAAACATAGGACACAAATGTGTCTGAAACCTTCCTCAGTATTAAATTTTAATACAAAAAGCCTTTTATATGAATGCAAAATTTTGCATCAAAGCAATACAATTTTAGTACTTTAATTGGAGAAACTTTCGTGAGAAAAACTTTTACGGGAAAAAAAAATATCGCGAAATTTTTTGGATGAACTTTCGCGAATGAAGAAATTCCGGAAATTTCGCGAGACTAACTTTCGCGAATAAAGAAACCGGCAACTTCAATCTCCATCTTATTATTTCACTAAATAGAAATTTAAAACTAATATTAAGCGGTTAGGTAAATTTCTAATATAACACCTTTTAATGCGAGTTAAAAGCACTGAAAGAAAAAAGAATGTTTGCAAACATTTCATGCAAAGAGAGTTTTATTGCCCTGGCTGTTGGTTGAAGAGCGTGTAGACACATTTCTACTCTACTTCAAAACAACATGTATTTATTAAATTTTAATATCCCAAGTAAAAATTTCATATGTCTACAAGCTCTTCTTGACAACAACCTGCACCACGAGAAGGTAGCCAATAGGACTAAGCAGGTCACACCTAAAATAAAGGACAGATTTATGTTGCAATTAACATTTTAAGTAAAAAAGAGTTACCTCATTTGGGTGATGTAATCGTTTACTTGATGTTGAATAACTTACAGTAACTGAGGTGTGGATGGCTGGTATAGGTTGATTGTTGTACAGTACTGTGAAAAGGTTTGTTAACGAAACGGTATGGTAATTGTGGTATAATGGGTACAGGCGATATGTTGAATCTACTCTCCGCAAAAATAATGAATGAGGGAGAGTATCGGTAGCTGTGGTTCCATCGTAATGCTTTTATAAATGTATCCACAAAGTTCCGAACATGATAAATCAGATAAATCAATCGAAGTTTCTGTGTTATTCTTTATTATTTAAACGTTTTAACTTACTGAAATCAGACTTCTTTGCAACACTGACCACTTCTTGTTGTTGTTTCTGAAGACAGCTTCGCCTCTCAAGCTGTCTTACTTTTTGATTATTTTCCTTTGTTCAAACAGTTAGTCGTTTCCTTATGGAGACAGAATCAGATCTAGACAATTAGAATACCTAAAATTTCAGAATTTCCCCTTTCTCTAAATTTAATTATCTCCATAGTGCTTCAACTATCTTCAACTATCACAATGAGCATTCTCCCCCGTTGGGTTTTTTAGCTTATATTATGCTAATATGCTAATAAAAAAAGAAAGAGCGTGATAAGCATTAATTATCATAATTAATAACCACGAGGCAATGCTGTGATTTCTTCTTTCTGCTTTGTTTTGTCTGGTCTCCAAAAACAATAATGACGAATAGAATAGAAGAAAATTAAATCTAAGCGGAGAAAGAGATACAGATGTTTTTACGCGCGGCCACTTTTTTAAAACAGAACCAAAATTTCTTTCCACTTTTTGATGCCATGTTTTGCAAAGAAAAAACAAGCAACGGAGCCTACCATATTGGCGATTTTATCGAACTCCATCTCAGAGCTCATTTAAAGTTAAGGCTGTTTGTTTACATACGGTTTCACACGAACATTTTGCGACGGCCCGCTTATTAGACAAGAATAAGAGATCAACAACATCGTTAAATATGGCGACTGGAAAAAAACAACAATAAATTTAACAGTCAGGGAAATCCTCTTAATTAAGCTGTACAGCTTAATTTAGATGTCAGCTTAATTAGGATGTATGATACAGTCTAATTAGGCGTTTTACAGCTTAGTTAAGATGTACAAAACTTTGATCGTCTAAAACACACATTTAACTGAATTTTAGCATCTATCTAACTGAATAAATCCAATATTTACGTGCATATAAACATCTCCAATACATTAGTTTTTCGTAGCACCCCGGAGATCCGCTAAATTTGAAGTTTTAAAAATATCCGCTTAAATAGGATGTATCACGTGACGTGACATCCTAACTAGGATGCAGTACAGCTTAAATAGACTATCGCTAACAATGAACCATTGTTTATAGTTGTTTATAGTCCATATCTTTTGAACCCGAGGTGCTGGAAATACCGTTCTTCTTTTATAATATAGTGGTCAAACTGACGATGAAAGAGCTGCAGCGGTGATTCTGCTAAAATTTACATTTTTCGAGAAATCAGGGAAAAACTTTTTCTACCTCCTAATTTAGATGTATGTCACCTAATTAAGCTGTATTTAGGAGATCTCCAAATTAAGCTATACAGCTTAATTAAGAGGATTTCCCTGACTGTTTAAGATATTAAAGTACCATTATTTCCATTTCTAGTACGTTTTACATCCTCAAAATGTTAATTTTTTTCGATAAGGGTGATTACGCGCCTTTAAGCTAAACTCGTTGATTTAAAAAGAGCAGCTTATTCCACTTCCCATCTGCTTTTAATTCGAAAATTCGTATTGCCAAGCACAACAAATTTCTTAATCCAACCATCTATGATCCAACTTAACCAAGAGCAAAGCTTTAATAAAAAAACATCATGCGTTTTCTTTCTCCAGCCACAAATAACTTTGTACGAACACCACACATGCTAGCTACGGCTTCAAAGTTTCATATTCAATTCAGCATGGAAATCTCTTCACAAGTCAGTCGCAATAAATTTATCAGGGGGTAGTTGTACAATTTTTGTCAAGTTCTTATTTCTTTGCTGTTTTATGACCTTGATAACAAATCTTCAAAAGTAAATATGTTGTTTATTATTTTATTTTTGTTGCGAAAAACTATTGTGCGACGAAGTAAAGCATCATTTGTTTTTGTTTTTAACGGTATTTCACAAGCTACTACCCTTTAATGAATATTCTCGCCTTATTTGACTTACTTGTGTTAAAATTACGGGGGTTGGTTTATGCTTTTTACGGTCACATGTTACCATTATTTATAATTTTCACCCCCTAATACAACAAGTAAGTCGAAGTACAGCGAGATTGAATTAGGGGGTATACGCTACAATTTTTACAGTGAATTAAAGCAAATAACTGAATTTTGTGCCCCCTAATAAAACAACATGCGAAGTAAGTCGCAGGATAATTAAGCAGTATCTTGCGTATTACGCCACATCATTGATGAATATGCGCTCAACTATATAATACATGCATGTGTGTATTTTGTGTAGAAATTCTATAGAAATTATACTTTTTTGAAATTGCAACAACAAGGCTTTTGACGAAAATTAAGTACGTCCACCCGACTAGCTTGACATACCCTAAATCCGCCACTGTAGTATCGATATATTCATTCCTAGTTTTAAAGCAACGTTGGACAGGCGCCCGACTTTGAGTGGAATAAAACAACACAACACCGCACCGTGTGTACAACAAGGTGATAAAAAGGATCCGAGAAAGGAAATTTGTTTGGAAATGAAAGTAAACTCAGAAAAATAATTTAATTTTACAGAGAAATGGCACCCCCTAAATCACGAAAAGTTGCAATTATGGGCTTTCGTTCTGTTGGTATGTGGTAGCTAAACTTCTTGTTTACTTATTTTTACACGTCTCATGTTTTCTCATGTATTCCCTTTGTGCTCACACATGCCAGTTTTGAATTTTATACTAAAATTACTCCAGATGTGTGAATGATCCTTCACAGAAACTTTTAAATAAGCCAGTAAGGTGCTGTCTACAAAAGATTTTTATATTTTTAAAACAGACAAAAACTATGTCAGAGTTATTTTCCACCAATTAATAATAAAATATGTGATATATATAGCTATATATAGCAATATATTTCCAGATGAACACCAACCATAGTGTTAATAGAACAATATTAATCAGTTGTTTTGGAGTTTTATTTTTACAAAGAGAGTTTGAGTCAACTTTGACGAAAGAAAAGGTTGGATCTTTCACAGTAGATCACATAAAACTCTTTTCCAGTTTCCAAAGTATATACTGATCAACTACCTTACAAATAGGTAGAAAAGAACTAATTTCAATTGTTGGAAACAACTTTTATTAGTCACAGGACTGGAATGAAATCGGTGCAGCAGAGCTCAACGATGTTTTTTCACTGTTTTTGGAATTTCGCTACTTTTTTATATATTTTTGGCCAATAACATAGGAGCCAAGTATCAATCAGCCATATACCGATAAAAAAGGCGAAAATGATTTGTTGACAGCCCCTAAGACCCATGGACAAATTTCATTGTGATGTGGTGATATTTAGCTAACTAGCTATATACAAACCGCTTTTTGAAATTTGACAGTTTGACAAAAAAATGCATGCAAAAAGCAATAATCAGAACACAATAAAAATATCTCCATATATTTATAGGCCTTATAGAATTGGTAGCTCAGTCAGTAAGAATCGTTAGCTCAGTTGGTTGCGCTTGACTCTGTGTAAAGGTTGTGTTTGATACTCAGGTTGTGACTTTGATCGTCACTTAAGGCTGTTTCTAGTTAGGCAAAAATTTCACAGAACAGCCAGAGAACCAGCAGCGAAGCAGCAGTATTGTGACAGAACGAGCAGTCCAAGTAATTACTATTAGAGAAAAAGATGTAGAGGAAGGAGAGCAAACAGAAATCATCGAGACCTCTGAAAACATTGAACATTGCAAAGCAACCGCACACTAAAACAACGTTGTGACGAAGAGCAGGGATTATTTTAACAAAAACACTGACGCTAATCTTTTCGGTATGAATATCTGTGAAATTAAAAATGTCAGAATAAAAATGGTCTATAGAAAATAAATAGTTGGCCTGCCAAACTACTCTGGGCCTTGTGATAGACGTTTTAAATATGAATTCTCTTACAACTCTCGCTCAAGCTACCCATAATTCTTTTTGCTTGCCATTGTCTTTTTTCTCACCTGCAATGAAGACTAAATTGCATTCATGTTGTCGGGATTGTTCATGAACATAGTTATAAAGCTTGATTAGCAGCAAAACACCCACTTTTCTCACATAAACACTTAGGTTAAATTCTAAATTTGTCTTCTTAATATTAACAACAAAACTTGACAAATCTGCCTAAAAAATCATTTATGGTGCCGTAGTTTAGTGGTTATCACTCTCGTACTTTGTGCGGGAGACCAGGGTTCGATTCCCCTTGGCGACGATTCATTATGGGCAATTGAATATTACCATAGCCCCGGGTTAACCCAAGCCATGTGAGGGAAATTGGGGAGATGGAGCACCGTGTGGGCCGTTGGGAGGGAGTTGTCTGGCAGAGTGCTTACCCTAATTGAGTTTGCGTAGCTCAAAGAGATCATTAAATACTCCAGGACTCCCCATCAAAGCCATGGCCCCTCCTGGAAATAATAGACAGGGTATATCCCTCCAAATTTGTGAGGCTAGCCATGTAAAATATGCACATCTATCTATCTATCTAAAAATGCTTATAAAATCAAAATAAAACAGCACTTCTAGTTCTTATAAAAAGGGTGTATAGCGTTTGCTTTCAGTGAGAAAAGTCATGAGATCACATTCTGACCAGGTTTATGTTAAATATATTCCTTCCTGTTTAGCGTTCAACACGAGAGTAGGGTTGATATCTGAGGCAGATGTCTAAATAAGCAATTTTGGTGCTTGCACAGCTTCCGTAGCTCAAATGGGAGATTTAAACACACTAGGATTTTATTTTCACATTTTCCAAACAGTTAATCAGTTGGTTAAGAATTATGACATTGGCGATTCCAACGATGAGTTGAAGATCAGGAATTGAGGGACATTTACTGCGATTGAGGATTAGTAACGCTAATTTGCTTAAAATAAGAAACATCTACTAAATCAAAAAATATGTTTCTTATAAATAAATACATCTTATCAAATTAATAAATATTCATCTAAACAAATAACCCCCATTTTACTAGGATGTATATACTTGAGTTTAATACATCAAGAAAGCCGCCCTCTTCCTGTCTCGTCGCATTCAAAATGTTTGAAATAAATGAAAAAAAGAACAAATATATATTTAGCTTTGAGAATATTTAAAAGCTAGTGTTTACACTCTTTCGCACAGTGTTTCAAGTTCATTCGGTGCTGGTTCTTTGCTTGCTCTGTTTGCTCGCTGTTGGTTTTATGGTCGTTCTGTATAGACCGCTCATTCACTGCTGGTTCTCTGGTCATTCTGTGAAAACCGGTGTTATAGCGTTTGTAGGCATTTTTTCACTTTTAACCTACCATTTTTATATGTACAAACTATCAAACTTGCCTGCAGTATGTTTTTATTTCCAAATCAGAGACAAATTAAGCATAACTGAATTTAAAATGTCATGTTTTAAAGAATAGCTCAAATAATCTTGAAAACTATGTTGCCCAAAAACCTCCATTTTTTAAAAGCGTGAAGTTCTCATTAATGTGAATTGTGCATTGTTGGATGTTTATGTATGGTTTCAAAACAGCAACAAAAAAAACAGGTTGTTTGCATGGGCAATACAAGAGTATTTATGCTACAAAATTATATTGGCTTACTATTTTACCAGTTTGATATATATATATACAGGTCTTGCAAATGTTGGACATGAGTGAGACTCATTGACTTTAAACATATTTAATAAAGCTTATACTATTTGACATACATATACCATTGTTTCTTTTTTGGTTTGTATTTCAACTCATCAATTTGCCTACCATAATTAAAGTATATATATGATATTTTTTTAGGAAAATCTTCCCTTTCAATTCAATTTGTGGAAGGACAGTTTGTGGATTCATACGATCCCACCATAGAAAACAGTAAGAATTGTAGCTTGTTTATTAAAAATGTATGTTTTATATTTTTAAACATATTTTTAAAGAAAAGATTATTCCATTCGATATGTTTTATAACTTGAGTGTACCTCTAATGTGATTTTTATTATTTTTTAAAAGATGTATAATATATATAGGCAAAATAGCAGTAATTTGAGTGTTGCAAATTCATTTTTTAAAGGCAGTTTTTAAATTTACATATTTGATTCTTTTTAAAAAAAAATAATATCCTGAGGCTAAAAAAAGGCTATTATTTGTTATTCTTTTTCAGCATTTCAAGCAAAAATAAAACATAGAGGGCATGACTATCAAATTGATTTAGTTGATACAGCTGGTCAGGTAATGCTTTAAGAGTTTTTTTTTGTTAGACTGCTACAGTTCCTTTTTATGAACCAATTTTTCTAGCAAAAACATTTTCCAATTGCATCCATTTAAATTTTTTTATAAAATATTTCTAGATTTGAGCTCATTTAGTTTTAAAAGGTAAATGTCAAAACAAAAATTAAATTATTTTCCTCTTGTGGTCTCTCAAGCTCCATGCTCAAGTGTTTCTATTCTGAAGGTTGCAATTTAAACAGGAAATTTCTAGCTTAAAATCTGTGAAGTATAAAAGTATGTTGAATATTTCAATACAGGTATCTGTGAATCATTGTATGTGTGTAGACTTCTATGGGTTTGTATATGTTGTTTAATAATAAAAAGAATCTTATATACATTATTGTGAAAACAGCAATAATTTTATTTGCTAAGCTTATATTCTTGTAAAATATTTTTTCAAGTAAGATGTTGGCCTCAGAGACTGCAAAATGGACAATTTATCTGTGTGGTTAGCATGACTTTTGGCCAACAAACAGATAATGGGTATTATTATTATAGAGATAACAGATGAAATAAATTTGTGTTTGTGATCTTCATTGACAGAATAAGCACAAAAATGACATTGATATGTTATTTTCTAATATTGAAGCAATTTTATTTCATGTAAACATAGAAAGATTGTATTGTGCAAATTATGATGTTTAATATGTTCCAAATAGTGCCGTCCTTTAATTGATACAGTATCACTTCCATTGAGAAGAATCACATTGAGTAAAAATATATATAACCAAAAAACGAATTCACTTGCTGACCTGTCACCTTTAGTGACATATGACCTTTAATAAAACTCAAAAAACTTTTGGAACTACAAAACTAGAGTTTGTTTTATGAAAAATTTAAAAAACAACTGGAAATATTCCTTGGGTACTTGTTGTCAGTTTTAAAGTTTGCGACAACAAACCTATTAAAGAAAAGTTTAAGTCTTCAGTGAACCCTATTCCAGTTTTTTTTTTCTGAAACTTTTAATTAAGTTTTGTTGCTGTAACCTTTGATTAAGTCCATCATCTGATTTTTTTATTACGTCATCTAAAAATATTTCTTTAATATGGGGTAATTTTTTGGGCCCAAAAGAAATTTTTTTAAAAGGTAGTAGGATCAAAATTCTAAGCAATTTATTTCCATCAAATATAATGTGTATTTAGATTGCAAATTACTTACTAATAATACTTCGATTTTTTTTAATCAGTGTTAAATTTGATAACATCGGCAGAAAAATGATATCAGCATCTTTTAATGTCAAATTGTAGACAAATAAAAGGACTATGGGTATGCAAAGTTTCATTGTAAAGACAATTCTTGATCACAATCTTCCAACGCGATTAAAACAGTAGAAATAGCGTTAAGTTTTCTCGTACTTTTGATAATTTAAGATTGCACTTAATTGACATTTCTCAGCATGCACAGTTCTTATTAAGGACATTTTCTTGATGGACCAGATAAATCTTCCAATTTTGTTACAAAACTGCAAAGATTTTATATTGCTGCGTTATAAAACTACCAAAACAGAATCATATATGATGCCTAAATATTGCTTTGTTTTATTCTGAATCTATTAAAACATTAAAACAAGGTATGAACTATGCCCTTTACTGCCTGTAAACTTTTCCTAATGGTTGAAATTTTAGCTTATTTTCAATCACATAACCTTTTGTTTTAGGATGAATATTCCATTATTCCTCAATCTTATGTTGTTGACAATCATGGCTATGTGCTTGTTTATTCTGTCACGTCAAGAAAAAGGTATATAATTGGTCATAATACGGGTCAGCACTACATCGTATTATGCAAAAAATGGAAGGATGCTTCTTTCAAGATACTTGTATATCTTTAACATATTACCTGACAATACATTACATTGTGCACCAATAGCAATACTTATTTTAAAACTCTAATTATCACAACATTTAAGCAATGAACGAGATTGTGGATAACTTTAAAATGGAGCTACTAAGATGAATTCGCTATAAAAGAGATTTGTTATGAAAAATAATGTTGTGTTTTTTTAAAGGTAATGTTTAAAATAAAAAAGGGACATTTTAAAATGTCCCTTTTTTATGCACCTACGTTAGATGTCCCTAAAATCAGTATACCGATAGCAGCAAATGTATGTACAGTGGACATGTTTTTTAAAGTGATTAAAAAGGCTTGCTTAATATAGTGCAGAAAAAATGTGCAGAAAAAATACATAGTCATGCCATGAGCACACATTGCTTTGCTCTTTAATGTGTTTGTTGGTAGGTGTATTCTTTTTATGGTGATATGTGTTAAACTTCTATACTAGTTTCGAGGTTGTGAAAGATATCCGAGATAGACTTTTAGATTTGACTGGAACTACAAGGTATGTTAGTGTCAATCTGGTATTTAACTTTTATACACTTTTGTTGAAAAAGTTGCTCTGGTCACAAAGGGTTGTCACAAATCTAGTCTAAAAATAAAGGGTGGTTATGTCCAATACAGTCTTTTCAATGAAGAAAAGAGTATAGGGAAGTGTGCCACACATCACACTCCCAAATTATCTGTAGCCTAAAATTCTGTGTCAAAAGGTTTATGTCAAAAGGTTTTACGTTTAAGCAGTTCGCTATTTTTCATTGACGTAGAGGAAATTTAATCATTTGGCCACTCATGTTCTTTATATTAAACTGTTAAATATCTGCTCTTTTTATATTTTACCACTATAATTTCCTAAAAAGAAAACTTTAACATAAACCCAAAACTGTGCCCTCTCGATTTACCACCCCTCTCGAATAAGCCCCACCCTAAAGATAAATATTTTAAATAAGCGCCCGGGCGCTCAAACGAGTATTTACGGTACTTTACTAGTAAAGTCATATTATTATGGAGAGTAAAAGTTTAAGTTTTTCCTTGGTTTCCTAATAAGTGAAAAGGATCACGTTTTCTGGTGTCCCTACAATTGTTGTCTTTACAGGTGAAATGCAAAATTTTTCAGTGAATGTAGTTTCTTGTTGAGCAAGGTTATCGCTTAGAGATTGTTATTTGAACTAGTGCATTCCACTCAGAATACGTGGCTTAGCTTTTATTGTTGCTTTAATATATTTTTAATTTGTTGTTTTTAGTTTGCCAATTCTTCTTGTTGGAAACAAAACAGATCTCCATATGGAAAGGTATTAATTTCTTGCAAGGTTTTCTCCTAAACTGATGTGCGTATTTTGTATTCTATATTATTTGTTTATAGAGTTATATCTTCTGATGAAGGTAGTAATTTAGCAAAACGGTGGAAAGCTGGCTTTTTGGAATCATCAGCCAAAGAGAATAAGGTTATAAATATTTTTAATATTACTCACAATAGAAAAACCCCCACTTATTTCTGACATTTAATCAGAGTGATTGAAGTGTCATTAAAATCCTAACGTGAATGGTTGCTCTAAGCAACCTTTGTTTTATGGTTCTTTAAAAAAATTAAAAGACTCAAACTTTTTTCAATTTCGAAACAGACTAATTTCAATTTTTATGTATATTTATAATTATATGTATATTTGTACATTTAACTTCTTCCATTTTCATTTTTAGCTTGTGCACCAAGTTTTCCATGCAATCATCGATGAAATTGAAAAACAACAGAATGGTCCTCAACCGAAGGGCGGTGGTTGTATTATATCATGAAGTTTGCATAGATCAAACATGTCCAATAAAGTCGAAAATTATCTCACGCCATAATCCATGTTCCTGTTCGAAAAATACTGAAATATCCCATGCATTGTTATTATCATTTTATTTTTATCAACCCCACAAAATATCAGTCCCAACGGAGAAAAGTGGTACTGAAGGACTTAAGGGATGTTAAAATATCAGCATTCTGCTGTTAATGTTCGTATAGTCGATTAAGAAGCATCACAGCAATCGAAGAAACAGAAATGTTTTTGTATTTCACCTAGCTGTTTTTTGTATTATAATGTAAATATATTTTCTTCATTGTTTTATCAGATCAATAGGAGATAACTGTAAACATTAGAAATCTTGGAGTAGAAATCATCACATGGCTTTTTTTTATATTTTTATAACAGTTGTTTTTAAGGATCGGTTTATGAAAAGAGAACAATTTGCTATTTTTCCTTTGCAGCTAGTCTTATCAATAGTTGAAATGATTGAAATTATTAAATAAATAAAAACTTGACTCAAAGCATGTAAAGCATGAGCAAAAAAACAACATAAAAAGAAAGAAAAACTTTAAAATAAAAATCCTAATAGACTTTTGAGTAAGGATTTGTAAAGTGTTTATTTAGACAATGAAATTCTTTTATTTTAAATGATGTATGACAAAATACTTTATGGAGATTTCAAAATGACTTAATTTTCCATGTGCCTTATTATTTTTTTTCTTCATTATTTCTAAATGTTTCTTATTGAAATTTCAGTTCTTACATAAAGGAAATATACTCTATGTACATAATACCCAATGACTAATTTTTGATGTTTTTTCTGGAAAGTGGTAAGGAAAAATTGGAGACCTTTTTTTGCAACTAGACAAAAATATTGTTTTTTGGTATTCCAGTTTTTATATATAGTTAATTTTACTAGGATATTTTATTGAAATCAGGAATTGTAATAGTTGGAAGCTGAATGATTTTACAGCTGTATTTAACTGTTCATTCTTACATAAACAATTGTAAACAAATTTTTCAGTTTTGCATGCTGTACTTTGCCTCTGCAAATTTTTAGCTTTAAAAAATGTTTCTATATATTTAATTAGCATAGTAAGTATTGCAAGGACTATTTTGGCTGCTCAACATCTTTTCTGTGTCTCTTTTTGTAGATTTTGTAGATTCAAAATGTTTTCACATAAGCTTTGCAGTTCAATATCAGGTCAATTTAATGTTGACTCCCTCTTGACATCTAACTGGCATTAATCACTATCTGTATGTTAAAAGCCTCAATTAGACGCTGATCTAAAAATATAGCCGAGGTTCACACTATAATTTTCTCTTTGCACTATGCAGAATATAATCCAGAAGTATGAAAAAAACATCCTGAAATTTGTTGGTTTTCTTTGGTCTTACCGTAAACGCCGATTAGCTGCTTAAAGCTGCCGATTAGCAACCTTTTAAATTGGCTTCTAACAGACATTTAAGTGTAATAAGTGTCTAACACGCACTACAGGTACTTTTACATTCACATTAGGCGCTAAGGCGCTTAAAAATCATGTGCAACGACAGGATTAATGCCAGTTAGTGATTCTAGGCATATGTATGTACTTCACAACATATCCATTAACCTTATATCATGCTAACAACACCATGAGATATATAAAATTCTTTTAAAGTTTGAAACACTATGTCTCATTTTAATTATATATTTTTATCATGTACACATTAAGAATTTTTTTTTGCTAAGATAGGGTTTTTTAAAAGAATCAATAATTCAAGGCAGTAATTGTGATCTCAATGGTTTAGGGATACAAATATTGTTTTACCTGGAAATAATTTTTATTACACAAAAAAAACTTTCATCTCTTTGCACTAAAACGATTTATTCAAGTTGAATTAGCTTGATGCAAAGGAAAGTAATCAGACCATCGATTTCTTGGTTAACAACTGATCATTATGTTGCCATCCATGTGTAAATTAAAAATTTAAATATTAAAAATTATCTTATTTGCCTTGATTTAAATAGTTACTTCAATTTAGATAAACTTTTTGCCGGTTTAAATGTTATATTTAAATGAAAGAATGTTATATTTAAATGAAAGAATTTCTAAAACTTTATTCTGCACACCCAGAAGTATCTGTGTATGAGCAGAGAGGGCATACCAGGCATAGTTCTTGTTACAATCTCGTTCTAGTTTCACAGAAAGAGAATTAGAGGATTGGTATCAAAAATATATTTTCTTAACATTTTAGGACTAAATCAGTGACTGTCTGACTTAAAAGCATGTGCATGTACTACAAGCATCTACAAACAAGTTAGCAAATTTTGAATTTTGTCCCGCCAGGAAGTAATTAGGCTATTTTTATACTAAAATACTCCACAAAATATATCAAGTCAAATGATAAGTAGTGGATTTTTCGGTAAAGCAGACATGTTACAAAGTGCGACTAGCACACTTAAAATGCTATTTACCTAACCTACACATCTGAAAAAGTAGCACTTCCGTAAAAGTTTATCTATTGGCTGTGGCGAATTGATGCTGTTTGTCAACTTAGTATAATAGCTGAAAAATGCTTTGTCTCAATATTTTTATGAGGTGTTGTAGATTCACAATTTAAAATTATCAAATTCACAATGCACATAGGACTTATGAGGTTTTTTGGCTTGACCTAGACCTTGTAATTGGTAATTGTTGACGTCAGTGCGGTCATTTTCTGAAAATTTAGGGCCTTTGTGAGCCCTTATGTGAATTATTCTGTAAAGCAGACATGTCTAAAAGTGTTTCACACATTTTACACTATGTATCTATCTATGTATCTGCAAAAAAGCACTTCTGCAACTCACCCACTGCATAGAAAGCACAAGTTAACTCTTCTTGTCAACTTTGTAAAACAGCCAAAAAGTGCCATTCTCTCAATATTTTAGTGAAGAGTGTTAGAAAACCATGTCATTGTATTTGTTCAGGCCACTCTGAATTTTCGTCAGATTATTCCACTCAACATTTATTATCTTTTTTTTATTCTTTAAAAAATTTGAAACAGGCTAGAATAATTACCAATGTTATCCACAAGGGTTGCTGTGTTGTCGAGAAGAACAACAGCTCAAGTAAGTTTTTACTTTCTTATTTTTGAAATTGACGTTTGTATTACTAAATGTACAGTTTACATTTGGGTATAAGGGCTGATGGTAGATGTCATAAGGTTGCGATTTCAATAATTCATTTTTCATAGAATGTAAGTTTGGTGTACTCGCTTATTTTTACTGTTGATTTGTTAACGTTTATATAGGTACTTCTTTCCAATTTCTGAATTACACTTTAAAATCAAATCAAATCATATGTAATGTTCTTTCATTCATGTTTTCATTGTTCTACATGTTTCTCTGATAATACTTTTTACAATCTTCACACATTATATTGTACACCACTCCTGAATCATTAACCACATTATTCTTTTCGACTTGCTTTGGCCATGAACTTTGATGATATTAAAATCAAGGAGCCAGAACACAGGGGGCTGTAGATATAAAACGACACAAATCACAGTTAAAATATTGTCAAATGTATGGGAAAATTTATTGCAAGTATATACCTTAATTAATTTTAGTTGTCTATAATTTTTTTGTTTTTTAGTCATTTTTTAAAGGCCTGTTGAGATTAAAAAATTATTTGCATAAAGTTACTGAATAGTGAATAATTCACTGTCTTATATATCCAACTGTAATAATCAATTATAAAATTATTCAGGTTTATGCATCAAGTTGTAGATTGATACATAGATATCCACTAAATCCAGAATGGGCAGAGAAAGCTAAAAAAGAATTGAAGGGAGTTGATCCAGAGGAGAAGCTGACATGGAGAACACCTGAGGTAACTAATTGTTTTATTTCTTTTGTCACCTTGATTTATCATTTTTTATAAACATATCAAAATGCAAATAAAGGATACGGTATACCTTTTTTTGGATCAAAAGTTGACTCTGACCGGTCGTAGATTTTTTTAACACTTTTTATCCTCTTGTGTATAATTTGCCTTTTGTGAGAAAAATTTAAAAGAACGACCTTCTGAATGTTGAAAGGTGTGATATTTGTAGCATTTTTTCGTATACGATCTATTACATTTTAAATCTCTTTAACAAAACTATAAAAACTTTGCAGGAACGAGTGTTTTTTTATATTGTCTGTTTACTACATCCCAAACAGGGAATTTGTGGAAAATAATTAAAAAAATCGTTTTTACATACTTTATCACGATTCTAAAAGAACATTGAATGAGAGTTGGGAACAAAGTAGTTTTGTGAAAGAAGTCGTTTTTGAAAGCCAGGGTGTGTTTTAAAGATGTCTCTGTATTTTTTTCAATTTTTCAAATTATTTTTATACCATTTGATAGGGATTTAAAAATGTTTTTTAGTGATGTATAAATGGATGAACTATTATTTACTATTGCTGAAAAAATCTCAATTTAAAAGTTTGCTCATACTATGTCCAGGGAATCAATATAAAACCATTATACACGAACCAAGATACTGCAAATGTTGAAGACGAAATTCCTGGAAAATACCCATACACACGAGGTCCCTATGCAACTATGTATACATTTCGTCCATGGACCATAAGACAGGTTTGTTGATATTTTTCTATACAATTTCACTCTGCAGTGCGTAGAAAAATCTTATGCAGACCATTGTTGTCATTAAGGAGTAACAACATAAGAAGCTAATTTTATGTGTTTGTATTGTTAGTATGCAGGATTCAGCACTGTGGAAGAGAGCAACAAGTTTTATCAAAAGAACATAACTGCTGGACAACAAGGTCTTAGTGTAGCATTTGATTTAGCCACTCACCGTGGGTAAGTATTTTCATACAGATGAAGCTATTAACTTAATGCATATCTGTTTTTGTGGCTCTGCTTTAAGGGACAGGGAACTAAGAACCCTGGTGTTTTTTTTGGATCTAGGCTTATAAGCACTAATTTCTAACCTTGATGTGGAAATCTTACTTGATGCTTCTTCATTAGACTTCATGTCAAAATTGTGTTTTGCTTTCTTCTAATCTTCTTCTTTAATCCTTTTGTTTTGTCACTGGGGTTATAAAATTTGAAGCTCAATGCTAAAAAATTATTCAGTTAACAAATTTTGTGAGTCAAGAACGAAATTTTGGGGCTCAACAGTAAATAAAAACTCATTTTATCTGCTATTCTCGCACTTATTCTCACGTAATTTCGAGGGCATTCCCTGACTAAAAGGAATGAAAACTGTTCTATTTAGTAAAATGAAATTCAGGAAATATTTGTTGCCTGTCCTAAATTCTCATTTTGTTAAAGATTACTCTCCTAACTTTCAACCTTGACTTTATGTTTATATGAGCTCAATTATATTATTGTGAAAAACGCTAAAATGTATTGAATTAATACGTCATTGTTTTTTTCTACCTGTGGCTAAATTAATTTTTGTTCAACATCGATATACATTTGAATCTCTGTTAAAAAAAGATATATTGTCACTAGTAGTTAGTCCATGAAAAATTTCACAGGGGATCACTCGTCACACATATTTCCCACATCGTTATTTCGCGCATCCTTGTTAACGTGAAGTAACAAAATTTACTTGGACAGGGGTTATTACTATAATTATAGGTGTGATTATAATGCTGTTTTTAATTTAATAACCCCCTAGTTGAAATTTGCGGAAAGATCACAGAAATATAAGCTACAGTTCTGAATAGACAGACAAAATATGGGTATTGTTTTGCTTTTAACTTAATCCTAATTTTTTATTTTTTTCATAGAAAATTTGTAACATTTCTTAAACTTCAAAAAATGACCTAAACAGCTTCAGCAGTTTTTTCCTGTCACAAAATTATTGCCAATGCAGACACTAATTTTGAGGGCTAGTGTTAAAAAGGCACACAATAGCGATGCCAGGGATGTACCACAGGTGATAATCTAAGGACTGAAATACATACGATTACTACACATGGTTACATGTCTTGAAAAAACTATGGATACTGATCATTTATTTATTTACTACTGCAAACTAATCATTTACTACTGCATACTGGTCATTTTACTTCTGACCAGGCCTGATTGCATTCCTAATGTTTTAGCTATGATTCAGATAATCCTAGAGTACATGGTGATGTGGGTATGGCTGGAGTGGCAGTTGACTCTGTTGAGGATATGAAGGTATTTGTTAGAGAATTAAGTATTTCTTGCTGATGAATTGTCACAACTTGTTCTCGTTACTTTTTTAAATTTAGTATGCTGCCTTTACCCTTGGCGCAGGCTAGTGAATTCTGTAATGTTATTGATGACAGATTTATTTTATATAAATAAATAAATAAATAAATAAAAAAGCAATTTGAATAAAAATAGCAGATTTTAAATTACAAAATTTAATTTGCAAAATTTGGGAGTAACGATTGTTCTGTTACCCCGTTGTTACCCTAACGTTTAAATAGCATGAACATTATTTGTTAGCCCAGAGTTTTTAATTTAACTGTCTAAATTGGTTTCAATTGTTGCTGACGTCGACATGATTGCTTTTTCTAACTTGAATGTAACTTGAATGTAATTTCTAACTAAATGATAATTTTACATAATGTTAGCATGTGCGACTAATGTGTTTTAAATGCTGTTTACCTTCATGTACCTTGAATGTGTAATTGCAAAAGGTGCGCTTGGTCTGCCTTTTAATTATTGTTGTATGTCGGTTTCGAACAATAGTAAAAAAATTGTCCTTTTGCTAACACATTTTATTGCTGTGTTTACACTTGGCCATGTACAGCTACCTCGCAAAAAATTTAAATACAAAAGGATTGCAGCTACATAATTTTTTAGATAATTTTGTCTTTTAAATGTTTAAATATCGCTTTGTGAAATAAATTTTTGTGACTATTGAGTATTTTAGAATACTTGCTGAAGTTAAATAAAAAAATTGCACACAATACAATTATCTGAAAGTATTATCTGCTCAGCTATCTATGATCAGTATTGTATACAACACAATAACCTCATGGAGTTTTTGTAGACTTCGATAGAACTTATTTCATGAAATAGAAAGTACTACGCCTGATTAAACGATATTCTCGTGAGCAAGGTATTACACACAAGGTATCATTGATCAACAAACAGTATTTCACTCAAATTGGGCACCAGTACAATTAGAAATACGCAACTTGCTGCGTAATATATCAACACAGGATTTTACGGTAGCATATTTGTGCCACCTCAACTTTATTAAGTTTTAACTCATTTTCAAGTTATAACTTGAGTTATAACTTATAACTCAACTTATATTAACTTATAACTCCAGTTATAAGTTAATAAAAGCGAACAATAGATAGACAATAGATCGACATTATTGTGTGTATTCAAATTCATTAGGCATTATTTGATGGTATACCATTGGACAAAATGAGTGTTTCCATGACGATGAATGGTGCTGTGTTACCAGTGCTTGCAATGTATGTTGTTGCTGCTGAGGAACAGGTATGACGTCATGCAGTTATTTAATTAAACACGAGTAAACAGTGTAATTACTTGTTATTTAAAAAAAATACATTTCTAACTAGTTTTCTGCTGTGGGCTGTTTTATGCGCACAATATGTCATAAATTCCTGTCTCTCCAGGAATAAATTTACACTTTATTGAAAAAGATTAACCTGTGTTTAAATACATTTTCAGGGTGTCAGCCAGGACAAATTAACTGGTACTATACAAAATGATATTTTAAAAGAATTTATGGTGAGAAATACCTACATCTATCCTCCAGAACCGTCCATGAAAATTATTGGTGACATTTTTTCATATACAGCTCAGGTAATTTTTGTTTGAATAAAATTTGTTTTGTATAGGTCGGTCAAGGGCAGTCGCCAAGCTTTGTATGTCACAGTACAACATCAAAAGCAGTCAGTTTCTACGTAATATGTTAAAAATAAGTAAACACATGAATGAGTGAGTGTTTCGTAAAATGTTTAGAACATGCCTCGCTACAACAGTATATCTATATCAGGTTATCACATGCAAGAAGCTGGCGCCGATGCTGTGTTAGAAACAGCTTTCACAATTGCTGATGGCTTGGAGTATTGCAATACTGGTATTACAATGTTTATTAATTGATGGTAAAGTAAAAATCATGTACCCGACACTTCGCAGGACATAGAAAATGATTTTCTTTTAGCAAGTGCTCAGGTTAAGCAGAGTTCGCACCTAGAAATTTCCATCTTACATTTGCAAATTCTCTCCTTGAGAAAATTTACAAGCAATTCAATTCTATTTTTTATTCACAAAAAAAATCTGACTAAAGTAAAGAGACGATGAGAATGATACTACAGTTAAACTCGTGTCATTCGAACTAATTCGAAAATCGTGTAAAGAATATGACGATATTTTTGAGAACAAGTGCGATAACTTCTTTATCGTATAAACCGAGCATAAACTAATGTAATTTGATATACTCGGCAGACGATTGTTTAATTTTAATCACGGTTCATAAAGTTTTTTGTTCAACAGCAAATAAAGTTACTGCAAAATAATATTTATTATTAAATGTTGTTAGTTTTATAAAAATTAGTCCTTTTATATGATAAAAGATGGATTAAATTTAGCGACAATTTTTTCGCTTTTTAGGAAAAGAACAACTTCACTCAACGAATTATTAACCAATCAGTAAAAAATATAAGAGAATATCAAATCTTTAAACATTTTGATAACTTTTGAAGTTTTCTTTTGACCGGGCAACATTAACCAATAACCCTGAAAATGAAACCAAGATTTACAGAGTTTTTTTCATCTACAGTTTAATTTAAGTTGTAGGGAACAGTTTGAACTCATGTTTTTTAGTTCTCTTACATTTCACTCACCCAAAGGCTCAAAATCTGTTTTACAACCGAGTCGTGTATATTTTAATTACAGGTATAAAGTCTGGTCTTAACATTGACAACTTTGCACCACGTTTGTCTTTCTTCTGGGGTGTTGGGATGAACTTCTACATGGAGATCGCTAAATTTCGTGCCGCTCGAAGACTCTGGGCTACCTTGATAAAAGAGAAGTTTAATCCAAAGAATACCAAATCACTTTTACTTCGCACGCACTCGCAGACATCTGGATGGTCCCTAACTGAGCAAGTATGTGTGGCCATGAAAAATCTATCACTTTTATGTTTTCCACCTGTCTGCTATGTTTTTTAGAAAAGTCTAAAAAAACTTGGAAATATTTGCTTGTAACTAGTAATTTTTTATCAATGTTTTCATTAAGTGAGATTATTAAGACACTCTAAGATTACAACTCAAAAAACAATTGTTCCTTTTTAGAAGCATTTCAAAGAAATATATTTTTTCTTCTTTGTAGGATCCGTACAACAATGTGGTACGTACAGCGATCGAAGCCATGGCTGCAGTGTTTGGTGGGACGCAGTCGTTACACACGAATTCTTTTGACGAAGCACTTGCGTTACCATCAGAATTCAGTGCACGCATTGCACGCAACACGCAGATCATCTTGCAAGAAGAGTCAGGAATAACTAAGGTGAATTTTTATTTAAATTCAGTGTAAATTTTAATATAAACATTAAGTATAAACTACATAATACCTATTTCGGGGTTGCCACGTCTATCTCGTTATGACAAGTCTCCTCATGTTTTAATTTTACAACCTTATACATGTTTTGTTTTCAAAAAAAATGCTAAATTTGCACATAAATAGTGTGTTAAAATCTCCTAAAATAATCTTAATTTCTTCGAAAAAATATAAAAATTTCCTCAAATCTCCTTAAATTTTTTTATAAAAATACGTCATCTTCTCAAAAAAAGTTAAAAATTCTCATCGAAAATTTGATACTGTAAAGAGTGGCTACTGTTTACTTTTTCGCATCTTTATTTTCGCTATTTTAAAAAACTTCTTGTGGTCCCATTCGCAAACCTTAATTCAGCAATTTGATGTTAAAGCTTCATTTGTAACGTATGCAGTAACAACATTTACGTTTGACATACTCTGGCTTTTAATACATTTTACATTTTGCGGGCATAGATGGATATATAGTTGGATATTGAATGGTTAGATTAACTTCCTTGGGGTATTTAAATTTTAGTTTTACCTCAAAATAAGGCTGACAGGTCACATTACTGAGTGAAAAGCCTGCCCACAGAATTTATTTACTGTAATTAAACTATAAAATTTACACTTTTTTTAACTTTAATTATAATGTACGAAAATCTAATGATTTTTTGCCAAATATATTTGTGTTGTTATCGTAGGTTGCAGATCCGTGGGGTGGTTCCTATATGATGGAAAGTCTAACTGATGAAGTGTACGATGCAGCCAGAAAAATAATTGACGAGGTGAGTGACACAGAAGATTCACCCTGCAGAAAAACATGTTTGTCACATTTTTTGCCTGTGAAGTTTCTATACACCACTTTTTTTTATACTTTTATGCTTATCTTAGATTGAAGAGATGGGAGGTATGGCTAAAGCAGTGGCGTCTGGGATGCCGAAATTGAGAATTGAAGAAAGTGCTGCTAAAAGACAAGCAAGGATAGATTCCAATCAAGGTCTGTATGATGTTTTAAAGTTTGATTGCTTGTTTTGTTGACGCGTTACTTGAAAGCGAGACTAGTTTAAGATTGGAATAAAATTACAGAAAAAGTTCGCGAAAAAATTCGCGAAAATTTCTACCCGCAAAAATTACTTCTCATAATGTGTACATTGCGCAAGCAGATATGTGTAGATGTTACTATTTTTTATACTTGTCACCCCTGCTTGCTCATCCTGCTTTGAATGCAGAAACCTTTTTGTGCAGTGTATACACGGAGGAGATATTTACTATGTTTAATTTTATTTTACCAACGATTTCCATGTGTCTGTAGACATGGACTTAAAAAATATGTGTACTTGCGGATTGTGTTTATGTATGCTTTTTAAGGCGTACACTATTTGCTTTCATCTTGTGTTTGTAGAAACGATTGTGGGAGTGAATAAATACAAACTGTTGAAAGAAGATGAAGTGGATGTATTGATTGTTGATAATAGCAAAGTTCGTGAAAGTCAAGTAGGTTCTGAGTAATTACTATAATTGTTATACTGTTCTGTTGTGTATAGACCGAAGTTTAATATATTTCAGGGTTCGTTACAACCCAGTGCTATTTAATGAACGTCAGGAAAAAAAAATTCAAAACTTGTAAAAAATTTCACCGTCTGAGGGTGCTTAGATTATTGTGTTACTTGAATGTTGCTTTTCTGTTCAAAAAAATATTTTAAAATGGAAATGCATAAAATGTTTGTGCAAGATATGTTTATGAATATTAAATACGTAATACCTACTCGTAACCCTTATATGGAACGAAGAATTCGCGACTATTAAATGCACGAAACTATATCATGTGTGTATCAAAGTATTCGTCGTTATACGAGAAGTTTTAGCGTTGCTTGAATGTTGTTGTTGTTTTTTCAGTCATACTGCAAAGTAAGAGTTTTTGGTTTAGGCAGCAAATATTCGTTGCTTATCATTTCGTACTTGTGATGAGTGGCCAAACTCACGATATTGTAGATAAAATGTAAGGTAGCTTTATAATTTAGGCGGATGAGACCGCGAAGAGGCAGATAATCAAGCCAGAAATATTAAAAAAATGGCTTCGTGTTAGCGGTGGAAAGTGCATTATAAACAAAACATATTTATTAAAAACATTGTAGAATTTATTTTATCGTAAGCTATGCAACAAAACGAAGATATAATGTTATTTAGCTTCGATTATGAAACTTTTCGTAGTTTGATTACATAAAAGAAAATAATAAAATATCCAAACGACGAATGAAAGTTTAAATTTTAAAATATCCAAACGACGAATGAAAGTTTAAATTTTAAAATATCCAAACGACGAATGAAAGTTTAAATTTTAAAATATCCAAACGACGAATGAAAGTTTAAATTTTAAAATATCCAAACGACGAATGAAAGTTTAAATTTTAAAATATTTGTGCTATGAAAGTTTGCTTGTAATTAATTTCGAGTTTTTTTGTATTCGACGTTAATAGTGCGTTAGGTTTAGAAGCAGTATGACTGGTAGTCTTTCTTATTTTCTATTAGATCGCGAAAATAAATCAAATTAAAAGCAGAAGAGACGGCACAAAGGTTTGTAAAGGTTTGTTTGTTGCGCTTGTGTCTTCGTTTTTGAAAAATATTTATCACTTCATACTAAGTTTTTCCTGCAGGCTACGGAAGCACTAAAAGCTTTAACTGAATGCGCGTTTAGTGGTGAAGGAAACCTGATGGCGTTGGCTATAAATGTGAGTACAAAACGCTAGTATTATTTGAAATTATTTACCCACGATAGCATCCTTAAGTCCTACTGGTGCTGCTATGAACAAGGGTCGTGCAAAGGGGATCGTAGTGCATTTAAAAAATCCCATTTGAGCTACGAAAGGCGTGCGAGCACAACGGCCGCTCAACTAAACAACCGCCTAAGATATCAATCCTATTCTCATGCTAAGAAGAAATGATAGATTCACACTTTTATAGTCTTTCTGCACTGTAGGCGAACGCTCTACCACAAGGTCACCAGTCATTTTGTTTGTGTGTTTATGTTTTTCATTACGTGGACAAACTTAATTTGAAATGCATTTAAAAAGTAGGCTTCGAATTAAAGTTATTTTTGGATTTTTATTATATGTATACTATAGTGTGTACCATTTTTTTCAAATTTGTGAGAATGCCGCCATGTTTTTTTGTCATAGGCGTCACGTGCTCGCTGTACAGTTGGGGAAATATCAGATGCAATGGAGGAGGCTTTTAAACGTCACGTCGCTACTGGTAGAATGGTCAGTGGTGCTTATAAATCAGAATATGGGTCCAACAAAGAAATCGACAATGTCATTAAGAGAGTCGAGGTTTGCGGGTTTTTTTCAACTTATACCCCATTCACACCTAAAGTTAAAACATGTTTTAATGTGGTTTTATAAAACCATGTTTTATATATACCCGTTCATACCACAGTAAAACCTGTTTTAATGAAGCCAGTTTTAATAAACCTAGTTTTAATGAAACAACCTGTCGAGGTTGTTTTATTCGTGTTTTATCGAAAACCATGTTTAAATATAAACAAAAATGGCGAACCGCTGGCGTGCTCGTGCAGCACGAGAAAGTTGTTCACAACATTAGAAGATAAATGAAGCAAAATATAAAGAATTAAATGTATTTGAACTCATATTCGAATTAATTTTTTATTCAGACGAAAACCTTTTGGTGTATTTTACGCTGGTGGAACTATTAAAGTGGTTATGCACATCAGGGGCAGTAGCTAGCTACACATTCATAATATTGATTCCAATATGCAAAGTAAAGATGAGGCTGTAGATTGTTGTTGTGGTCTGCTTTCAAACTTTCAGTTAAATAAATTTTCAAGAAACATTATTATGGTGTAGCTAACCTAGCTATCAGATAGATTCTTTATAAACTTTATTCATGGTTCTGGTTCCTTTCAAAGAGGCTTCAAGTCAGAATATTGAGCATACTAAATTTTATTCTTGATCATGGCGAATGTGTTTTGAACTTTAGGTGTGAATGATACCGAGTTTTAATGAAAATCAGTTTAATTTAAACCAGTTTTGTTAGGTGTGAATGGGGTATTAGTCAAATTGTTTTAAAGCACCGTTTACAAGATTCAACCAGTTAAAGAAACTGAGGTTGGAGAAACTTATTCGTCGGGTGGTTATAAACGAAAAAAAAGTAAATTGTCACTGAGAGTAATTCAACGAATTTTCCAACAAAGTTGAAAGGCTGAGTCAACTTCAAGACTAGTCAGATCGTCGAAACGTTGTTTAATAACCTCACATTATATGTTTGGATTTTAAAAAGTGACTTTTGTTTGCTTAGTCATTTAAAGATCAAGTTGGACGTCGACCTCGTATAATGGTGGCCAAGATGGGTCAGGACGGTCACGATCGTGGTGCGAAAGTGATTGCTACCGGATTTTCTGACCTCGGCTTTGATGTGGATGTTGGTCCATTATTCCAGGTAATATATTTTTACATCTAGAAAATTTGAGGGGTTAATTTAACAATTTTAATGAATCCAGACAGGTTGTATTTAGTGCACATTGATTTTTGCGAGTTTTGTCGTTTGAGTTTGAGAGATTTTTGTCTGTAATTTCCTATATGAAAAGGTTTTAAATGGTCTCTATAATTAAACTTTAGCAAATTTATATATCGACTTTTCAAAAATGTATTTGAAAGAGAACTTGTCCTTGCTTAGTAGATAACTTATATTGTGAACGGGGAAATATAAAGTGAAAATCTTGCGTTATGAAGCCTGTATGCACAGTTCAGTTTAACGAATACAAGCGAAAATTAGTCCCGAGTGAACAAAAAAAAAACGGCCACACGAATTTGTGTAAAGTAGCACTTGAGATTAAAGAAAGTTTATCATTATAACAATTTTCGTAACTTTTTACTTTTCTCGCTGAAGTTCACGTAATATAACATCCAAAATGAAAAAAATCGCAAAAATCTGAAAATGCGTCAATATTTGATTTTTTTTCCACATTTTCTTAATTTAATTTAATTAATTTCTTTTGTACACTTTAATTAAAAAAGCACTCGCAAAATTCGCAAATAAAAACTCCCGAAAGTTTATGCCCTAATTTCTTCTTTGTGAAACCTCCGGGAGTAAATAATACGCAACTTTAAAGAAGACGGCTTGTCTAGGGACGGCAATTTTACGTCACATATTACGTCATGTTTGCCACGGTCGACTTTAGATGATGGTTATGTTTTTCAGAAGTGGAAGAAGAGGGGAGAGGAGGGCCGAATATAAGAATGTTAGCCATTTAGATGTAAACATTAAAAATGTCGAAGTCCAGAGATGTGCGAGAGGCTTTGATACTTGCACATGATGAAAATCAAATCGATGATGTAGAATTACTTTTGCTTTATGATATAAACAGTTCTAAAAACCCTGATTTTCCATATTGGCAATTTGATCGATTTGATCTTGACAATCTTTCGGACGATGAATGTAATGCATACTTTCGTTTTCTTAAAAATGATACCTACACATTGTTTTTTCAACTGACAGAAATAATAAGATGTTCAAACAAACAAACATTTGATCCTGTTGGAGCATTAGGTATTTATTTTTAGGGACGTACCTTATAGTCAGAAATTTTCGCGACAACTAATTTCCGCGATTTTCGCGATTTTTGGCCATTTTCGCGAAATTAAAATGCCGCGAAAAAAATTTAATCGACGAAATCGCGAAAATAAAAACCGCGAAATATTTTCTTTTTTTCTTCATTTTTTAGACTCCACAGGGTAGCAGACGTAAAATTTTCGCAACAAAATAATTCTGGTTTGATAAAACCCGGGAAAATTAAGGAAGAAATGCACTTTTAAACACAATTTTAGAAGGCGGTTTGCCTGTTAACCTAAATGGCATTTTGTGTTATAAATCATCGATCTCCTTTTTTATGAAATTTCCTCTTTTTTTAAACTTTCCTGTCTAACTCTTACACCTATGAAACCTCTTCAGTTTTAATTCTTTTATCCCTAGTGACATTCCTAACCAGATACCAAAGAAGAGGTCGGAGGACATGGGTCTAAAAGACAGTATGGGATTTCGTTTCGACATTTTCCTTAACGTCAATACCATTATTTAGGCAAACGCCGAGGCGAGTTTGAAAGGTTATACTATCCTCGCTTGATCAAAAATAAAGGTTCTTCCGTTACCTTATTGATTATAACATTGACCTTTTATGAAAAAAAGCTTCGTTTTACAGATGTCATTATTAGAGTAGAAAAACGTACTTAAAATTTTGTTTTCCTCCACTCCGTAACTCTATGAAATTCGCGAAAATTAAATTACGCGAAAAAAATTCAAGGCAACGAATCGCGAAAATAAAAATCGCGAAATTGTCCCAAAATTTTTATCGCGAAATTAAAATGTCGCGAAAATTTCTGACTATAAGGTAATTCCACTTTTTGGAAGGTCAGTTAGTGAACTCAGCAATGTGACTTCAGTTATGCTTTCACATATGTACAACACTCATAGACATAAACTTGTTGACATGAATCAGCAATGCCTAGCTCCTGCAAAGTTACATAAGTATGCTGATGCAATACACAATAAAGGTGGTCCACTACCAAATTGTTGGGGATTTATTGACGGGACTGTACGGCCATATGCAAGACCTGGTGAAAGCGAAAGAGTGCTTTGGAATAGACATAAACTTATACATTCGCTTAAATGTCATTCTGTTGTAGCACCTAATGGATTGATCGCACAACTGCATGGACCTTTCGAAGGGAAACGACACGACAGTGCAATATTGTTGCAATCGGGATTGTATACTAGCTTGCAAAGATTCTCTTTCTCTCCACAAGGAAATGTTTTGTGTATTTATAGGGATCCAGCATACCCACTTCGTGCTCATTTACAAAGGTCATTTCAGGGAGCAAGGCTTAAACAGCGTCAAAGAGAATTTAACACTGCAATGGATCAAGTTGGCATTGCTGTAAATAGGTGTTTGACGATATTGTGAACTTTTTTAAGTTCATGGACTTTAAAAAAAAATCAGGTCAGTTTAAGTCCGATTGGAAAAATGTATATCATGTTGACAGGCCTTCATTGCAAAATTACTTTTAGTAATTGCATTTTTCTTAATGTGAGAGGATTTAACGAGAATCATGTTAATATAAATAATACCGTATTTGCTCGATTAATCATGCAGTGTACTTATTAACTTGATTTTGAGAGAGCTGTTATTTGAGTGTGAGTGCTAAATCAAGGAAATACGGTATTATTCATATGAACATGATACGAATTAACAAAAAAATAAATGCTATTGATATGCTCGTATTGTTTTCCTATGACCAGCAAACAGGAATATAAAAACGCCTAAAAATAACATAATATCAAAAACATAATTAATTAATTTACAAGTTTTACAAGTTTGCCATATTTTGAAGCAAAGCCATCATCGATTACTGTTGCATCTGAAATATCTGCAACATTTATTGCTGTTGTTGGTGTTGCAATTGTTCGAAAAATATTCTCTAGTTTTCTTATTCTTCCTTCTGCGCTTCAACTTGCATAAGTTTCAGTTCGTTATCGTTGACAACCTTTTCTCTTAGGTAGGCAAGAGTTGTACTACCAGTTGATCGAGATTTTCTTATGAGTTTTAACTTCTTCCCCTTCTTCTGTTTTAAGTGTTTCTAGAGCTTCTAACCTTAAGCATCAATAGCAGCTTTTTCCAATTCTTCTATTTTACAAACTATTTCTTCTAACAAAGATTCTGTTGATGTAAGATCATCAACCTCTATGCCCGATGCTTTTAATTCTGCTGATTTTTGTTTTAAACTTTGTCAACAATCAATTAAAGTGTTCTCTGACTGACAGTTGATTCACCTAACATTTTGGTTCTTCAATAAGGAAACTATTCAAACTATTCTGGTCCAAGCATTACCCCTTTCTGTAGTACCAGGCTTATAAGAATAAGGCTGTACCAACATAACCTCTCAATAAAGCAGCTCATCTTGTAGTCAGTCCACAGCATAGGAGGATTTCTAAAACCAGCAACAATATATGTAATAGTACTTTCGTATGAAATTACTTTTACATTACTCTCTCACGTACGACAGATACTCCTCTCTCACGTACGACAGATACTCCTCTCTCACGTACGACAGATACTCCTCTCTCACGTACGACAGATACTCCTCTCTCACGTACGACAGATACTCCTCTCTCACGTACGACAGATACTCCTCTCTCACGTACGGTGTGAAATCAGGACGGGTTAGTATCCTAAATTCAGTGTAATGCTCGGTTACCGTACCAAGCGCTCCCGTCCTGTTTGCTAAAGTAGTAATAACACCACTTCAGCGTTTTCATATCGTTGTAGAATGTTGTTTTGTTGTTGATGATATTTAGTGAAATATGTAAAGGACGTGTAAAAATCTACCGGTTCGCCCGTGCTTTATATATAGCATTTCGTGTGTCTGTGGCATAGTTATTAAATTGCTATCGCTACCATGGTACCATTTTGCGCAAAGACTTGCGCTATTAGTTGCGTTCATTTCGTGTCTTATATATTTGTTGTTTTAGACACCAGGTGAGGTGGCGCAGCAAGCTGTTGATTCTGACGTACACGCGGTTGGTGCAAGTACGCAAGCTGCTGGTCATAAAACATTAGTTCCAGAGCTAGTGCGATGCTTAAAAGAGCTGGGACGAGAGTGAGTTGTGAAACGCTTCACGCCACCATTTTACGCAATCTGGTTTTAATGCGGAGTTTTTTCTATTATTTCTAGAGATATCGTGGTTGTATGCGGTGGTGTAATTCCTCCGCAAGATCACCAATACTTGTACGAGAAAGGTGTTACCAGTATATTTGGACCAGGTATGTATGCCGCCAGTTCAACTTTGTATTCCCAATTACTCCCTTGAAATTAAGAGAGTAACGGTCGGTAAAGTCTTAATTTGCATCATATGGAAACCTCGTCTTTAAATTTCTAAAAATGAATTTCGATTTACTTTGGTGTAAATAATATTTGCACGTTGATTCAAATAAGAGCTTGCACACGTAATGATAATTTTTTAAGGGACACGAATACCTGAAGCGGCGTACAAAATGATGGACGACATTGAAATCAATCTTAAATTAATAGATCCACCGAAACAGTCAACATCTTAATAACTACGACGACTCTGGGTTCTTAAAATGACAAAAACCTTTAATCGATGGGTAACGTTAGAAGAAAACGATGAAGCTATTGTATTCAGAGAAATCTTGCGAAATCTTTATAATAAATTTAAACAATGTGCTCATCCCGGGAACATGTTTTTTTATTTATAACAGCTCGGTACAATGTTTGTAAAAGGCTTGTAAATAGATCTTTAGTATTTGTATAATATTTAAAATTGAAAGAATTTTCTAGTTTTTTTGTTCTGTTATGACTTTTTTACTACGACAAGATTTTTAGCACCCATGAAGCGGGAGCGTTGTTACAACAAAAAATTGAAGCTAGTTTAACGCGCTGTTACGAAAAAAAAAGTCGAAACTAATTTGAAAAAAACAGAGGCGCAGATGACTAACATGATAATCACTGTTATGACAAAAAAGTCGAAATCAACCATTCTCGACCCCAGAGCTCTTTGAGATGTTTTAATCTCAAAGAGCTCTGGGACGAGAATGGAAATCAACATAGCGCGATGTTACGACTTGAAATTTGGAAACCAACGTAACACAAATAGATGTGATATTGATGTTTTTATTTTTCGATAAAACTTATCCAACTTAAGTCTACAACATTCAACTTCAGTTTTCATAAATAAATATCAAACATTTTATATCCTCCCTTTCCTCCAACCTTAGGGTTGTCCTTGTTCACTTATATATACGTTGAGTGCAATATTCACATACAACCATGTTTTATACAATGTTATGTACAACTCGAGTTTTGCTGCAAAAATTAGGCAAATAGGTAGCTAGGAGCATTCAAAGGTTTTTTCGCCCAAATATTCGCCATTTTTACGTACGTACTTGAGACTTCGTCTCCTTGTTTAAATTTCTAACCAATACTTTAACAAAAGGAACGAGAAATCAGTCCTCGTAACGCTAATAGCTAAACACCGAAATTAACCAATAGAGTATCGCAAAGTCACAAACTATTAATAAAAAAAAAACGTACACAAAATAAGTGGATCCATCCTCTTGTTCGTTTTTATTCGTTATTACATACCCCCCTCCCACCACCCCTCTCATGACGAACGTACTATGCCATTTCATTTGTTTTCTTTTTTTTGAGCAGTTTTACCTGCTACACATTACTATCTGCTGCAACAAGCTTTCTTCGCAAATAATCTTGAACTTCGTAAAGATGATAATTAAACGGAGCTATACCGCCTTGATATGTAATCACTCTCTCTTCGATAATAACAAAACGTGCTGGGAACGCGCCATATAGTCGACTGGTTGAGTTTTCCATATTGTCAACAACGATGTGGCAGTTAAGACTGTGAAGAAAATCCGTGGCTTGTATACGTTCTTTCATGTTTGTGTGTTCTTCAACACTGACATTATCCTGCGAAAGAATAGAAATTTGTTTGATAGTTACGTCACGGGACACACCTACGCGACCGAAGCACAACAGCAGCCAGGAATATAACCAAGTATTATTTTTTTGGCAGTCGGCTATAATGGGATTTTTAGGGTGAATTAAATTGGCAAATTTAAAACTGCTAAATTTGGCGTGGATTTAATTTGGCGAAAACCCAATAAAGGATACTAATTAACAAACATCTGAATAAGTACGCAAGCTTGTCCCCAGGGCTCTGCTACACCTATGATGTACTGACGAGCCCTGGGGACGAGTTTAAATAAATGCGCTCTTTTTTAGTCATATGTGCTTATATTACTTTTAAATAGCCAGGTAATCAACCTCGTCCCCAGGGCATCTTGTATCTTTCCTAACATCGGACGGCGATACGAACATGTTCGTCTCGCCGTCCCGGTTATAGAAAAGAGACAACAGGCGCTGGGAACAAGGTTGCCAGGTAATATTTACGCATATTGTTGTGTTAAATAAAAAAAATGGGAACAAAGTTGTGTGGCGTGGCAAAACGGCAAAAAAGATATACTGGATTATTAGTGCTTAGCAACTGTTTGTTTTGCAGATTGAAATTTTGAAAGTATTTTAAAAATTGACAAATTAAAATCCAACAGATTTACATGTTTATATTCGTGCCTTTTTGTTGTGCTAGATAAATCACGGTTTGTGTTTTTGTACAAATTTCGAAACTTTAAGATAATGACTTAATTTGGAAGTTTCAGTTGGTCTCTGTAAAATCACGTGCTATTTTCAAACAATTACAAACCGGGTAGACACACAGCAAAAGAAGCAGAAAACCAACGCCATTGACGAGCGAAAAAATATTGTTTGAGCTAACGACGAACTAGCATCGTCAGCACATCGCATGTCAACTATATCGTTGAGAAAACAAATAATGCTTTAAAAGCCTGTTGGTTTAATTTCACAACCCGAATAATACTTACATTCAATTCCCAACCTCCTTTTGGATGTGCTTCTTGTACATAAACAAAAAGAAAGTCTGCACAGTTGGAATAAATTTTTGTCAATTCACTAAATTGTGTCAGACTTTCCATGATTTTTGGTCAGCTACACGAACCAAAATTTATAACTAATGGTCTTCCAGTATCACAGAAATCAAGTAATTTAACTTGCTGTCCTTCTTGATTATAAAGCACTGCATCGGGTGCATCAAGACCAAACTTTGCTCGTTTAAATCCATCCAAGTATAACTGATAGCACACATTGAAGAACATTTGCGAAGAAAACAGATTATCTCCCGCAAAGTAGGAACCGTTTTCAATTCCCGCCATGTTTGCCACGCAGTCTCCTAGAAATTTTTTCAACCCGGGCACATAGCTTAATATTTTTGCTATCATAAAGATGATTGAAAACAAAACTAGATGAAGTTGGTAAATTGCAAAATCTTTCAAGTTCAACGCCATCTTACGTAGAATTTCTTGCATGCACATCTGAAGCTTGCATGTTGTATCTTTTCTAATTTTGGGACAAACACTTTATATATGATTGCATCGCATAATTAACTTACATAAATCGAAAATTCTATCACGACAATAATCAAAATAACAGCGCTTCATAATAAATTCTTTGTTTCGTGTTCTGGCGACACGAGTCCTTTGTGTAATTATTGCATCATCATTTCGGCATGGTTTTCTTCGCACGGGAACGATGATGAAAACTTTACGTCATTGGAAAAAATACACTCGTAACTTGGCAACCTATACGACACTTGATCTCGACATACGAAATCGAAGGTAAAAAAACAGCAGATTTTTATTAATACGGCAGTAAAGCGTAGTTCTTTTCACATCGTCCTAACAATATGAAATTGATTTCACCGTCATAAGAAAATGGCTTATGTGTGAACAACGTGGAACATTTGTATTGCAGTATAGAATCCGAAAAGAAACTACAAGTTACTAAGAGGGAGAACTGTTTATGTCGAGAAATGTGGTACTTTAATGGGAGAAACTTTTGCGATTTTCAGCCTTTTTCGCTAAAGTTTATCTCGCGAAGCATTTTAAAGTCGTTCATTCGCAAAGTTTATCTCGCTAAATTTTGCTCATTTTTCAATTTACGAAAGTTTATCCAGTAAATTCCGAAGTATTTTTAGCTAATGATTTTCATTTTTTTCAGAAATTTGAATTAAGAGAGGAAAAAGATATGTCAGTTTTTATTCTGGAGAAAAAAGAACTTTCTGCTTGAATCAAGAAGAATTATCAAATCAATAATTAAGGTATCTGGTTTCTTCCCGTTTTACTTCCAATCGATGCTTTTTCGACGGTGTTTTGCCCCTAAAAATGTCACGTATGATTTCGTCTCTTTACGTACTGTTCATTTTTTACTGCTTTAAGTTTAATCTCATCCGGCAAGAATGAAGCAAGGATAAAGGGCGAAGTCGGTTCACATAAGCTGCATCAACAAGCTCTATCACTAGGACGGAAAGAGATTGATGCATTTTGATGTAAACGATAAAGAAGACAAAAAGGAGTGGGAACCTGAATGTGCTAGAAATGTTTTTATGACGTTTTCAATGACTTTGATAAATTTCTATATACTACTGTAATAAGATATTCATTATGCAACTGTAGGTTTGAAGATGTTTGAAAACAACTTTTGTTAATTTTTCTGTATCATTAAACCCCTTGTTTCCAAAAAACACCGCGAGTTTTTTACCTCGCGAAAGTTTCTCTAGCGTCTCTCCAATTAAAATACCTTATTTTCCGCGCAAATTTTAAATAATTGGTGGCAAAATAAGTCCACAAAAATCATCAATCTTAAAATTTGAGAATAACACAATAGAATAACAGATAATGTATATTTCATGGAACATCGCAAAATGAGAAGCTCGTTAAACCTTTCGAAACAAATTTTCGCGAAGAATTATTTTTATTTTCGAAGACTAATTACATTCGGGATGTTAAATCTCATCCTTTCGCAATCGAAATAATCTTCACGTTGTCGAACATTGTCAAAATTGCAAATACGCGAATTTAAAACCTTACACGATTTCTGATCAGCAGTTTAATTTTGTAACTTTTGGAACTTTTCCCCCTTCGCAAAATTTAATTTAGCGGCTAACTGTGGAGCTCGTAACACACACAAAATGTACAGAAAATAGAGCTGCAAACAGAAATTAATCACATCAGAGTAATGTCTCGTTTTGTCATCACTCACACACGCAAAATTTTATTTAGATTGAACAAAATTCAAGTGTCAAAATAAGGTAACATTTTAAAATAACAAAATTTAAACACATCAAACTAAGACAATGTTAATCTGGCATTTCCATAAAAAGTCAACTGAAAATCATAGCGGTTATGTGCTGCGACACAGGCACGCTTTTCGTGGTTAAGCCCGCAGTCAAACAACATATTTATTGTGTTTCATAACAGCAAATCAAAATATCAAACAATGTAGCGTGTCCTGCAGATGGACAGAAAAGGAAATGTTTTGGAAAGAGAAGTTCTGTATTGAACAATGATTTCAAAAATAATAGCATGAAACACGTTTCAAAACTTCGTGTAAAACCGTCACTATAGAAACGTCGCAGCACCATGTTTAAATTCACCTCTGACGATATTCACCCAAAACATTTGGTATAAAATCCTGGCACGTGTGACCACAGGCAGTTTTTTTAAATCATTTAATTTCACAGCTATTATAAAGTTATTTCATTGTTTGCACAGCATGCACGCATTTCGCCATCGTTTGTGATGCTTTGCTAATACTATTAGTCATATAAAAGTCTTTCAATGTAGAAATATCAGCTTGCAGTACTGTACTTGCACCACCTGACAGTTTGATCTAAACAAGAAAAAAATCTATTATATTACAGTAGATCTATGATAAAAAGAACTTTAGCAAAATCCATTAAACAAAGAGCTTTAACGGGAGCACTCGGAGGGATATGTCTTATTTGTTCTTTCTTGTTTTTTTTCAATAAGTCAAACTCTCATATGCAAGCATCACTCAAAGTACCACCCCATGCTGCGTTGAATATCTTGCCCGTGAGAAGGAAAATGAAGAAAAAGAAGTACAGTTAGCATCCATGTTGACTGACCTCGCTTAAAGCTGCTCCGAGTGAGAAGAAATTGGCGGGCTCAACATTTCCAAATCTTGTTAGGTTGGGCGATACATCCATTAAACGTTGTCGCACTTCGGGTAGACTATCGTAAGGTAACGTTTTTCCAGCGATCTGTGAAAACAGAATAAAGAAAAGGGTAACCAGTTATTCGTATCGTTTCATTTTGTAAGCGTTGGTGTTTAAGTATTTCAGAAGGCGTTTATTTACGAGGAAAGACTGGTCTTAAACTTTATATACCTTGTCGGATTGAATTTTCATTATTTCTAGCTTGATCCAGTAACTCAAAAAGTGAAATATATTATCGCAACTTGCCAATCGCAAGCTTAGTTTAATTCTAGTACGATTCTCCACTATACAGACACGTACAGTACTTTTTCGCGTGATGGTAACTTTATCGCGTCGTATAAATATTTACCTCTGATAATGCGCGAATAATTTTCCAATCATCTCGCGATAATCCTGGTGGGGTCAAAGCACGCCTAAAATACAAGATTAGACGAATTCAAAAGAAACCTGTCTGGTTTCGAGCGCATGATACGTCTATTTTCAATGCTATGAAATTATTAAAGCTGATGACTTTTCTCTATCACAAAGACATGTTCGTGCGTTTTTTTAGCGTTACAGAACAAAACTTCATGCCAAATATCAAAACGCACAGTTAGGTATGTCGTCAAAATGCTATTTGTGAATCCACTTAAGAAAAACTCTGTAAGTGTTCCAAAGGAAAACGTTATTACACACGATATTACACGCTGAATCGTCATTTCTTTAAAAAACATACTTCGTTTCCTGTGCTCGACCTTCCATGTTAACATAAGTTGCAGTTTTTTCTGTGTATGCTGAACCAGGGAAGATAACATCCGCCATATTGGCACCAGTATCTCCATGGTGACCTATTTTATAACAACAACAGGTTGAAAACAGGTAGCAATACAACACCAATCACGGAAGACAAACATTTCGTATGGCGTACCTTGATATACGACCAAGCAATCTTTTGGTAAATTTGATCGCGAAATGTTTCCGCTGTCCTAAATATCAAAAAAAAATTATCAGGGTGCTATTCTTTTTTTTTTAAGGAGAAATGTACTCTTCGATCTACTCTGACAACGCTTAGGACATTTAAACTACACTTTTTCCTCCCTTTGCGTGGAACGCCATATTTTAATTTCCCCCAATGTCATCAGTAACTTTAATGACTATTGTGTCAAGACCTAGTTGATGTATGGCTCAATCCGAGGTTGACTATATATTCGTTAGTTTGAACACTAGTTTGAATGTAAAATAAAAAAAAAAATTTATGGAAATAAACATACAGCACCGAGAAGGAACAACAGCTTTGGTGAACCCAGATTTTCAACACCAGGTTTGTAGCCAATATCTAAAGCTGCAACTTGACTTGCTACCTGTCGAAAAATATTCAATTTATATCGACTATGAATTATAACAAAAAAGTTAACCTGTTTAAAAGAGTTCCGCGACAAAAGCACAATTTTCAAATATGTATAAAGCTCCAAATATAAACGAAACAGCTTCTCAGCAGCACAAAAGCTAGTCAAATGAAATCTTTTGAAAATACTTCCTTACTTGCTACGGCAGCATAATTATCCTTTAATTTAGTTGAAGTGGATTACCTTGTGTAGTATATTCAACACTCTCCATTCACTGTCAACATTTCCTTGAGATTTCAGTTTGTTTGATATGTTTGCACATAACGCGTGGACGGCGTTTCCATCCGCTGTGTTTAGGGGTTTGGAACCAACGATAATCACAGGTTTCTTGGCATCTTGCAGCACCTGGTAAAATAGATTGGAACTGTTCGTTTTAAAAGTTTAATTTAAGATTGTTTGAAAATGCAGAGCTTATAGAACTACTGCAAATGCTAATGTTTAACTTTTTAACTCTCCTAAATCGAACTGTGAAGCGTTATAAACTTCTGAACTTGTAAAAAACTGACAGCGGTGGGTTCTAGAACATTATGCAACCTTAGTGTGTATACATGCTGCACTTCCTTGCTGATCAAACTGGTCTTTCGCAATTGTTTTTTTGCATCAGAACAAGAGATGTCGGCAGGCAAAATATGTCGACGTTTTCTAGAAAACATTTTACTTGGTAGCGGGTTATGAGCTGGGATGTAAAACTGACAGATTTTGGACTCAGTAAAATATTACCCGAATATACGGACACCGATAGTATGGACTTGACGCCACTCGTTTTTCAAAATAAAATTTGAGAAGATTTGAGGACTTTTGAGTAGATTTTTGTGATTTGAGGAGAGGAGATTTGAGGAGAAAAACTTGCACTTGTAAAAATGAAGGAACACACATACTGGCATCTCGATATTTTCTTACAAAAGATAACTTAGAAACTTTGCTTCAAATACAAACACGACAAAAAAAGTAATGTTTGCAGGCCACAGCAACCACAAGTTGTGGTGATTTAAAATAAATAATATAAAAAATAGCATATATTAAAAAAAAAAAATGTCCAAATTTTTTTGAGGAGATAAAACCTAAATATAAAAATAAAATTGAGGACATTTGAGGAGAATTGAGGAGACCTTTTGAATTTGAAAAGGTTTGATGAGTTATGAGGAGGCGTGGGAACCCTGTACTGGTATTTGTCGCCAGAATGTTTTGTAGTTGGAAAGGCACCTCCAAAAATTTATTTACAGGCATTTTAAGAACGGATATTTTTAAATGATAACCTGCGTAGTACGCGTTTCTTTGGGGAAGATACATGGTACGATTTGTCGTATACGATTTGAAGTACCAATAGCAATACTACGAAATCTCAACAATATACAGTGGATTCTCTATAACTCGAACCTCTATTACTCGAATCTCTCCTTAACTCAAACAATTTTTTTAAAGGATAAATTGTTATGCTAAAACATTTTGTTTTTCAGTCCTTTATTAAACTGTAAGGTAGAGATTTTATCCTAAACGGGAAAAGATTTTGTTGACATCCTACATAAAAGAGAAATATCATGCTAAATTTCCAAACTCTCTATTACTCGAACTCTCCTTAACTCGAACGATTTTTGATTCCCCGTGGCTATTCGAGTTATAGAGAGTTCACTGTATTCAACCTCAGTAATTTGTTTTTAGACACGGAATACAAACTATAATTCAGTATCAATACCTTGCTATACGGGTGTTTCCCTTCTGCGATCTCTTGAAGGACTCCTACATTGTCACCAAGATGCTAAAAGATAAGTTTCATTACACCTTTAGAGAAAATTAATTTATCGCTTGTGACATGGTACTGTGCACACTGTGTTCACTGACAGCCTTATTTCCGCAACTTAATGGTTTTTATTTAGTACAATTCCTTCTGCGAAGAGATTCGAAAAAATTTCACTTACATTGTAATCATAAGTGAGATCTGTTTTCGTGCCAACCATGGCAACATTAAGTTCATTATGCATCCACCTGAAAAAAATATGTGCAGAAAATAAGGTCAGAAAGTATGAAATATTTTGAAATTTTATATGATCTATTTACCGAAGTTTAAAGTTAACAAAAATACCATCTTACGCTTTTCTTATTCTTGAATTCACCAAAGGTGCTTCGTATCGAGGACATGTACCAACAAGCAGTAATGCATCTGCACCCTGTGAAAATACAAACAAAAAAATGAAGTAAGAAACAATCGTAATGAGATATTTTTCATCAGAAAAAAATCTCGACAAGGTAATTTTCCTCAAAAAAATTCAACTTATTTTTTTATCTTATTGGTTTTTACAAACTTTATCACAGTAATAGTCGTAAAAATGCACTCGTCATGTTTGGCCGACTTTTTGTACGTAATGCAAAAAAAATGTATATAATACATATATATATGCATTACAATTATAGGTATTTGTCCAAATATTAATTCAGGATTAATTTAATTTTAAATGGTCAATTTTCGCAACTTTTACGAGATTTATTCATACTTGCGAATTCCTGGAAAGATCATTCCGCGAAAATAAATATCAGCGAAATTACTAAAAATGACTTATTCGCAAGAATTAACTTTGTGATATTTTTTAAAAAGACAAAAGGATTTTTACGTTTTCCTCAAAGCTTTCTTTCTTAATCAGTGTTTCTTATTCTATGCCGATTACTTTATTACGTTCTTCTGCCTTATGACATCAGAACTTTATGATTTACTTACTTTTTTGTGGTCTTTTATACGCTTTGGTAAAAGAAAATGAAAATTCAATTTAATTCGTTTTTGTAGTTGATAAAAATAATTGTCACCCCTTGTGATACTAGCAAATTCAATTAAAGGCTACCTTATCTAAACAAGTCTGAAATAATTAAAATTTTAATAAAGTGCTAGTAGATTCGTACCTTCCCACACAATTAACTCGGTATTTCATATGAAAATTTTCAATTTTTTATGCTAAAACATTTCAAAAGACATACCTCAATCCCTGCTATAGTTGTGTTGAAAAGATAATTTGAACGAAGGTCAGTTCTGTAGAAACAAAATAAACGTAAATACAAAAAGTGTTACAAATTTAGTTGCCATTTATTCCATAGCGGCTATTATATATATATGATCTTGAGTGAATAAGACACAACCTACCCTGCGCCACTGTTAGGGAATCCTTCTTCAGTGAACAAGTTATCACAGTTAAACTTATTAAACAAATCTTTTACAGCTATCAATGTTTCAGCATCTATCAAATCACCAGCTACAACAGCCATATCAGCACCAGGAGTTGAATGCATACAACTAGCTACTTCAACAAGTGCGTCTTCCCAACCACAAGCTTTCAAGTTTCCATCTTCTCCACGCACATACGGACTAGTTAAACGTTGTCTCTTAAGGCCGTCATAAGCAAACCTATAGCGAAGCATATAAACGTTTTCATCATCAACATCCATCATAATTAAGTAGTATAACAAAACATTGGTAGGAAACCTAAAAATCTAACTTAAGAATAAGTATATTAGCTAATAGTCTCATCCTAGCTATTTCTAACCTTGTTTTGTCCGATATCCACTCCTCATTGATATCCTACAATAAAAGTTTTTGTTGCGTTAAATACATATAAAGAATAACATATAATCAAATAAATATAGGAAAGACTAATACCTCATTTACTCTTGGTAAAATTCTCATCACCTCTCCTCCTCGTGTACCAACAACAATGTTGCTTCCAACTGCATCAAGAACGTCTACTGATTCTGTCTTTCTAAAATAGTAACATCACAAGAATCGAGTAAAGTATACATGCAATCCTAGCATGCTTTTATGGAAACTAACATATGGTATTAAATCCAGTACCTTAGTTCCCACGGTCTCGATGTAAATGCATATGGTTTAGATGTAAGAGCACCTACTGGACACAAGTCTAAAAATTAAGAAATATTCACATAAATGTATTTGTGAACAAAATTATTAATACCAACAATTTGTATATAAACGTTTTTGAAAGTTTTTAAATGGTGGTCCCACATTTTATTCTTATGTGAGAGTTGTGGTTATTTCAGGTATTGACGATACTGAAATTTTACATTTATGGTTTTGATGTTCAGAAAAAGGGGAGAATTTAAGAACAAAATTTGCAAATGTGTTCTTACCAATTATGTTTCCTGACAATTCTGATTTAAACATTTTTTCAACATATGTTCCGATTTGCAAATCACCTCCTCGTCCTGTTGTTCCCAAGTCTTCTACACCAGCCACTTCATTGCCAAATCTTCTCAAATAAAATTTTAATTAAGAGTGTGATTATTTTAAGGGTTCAGTGATTCAGTTATTCTTATAAAAAATATTTCCGAACTTATTAAGATGACTGTCTGTTCGCATGACTATTTTTTGTTCTAACTGCTAGATTCAGCATTTTTAAAAAAGACATTCTCTGAAAATAGCCCAGAAAAAATTAGAAAAAGATTTAACATTTTTCACACCTTACACAACGTGTGCATTGGATACATCTGGTCATGATGGTTTTTACTAATGGACCAATATTTTTATCTTCAAATGCTCTAAAGGAAATACAGATTTATACAATGATAAATAATATCAGTGAGAATAATATCTGAAAGTAACTTACGATTTTCCTTGAAAATTGACATCAACAAATCGACTGCGATCATTTCCGAAGGCCATTGATTGATCTTGCAAATCACATTCACCCCCTTGATCACATATAGGACAATCTAACGGATGGTTTATTAAAATGAATTCCATGACTCCCTCTCTTGCTTTTCTTGTTATTGGTGAGTCTGTTTTAATTCTCCAGCCGTTCATAACTGGCATTGCACATGCCGCCACTGGCTATATCCAAAAAAGAAAAAAAAATAAGAAAAAAGAAAGAACACGGATTTGACATTAAAAAATAAAACTTTCTACACATATACCTTTGGTGATTTTTCAACCTCCACCAGGCACATTCTACAGTTTCCAGCAATAGACAAACGATCATGATAGCAAAATCTTGGAATTTCAACTCCAACCATTTGACATGCATGCATAATGGTTGTACCAGGATCAACTAAAACTCTTTTGTCATCAACAAAAACCTCGATTTTTTGAGGCTTCTGATCAGCTGCGGTTGTTGCAGCATAGCGTTGAACTACAAATAAAAAGAAATTGAAATTAAATATATTTGTTTAACAAAGTAGGCATTGATTTAGAATGACAACACAAAACATAAATAAGGACACATCCTTATAAATATAAAATAAATTTCACAAAGTCGTAATCCATAATTGTATCGCTCCCAACCTACAGTGAAAGTTAGGTTACGGTTATACATCATAAGCAAGTAATAAGCTTTGAAATTAATTTTTGACACTATTATTAATCAAAATGAAAAAATAACACTTGTACAGGATGCAAACTAAAGATATTTGTTGGAAAGTTTTAATGGATGGGGAAAATAATGATAAAAAAATGCTCAGATAAGCTATTTTTTTTTGAAAATTCAAATAATTGAAAATTTCAATTAAGAAATCTAAATTTCAGCAAAAATTAACATAAAACTTTGAGACAAATAGCTGATCCATACTTCTGTGTATGTATATTGTGAAAGACAAAGATTTCATATTTTTAGTGTATGACATATATATCAACCAATTTTTTTGTTTAAAAAAATCTGCTTTAAAGGGAACCCAAGGTATATAATGATGTTGGACTTACATTATAGAGCTTAAAAAGTTAGTTAAAAGTCTTTTTAAATTTTTTAAAAAGCTATTTTCGTTCTCAAGATATTTGCATTTAAAGAATTTCAGATTTAATTATGCTGCATAAATTATAATGTCATATTTAAGTGATAGCAAATTTTGACATTTTCTGTCATCAGTAATTTTAGACCTGTTGAGGATGTGCATAAATATTCTAAAGGTCAATTAAATAACATCAGATTTTTCGCTGAAATGACACTCGTTTGCTCGTCCCAGGCCTCTTAATATTTTTGCTGACGACCCCATAACTTGGGATCAATTCACCTTTGTAATATCTATGCATTGATAAAGTTTGAATACACATCCCTTAACAGGTCTAAAGGTAGTGATGACAGAAAATGTCATAATTTGCTTTTACTTAAATATGACATCATAATTTATGCAGCATAATTAAATCTGAAATTCTTAAAATGCAAATATCTTGAGAACGAAAAAAGCTATTTAAAAAATTGCGATGAATCACACGCCTCAATAATTCTGCGTGTGCGGTGCAAAAGTAAGAACAAAATTCCTTTACCCCTTACACCACCCAGGGGCTTTGTTTTGGGGTGGGGAACATGCAAAGAGCAAGTTCCAACAAAGTTTACAGCCGGAAATTTGAACCCATGGTATGAAAAATTATGAGTAAAGTCATTAATTAAACTTTGTAACTACTTGTGGGACAAACAATATTTAATGTAAATTAAATTACGAAAAGTTGAAGCATATATTTAACATTTCAATGCTAAGGATGGATCATGAAATTCCTTACTAAAATAATATTCCGTTACTATCAAAGATTTCTTTTTTAGTTTTTACTTATTTTTTTTTCAGTTATTTTTTAACTTTATTTCTTCAAAAGAAAAATCACAAAAATGCTACTGAACTGAACATATAAATATTTGCCGTTTTCCTTTAACAAACAACACAAATAACACCAATTTAAAGTTTTTTAAAGGAACCCAATACTTCTGACCTTACTTCACTTACGTGCTTTATTTTTTTCTCTCAATAACGATTTTTTCACTCTCTAAAACACGATTCTGGAGATCAAATTTTTTTTTGTGTTGAATGTTATTCTAATCTATTTATATCTATGCAACCACATTGAGCATATTGAAATGATTTGCTTCTGGTAATACAGCAGTATGACAGGTATCATTTTTAGGTGTTTTTGACATGTATTTCACAAGCTGTTAAAAATAAGTAAATAATGTAACAATTTAGTTTGAACGATATTCATTCTTTCTTTTCTTTTTTATATTCGCTACTTTCAAACAACAGGTGGCCACAAAAAATGTGATAAAAAATTAATACAATTAATAAGACACATGGAACTTTGTCCTCCCTATTACTGCCACTCATTTTATTATGTACACTATGATTGGTAAGATAAAAATGGATAATAAAATTATAAAAACATTAGAAAGAATCTTCCGTACATCGTTGTTACAGACGATCTGTAATAATTCATGATTTTGTTTCTTTTTATGCATTTTAACTACACAGTTTTCTAGAGCATGAAAAAGATTTAAGTTAAGGATACTGTAAGGGTATAGAAACATGTTCAGTATATTTATTATTTCTCAAAAATTATGTTTTTTTCTTCAAAATTATTTATTGAATATAAAAGCAAATTAAATTGTCTATAGGATAATATAAATATGAAATTTAAATTTTTTTCCAGGTAGCCATAATTCCACATTTTTTTCTCACTAAAACGTCTGAAACTCCCCTCCGTTTTATTTTTTTTCTGCGTCATATTTATCAATCACTTTAGCATTACCATAGCAACAATAGTTTTTTATTTAAAAATTTGTGAAAAAATGAATTTTTGCTCGCTCTTTTGTGTTTTAACCTGTCTTTTTCTTTAAATAATCAAAATATACATAAAATGTTTTTATTTAAACATTTGCAGCAGGTATCGATGAGCACATGTGCAAAGTTTTGTTGAGTTTCTCCATCGTGGAGGGGAGTTTTGGACATTTTAAGTCATGTATACATCGTGAAAAACGAACATCTAAAATTCCTTGTAAAAGAGTTTTTCGCAACCTGACCTTTACAACAATAGCCTATTCAAAAATGTGCAGTAGGTGTTAAGTGAACTACCGACAACAACTCATTAAATATTTATACCCTGTTAAAAGAAAAATCTGTTGTGCTGAATGTCAGTTGGTATAAAAAAAAAACTTTCGAAACAAATTAAAATTAAACAGAATGAACTCTTTAGTTTTCGACTTGCGACTTCGATTTCTATTTTTTCTCTCAAAAGGTTTTTTTGCGACATTAAATCTACCCATCTCGAAGAAAGTTTAAAAACTATGCTAAATAATTTAGCTTGTTTAGATAATAATATGCACACCGTGATAGTTAGAACTTATAGAATGTTCAAAGTGAGATTCACACATATTTCTTTGTTCGCTTTTCAAAAGAAACTGTGTTTGAAGTTTGCCGACCAAAAGAAGTAAATCCTTTTTTATCATACTTCCAATCAACATTTTTGAAAAAAAAATTCAGAAGTTGGTAGAGAATATCAAACTGCACATATTTTTGAAAAAAATTTTTTTTGTAAAAAAATTATATTTATATATATATATATACCGTTACAGTATCCTTAACGATAAGGGTTGTAATAATGACTTATAAACCGTTTAGCCGGGCGCTACGGAAAAGTAGCAACCGAGGTTGTGACGTCATTGACCGAACTCAGTTGTTTGCATGGACATGCAAACAACTGAGGTTGCTTTTTTCCCACGTCGTGCCTGGCTAAACGGTTTATAAGTCATTTAGTACCTGGTAGCCTGATAATTAGTCTAATTCTTTCACAAAAAGAGTGACATTTGGATGAAGAATAAAATACATGTCTATGTAGAAACCATGTCTTCTGACAATAGTAATGTTCGATCAACTGAAGGAAAAGAATTCTTTTCAAACACAGTGAAAAAATTCTTGTAAGTTCTATTTTGAAAGTTTTTAAATTTGCCGTTGATGGAGTGGTTGTGTTTGTTGTGAAATTAAACAAGCTATTGTTGAAATTAACCAGAAATAAACAAAAAAAATATAGCTAGCTAGCTAGAGACATCACATTGAACTTATTTTTTTAAAGAAATAGTTGATGATAATTCGGGAGTGGTGTCAGGTGGATTTATTTTATCCTTGTTTGAAGAACTCAAGATGTGAGACATTCGAAAAAGGTGAGTTTTGTGAAATGCTTTGTCGCTTTTGAGGGAGTCTATATTTTTATGGCCACTGTGTTGCTTTAACAAAACGTCTTGAAGGTATTACTAGCATACTTCGTTTTCAGAGCCTGTTGATCCAGTATGAATTGATCTTATTTCATCGTACTCCAAAAACAAAAGCTTAAATCAATTATTTTAAAACATTTTATTTGGATATTTTACAGCGTTCAAATTTCATGAAAGTTTGTTTACTTTTTTTGTTTAGATTCTAGCCGGTCGCTACAAAAAAATAGCGCCCGCTCACGTACGATCGATATAAGCCAATAAAGACGTCAGATATAAAGAAGACATTACACTGCCAGGTACTAAAGCCTTCTAAATCATTCTCTGACTTCATATTTTACTTTTTTCGTAATTTCGATAATTTCAGAGAGCTATCGCAGACATAAAGAAAACAAAATTTGCACCTGCGATTAATCGCACGTCTAAACAAATCTGCGCATGTGTGGGGGCGTGCGCTTGCGATCGCACGCCTCTCACAAAATGGTTTGCTTATGAGACAAATGATTAAAAGTATGAAATTACATGCAAAAAAATTGCCAAAAAAAAAATGTAGATACAGTACCGCCTGCATGTAACTTTACATGTACGCGAGTTTTACGACCTCATGTAACGATCTCATGTCTACATAAAGAACCTTCACATATCTTTTGTTTACACACGAACTTAATTGCTTTCTATTGTTATCGTCGTGCGCGAGTCATAACAATAAGATTTGATGAATCCTTTTGTTGTCACATGTAACATGCATGTTATTGTTTAAAAGTGTTAAAGATCACGAAGGCTATTGAAATATATTATTTTAGAAAATGCGATCTAAAAAAGCATTTCTATCGCTGCTTTTCGTTCTTAAATTTTAAAAATGCGATCTAAAAAAGCTTTTCTATCGCCGTTCTTCGTTCCTTAAATTTTTAAAACGCGATCTAAAAAAGCGTTTCTATCGCCGCTTTTCATTCTTAAACTTTGAAAATGCGATCTAAAAAAGCATTTCTATCGCCGCTTTTCGTTCTTAAATTTTAAAAACGCGATCTAAAAAAGCTTTTCTATCGCCGTTCTTCGTTCTTAAATTTTTAAAACACGATCTAAAAAAGCGTTTCTATCGCCGCTTTTCGTTCTTAAACTTTTAAAATGCGATCTAAAAAAGTTTTTCTATCGCCGTTCTAAAATGCGATCTAAAAAAGTTTTTCTATCGCCGTTCTGCGTTCTTAAATTTTTAAAACGCAATCTAAAAAAGCATTTCTATCGCCGCTTTTCGTTCTTATTTTTTTTAAGAGTTACGTATAAACATTTAGCTTTTGTGAAAAAAAATTAAATTGCACGCACGCTTTCGTAAAACACGAGCATCAGCGAAAACATAACATTTATAAACAAATGGTTTAACATGGCCGTTCGTGAGTAAAAACAATAGATAAATAAATCTTTGTTAAATTTTATTTTATTTCGTTGATCTCTTGACGACTATAGCAATTAACTACAACAATGGGACACACGCAGTTCACATGAGCTAATTAAATTTCGCGAACAAGACATGAACTCTATTGTTTTCAACATGCAAAAATAGCTCATGTATTTAACAATAGGTTAACAATAACAACGAAAGTTCTGACGCTACCGAAAGCTCATGCGAAGGTGATAACTATCACGTACATGTAAAGTTACACGCAGGCGGTACTGTAAATTGGCGTCTACGATTTTTTAAGATGTAAAACATTTACAGTTATACGTAAGGTTCATTTTGCCATGGTTTTGATTATAGTGCCTAAATTTATTATTTCTACTAAATTTGAGATAAAGCATAAAAGTAATGTTTGCAGAAAATTTCGTTAAGGATATCTAAAGTCTAATACACAAGTTCACAGTTTCAGATAACCATTGTTTAAATAATTCTTTCTTTTGTTACAACGCACTTATTCATGCCACTTTAAAAAAACTTTTGCTTTAGTCGTCCTATACTTGATTTTTACATTTTTTTAATTTTAGTCTCAGTTCAGTTTTTCACAGATTTCAGTTTTGTTTTAATACATTTTTTGCTCTTTTTGAAAAAAACTTTTTTTTTGGATTTAGAAGGCTGCCCATTATTCCCAACTGTCAACACTTGCTTTTATACAAATGTGCATAAATGGGTACCTAATCCAAACTGTTAATGCTTGTTGTTGCATTTCAATGAAATACAGAAATAATTAAAGATGGACCACTCATCCCATAGTTTGAAGTGAAAAACAATGGCATGAGTCCTGTGTCAATAGTTGGACCTGTCCAACTTTATGGCCAAATTTTCAAATATATACCTCCCATCTTCAGCAAAGAATACATGAGCTTTGCTCCAGGCTGATAACAAATTGGAACTTTTTTAAACATCAGGCTATCTTGTCTAAAATGAGCCTAATGTCTCTATAGTTGGGCCAGCATTTGCTGGATCAAAACAGAGGCGTTGGACTAAGAGGGGATGTTCTGGAAATAGGAAGATAACTACACTCTCCACTAAATGCAGCTAGCCTTGATTTGGTGGCTTAATAATAATAATAATAATAATAATAATAATGTATATTTATAGTGGCTGCTGAGCTGTGAGACCTATTACATAGCTATATAAAATTGAGCGAGACATAAGGCTGAAATACACTATCATTTTTCAATGATCATTTTTCAATGATACATTCCAATGGCATCAAAAATGACAAATTTCGGCGTAAATACACTATCATTAAAAACATGAAACTTGAGCATGTTTTTCTTAGCAACATGGACTCTGAAGAAGAAATAGCAGCTGCTGTTGCTGTGTATATGTTATCAAAAAAGAGAGTCGACCATAGGAAAAAAAAGCAAAGAAATGTATGGGTGAAGCCGTGGTTAAATAGGCGAACTGAACTTGGCATCTACAATACTCTCATGTATGAACTGCGCGTGGAGGAAATTGCAGAGTATACGCGATTTTTAAGAATGCCGCTGAATGATGAGCTCCTTAAGCTCATAGAAGTTGACATTGAGAAAAAAACAACGCATTCACGAGACCCAGTTCCTGCTAAAGTCAAACTAGCCACAACTTTGAAGTTTTTATCATGTGGGATACCTTTGAATACCTCATGACTTCTTGCCTTCTCGTTTCTGTCCTTTATCCCACAAACTCAATAATCTCAATAAAATTTTCTGTCACTTCTTGCGTCTTCATTCTTGGGTGAATTACTTGTTCAAATCTTTATTTTCAACTATGTTTACGCCTAAACCTATATCGCGTGCAACAAACACGTGTGCGAAAACAATGGATTCGATTTAAAACAATAGAAAAAAATGTCATTGAAAAATTAAAAGTTGAACATGTTCAACTTTTAATTTTTAAGGATCATTGGAAATGAGAGTGTAAAAAATGACATTTTTTCCTGTATACACTGTCATTTTTCAATGATAATTGGAAAATGATCATTGAAAAATGATAGTGTATTTCAGCCTTTACACTGTCATCGGAAAATTAAAAAAAAATGTAATTACCAGTTTTGTTAGTGTTTAATAGTATACGTGCATTGTGTTTAGCAACAGATATGCCACCACGGATCATCTTATAGTAATAAGAAACCCCCAGACCTAGAAAAGACCTTTTCCACTTGATGTTTACTGTTTTTCCTGCAACTTATAACTAGAATTCTTAGTTTATTTTCTGTTTTGCCCATATGCAAATCATTCGTATTTAGGCACAATTTTTGCAGAGCATTTCAAGTTGCCCGGTACGTTGCACAAATGGGCACATACTTAAAAGTCATACGCTGAAGCATTTGACGTCTGAATGAGCTAGCTATTATAGCTATTTTGAAGCTTTTACCGATTTTGCAAGAAATAGCTAGCTAACAACAAACGATTTTGCGGATATAGAGACTATATAATTGCGACAAACAGGTATACAAAATTTAAAGGCAGGAAGCATTTCTTCTTCTTAGCTTAGCTATTCGTTTCTCCTTTCTTTTCAAGAACAAGAGAAGTTAGCTAGCTAGAAGGATAATTTTAAGAAGAACTAAAAAAAGGCACTCTTGTAAAACTAGTAACCTTTATTCGCAACGCTTTAGAGCCTATTAAAGGTGTGCATTTACATAAATCTCGACTTACTTTGAGCATAGTATTATTACGGCGCCGTAGTTTAGTTTAGTGGTTATCACTCTCGTACTTTGTGCGGGAGACCGGGTTCGATTCCCCTTGGCGGCGATTCAATATGGGCAATTGAATATTACCATAGCCCCGGGTTAACCCAAGCCATGTGAGGGAAATTGGGTAGTTGGTGCACTGTGTGGGCCGTTGGATGTGGCAGGGAGTTGTCTGGCAGAGCGCTGACCCTAATTGAGTTTGCGTAGCGCAAACTCCAGGACTCCCCATCAAAGCCATGGGCCCCTCCTGGAAATAATAGACAGGGTATATCCCTCTATATTTGTGAGGCTAGCGATGTAAAATATGCACATCTATCTATAGTGTTTCGCATGATTTAAATGCTAAATGCTAAATGGCACTAAATTTTGTATGTTAAGGGATCGTCTCCGAGATCGTTTAAAAGCATGTGATACGAATTTGAAACGATTTTAAAGTAATGTTTAATTTTTTGAAATCGTTTCAAATCGTATGGAAATCGTTTCACTATTTTGTAAATCGTTTCATTAAAAACTAAAATTGTTTCATAATCGTTTCATAATCGTTTCATAATCGTTTCAAGATTGTTTTATTATATTTACTTGACATCGTTTTACATACCATAATTCGTTTCAAAATCGTATCATTATGATCGTTTCAGTATATTTATTTTAGATCGTTTCAAAATCGTTTCAAGGTGTTTGTTATCCATTCTTTTTACATAAAAGAATAAAACAAATTATTAATCTAATAATGGTCTCTCAATAAAACCTACGCGCTGTCACGTAGGTAATTTCAACATCGTAAAAAATTGCGTATATAAAAAACATTATTTATATTATATAGATTTGCTTATTTTTTTAATTCATCTATTTTATTACTAAAGTTTTTTTCAATACGTATAGCTCCAATGACATCCAGAATGTTTCTTTTTATGTAAATCTAAGTTTTCTTGACATAAAAATGAACAAAATAATTATCACGGATTGTCTGTAACGACGACGCATGGAATAATTTTTCCAACGTTTGTAGAATTTTGTTATCTATTTATATCTCAGCAATCACAGTGTGCATAATAAAATGAATTGCAGCAATGTGTCTTATTAATTGTATTTTTTATTTTTTTTTTTACATTTTTGTGGCCACCTGTTGTTTAAAAGTAGCAAATATAAAAAAAGAAAAGAATATCATTCATTTTACTGATTTTAACAGCATTTATCAATTTAATACTGGGCACTAGGTTTTGAAGTACATGCCAATAACACCTAAAAATGGTACCTGTCATACTGCTCCATTACCAGAAGCAAATCATTTCAATATGCTCAATGTGATTGCAAAGATATAAATAGATTAGAATAACATTCAATACAAAAGAAAAATTTATCTCCAAAATCGTGTTTTAGAGAGAGTAAGGAAATCGTTATTGAGAGAAAAAATAAAGCACCTAAGTGAAGGTCATAAGTATTGAGTTTTTTTAGATTAAATTTTAAATGTGTGTTATGTCATTTGTTAAAGGAATACGGCGAATATGTATATGTTCTGTTCAGTAGCGTTTTTTTGATTTTATAATTTAAGCTTTATATATTTATAATCGTCTTTCGGAGAAATAAGTTAAAAAATAACTAAAACAATATAAGTTAAAGATAAAAAAGGGACGATTTCTCGTCATTTTAGAATGAAATACGGCAACTGTAAAGCTTCGCAGGGACGTTTTCTCGTCATTTTAGAATGAAATACGGCAACTGTAAAGCTTTGCAGGGACGTTTTCTCATCATTTTAGAATGATATACAGCAACTGTAAAGCTTCGCAGGGACGTTTTCTCGTCATTTTAGAATGGTATACAGCAACTTTAAAGCTGCGCAGGGCAGGGACGTTTTCTCATCATTTTAGAATGAAATACAGCAACTTCAGAGCTTCGCAGGGACGTTTTCTCGTCATTTTAGAATGAAGTACGGCAACTTTAAAGCTGCGCAGGGACTTTTTCTCGTCATTTTGGAATGAAATACGGCAACTTTAAAGCTTTGCAGGGACTTTTTCTCGTCATTTTGGAATGAAATACGGCAACTTTAAAGCTTTGCAGGGACGTTTTCTTGTCACATTCGATTAAAATACGGCAACTTTAAAGCATTATATATACGTTTTCCTGTTATTTTAGAATGAGTACGGCAACTTCTTAAAGAAAAGACAAGTTTATATTTCACAAGTTTACTTGATTTTTAATTAGTTAATTCATTTCAAAATTCGTTTCAATAACGTCATCCACCTTTAGCATCGTATTACATTTGATAATTTGACAATCGTATCAAATCGTTTCAAACTTTTTTTTTAAAATTGTTTCAAAATCGTTTCAGAATAGTTTCAAAATCGTTTCATTTTTCATAGTAAATTATATAATCCTTTCGTAAAAAAAATATGAAACATTTAATTCGTTTCATGATACGATTATGAAACAATGTAAAAAAAATAATGAAACGATTCCCATACGATGAGAATCGTTTCAATTCGTATAAAAAATGAAACGATCTCAGGGACAATCCCTAAGCGAGCTAAGAGCCATCATATTGGAGTAAAATTGAATATATAATGTTATATTTACAAAATTATATGCTTTAAATATCAAAATTAGCTACCCCAACCACTACCCCAAATATTATCCCAATTGGGTTACCCTGTGTTTTCAATTAACCAGTAGGAGATTATTGTCAAAAAGTACATTTTATTGCCGCTTGTTTTGGAAAAAAACAATAACAAGTTTTACATTTGGAAACTGGTGTGGAAAATTGACAAGATTTTTTACTTAGCTACAATTCATATATATAGATATAGCTAGCAAATTTTAATCGATTGAAGGAGTCAATTAAATTTCATTTCAATTGGTTTTGTGAAGGATAATTTCCTGTTTGTGTGTGTCTAGAGTAGAGCATTTGCTCTGTCTCTCAAAACTCCATTCTGTGCCATTTTAGGACAATTATAATTGAGTTCAAAAAATGAAATCTTCATTTCAGAGAGCAATTCTTTTTCTAAAGACTCCCGACTTTTGGAGACACTCTCCAAATTCTGAGACAAAATATCTCTGACTTTGGTGACAGTCTTCTGAAATGGACACAATCCATTTGCTGATAGGTAAAAACTTTTCTGTGGTGCCTGCCCTGCTTGTGTTTACTGCAGCTAGCTATAGCTACCATATTTTCGTAAATTTAACAGCATGTTGTAAAATTGTCAGAATAAGATCAAGGAAAGTTGATCTTCTAATGGTTAACATGTCTGTATACACCCACCTTTTTGCTAGTACATGGGTTTTTGTTAGTTCAATCCTAATGCATCTTCCTCTTTTCTTTTAACTCCTTGCAGCAGATGGCCTTAGGTTTAAAATATTTTGGTCAGTGTTGTTAGGTTCTCTCTGTCATGGAACAACTTCACAATTTCCCTTTTAAATTACTCTTTTAACATATCAATGGCTTTGTGGCTTCATATCATAGCATCTTGACTCCGTGGGTACTTGACTTAACATCATACATAAGATGAGTAAACAAATTCATTGTATTGATCCACGAAGCTGCCAGATCAGCTGTTTTCTTTAGTTAAAAGGTTAAAGAGGTTTTTCGAAAATCCATTCTCTGACAGAACACTTTAATAAAATAAAAATAGCCACTAAAAATTAATTGAACGATTGAAAAGTGAATGATAGAAGACTTACAATCTCAAAAAAAGATGCATCAGATAAAGCTATGTTTGAAAGACCTCCCATAATTGCAATTCACTCACCCATATTGAATCGCTTGCAAGTGGAATCAAACCCAGTCATCATTATCATTATCATCATTCTCATCTTAATGTCTGTTTTCTATGTTAGCATGGTTTGGACAGGGTATATTAATGACCCTCTTCCAATCTGATCTATAGATGTGTTAGATCTAAACTCAAATTCCTCTGCATCAGGTCTGTTCTTATTACCTCCTGCTAAGTCTTTCTTGGACTACCTCTGGGCTTTACTCCAGGAACTATCAAGTCTTTACACTTTCCTATCCAATTATCCTCCTCTATTCTTTCCAAGTGTCCCAACCAACTCAATCTTCTTATCTGGATAACATCTTTAATGCTACTGATACATAGCCTGCTTCTGCTCATCTGAACTGTTGCTGCAATGTGTAGGCAACACATGGATGAAGCATTGTGCTTTCTTTCGAGGTGCCTAGTAAGATAATTAATTATATTGATTATATAATTAATTATATTGATTATATATCTAGTACAGTCTTGTCCCCATTGGGACTATGGTCTCCATGCTGTTTATTTTAAAATCTCATATAAAAGGGATTTTTTTTAGTTCTGTGTTGTATCGTTAGTGTTATGTTGTTGATGGTTTCTGTGGTGTGTGGTTTTAAAAAGTGATTTAGTAAGTTTGTGAGTATTGTTCCTTTAATATTATTCCTTTAACACCACTGAACTTCTTATGTACCCAATGATTACAAGTCTGACAAAAAATTGAGTTACTACCAACCCCTTTTCCTGCAAACATTACATGGCCACTTTCCAACTACCAGGTCACACTTGGCTTCAATGCTATTAATCATGACTTTGCTGCATTCACTCGTGACCCTTACTGTTCTAGTACTTTCTTCCACTTCTCAAACTTTTCAACTGATTCTTTCATTGATTCCGCTATGCGAACCAAATCATCTGCATACAATAACTCCCATGGGCAACCTGTTCTGAACTCCGTTGACAGCTCTTCTATGACTAAAACAAACAACAGAGATGTATATACAATAACATTTACACTAAATTCATCACTAAGCGAATCGTTAATCCTGACCCGACTTCTAGCATTGCTGTACATAGACTGTACCATCTTAGCTAGCCACTCATGCACACCTAATTTTCTCATAGCCCACCAAATTTACGTTGCACTTTATCAAAAGCAGGCAAAATAAAAATTCTTTCTCTTTCCTAAATATTTTCCTGAAGCTGTCTGAGTAAAGAATATTGCATCTATAGTGTGAGAGTTATAACCACTAAGCTGCAGTGCCTGCAGTATATATAGGTGAAACAAAAAGAAAATTTAAGCAGCGAGTTCAACAACATTGCTCGCAGTGAGAAACGAAGATGTGAATCATTTGTCTACATATAGTTGTTTTGTTGGCATGTATTTGGTTATTATATGTTTACACAGTGTTTGAAAAAATCAAAGGATCAAAAAAGGCAATATTTTTATCCTCCTGGGAATATTATACTGTGTGTTTCTTCATAAATATAAACATTCTAAGACAAGTATATAAGTCATCTTTCAAACAGTTTAACACTATGTTTTTCTGTTCTGGGTGCCTGTCCTCAAAATCAGTATACTGAACTGACCTGGGTCAAACTGCCCTGGCTCAGCCCCTGTCAGTATAATTAGCCATTGGTACAGCAAATTAAAAGGTAGAGATCTTTACATTTAAATTATTTTAATTATGTATTGGTTAATATGTATGACACTAATACAGATTGTTGCAGCTAGCCATGTTAAAATTTTCTCAATTTCAAGAAAAATTAAGAAAATTAAGAAAAATTTGTGGGTTTCTTCCGAAGACTTCTGCATCTCCCAGCATCACCTAACAAGACAATATTTCATTTTTTTGTTGAGTTCTATATTTAATTATTATTATCTTCATCAGATAATGTTATATAGGGAATAAAAATTTAGATGTGACATCTTTTTTTGGTTTGGTTCTATTCAAATCAAATCATTTTTCAGAACTTTACTCCTGTATTTATTTGTTATAATCCCACTCCCAATGTGCTTAATGTGCTTAATGTGCGTAATGGAACATCTCTTTCTTCTACCTCTTCACTTAGTTCCACCACCCTCTTTCTCATCAAAAGAGCACCCTTATACTAAGAGCGAGAGATTAACGTTTTATTAACATAATGCCATCAAAATTTATGTGATATGTTACTAAATAGATTTGTTTTAGTTTCTACATTATTAAATCATGTTTGTGAATCTTCTAGATTGGCTACATTTAAGATAACTGTATTCATCAGGTTATGTCTGATCTAAAAACTGTCGAAGAAATCAAAGAAGCATTAAAAGCAAAAGCTGCAAAGAAAGGGTTGGAATTTTATCCTTTTTGTATTGGATGGTATAACGAACAAGTTAAAAATATATTTCATTTGCCATACTCTGAAAGCACTGTTGCATTTTGCATTATCAGTTCGCCATCTTTCTTTGAGAACGGATTTTTGCCATACTTAAACCATATTGACTGTAATGATGTAAAAGACCCTTTAGATCAATGCTTGTCGTCCACCTTAAACTGTTTGAAAGATTCATTGCAACATGATATTGATATAATTCATGACTATGATTTGCACCCAACAAGAAGGCCAAAAGTTTTGGTGCAAACAGCTGGCCATGTAGCAGGTGCTGCATATTATTATCAAAAAACTGATGTGTTAAATCAACCATGGGGCGAAAAAAAGATATACAGCGTTAGTATTCACCCAGAATATGGTGGCTGGTTTGCATTTCGTGGTATTATAATTTTTAAAGATGTTCTTTGTTCAAATATTTCAAAAGTATATCCCAGAGATTTTTTAAGTAATGAAGAAAAGATTCAAGTATTGGATGGTTATAATTTTCATTGGAAGGAGTGGACATTTCGTGATGTATCATCTCCTTCAGAAAGATATTCTGATGTTCAAAAAAGATATTTTCAAACCAAACCTGCTGATCGAATGAAGTTGATTAAGACTATGATAAATAGCAAATTATTTTAGATTATAAAAAAATTAACTATAAAGCTATTTATGCCATTTATTGTAGTAATTTTGTTATTCTTTTATATATTTATTAACATGTCAACCGGGATTTTTATATTTCATATACGCAGGACATAGTACGAGTTAATTATTTTTTAAAAACAAATGTCTGTAAATCAACTATGAAGCTATTGAAGGATGTGATATTAGCATTCACAGATAATTGATAGTTTGTTTGTTCTTTTAATGGTATTATAATATGTTGTCTTACTTTGTGAAGAGCTTTTTCCAAGATTTTAGAAGCTGCAAAGAAAAGATATATATTGGATGTTTATGGTTTTTAATAAAAATTTTCATCTCTAGTGGAAGAATATTTGAATGTTCGTAAAAGGTATTTTCAATTGAAACCTGTAGATCGAATGGAGTTGACCATGATAAATAACAAGTAGTTACAAAAAAGGAAATTATTTAGCATATAAGTATTTATTTATTGTGTGTCTCAGGCCTGGTTATGCCTCCCAGTCCTCCTACTATAATGTTTGGCTGCACAATCAACCTTGTCAAATTAGATACACCATGGCAAATTTCCTATTTTATTTAATGTCCAGTCGCATAAAAATAATATGTTCCTAGAGCAAGCTATATGAGCAGTGAACTTTAAACACTACCGTTATCAAATAATGATAAATTGTTGTGAAGCATTAACTAGAAGAGCAACAAAATAGTACACAACAAAAATAAACAATAGTCACTAGTAGTAATTTACCATTACTTTTCTATACTAAAAATGCTAAAAAGTGAAATTATAAAGCCTAATATCATGCATCTAAGAAAATTTAGGTGCAGGATATTGATATAGCTGATTTTAGGTGTGTTTTGCACCGCACATCAGAGAAAAAACTCATGACCCGGCCTGTGTCTTGTAGTCATACTTTATGCACAAACAAAAGGAAAAATAATATGCTAGGTATTTCAATTATATGTCTTTCTTGTACGTTCTTATACTTTTGTAATATTTATTTTTCAGGATATTAAATTTTTATTTTTTATTTATATATCTTATGTAACTTTTTGTGACAAAAAATTACTTGAAAACTTGTTAACAGTTTTTTGGGGCAAATCAATAATGGTGTATTAACGTCAAAACATTTTACCTGAGCAGCCTTGGCAGTTTGTTGCTGATGTAAAATAAAAAGACAACAGCAATTGCAATGTCATTTTCTAGTTGCTGAAACTAATCTCGAAGGCTGACCTACATGCAGTTATAATTGTTGTTTTTAATTTTTTTCTATGCAATCTCTTTACTTAAAAACGTAATTCAAAGACTTTTAATGAAGCAAAGTTTGAATTTTTCATCTTTTGTATCTAACTATGTATAAGCCTACTTACTTGTGAAATTAGAAGTAGGAAGGTAACCATTTAACAAGCCACCCTATTTCATTATATACCTATTATGCCTATAAGCCCACTCAATAAAGAAACTTAGGTGAGGGATTACACACAGTCTGAAGTACTATATTGAAAAATGTTGATTATGATTTGTATTTTTAACCATTGTTCTTTTTTTTAGTATTCATTCTCAGTTTCAAAAATATCGTAAAATGCAAAATGTCATTACAACTATTACAAACTTTAGATGCACATCAAGAACGTGTCTGGTGTGTAGATTGGAACCCAAAAGGTACCTTACTTGCAAGTTGTGGTGGTGATAGATGTATAAAAATTTGGGCCAAGGAAGGAGAAAAGTGGGTCTGTAAGTCTACATTGTCAGATCAGCATAATCGTACTGTTCGATCAATATCTTGGTCTCCTTGTGGTAATTTTATAGCAGCAGCAAGTTTTGATTCTACAATTTCTATTTGGGACCGCCGAGAAGGTGAGTTTGAATGCATTGCCACACTGGAGGGTCATGAGAACGAAGTAAAATATGTTGCATGGAGTATATCAGGGTCATACTTAGCAAGCTGCAGTCGTGATAAAAGCGTTTGGGTGTGGGAAGTGGATGATGATGATTTTGAATGTGCCAGCGTTATGAATAAACATACTCAAGATGTGAAAAAAGTAAAATGGCATCCACATGTTGATGTGTTGGCTTCGTGTAGTTATGATGACACTATAAATGTTTACAAAGAGGATGATGATGATTGGACGTGTTATGATACATTAACTGGTCACACATCGACTATTTGGTCTATTTCTTTTGATAAAACAGGTGACCGCATCATATCTGCGTCAGATGACCACAATTTAAAAATATGGCAATGCTATCATCCAAATAATCCAGATGGGATTACCACTACAGGCAATGATCCAACATGGAAATGTGTCTGCACATTGTCTGGATACCACACTAGGCCTGTGTATGATGTTGACTGGTGTCATCAGTCAGGTCTTATTGCATCTGCTGGTGGTGATGATTCTATTAAGATATTCAAGGAGGACTTGGAGTTAAGTAGTAAGAACGAACAATGTTATAAAATGGTAGTTAGCTTAGATCAAGCTCATATACAAGATGTAAACTGTGTGAAGTGGAATCCAATAGATTCCTCTTTGTTAGTTTCTTGTTCTGACGATATGAATGTAAAAATTTGGAAGTTCAAAAATGATGATTTATGAAATAGATGTTTTTTTTTCTTTTTTGACTGTTTTCTTTTCTTTTTTACCTGAATTTTTAGAATGTAGCAATAACTTTAAGGTAAGGAGAGCTTTTTTCTTGCATTAGATCAACTTTTTATAAGGATTTAAAGCTGACAATGACAAATCAGAAAAAGCCATGATATCTTTTTATACAGTTTCTAAATAATCAGAACATTATGTAACCTTCACATACTGTTCTGTATTTTTCAACATAACATAAATTGTGGAGATTTTTTTTAAAAAGATTATTTTTTCAAAAGTAGTCAAATTCTTTAGACCAATGTAAAAACTTCTGCTGCTGGTCTTTATTTCTATTCTTGAAATATACATGTTTTTTTAGCATCTCTTAACTTGCACCAGTCACAAAGGCATATAAATATTTTTAAAAGCAATGATATAAAGTTAATCTTAAATACAATTGTTTTCATTTTTTTTTATAGGTTAAGCCGTTAAATCTAAAAATGCTTATAAATTTTTTGCTTTTAAGCAAACATGTTTCAGCACTGTAATTTGAGTCGTTGTGACACTCAGGTGGAGAGCAGTGTGGGCAGATAAGGAGTGCACAGAACAAATCTTTTTCTTCATAATTTCTGCTTTCTTTAATTTTAGATGTAAACACAAAATTATGTCACTGTCAACAATCAGCTGCAGATGTTTTTCTGGAGCAAGAAATCCAATTCTGTCTTTAAATATTTTACGAATCAAGTCTTCACTAATGCGAAATACTGTACGCTGTGCTGGTGGTAAATCTAAAAGTGAGTGGAAAGATGGAGCAGTTGTTTATACGTCGTCAAAAGCAGCAAAACATAGAGTTGATGAAACATTTGGTTATGATCCGAATCGAAAAAAATCAGCAAAACCTCTTCTAGTGGGAACTGCGTGTTTTTGTGTTCTAATGTACTTCATGTTCTTTTACAAAGGTGCTAAAAATGATGTCTTCCAAAATGATGCTCAAAGTGGGAAGACAAGAACTTGGGATAGCAGTGATAGTATGAGACCTTTGCTTCCTAAAGACTAGTCTTCAATTTTTGTTGTTGTTGTTAAAAAAGGTCGACGTCTACTCTGTCAGGAAAGTCAGGATTTCCAGAAGTTTTTAAATATATAATATTGACAAAATGTTGGCAATATTTATTTGCAATTCCTTTGGTATGTCAGGAATTCTCAGGTTAAATAGTCAACAGAATTATTTTTAAAATCTTGGTAACGTTTTCAAATCTATTGAGATTTCAGATCTATCAAAGATTAATTTTATTTATTACAGCTTGTTTTTCAACATGCTTGTAATTAAATCTGCATATCTAGGGAAACCCAAGGTTGCAGTAAGTATGAAGTTTTAGTACAAAATACCTGCAATAAAAGAGAAATTTCAGTGAAAGACTGTCAGCAAAATGTCAGCGAAATAAGGAGTTATATAACATTGGCCACTTGTGATGATTTTCTTAACAGTTTCTCCTTTGATAGCGCTTTCTTAACTGTTAACCCTTTATATTTTTTTCAAATTCTTCAGGGTGAATAAAAATCGATCAGTTCATAATAAGTTAAAATATTTTTTCAGTGGTTTCCAAGAGTTCAGTATGGAATATTGTAATTATATTTTAAAATCTAAGGATAAAAAAGATAGGTTAAAAAAATTGAAGACAGAAATATTTGTTGTTGTTGTTGTTGTTGCTATTGTTGTTGCTAGCTAAGTTACAATATATGCTTGGATTTGACTAGGGCAGTATGTATCAATTTTGCTTAACAAAGTGATTTTTAGAGAATTACTTTAAAATTTCTCTATTTTCAGTGGAAGTGCTACCACAGACGTTTCTAAGGTTTTGTGTAAACATAGCTTTTCCTGTGTTCTATCAGAGTTCTTCAATTTTTCCTTATTTCCCATTTAAAATTTGTTATCAATCTTATATTTAAGTCTCTAGTTAGTGTGTTATTAGCATTCGCATAAAAAAGTGGTTTGATGGAAAAATACGTTTGTCTGAATAGGCATGTATTGCAGATAAAAATTATTCTAAGCTGTTGCTTTTTGTTTCATTTCGAATATCTTGCATCAACATAAAAATTACTTTGCTTGTGTCTATTATTTAAATCCATGATGAGAATTGATGCTATTTAGTTAATATTGACTCTTTCATCTAGGTAACAACAAATATAAGATGGTTTTGCAAAGATTAAAAACAAGTTGCAAATTGATCAGTGTGAGCATTGGTATCATGTCTTCGTATCTAACGTACCAGTATCAACGTACACTTGGTGCGGATATGGAAACTGTTGTTAATAAAAACATTTCGGACGTGCAGCAATGGTTTCAGTGGAAATCAAAAAAAGCATACGAACTTACCGAAGAGTACTTGATACAATACTGTCGCCAGTTCTCCGCCTCTTCTGTGTTTCACCAAATGGAAATAACGTCTTTTCTGATTTACCTTGCCAACAGTAAATCCATGTTTATACACCAACTTGGTGTGAAACTTTTATCCACAGTTCAATTCCCCGACAATGCAGTCTTGGAGGATTACATAAAGAAATGTGATTACACAACTTTGATTGGTTTAGCACGAAGTAAAGATATCCAATCAAATTGGTTTCCAGATGGCACCTTCGATGACACGATATCATATGTCACCACGGACGAAACGGAGTTGGAAATAAAGAAGAATGTGGAAGATGTTTTGAACAACATCAGAGCATTTGTGCCAAGCGAACACGAGGATTGTTCTTCTTGGCTTTATGAACAGTTGGTCTTCCAAAAGCTTCCCGATGACCCCTTCCCCAATGCCATGGTGGACCTTTGCACTGAAAGAGATACCCTTGATTTATCTAAACCGGAACAGCCTTGCCCCTTTCGAAAGAACATTCGAACGTATTTGGAGATCCTTCGCGGATATTCTAACAACGAGCTGGTAGCTTCTAATCCGTTACTCTCACTTCGAATATTACGCATTGTGAGGGAGATCATTTTTAGATTTGAAGAACACAACGATGTTTTACTAGCTTGTGGTAATATTATCGCGAATTTAGCTTGTCATGAGAATAATCGTATCGCAATAGTAGACGTTGGCTTGTTACCTGTGTTGATGAAGTGGAAAAAAAGCAATGTTTTGTTTTTGAAAATAGTTGCAAACCGGATCCTTTACAACCTTGATGCATTATTTCACAGTTACCAGCTTTCTCCTGACGGTATATACGTTCTTAATCCCGACTCTCGAGCCGATCAAGCTCCCAACGTTGATGTTATATTTGTTCACGGAATACACGGTAATACGTTTTATACGTGGCGACAAAGTGACTCATGCAAAGAGGAGAAATACACATATTGTTGGCCAAAAGAATGGTTATGCGTTGACTGTCCAAAAGCGCGTGTTATCTGCGTGCAATACGAGTCGTATATATCTGATTGGCTGCTGTCCTGTCCAATCGGAAAAGATAAATATTCCTTGGATGTGCAAGCAGAAAATATAAAAAGAAATCTAAAAAAGTGCGGCGTGGGTGATAAACCTATTGTTTGGGTGGCACACTCAATGGGTGGGCTTATTGTGGAGAAGCTGTTGCTATCAGAGAGTGGGCTCACGAAAAATCAATGTGAGAACATTCTGTCTTTAACGGAAGGGATTATTTTCTACTCTGTCCCCCATCTTGGATCACCAATCGCAACCAAATCCGAAAAAGCAAGGTATATTTTATTTCCATCCGTCGAAGTACACGAGCTAAGTGGACACAGCACAAAATTGAAAGAATTGCATTCCAATTTTGACTGTCTTCGGGAAAAGTTCAATATTAAATGTGTAGACTTTGGCGAAACACTTCCGTTGATCTTGCCTGTGGTGAAAATGAAAACAATGGTTGTTCCAGAAAGTTCGTCCAATGTCGGCTATGGTCGATACATTCCTATTGACGCTAATCATTCGCAAGTGTGCAAGCCAGCATCTAAGAACGATCCAAGATATACGGAAGTCGTTACCATGGTAAAGAATGCTGTAAAAAGTAACGAAACTGTTACGAAAGGAGACCACTGATTGGTTATTTGTTTTTGTTGTTGTTTTTTTGGTTTTACGACTAACAGTTACTTTTAATTCGCGCTGCCCATAACGACGGAAATAGTTAAAGAGCGCCGGGCGCTAAATAAATGAAACATTTTTTGGTTTTACTACGCGAAATCTCTAGGATGTTAATAGCAGGAAAGAAATTTGTTAATGATGTCACTTTTGTTGTTAGTTAAACTTTGTTTTGTTGTGTGGTCTTCGCAGTTAAGTCTTCTTATCTTGTTAAACGCATGTACATACATACTTTTTTATAAGCAACACAAAATTTTGGCAAATGCTTGATTTTGCTTAAGTTTGTGTATTTTAATGGCTGGACTGTTGCTAACATGTTGCTTGTTGACTATTTACTCGGAAAGACCGAATTTACTTGTTTGATTACTCGGATAATGTGGTCCACCAATCAAAATCAGACTTTTAATCACATTTGTCGCCGTATGAAACTTGAATGAATTTTAACACAAGAAAAGTCTCCAAAAAAATACATAAAAAGCGTGTGTTCACGTGAACACAGATATACAGGACATTGCTACATACGTTTTGTTTTTTGTTTTTTTGAACAAAGAAAAATAGAAAAAAATTGCGAAATTAAAAATCGAAAGGAATTGTGTTAACATTGTTTCGCTTTATTATTACTACCTTTATTTTCAATGAAAAACTAAAACTTGGGACAGACGAACAATTTAGTCGGTAGCTAGTTAAATCACAAATGAACGTCGGTGCGAAATAAGATGATTCTATCATATTCGATGAAATACCCTCCAAATTTGGTATTTTGTAAAAAATTGTCCCATTGGATTCATGCATTATTTTATGTTAATATATATGAAGATATTTTGTTTTATAATGAACAGGATAAACTAAACTGTGTTGTACTCACCAGTCATGAAGGGTGTTTTCGAGAACTTTGAAATAGTACCAAATAACATTTTACGAAAAGAGGCTGACTTCTGATCTATCACATTACAACATGGCCATCTTGTAAATAAGTAAAAATATTAGCTGTGCATACTGTGATACAATTTTAGTTTTGCCTTCTTTAATCCCAGAAATTTTTTACTCTTATTGCGAAAATTTGATCATTTCCGTTTCCGAGAGTTTATTCAGTAAAACTTTAGAAATCGTTCATTGACGAAAGTTATGCACTAAAATTTTGTTTAAGAATTCCGCGTTTTAAATGCCTTCACATCGACAAATTATATTTTTTTGTGAAAAATAAAGCAATGATACTTAAACGTTCGCATCCTAAAAATTAATTTTCCCTTTTCTGCCATTAACAATATGAACTACTTTGTCTTCTATATAAATCAGAAAAGCCGCGAAATCTCTTAAAACTTTTTAACTTCAGATCTCGCGATTAATTTGTGGATTCAGGAAAGTTTATCTAAAAAAACCTCGCAAGTTTAAGGACTCTGATTAAATTACTCAGAATTTTACATTTGTATTATAGAGATTGTATATATTCATTTTTATATTATTTATCCAAATATGTTGATTAATTTATGGTGCGTCGTATACTAATGTTTATAAAATTACAATTACGATTTGTAAGAGAAAAACTTCTTTAACTGAATCTGTTTTGTAACCTTTAATATCTGATTGGTTAAAAAATGTATTGTTCTTAATTTTTGGGCTTGGCGATTCGTTTTTAGGCTCTGTATATCTTTTGTTAAGATAGTGTACATAAATCTTGGCACAAATACCTAAATACCACTTGAATTAAATTAGCACTATTAAATTTTCCATTGTACGTGAATGCCAATTACTTTCTTATAGTTTTTTCCCCTGTATATTTTCAGCCAAGAAGAAGAAAATTACTTATTGAGTTATTTAAAGAGAGAAGGGCCATATACAACCCCATGTGGCAAATGGGGGTGGGGTCCTGAAAAATTTGCATTTCGAGAACATCAATTTTTTCGAGCAGTAAATTTCGCGGAATGTATATAGTTAATTATACAGTGGACTCTCCATAACTCGAACTCTCACGGGGAATCAGAAATCGTTCGAGTTATGGAGCGTTCGAGTAATGGAGAGTTTGGAAATTTTGCTAAGTACCACAGACGCCATTTTATTCATGAGAACGAGAACTTCAAAACAAGAATATTTGTAAACACACCACTTGACATTCGAACGGCGCGTTCTTAAGGAGATTTTCGAGTTATGGAGATTCGACTAGTAGAGAGTTGATTATGAGAGTTTATTAGGAAATTTTCACGGTGCCTACGAATTCGTTCGAGTTAAGGAGCGGTTCGAGTTAGAGGGTTTCGAGTTATGGAGAGTCCACTGTAAACGGAGATCGATTTTTTTTGTGCATTTGACATTTGACATAAAAAGATTTTATCATAAGGTTCAAATAATTTTTGTTGGAAAAAATTCTTTACCGTTAATCGTCACGAATAGACTTTTCTAAAATATTCTCAAGCACACAATTTAGTCAAGAATTTGTTCAATATGTTCTTAAGCCAGCGAAGCTTCGCTTTAGAAATAAGGCGCCCTAAAACACTTTTTGTATAACCGAGACAAAATGTTCTTCCTTTTTGTATAACCGAGACAATGTTCTACATGACACAATCGACCAAACGTAAACAATGAACACAAAAAGCTATTCTGATAACGAAATGTATGAAATGATTACGCTCGTAAAAATTTCAAACGTTCATGAATTTCCTTTCCTTGGCTCCAATCATTCTACGTTGATTGTATCACAGCATCGTTCTTAATTATAAGTTGTGTTAATAAGTACTTCGTTTGTAATGAACAGAAGTCGATAATCATAACTGACCTTGAAGTTATCTCGAAATTTAAAAGTTGGTGGAGCATGTAAATGAATATATGTATGTGATTATTGTGAATCGAAGAAGTCCCCCCCTTAGCGACAACCAGGAAATAAGCAAGTTATTTTTTCACATCAAATTTTCTTAGGCCGTCCCGTAATTCGAAAAAACAGGGCTCCTGAGCCGTATAATGTCGCTAATCTCGTTCTCAAGATGAGGTTCTCATGTTGCATATGTTTTATTTTCACACGACCATTTGGAAACGTCCAAAAGCAGGACATTTTTTCTTATTTCTCATTCTCAGACATTTTTTCTTATCCATTCTGTTAGGAATTGAGAAAATGAGGGAAATTTAAAAGAAAAAACTAGTGCAACCAATGATGCTGCTCTTTGTTGTGCCATAACCAAGATCTTTGTTGTGCCATAACCAAGCTCTTTGTTGTGCCATAACCAAGCTCTTTGTTGTGCCATAACCAAGCTCTTTGTTGTGCCATAACCAAATTCCTTTTGACATCTTCGGATTTAATTTGACACCCTCCCCTCCTTTCATCCAATTAAGTTCCAATTCTTTATCATAATTAGAAATTAGCATTGAGCCTAGTTGTTGCTATTACATAAATTTAGAAAAATTGCATGTTACTGCATATATTTCCATCTAAACCAGTAAATAAAGGTATATTTTATTTTGAAGCGTAATTATCCTTTATGTAGGACATTTTTGGATTCGTCGTAGAAAAGGGCATTGGGAGTTAGTTAGGTTCTTTCTAGTAACATATCCCATTTATCAAAATTTCACCTTATCCTTACTCTCCGTGTTTTACACGCTTCTTCTTGTTCTATAATTGTATAACAATTACATCTGACATGCAGACATGAAAAGTAATTAATTTGAAACAGGTATGCCAAAAATAAACTTCCACGTCAATACAACAACAACAACAACAACAACCCCAGATGACTAACTCGCAAATGAATCCGATTTTGAAACACATAAATCGGTTTGCAACACAACAACAACAATTGGTTCTTGGTTACCACTAAAAAATTATTTTTATGTTAATGTGACAAAACATTATCCCGACAATAATCCAGTGATTTTCGTTCTCTTTACGACAAGATAAGGATCCCGCCTAAGAGGGTTCGTGTTACATATTTTTCATATGAATGTGGCATCAGTCAAACTGCTTTCGTCCCGTCCCCGCGTTCCGGATACCATCCCGTTCTGCCTCAACAGTCCTAAATCAGTTAACGTCACAAACATGTACTTGCGTCACAAATTGATGCTAGGTAACTAGAGACTTAGGAGGGAGAATAGATAATCCATCTTTTAATCAGATAAGATTTACAAGATTATGAATTGAAGATTTTTTAGCTCATTTGATTAAAGTTTTTACTGAGATGTATACACACGAACATCCTTAACAAAAAAACTCACACACGGGCTGGGCTTGCAGACACACCCTTTTGTGTGATATAAACAAATGCAATGTTGTAACGTACACTTTAATTTAGCTACCTCTTTGTACGTTTTATGTAGAAGGAATTTGCGACAAAAATTAAAATGTGAGCCTGCAGGTCTGAAAGATAAGCACATTCCTAATGTAAAAGTTAAGTATGCGACCTAATAATGATAAGATAATGAAGCTAATGCAATTACACGCGTATTTGCCTCTCTTACCCAAATTTGTGCCTTGCTTACTAATTCAGTTGGAATGGTGTTTTGTTTATTATTTTTGTCCTATATATGTACTGAAAAAAAATAATATTCACGTTTTTAGCGTGGGATTATCATTTGTGACAACTGACTGCTGACATAACTTTCTCATGTTTTTTGCTCAATGCATGATAAAGAGCATTCAAAATGGCTGAAATTGATAAATATATTCTCAATAAAAGACTTAAAAAGATCCTTATATTCTCTATATCCATTAATCTGATTCAAATTCTTTGAAAAGATTTTCTTTTGCTGCAGATTAAAATTGGCATCTGTATATTTTGCAACATCGTGCCCAGTCCTTCTACACGCAACAACTATGTAGTGTAATCAAGGCATGGGAGGGAAAAGGGTTTTGGCGAATGTTGACTCCCTATACCTGCATTGGAATAAATAGATCGAAAACTAGGTTTATTCAGTCACGTGAACAATTAAAAAAAACAGCTTTATATGTATCCAAATATTCTCAAACATCAGGTCTTAAAAATTAGAATTTTGTACAAGTAATATATACAGGCGCTTAAAAAATCTCTTTTGTTTTAATTATAAATTCGATAGCATCTCATGTGTGCTTTTTATAAATTGTTCCTAACTTTATCCTACTAAAATAAAACGTGTCATATATCGTGCACATGAAAAATAAAAATATTTGTTTACGACTATTCCTTTCAGATATTTTGAAGTTTAGATGAATCAGCAGTATTTTATTATGTTCGTGTGCCGGTTGTAGAATGCTATCGTGTGTAGAAAAATAAAAAAAACAAAAAAAATTCTGTTTAAAAAACACAAAGGAAGTGAACGCTAGAAATATGTTAGTAACTGCACGAAACAAGTTTGAAAGAAGGCTGCTGTTGTAAAATAAAACATAAACTTGAAACTACACGCGAACGCTCGATAGATGATCAAACAAAAAAAAACTACGTATTAACAAGTGAATTAAAAAAACTAAGAAAATATTATAAAACTGAATGTGCAGCCGGCGTATAGCCCTGCATATTTGCTGCTTGACTAAGCAAGTCCATACTTGGAAAAGAAAACGGAGTAGGTCCTCCGCTAGAAGTCATTGGGTGAAACCACATGTTATCGTATATTGAAGACGTTAAAGGATGGCTAGGAGGATAACCACTAGACGTTGTTGTAGTTGGAGATATCGTACTTGGTGACTTTAAGTTTTCCCATGCAGTTGGAAATGAAACACGGTTTCCTGTTGTGTACGGTGAATGGATTGCTGACGTGATTGGAATTGACCCGCCATGAGCTTTGACAATTTTCTTAAACTTGGAACGTTTGTTTTGAAACCAAATTTTTACTTGAGTTTGAGTTAAACCAAGTTCACCTAAAAAACAAAAAAAAGCATTTAAGATTAACAGTAAAGAAAATCATAACGTTTTTTTAAACTTGTGTGAAGGGACATATATACAAAAAAGAGAAATTCTTACCAGCAAGCTCTGCTCTCTCTGGAAGAGCTAGGTATTGCGTTCTTTCGAATCGTTTATTGAGCAGACGCAACTGGTAACTGCTGTATATCGTTCTAGGTTTACGTGACTTTCGATTATTTGCGAGAGATTTCGATTTGCTGTTGTTATTTTCGTCGGATTTTAAATCGTCATCGTCATCTTCTATATTTGTCATCGCCGACTCTTCTAAAATTAAAGCACAACAAGTTTTACTTTTTTTTGCATCATAGAAACAAAACAACAAAATATTTTACAAATTTCATTCCTCTTGGTAAATCAAAAACATAGCACAATAGTAATCTCGGCATCGTTTGAACAGAATTTTTTTAACACTTTTTTATTTCTTATGGGACAAGCCAATTAACAGTAAGTTTGAACTTAATAATTATCTTTCGATAATTACTCTTGTAGGAAAACCCTAAGTTCACATTGCTCCATCCATGAAACAATGCAAAAAATGTTCATTTGTCTGCAAGCACAAAATTATTATCTTTAAAAATACCAGCCTATAATGGACACGTAGGTACACGTTTGTTTTCCTATCGTTTCCTATCGTGAAATATCATTTTATTTATTCAATTGAATTTGTACAAATCACACAATTAAAAGATATTTTTCTTAAGATATTTTTCTTACCTCCTTCGCTTTTTAACCTAAATCCACCAATTCTTTCATCATCTGCTTTGATTGGAGAAACTGGTCGTAAATACGGTAACTGCGGTAACTGAGGTATAGCGTTAAACGGCAAATTTAATCCAGCCGAAAACGCATCCGTGTATTTTCCTTCGAAACCTCCAAACCGTGGTATCTTCATTGCTGGTGATGGAAACCCACGCGACGGAATGGCGTCAGTTTTTATCGTCATCGCACCGCTTGATATCGCATCTGACGCAGTTGTTGCTGTACTAACAACCATATTTATAAATAAATGTTCTCAATGCACGAAATAATTGTTTCAGTTATAATAATAAACTTTCAAACTTATTTCTCTTTCTGATGATATGAACTTAACAATGTGACCTTTCTGTGATTCTACCATGTATAAACTGAAGTTATGTTCTCCGTAGAGTTGTTGATTAGTTTTTAAATACCTCTCCTAATTTGCATAACAATGGCTTATTTAAATCTATAGTTAATTGACTTTCACTAATTATTCTTGCGTCCACGTAAAGATGTATTGATTAAAAAACAAAGACGTTAGTGAAAAGCTTACGCAAGTAACACAAAATTGCTCATGTTTGATGTTTTTTTTAATCTTTTGTACATTTTAAAAAGTAATTTTAAGAAGTAAAATAAATTAAATGATATTTTTCTATCTGTTTTCTGTATCATTTCAAAAAAAATGATGATTCAGTAATTTCGATGCGTTGTCTTTGAGCAGTTTGTTTATAAAAAAAGTTTGTCTTTATAAAGGAAGTATTTTTGTCATCCGTGACTTTACGCAAAAAAATAGAATTCCTAAATTCATGCATTTTTTAGGTGTATCTACAAGATGAAAAGCGAAAACTATGTCTAAATTTGAAATCGTTTTAGAAACACCACCCCACCCTTCCTCCCTTTTTTTAGGTTTTTATGACGGAAGTATCTCCATCTCCATTAACTATAGGTTTTTCTGTCATTTATTTTCCAAATATTTAAAATATTTATAATTGTAATTACAATGTCTGGAATTTAATTTGGGCGTAAATGGCGCTCAAATTCGTGGCTGTGTTAATGTTGTCCGTCTGTGACCACGCCGAAATCATCCCCTGTGAGAGAGTAACATTATCACTTGGTAATATTCCCAGTACTTTGATTTTTGTGTATAAGTTAAATTCCAATAATATTTTGTTGCCACGCTCCAAATTTTTACCAGATTTCTTGGAGAAAAGAAATGTTTGTATATGACCAAGGATACGACGAAAATAATTAAACAATATTTTTACTTGTTGCTCTAGCTACCATTTTGTTTGTTGTTAACATCTTACATGCATATCTTTACAAAACCTTTTAACCTATTGCTAATGAGCTTAGATGATTTGCATAAATATATGATGCAAACATAGCAGAACTTTTATCTGAACTCCAGTCATTTATTGATTTTATTTATTTAAAACGAATATTTTTACAGGATAGCCATTCAAAAGCTATATATATATACATATATATAAAGTTTCTGTTCTTCCATGGGTCCTGTATTCATAAGAACACTACAAGAAATAAGCAGGAAATAGTGGGGTGCGTAGCCAATGGGGATAGGGCAAGGAGCGCCTCCCCTCACAAAAAAAACAAATACGAAAAAGGTCCACTGAAGACTGAATATTGTTGCTTCATACGCAATTTATTGGTATAGTTTCGTCTCCAACGATGAAATTTTATTCTGCAGGGCTAGTTCAAAATTTGGATTGCATTTATAGGGACCTGGAGGGAGTAACCAACAAAACACAAACCAATTCGCACTGCCTTGTAGTTACCTGAAATGTTTGCTAGAAAAAGACTCAGCTACTAAATTCTACACGAGGAAGGTATACTAGCATTGTCGCCTGCCTTCTCTTCCCTGACGCAGCCTCACGTCGAATAAAGTCTTCTTATATCATCAGCTGGGAAAACGGAAACAATTTCTCCTACCCTAAATAAAAGTATACTAAGGAGTAAGATAGCTTTAGCATAATGGGTACGCTCTGTGTTAGGAGTACCCACAAAAGCGAAGAGGGAAGCGTGTTTGCACTGTAGTATGCTATTTCTAATAACTTAAAAGTTAGATTAGCAGGTATTATAATAATTAAAAGATAGAGGAGAAAAATAATTATATATATTAATATAGCGGATGTGAGGAGAGGCAGATTAAGCAATTTGTACCTATATTTATTGAAAGTGGTGTTATTAAAAATAATTTGCTAAATGTTAAAATATCAAACCATGATCAAACTTATAATTGGGTCATAATTTAAAGTTGCATAAAATGACTGTCTGAAATTAAATTATCAATTGGTTACTGATAATGAAAGGGAAATCTTCACATTAGTACGCAGACCCCTATATCCGGTGCAAAGTATTTTGAAAATCGGACGTATTCTTGGAAACACAAGTGAAAGTGAATAAAAAACAAGAATCGCCTTCTTTAAAATACAGTCTGTGACGTTACCATATTAAATATATTTTTATATTATAATATTTCTATTAATAAAATCTAATAATCCCAGTTTTTTTATTCTTTCTAATTGTATTTTTTATTTTTGTTGTTATTGTTGTTGTTTATTGTTAGCGATGTCAATCAAATCAACTCTATATTAAAAAACAGGATGTACAAATTTGAATTCACATTAACCATGTCTGCGAAAACGGGTTTTCCAAAGAGCTTAGGGCTGTACTAATGCTTTGGAATTAATTAGGTATATCCGATTTTATGGACGATAAAATTATATACTTTTATGTGGCTTTTAAAGCTGGTTGAACGTCGTTCGTTTAAAATGACCCTTATCGAGCATATTATCTTTAACACTTCGTACATACTATCAACACGTCCGTTACATTGATAAATAATAAACATTAGTTATAATAATAAATATTAAAATAGTTTTATAATAAAAATACATTAAAATTGTGGAAATAGCTTAAATTTTTTTGACGGGTAGAGCCAGTACACTCTTGTTGCTCGTAAAAAGTTTATAACGGCGATAACAGTCCCAAGCAGTGAGGCGTAGTATTGTAAAATGAGAATAAAATTAAAGGCTCAACTTTTCCGTAGTGTAAAAGTGGTAATCTTGTGTTGTTTACATCCTTGTGATTTCTAAAAACACTTGCGTTTTGGGTTGCGTACGACCCCGACCCTAGAACCTTTTTTCTGCCGTCACCGTTCCAAGATCGAACACCAAATGTTTTATAGCTAAACGCAAAAAAAAATTTACACGAATTTCAATTTGTTTTGACAAATATGAAATTTAATTCGGTGAAATCAATAACTTATAGTGAATTGACTTCTTAAAGTTACGTTTGCATTCGTTGGTTTGTTGATCATCAATCAAATTTTAATAATTATTGCAAGAGAACCAAGACTACTCCTTAGCATGTTTCATGTCTGCATCAATCAATTTTTAATCACTGTTTACAAACAAACTATCACAGCCCCAGGTATTAATTACTCGCGCTATAAATCCGAAAATCAACAACTTGTATTTTTATATAAAAAAACAAATTATGTGTAATCTTTTTCTAATTAGAAAGACCTACTACAACATAAATTCTCCTGTAATTTTGTTTCGTTGCTATTACTGAGGCTGCATGAGAGATAACAAAAACTTTATTTAAATTAAAATTGTTTTGAGGATTCTGTATACATATATTTTCATTAAAAGGTTGCATGTAGTTTTTTATGCTAGTAAGTATGAGTTTATTTATCAGCTACCATTATGGATTTTTGTTTACATATAAATTGCGCGCGCTTTACAGTTTAGTTTGGTTGTTGCCTTTTTTTGTTGTTGTTGTTGTTGTTGTTGTTATTGCTGTAGCTATTTTAAACTGAAGTAAAAATTGTTAAAAGTTGACCTTGACCGCGTGTCTCGAACAATATAAGTTCTGTGAGGTATTTAGGAATGAGATCATCGGAATTTAAGCAATATCTCGTGGGTTTACAATAGTATTGCTGCGGGAAAAAAACAAAATAAGTAAGCACATTTAAATGTTAACAAAAATGAATGAAATCTTTTTCTCTTAAGGTTTACATCGTCATCACACGTTTCACGCATGCGTCACGCACGTTATCATAATTTTTTATCAGCCTATAAGGGAAATAAGATACGATATGCACGTATGTTCATTCTTAAAGCGTGGGTTACATACGCAGAAAGAATTCTCTTACGTGTTTTGCTATGTTAATAGGAAAAGTTGGGTTAGAAATTCCTTATATAAACCTCCAAGTTCCTTTTAGCGTAAGCTGGGGTAATTGTTTTTTTTCATCAAAGTTACAAAACAGATTTGTTTATTCATAACGGTGCTTTCAGTGCGCAGCACGTTCGTAAGAATTATGACTGGCGCCTTATTTATTTATCGTTGGATTTATTTATTTATTGATTTTTTTTGAAATTTTAAAATTGAAACAATTTAGCTATCATTTTACAACAAGGTGTGTTTCAAAATAATGTAAGTTTAGAACGAATTTAATTCCACCTAATCTTATTTTGTTCCTGACAATAACACTTGTTTTGCTAAAAATAAATTAAACGTTTTCTCAGCAAAGCTTTTGTAGTTTAAATATTCACAATCATAGTTGAAATAAACAAGGCAAGTTTATGTTGTCTCGTTTAGACGTATCTACAGGTTGTAATTTTTTCAGATCAAGGTATGACCAAAAGGGAAGAACTCTTTTGTCTCGATCATATAAAAACTTTCATGCGGTGTAATTAATGTACAGTTGGGTTAGACAAGGTCAGGTGTTAAATGTCTAGCTAAATACTCCCAAATGATTAAGTTGCGCTACAAAAGCAACGACATTTATCAGCTATACGCGATGTACACAAAAACAAATTTTTGGATCACGTCATAGAGAGTGACTCACAAGTATACGCCCTGAAGTGAAAAAAGGAGGAAGTTTTACGCATAGGGAGGAGAGTACCTTTAACATTTTGAAAATACAGAACTGGCCGACCTGTGAGCGAATTTAATTGACGTTTTAGTGCACGTGCAAAATCTTACAGCTTGTCAAAAATAAGTTCAACGTATCTTCAAAAATTTGATTGACGAGAATAATATATTTTTGTTGAACTTTTTATTTCATTAATTCTAAAATCCAATTGCTAAATGAGATTTATCAATAGTCATTATTTTGACTTATTACCTGTCAAAATTACTTAGCACAAACAACCCAACATTAAACTTGTACCCAGACTTCGATATCTGGAAACAGTGTTGCACCACTACCTACTTTAACAGGCTTTCTATTTTAAAAAGGGCTGGGAGGGTGGGATCGAAGAGGAAGGGAAGGCGGAATGGTGGTTTCTATTTTCTTTTTTTGAGGAAAAATAGGCGTGCGGAAGAAATATACTCAATTTCGTACGCAGGTCTTTTTTTGCTATCTTGTATGTAGGTAACGTGAAAGAACTTCTTTAACGCTAGTACGCATATAAGAAAGTATTGGAAATATAGCTTTATCGCTTTTTTCGGGAACCGCGCACAGAGAAGGCCGTAGAGTGGAAGCAATTTGCTAACTGATCGAGAACAAATTGGAAAAGTGATATTCAGAAAATTCATTGGAACTCTACGTAATAATTCGATACAACAATGTATACTTTCTATGAACGTTAAATGATTAACATATATGTTTATAAAAGGAGGTTCATTTAATTAGTCTATAACATAAACGCTAGCAAATTAATTCCCATGGAAGTTAACTGGACGCAAACAGTGCTACCTAACGAAGAAGGGCAATTATTTTGGCATTATTTTCAAAATTAGAAAAAAAGGTCACACTTAAAGTTTTGAAACGATTCCTAAAAATGAGAAATGGAAATTAATATTCAGCGGTTATGGGTAATGTTGACACAAAAATTTCAAATATGCATCGTCATCCGAACGGGGAGTAATGATAATGTTGATCACACCTTTTTTTAACAAAAACTACGTCAAAAGGATTTCATCCATTGCTTATGTCTAATTATTTGTTTATCTTTTAGCAAGGTGGAGATTTTGTGTTGATAAAATCAGTTCTTTTTTCTTACCTTTTTCCTAAGCAGATATGTTTTGATGATTAAAATCAGATGTTATCATTTCTTTGCCCTGTCTTTTTTGTTTACTTATTTATTTAAATATTTGTTTATTTACCAGGGGTTTTTCTAATGATATCCAAACATTGCCTCACAAAAAGTTAAACCCTTCACAAATGCAGTCTTCAAATGGCTAAAATAATCACATGTAACTATAGTAACAGCAGAAGGTGTGTTTACACGCCCACCGATAGATACGCCGTACGAATAACGTGTTTCATATATTCCTTAAAATATCTAATTAGTTTCTATGCTATTGATGCACAGGTAATAAAAACGCATCTCTGACCATCATGTGTGCTGTTCATGCCAAGTTTGCAATGGCGAACAATATATAACTGAATGGAGGCACGTGAAAGAAAGAAGTTATCATTTTCGCATGATAACGGTTCAAAGAGATGCGTTTTTAATCACTGGTGTTAAACATCGTTTGGTTAGCGAGTTGATCTGATTAATATTGATGCTGTCTCTAATCTGTTTTAATCAGCGCCACTTTGTCTACCAAGGTGAAACCGCATTTCCTTTTCATCGTACTAAACAGTGACAACACATTATGAATTAGCGGTACTCATTAATTACTGACTTGACACTCGTTGCTAGACAACAAGATTTACTATCACAGCTCTTATAAAACCCAGACCAGCATTCATAAAAGGTATATATCTCTGTCACTTGGTTTTCTGTGTTCTTGGCTTAAAAATTAAATTCATCAACTCATTTTGTACAAATCTCCTGTTATAATCATTTTAGTAAATTCAAATACAGAACTGGGACATTTGGTCAGGATTTTATATAGTTATGATATAAATTTACCCCTCATATAATTTTTTTTTAGTAATGTCAAAGGATGTAAATATTTTTTTATAGAGAGATAACAGGACGAGAAACCACAATCTCTTCACAATTCTTTTCTCTCTTCGCTTGTCATAAAGTAAGAAAATTTTGTCTCCGCTTTTAGACTATAAAATACGCGCCTTGAAGAACACACAAAGCTATCAAAACAAGATGCCAAGAAATAACTATAAATAGAAAAATAAAAGTAATTGACTTCGTGTGTAAAATTATAATTGCATCGGTACTACAGGCTACCGTTGTTTGTTGTAATTAATCTGTTTACAGTTTCCTGTCAATTATGTCCAACAAACACGTAAGATGAACTTTGAACTTAACAAGCAAAATGAAATAAATAAAGGGAAGTGAATGTTCTGGGGAAATAATTTTATTCCAAATGATTGGACCATTATTGGGGTATTTTTCAGGACTTGTTTCATTTCTTACGATTAGAACCATCGTTGGGGTATTTTTAGGACCAGGTTTCATTTCCTTTACATATATAACATCATTAGGATATTTTTAAAACTGAATGTCAATTCCCTTTTATGTGACATTGTTGAAGGTATTTTCAGGACTAAGTTTCATTTATTTTGATTCAACAATCGTTGGGTTATTTTTGGAAGTGGGATTTATTTTTAGCTTACTTTTGTTACTTTTTTAACATTTTTGGATCAATTTTATTATGTCAGATACAGGGTTTGGTTCTACCCAAAACCTTTTTCGTACTACCTTCGTACCAGCGACACAAATATCTATCTTTTAAGCGCGATCTCTTGGTACATAAAAACCTAGCTATATGCTCCATCATTTGTTTTTCATTATTTTTGACAGATGTGTGTGACAGAGCAAGGAATGTTTTGGTCTAAAAAATTTGTGGCCCAAAAAACAAGAACTGATTAAAAACATTTCATTTTAAAACTGAAAGGATATTTAATTCAGCAGTGTTTATATAAAAAGAGTTTTTTGCTTCCGCTCAAAAATAATTGGCACCACAATTATCGAAAGCCGTCGGTACTAAGTACGTTTCGATGAGATTTGAAATCTGTAATTAGAAATTACTAAACAATCCGTGACACACCGCAAAATTTTCTGTTTCTTCCAACTCTACATCGCGCACAAAAGCTTGCTAATTCCTCTCATTAACTTAGCTTATACACCGATAAGGAGTTTTACACACCATTACACAATTAGGCTAACGGATGGGATTATCTCAGTAAAAATATAATTATAACAGATCACTGTTGCTTAACACTAACCAATTATTTTGATCTGTATCGGCGCTTTTTCAAACTTTGAAGTTTCACAATGATTGTACCCCTGTCGATGAGGGTATTGAAGATTACATATACCTAAGATTGTGAAACGGATAACTACTATAAGTGGGGTATGACAACTCTCCTCCTCCTCCTCCTCCTCAGAGTTTTTTTCGCTTTCTTTTGTGAAAATAAAGGGAACAAGAATGAATATAACCAAAAATAACAAATATGAACCTTTGTTATCAAATTGAAGCAACTTTTTAGATTGCTAACATGCTGCAATGCACAAAGTAGCTCTCAATGTGGTTATACACCAATTATGCTCGCCCAATATGACCGAAGTTTTGATCGAGATGAATGATTCTCGGTAGGAAATGAACCCATAGATGAGCTATGATAAACTTTCAATCTCCTAATAATTTTTGTTCTGGCGATGACGTCAGAATTTTTTGCATAGGCGAACATAACAACAAGGATACTTAAGGTGGTCCTATACCTGAAAATCACAAAAAAATCATTTTTTTAATTTTATCGTTTTTATACATTTTGGTATGCGTAGAAAACAGTGGCATAGTTCGTTTTTTATGAAAAAACCCGGAAATTGCTCTATTTCGTTATCAAAAATTAGTAGTAGTGTTCAAAAATCAAAAATTCTCCTTGGATACGGCCTTAGCAACGTCTTTTCCTCTTCTTATTTGGCCTAAAACTTAGTTTTTACACCAAACCCGGGGTTTCATTTTAATCTATGGGCCTTGGGTTGTCAGCAGTTGTTTCGAGGTATAGCTAAAAATGGAATAAAAGCGTGTTTGAAGAGTGTGTTGTTGTGGAGAGATTTGGCTTGCCTTGTTCCTAGTATACTTATTAAAACAGTATCTCATTGGTGTATAAATAAAGTGGGAAGCTTTTTATCATGTTTATTATGTTGGAATGTATTGGTCACATTCATAAAGGAGTTGATGGACGCTTGCGAAAACTAAAGGCAACAAACAAAGCTCTGCTATCACATGGAAAACCCTTAGCTAGCTAGCTAGCTAGGTGGAAAAGGAAGACTCACAGAAAAAGTAATAAATTAGCTGCAAAATTATTTTGGTATAGCTGTTCGTCAGTGCACTGGTACATCTGTGTATCAACTGAAGAAGGCAATTAGTGCAACATTGTACCATTGTTCTCGTGCATTTGATTGGTACTTCAAACATCGAATGTGTCCACGTACTCTGGTAATAGCCGGTATCACTATCAAGCTGACCGATTGAATGGCACAAGTACGTATAAGGAAACACCTGGCTTACCAGTAGCAATTCGTGAAGCCATTAAACCAGTGTTTTTTATCTTAGTGACAACAAGCTACTGAGCAAATATTTGCACGGTCAGACTCAAAACAACAATGAGTCAATAAATGGTGTCATTTGGAAGCGTTGCCTGAGGATGTTTATGTTTGACGTAGTACCATAGAAATGGGTGACAAAAAGATAAAATGTAGCATTTGAATAGAGTTTTCATTGACATTAATATCTAGTCATCATAAATAAAGATTTTTGACATAACAGCTTCATAGTTACTGTAAATCTGGCTTAAAGAAATGAATTGAAACCGGAAAAATATGTTTTCGAAACTTTAAGTCGCTTTTTCTAATATATGCTTTTTTCAAACGCTGCGGTCAATAACTTTTTTCCACTTTCATCAATTTATCTGAAATTTTCAGGGAATGTTTATCCATATAAAAGACAGGTACTGATTGATTTTGGGTATGTGATGATTTTTCATTTGTGAGTTATGGACCTAATTTTTTTGAAATTTAGGCAATTTTTTTACCCGAAAACTCAAATGCGCATAAATAGGTATCCATTTGACCTTTTGTCTTGAATTTTAATCAGTACCTGTACTTTCATGACATGAATAAGTAGTGAAAAGTTGAAGAAGGTATCTTCACTATTTCTTGAATTATTGACCGCAGCGTATATAGTACTTTTTTGGCCCCGATGGACCGAAAAACCATGATCAGAATATAAAAAATTATTTTTTAATTTTTTATTGTATTTTATACATGTAATGGTACATTCAGTCCAAAAATAAAAGCACACAATGCAGTAAATCGGATTTTAGCATTTCAGGTATAGGACCACCTTAACTGTATTTAGAAAAGTTGCTCTTTAACAAGTTTTTTTATTTCCCATGTTATCAATAATTATAAACCAGCAAAACAACAACCTATTTTTTTTGTTTTGTCGAATGTTGTAGCATGAGTAATATTTTTAACACACATTTACGAAAAGTGTGCATGACGCGTCACAATGTCGCTGCTATTTTAGATTAAGTTACTCTTTCGAAAGTCAAATCGATTCCTACCCGCGTTGGAAATTTCCATTTAGAAGACTTTCAACAACAACTCAAAATATTAAAACTTATTTGTTAAGGGAAGCTAAATATATTTCAAGAGCAAAGTCTTTTAATTTTTGTTTATAAATAATGAATTCAGTATTTTTAATGCATAATTTTGCGCGAGAAATCACAATAGACATTGGCTTATACCTAACTTGACTTATTTAAAACACTCACTTACTAGAACTTCGTGCCTAGTCCTTTGTTGGAAAAAAAACTTTCACTGGATGAGTTAAAATACATTGTTTTAGTAGGAATTGATGTAATTGAGCAAAAAACAGAGTGTTTGTAAATAATTTGTATTTGATGCAATAGAAAATTTGTTTTGTTATCTTAACATCTAAAATTGATAGTCGAACAATATCCTTCATGGTATGATCTATTCCACGCAGCACGTACGCTACATTACAGTATGAATGACCATGTGTCATATTATATTTTTATTTTTAGTACAGTGGCCAACCCGATAAAAATCAGAAGCAGTATTCTTATGGGTCCTCCTATTTATATCCATAAATTGAAGACGACCGATTCTCGCTTTTTTCTCTCTAAGAGGTCTTTCTTTAAGTTTTCTAATTCCTTATAATTTAGTTTGAATGAGGAACTGAATTCACAAGTAATTATCGAAAACATTGTCCATTGCTACCTGCGTAAATTTAACAGATCGTTGGCGTTGTCAAATTAAATAAGCTTTCCTCTATCTTATTTGGCATTTCTCCATCCGCATGAAAAGTAAGTATTTATAAACATGATTCAAAGATAAATCAGTAAATAATAACAAATAAATAAATAAATAAATAAATAAATAAATAAACTAATGAATATTCATTAAGTGACGACAGGTATAGATAAAGCATTTTAATTGCATTCTTTTATCTCGGCTTGTTTACTGCTGATTATATAAGCTACAAGACTTGGAGGCGCCATATTTTCTATCAAATGCCATCAACTGTAATTAGCGGGAGGTGATTAAAATTCCTCTTGATTTGTGTACCTTTCATTCACGGATTAAATAGCAAGATGCTAAACGCGTCATACATAGTAAGTTCCTTTGTGTAAGGCTTTGCTATTTTTTAACAACATATCCATCCACAGGAAATCGTTGAACATTTTAAAGACATGAGCTATTCTTTCGAATGCTTTGTTTCCAATAGGATATGCTAAACTTGAAAACACACCGAATCCATCTCAGGCGTCATTAATAATGTGACATGCACTTAATAAATTTTTTTATATACATAAATAAATTTTATTGCATTTTTTTTCGGTTTTAGGTATTTCCATGCCGTGTCGTAGGAAACATAGCTGTGTGGTCGCGATACAAAAAAACAACATTAGCATTGCTTGCGGTTAGCTCCTTCCACAACACATTGTCATTAGGGCCGTATGTACAAAAATTGTTGGCACGTGTTCTTATTTGTTAGACGAAATGCTCTTAAATAATATCCAATAAACAGTGAGAAGAAAAAACGAGCACTTGAATATCACGATAGCGATATGATGCAAAAGGCGGTAAAAAATACGCCCTAGTGGGCGATTCTCATTCCTTGAGCAAGAAGTCCTGAATGTGAGCTCTAACCAAGTTTTAAAAAACGACTACAACGCGCTGCTTTAATCCTCCCCAAATTAACATTTATTGGGATGCTGTGTTTGGGCGGTTTTCGTAAATAAATTGGGGTTTTGTGAACTTGTTAGACCATTTTATGATAGCATTATCAAAGGCAAGTCGAATGATTATCTTGAGTAAATATTAGTAACAACAACAACAACAACAACAACAACAACAAATATTTGGCAATATTGGAGAAAATGTATATCATATTTATAAACAAATAGAAAGTATTACTTCCAATCCATTAGTTAAATAATGACTTGTCATGAAAACAAAATGAGTTTTCAAAACAGCATGTTTGGGAAATTGAAATTGCTTTTCATTCAATCCAAATATGGTTAAAAGTACAATTATATCACACTTAATGGTAATCCAAAATTAATTGTATGTCTTTCGAAAATGTGATGAGAAAATTAATATTAAAGATACCTGCAAAAAAGCCTTATTGCGTGCTGCTTATCCGAAGGAACTTCTTTCTCGCGCATGCGCAAGATCTATGACAATTCATATTGTTACCCACTTTCTATTTTTTCATCACCTCTATAAATAGGAGTTTGGGTCAACTTATTTTATACCTTAAGAATTTTGACAGCTGGAGGTAATTTACTCGTTCAACATTTTTGAACAGAGAAAAAGTTGATATCCTAATTTTTTGCGTTATTAATTATTTCAAAATAACTTATTAATGTTATGACTTCTTTAGTGCTAGCTAAACAATGTCAGGCTAACGAAATGTTATTTTTACATGAACATACAATCTTAATGTTTCTTGCTTATTTGTCATAGAGTACACAGCTGGCCATGTAATCTTGAAAGTTGGAAGGAAACGTGATATCAAATCCTCGTCCCAGAGTCTTTTTGACCCTGACCCGTTAATGTGTGGCGGTATCAAATTAATCAAATAGGCAAAATGCTCTGGGAACGAGGTTGGTGACATCAGCAATATTTTCCAATTAAAACACGTGTTAGAATAGGCATTCCAGTTAAAATTTATTTAATAGAACCTATATTATAATGCTCGCCGTACGTGTTTCTTTCTTTCTGTGAGTCAAAATTGATAGTTGCAAGCAGCGACGGGCGAATTCCCGCGGATTTCTCTACGAGCTAATAAGTAATAAATTGAATTTTTACTTTGTGATGCCTAGAATTTAAAGAGAAATAATATTTAAAAATGGTGTAATTCTTGCACTGCAACAAATGTTCACAACTTTTAATCGTCCTACACGCATCAACTTGCGAATCAACTTACAAAATTGGTCGTATGTTCTTAATTTCTACCTTGTCCCAAAGATTTTTATCCGCCTTGCTGGCTGGTACGGCAGCAAAGATATTACTTTTTTCTGACATATTTAAAAGTCGACTAAGGACGACGTTCTTTGAAATGCACGAAGAGAAGTGATCACTTGTATTTATTTATGTAGAATGATTGTATTTATTTGTCATAATGATTGTACAACTCCTTGTAATTATAAATAATTAGCTTTTTTACCAAATATGGTGACAACTGGGTGCTAACTTCCAAGAATTTTTTATGTGTTACAATTTCGTTCCCACTCTTTAAATATTGTAAATTCATAAAACGGCAATCAATTGGTCCTGCTGTCCCTAAATACGTTTATTTCTCACGGACAATATATTTTAAACCGCGTTGAAAATATTAACGCTGTTTACTGCACCCTGGCTTGGATGCTGCAACCTGGCTTGGACTAGTGGTGGACAAGGAACAAGGACTGATAAAGACTGTGACGAAAAAGAAATTATGTCGCAGCATGCGGATAGTCTTGAAGCGAACATCTTTGAAATAACCAATTTCTTTGAAACTTACTGAATACACAGCTTGTATTGACCAATACCCGTTCATTTTCTTTTCTTTTAACGACAATGAACAAAATATGACACATACAGTCATAAGTTTCTATATAGTTATGCGTAGGTGAACTTTTTACAGATGTGTCATGGTGTGCTTTTAAGCTTAAACAATTATCGGAGATCAGCATATCTTACTTGCTGTGTCATTCAATATAAATGTTTGAGTAAATGAAAAAGAATGAATAGATTTATTGTTAATGCGCCCATCCTTAGCTTCGTACTCAAAATAAATGATAAATTTCACCAGCACGCGATATAATTGAACACTTTAGTTAGCTAGGTCGTTTAGGTCATGATGGTGCAGTACCAAAGACTAATATTTGCTCTACATTGTCCACATTGTCCACATTGTCCACTTGCCCACCGCAGGCAAAAACAACGACAATAGGAAAACCAGGAAGAGAAAATGAAAATGCAATCAAACGTACAAAAATTGACATGACCCAAAATTATTTGCTAGTTACATATGTTCAACACATAAAGGTTTAACTATAATAATTCTATCAGTAAATTCTATCAAAGGTAATCCCGTAATCCTGTAAGCCCGCATCTACAATCCTCCCGCTCCAAGATATATCGAGACAAGACAGCTAATTTCGAAACTCGCCGCCACTAATCTCTAGTCTCTTTCTATGTTGTATTTTCACATTTTGATTGCTTAAATTCAAACTCTGTTGCTGACGTCAGCATGACTATTTTTTTCAATTTTTGAATTCGTGGGATCCAACATAGATTACTGCTTTACGCATGCGCAGAAGTAGTGATTTTGCCAATCTTATTTCCAGGGCCTTTTTTACTTTCTGATATGTGGCTAGCAAAAAAAGAAGTTTTTAGGACGAGACTGCTATTTTGCAGCTTATCGTGTGCCGGGTATTGACCATTTGACGCTTTTGTCCATATTGAAAAAACTCAACAATTCTTTCCAAGATTGTGCATGTGTCTGCTTCATACCAAGCCGTGGCAAGACGTTTTAAAGACGTCTTTCCTGAAGCTTTTTTGCGCACAATATATGCGTGCACCCGAATTACGTCTTTTAAACATCTCTAATTCCTAGACGCGCATTTTAAGGGCGTCTTTAAAGCGTCTTTTTCAGGCACGGATTTTTCTTTTGTGTCTTTAAGACGTCTTTTTGTGCATGTAAAAATGACGTTTAAAAAAAAAAATAACAACAAAATTCTAACCAGGCTGGTCGTAATTCTTATCTCTCTCTTGTTCTAAACAATAAACCTATTCTCCTTAACCGCAATCCCTGCCTGATATTGTTATAAAGAATATTGTTAAAAATGAAAAAGCGTGTATGCTCTTTTTCTATCGTCCTAGCATGGAGGTAGATGTTGTTTATGATTTCAACTATCCTTTTCTTCTAAAATTAAAATTTGGTGAACCAGGTTGAAATATTAAGAAGTATTTAAATATTTTTCATCTTGGTTTTTAACTCCAGGATCGGCATTTTGTGTAAATTGTTGGGCTGCGGCGATTGCGACCTACCGCTAAATAATTTAACCAACCGGACTGAAACGATCGGTTGGCGTACTCTGCGTGATGATTACGATCTAGTGTCTGTGTGTTATACAAGATGTTGCTCCAGTTTGTGAATTTTATCGCTCGGATGTTTCTTACTTGTTGTTTGTTCACTATCTACTCACTTTAATACTTCACTATAATACTTGGCATACTTGTAGAAAGGCTTAATACAAAAACAATATAGTGACATTATTGGACAATGATCATTGGGGTCAGGTCGTCATTTCGTTTTTATCGTTTTTTCCTTCAAATCTGGTCTGCATTTATCCCAAGGACCCATAAATCTCCTTAGCAACACCTTAATAACAATTTGGTAACCAACATACTATATAACATCTTACAACACTCATACATGCATGTCAGTACTTTGTAAATTGTACAAAAATCCACCCCCGCCCAAATAATGCAACCCCCCCCCCATTTTTCATTACAAGCCTCAATAAAATTACATTACACTCAATTACATGCAGAATAAAAGTTATGCCTAATCAAAAGGGCTGCAGGCATGCCCCTTAGTGCTTACGCATGCGCAAAAGTAGTGATTTGGGCAATCTTATTTCCAGGGCCGAATTACGTCTTAAACCTACGTGTTAAAAAGATGGGTGTCTAAATATACCCGAAAATCAGGCAAAAACAGCTCCAAAGTTGGACCGTTATAACTCCTGAGGACTAAGTTGTCATGAAAAATGTGATCTGCATGTTCTTGAAAGAAAATGATTGGGCTACTCAACGATACCAAACAAAGGTGGTCTTTTCGGAAATGTGCCGTCCTAAAGGGTTAATGTCTTAATTTGTGTAAATAGCAAGTTATTGTATTGCATGAGTGAATGGTTTTAAAAACAAATCCAACTTTAAAATAATTTTAAAAATACATTCGCACAAGCCAAGGAGGTATAAATTTATGGAACAATGGATAACAACAACAATTATGTTTCCAAGCTCTCTAAGTAACGTGACATTTCAATTACTGAACGAATGTAAACCTCGACATTTTTAAATTAAGGGGCCATTTAGCAGAGATAGAAAGGTGTTCGAAGTGAACATGACTAAGGCTTTCCGTAAAATTAAACTAATTTATTAAATGCTTAAAAAAAGCATCATACAAAGCATATTGCAGAATATATTTGACCAGTTGTAAAGAGCGGAATTCATTTGTTTTACAGTGCCATCCTCAGATTATGTTTGCTATTATCATTGTTTCTTTACGCAAATTGTTCCTTTGAACAAAGAAGCGAGTTTTTTGCTTCGATTATTGGAATTATAGTGCCGGCCTTAAAAGAAGGGTAAGAATAATTCCGAGCCGACAAATACGGCATTTTTCGCTTCGATCTTGTCAAGTATGAAAAAATGCAATTATACTTGCCCTGGAGAAACCATGATCGCAAATATTTCTATCCCTCGTTTTCCTACTAAGCAAGACGTATACTAAATACAGCTCACCTATTTCAGGGGTGACCGCAAATTACAGGGCCGATCTCTAGAAATCAAGATAGTTAATGACATCTGTTGAGGGAAGGTTGCATAAGTTTCAAAGTAATCATTTGCGAACCAGAAAATTCGAGTTCGGCTTCAAATCCTGCCCAACTCATATAACGTCCGACCGAGGAATATTATCAAAACGAGAATAATAAGCCTGGAAACGAGACTGCTTTAAGGCTTAGTGCCATGTCAACGTAATTTTTGTCTATTTTGCTCGATCGAACGTTTGGATCAAAAACATGTTATAAAATATGGCGCACTGAGCTGCGGGAAAAGTTAACGTGTTTTAACAGGAAGAAAAGTTTATCAGACTTTCATGCTAAAATATAACTTGTTTAACCTTGTTTATTTATCTTAGTATATATATACTTTCTTATAAATGTAAATTGGGCAAAAGAGGTACATTTTCCTAACTACTAATTAGTGATAACACTAAGGCTTTTTGTTTTCAGATTATTTTGTCTTAAAATGAAAGGTAGCTAGCCTTTAAGTTTGCCCCAACCTCTTCCCAGGGATTGACTGTGGTAACATTTTCATTGAAGCATTGTCACCTCTCATTTACAAAAAAATCTTGTAAAGTATGACAAAAAGTTTACACCCAAAGCATTGGGTGTAAACTTTTCTCACCAATATAGATAGATGAGTTGCGAATGTTTACAAAGTTCCGTAGTACAGGCAATAAAAGAAGGACCACATAGCCAAATTGAATCTTTAGATTTTTAGGAATACAAGGTTAAAAATGAATTGGAATTGTTTTTTCTCAACTATTATCTTCTCTGTTTAAGAGCAGACATTACAGCGTCAGTTTTTTTTTACACTTAATATTTTCGATCGTTGCGATCTGTTGTTTATATTTTTTGCCTGTGCACATGCGTGTGCATGTCCATTGTTCTCGATGCAAAATCAAAACATTACGTCACGCCACAACTCATCTATAATCAGTATATAGATGACTTTCAATGTTTACGTTTTTCTGGATTCTTGCACATGCGCGGAAAAAATCAGAAAAATTGACAGGCAAAAAATTGCAGACCTTAGGTGAAGAAAGTCAAATTATGGTTAAAAACTTTAGTACTGTGTCTACTAGGATCTTTTCACTGATATATGATCTTAATCTAAACTACATGCAAGCCATATTCTAATTTTTAAGATCAAAAGATGCCTCTAACTGAAAATAAAGTTTGGAATGGACTTGTCCACGACTTACCGGCTGCATTATTTTGCCTGTCGATTTACGTAAGAGGTCTGTGGATTATAAATAACACGCGTCATGATGAAAGTCGTCTATATTTGCGATAGATTTATTCTGACCCAACTTAGAACACGACCCGTCTTAAGACGGGACGGACCATCTTTAGACATGGTGGCCCATCTTTTGACACGGTGGCCCATCTTTTGACATGCTGTCCTGTCAATTGACGGGCCAGGACCAACTTGCGACATGGCGTTAAAAGATGTTTGCATACATCAAGATTTTGTATTCACTGTAAACTAACTCCAATAAAGTGAAAAAACTGGACTGCTGCAACTTTTTCTGGCGTATTGTTGTATATGGCTAGCTGAGATTAAATCGAGTTATGCATTTCAAGATTGTTGTGGGTAGCAAAAGCAACATAACAACAAGACCATATCAGCGAATGCATTTTTTAAAGCAGTTAGGGACTTTTTGTTGCATGATTCAGCCTTTCCAATTCAATTTTTTTGCGTCGGCAAAAAATTGCCGACGCGAACCTTTATTATAGCGTTTCGCGTCGGCATTTACCCATTTTACGTCGGCAAAAAAATGTCGACGTAATTTTGTTGTGAAATTTGAATGAATGCCACGATCAAAAACGGTCGGTGTTATTATGAAGAACATAAGGTATAGAGAACATTAAAGTCGGCCCCTTTCCTTCATGCTGACACTCTTATGCTCGGCTGGTGCATTACACTGAGACTCGAACGAAAGATGGAAGACCATTTGGAACCATGCCACAAGTCAGTCCGATCTTCATCGTCACAGAGAATACTGCGAGAAGAGTGCGCACCCATGCAAGTTAAATATAACCAGAACATGGGAGAGGTTAGGTGTCCTGTACCTTAATACAGCTTTCGGACGAATGTTCTCGTGATGTAATACCAAAGAAAAACGTGTTGAATAAAGTTTAAAAAATCTTTTTAATTGAGGAAAGAGAAATCAAATATTTTTAGTAATAATAATCGAAAAAATTGTATATCGTATTAAAAAGAAGTCCAGAAGTTCTGTCTCCCACACGACACAGCAGGCAATAAGTCAGCCCTGCCCTCGGTTTTGTGAGAAGAGATGTTCTGCGAAGACTCTAACAATCGAGTCTCCTGTACAGTTTTGCTTCATGTTAAGCTGTGCCAGTGACAAGCATTTTCGAAGCATGCCGCCGGCGACTTCTGCGATATACAACCTAATGATCTTTGATTATTAGTATAGTAAATAATTACTTTATACAAAAGACATTTCAGGTGCGCATTATTGAAGTGACTAAAGTGTTTTTGGTGCGTGATTGAAAACGCTGCTCCATTGTTGCAGGAGCGTGCGGAGGTGCGGGGGCGCGATCGCGCACCTCAAAAGACCAGGACTGATAGCGTTTTTATTAGACTGCTGGATCCGAATTAGTAAGAATTGAAATGGAGAATAAATGGGCTATTATAATGAAAAAGTATAATGAGTATATATTTACGATAGATTCAAGACAATTGAAGGATTCTATAAATTTTCCAAAAAAATTTATATGCAAAGAAAAAATTTGCCTCGGCAAGATTTTGCCGACGTGAACTTGTTTTTTTTCAATTTGCCTCGGCATTTACCTCGGAATTTGCCGTGTGCCGACGTGAATTAGAAAGGCTGTGATTGGAGATGTTTTTACCTGTATTGTTGTGTTCATAATGACTAGCTAAATAATTATGACTCAGATATCAAGATATAACATTTAGCTCAGTGTAATGTCATGTTATATATATAGCTATAGGTATAGCTAGCTAAGCTATTGTCTAGCTAAGGTATTGTTTAAGCTATTTATGTTTACTTTTCAAGATAGTCTTTGATGGAATTATTGCAACTTGACCTACGTAACTTGAGAGGCAGAATCGTTTTGGCTGGGGCAGCCAAGATTAAAATATTTTGTTATATATTCAAGAAACAGAGACTATGACTATGATTTAATTTAAAGAAATAATATGTGTTATAATTTATATTTTGTGTGATCAGTCTCACCAGTTTCGAGCGGAGTCTTTAAAGCGCCCATTTGAGCCACAGAAACCTTTTTTGAAATTCTTGCGCAACTGGACGACAGCCTTATGTGGGGATCAAACCCACAACCACTTGGACATGAGTTGAACGCTCTACCGACTGTGCTACTAATCCCCATTTATCAAATTTATTTGTCATATTATGTCTGTTTGTTCAATTTTTAAGAAAAAATAATTTATGACAGTGTATTTGTATTGCTCATTACTTTAGCTATATTTGTAATAGATTATATTTAGAGAATTCATGATTTATTCTTCTCAATACATTCTTTGTTCTCTTTAGTCTTCTCCTATAGACACTGTATTTGTCCACAGTTGTGCTAGGCCTGTCTTCAATTTTTTTTAAAATTCCTAACAGTGTGTTGCCCATGGTACAAGGTTTAACTTTATTCTGGGAGTCTTCAGACTGGCCCATGTTGTGGCTGTTTCTAAAATGTGTCAATAGTTAGGCCTTTTTCTTTTTTTGAAAGCACAAGTCCTTTGTCAATAGTTGGGCCTGTCCAATCTTGTGACACAGTCTTTAAACGCATGGGAATTGTTTGTCAATAGTTAAACCTGTCCCATCTTATGACACATTTTCTAAAATTGCAAGAGTCTTTTGTGTACAGTTGAGTTTGTCCCATCCGATGTCACGGTTTTTAGAAGCGTGAGATTCCTTTGTCTAAGGACGGGCCAGAACAGATTCAAGGCAATTAAAGGATTCTATAAATTTCGAAAAAACCCGTCATATGCGAAGAAAAAAATAACCTCAGCAAAATTTTGCCAACGTGAATTTAGTTTTTTTCAAATTACCTCGGCATTCACCTCTGCGTTTGTTGTGTGCCGACGTGAATTAGAAAGGCTGCATACATAGTTTCAGGGTCAATCCTCTTTTGTTTAGTTGTCGCCCTATGACTATAATTACAGCTATATATAGCTAGATTTATTTTCCATATGTGATAGCTGTCCCTTTGCAACAAGGAACTCCTGCAAATGTTTTTTTAATCCACTTCAACATCTGTATATTTTCACAGATGCAACAAAAATAACATTTTGACCATCATTTATTGCTGATGCTACTTTCAGGGGTGTAAATAACATGTGTTAATAAAAGCAATCAAAAATTCAAATTATTTATTTAAAAATAAAGTAGATTGCACTATGGTGAGAGAGGAAGATCTACCAATTGATATATATTATAACAAGCTGCAAGGTAGTTTTTTATTATTATTATTATTATTTTAAAACTTTGTAGCATTTCTAAATTGTGCATTCCATAAATTGTATGCAAATTCTAGGTATATGTATAATCAATAAACACTGATTAGAACTTAGGTTTTAGCTTGAATGTTTTCTTATTATGAAAACAATTGGTTGTGCGACCAACTTCTTGTAAGTTAGCATGGAAATGAAGTCTTAGTGTGATACTTACGAATTGAGCTAGCAACTACCATTTAGATTGGTTAATTGATAGACGCCACTGCAACACAAAATGGCAAGATCAGGCTTCTTCCATCCGGGAGAAAATAAATACAGCAATACAAGATATGCCACCTAACGAAGAAATCACTCACCTGCTTTCTGGAACCTGTAAGTTTTATATGTTTTCATTGATTTCAAGCCATAAGATTTGTAGTAAATATTATGCAGCCATTTTTAAAATGTTGTTTCTCAAAGTTGCTTACAGTTATGTTGATAGACTCAGTATGTATTTTAAATGAAAGGAACTCAATGTTGCTCTTAATATAAAGAACATTGTCTCTAGATATCAATTATTTTCACTGTAAAAGAATAATTGAGTTACTAAAAGACTGTGGGGAGGGGAGTACAAATTTCTTTGGACAGTACTCATCAAAAAGAATGAAGGTAAAATTTTTTCCTGTCTAGAAGTATATTTAATAATTATTTTACATGATAAAATTACAATGATTTTAATGCTTTCTGTCCAGGATTGGCAAGAGATTATTCAGCTGTATGTTCAAGATAATGTGTACTTAGGTATTGTAGAAAAATTTTTACATCGATATTACCTGACTAAACATCTCATGTTCATCATCATCATCATCATCATTCTTGGCTTAACGTCCGTTTTCCATGCTAGCATGGGTTGGACGGGTTATATTAATGACCCTCTTCCAATCTGATCTAGACTGTGTTAGATCTAAACTCAACTTCCTCTGTATCAAGATATCATGTTGATGTTGATTATACCAGTGTTTTTTGATTTAGCTGAAGCTGCACACATGCTGATGAGAAATGTAAATTTCGAAATACCAGCTTTAAAACGACAAATTGGTAAATCCCAGCAAACACAAAGGGTAATTAATAACTCATATATCTGATATTTTTTTAATTTTTAAAGACTCGCTAAATCATTTGTGTGAAAATGACAAACACTGTCAAATTTTCTTGTATGCTATTTGGAAATCTGTTTTAATTTTTGTTCAAGTTTTTATGGTATATACCATTTTAATAATGACTTTACTCAACGGTAAGTTATATGGCTCCATATAAAAAAACCAATCAAATCATCAAAATTTTACATACTTACAGGTGTTTTGTGTTGTCAGGTTATAATGCTAAATACTTAAGTCATACTAAAAAAATTTTGGTAAAGAAAATATGTTTTCAAAACCCAACAATTTGTCCCGAAAGAGGCTGTTATACACAGTTTTGTTTGCTAGTTCTTTTGAAGTAGTTTACAGAGACATTACAAATTTTTTTGTAGGAATGTATTAGAAAAGGAAATGATTGCAAAGCGAACTCTTTGCTTTTTAAAGACAAATACCTGCATGTCTGTAAGCAAATGGGGATCACGGTAGGTTTTTTTTGTGAGAAATGCACACAAATTTTATCATTCTGGCTAAAGGCAGGTTTCAGTTCAGTTGTTATGATGTTCCGTTTTAAAAAATTAGAATGCACTCATACTTTTAAGCAATGATAAGTGTTTTGTAAAATTAAACCACTCGTAACCACTTGTAACCATTTTCACCTTACTCTATGTTCTGAATTTTTTATGTACAAAAAAGCAAATATTTGTTCGATACACTTCAGTTTTCAATCCATTTAACAAAGAGAAATGAATATTTTACATCGTGCTGGGATAGCTCATGACAAGATTTATTGATTCTTTATTTTAGGGAGATAACCCTCGGAAAGAATTGGTGCAGTTAGTGGATAAACTTCCAGAAATTTTCATGGAAATTGCAGAGAAAGTAAAAAGTTTAGACAAAGTGATAACATATTATCGTTCATTTGTCAAATTTGTTGTCCACAAGTATGTATTTTCAGAACTAGTAATGTAAGAGTGAAGCCATATAAACAAACACTAAAATGTGGGATAATTGAGACAGGGCGAGAAAAGAATATGAAAATTGTATATTGTTAACAAGTTAATGAGTTTTGTCTAACAAATATTCACTTATCTTATCACTGAAGATTAGCTATATGACAGTTACGTGGCTATAAGTTTGGGTTTCATCTATTCAGTACTGTCCAATCCGAAATGTTCATTAAAAATATCTTTAAGTGATAAAGAACATGGTCTGAAATTCCCTTCATCAGTTTTAATAAAGCAAATAGTTTAAAATGAATAAAACAGAAAATTTCATTTGAGCAACTATTTTTTCCAGTTGAAACCAAGCTTTACACCGATTTTGTGGGAAATTTTTCTGCATTTTTAAATGAACCTTGTCTTTTAGTAAAACCACAGAAATAAATGATATTACACCACTGCTGAAATTTGTAATAGACAGCGGTAATGCGACAGTGTATCAGTGGAAAACAGGAGATGTTCCTTCTAAAGTGGAAGAAAATATTCAGAAGGTTGATTTAGAAGCTATGGCACAAATATCTGATCAAGATGTCACTGCTGACCAAGAAGATGTAATTGAGATTTATGTTTTTTCTTGATTTCTTTTCAATCCATTTTACGTTCACTCGGTGTCGAAACAAAAATTCATGTAACATATTTTTAGGACTCTTATGAAACTTTTATCACCTGACTCATACAAAAATATGGTTATTACGAGTATATCCGATGATTTGATTGGTTTAAGGTTTATGTATGGAACAATAGTAACCGGTTTTGGAACCATTTTTAAAATGGTACCTTAAAAACGCAAAGAATTAAAAAACAGATTTCCATCACACAGAAAATTAAAAAAGTCTTTCTCCTAAGATTATATTTTTGTTTCAGTTCACATAAACAAATATTCGAATTTGTTTTGTGAACTTGCAAAAGTTTAAAATCGAACAATCTTAAATTCCAAAATTAGCAAAAACGAACTTGTGTTTTTTCTTCCTTTGACGACTTGGGTTGAGGTTGGGTTGGGTTTCAAATTTTTGTTTAAATCAGAAAAATTATTTTCCAAATAGATGAAGAGGCCACACTTGGTCTATAATTCTGACCTTGTGGTCTGAATTTCACAGTACAATATCAAAACCGGCCAGTATCTGGTTAGTATTTTCCAAAGGAGCATTTTTAGGCATGTGCTTTTGCATAATGAATATTTACACTCATAGATTGACTGGGGAGCAGACGATGGTGCGATTGATTATGGAGATGCTGACATAGATTATGGAGAAATTGACTATGGAGATCTGGGAGAAAATGATGGAGATAATATCGACATATCAATATCAGCCATAACCATTGAAGATGCTGGCCTGGGTAAAAATATTTTCTGTGTATAAATATTTTCTGTTAAGAGTTGTAGATAAGGTCTAAATACTCTGATATGATCGACGGTCGGTAAGATCAAAACATTATAGTTTTATTTTCTTTGTATTTACACAAAAACTTTATTTAAAAAGGTATATGGAACGGTGTATTCATATTCTATTGATTCCTTCTTTCAGAGAATCCAGAAGGCGGAGTGGCAACCGGGGAAGAAGCACGGTCTGTTTTAGAAAACACAGCAACGAGGAATGTTTTTATTGACGAGCTGATGGAGGTGGGTGGAATGTGCCCCAGCACGATCAAATTTGATGTTTTTAAATTATAACTTTGTCAGAAAGTTTCGCAACGAGACATTTTCATTTCCTACGAAATTTCTAAATTCGATCGATTCGCGAGAATATTTTTTTGGAAAAAAATCTATAAAATATCGTGAATATTGCGAAAAAACTTCTATGGATTTGTATAAAAGGAGTAGAGATGAAAAACAGATTTAAATCTACTGAAAGGATATGAAGAGTGGATTTCTTTTTTCAATTCTCGTTTGTGATAATAATGTTTATTTCTATTCAAGTATCACAAGTAATAATGTTACGGAAAAACTTCCTTAAAGCTCCTAAAATTATTCCGGAAATCCCAAATCTTATTAATATTCGTATTCTGTCCGTCTGTCCCAAAGAAAAAAAGTCGTGCTTAATGCACACGAAGTAGCGTGGAATTTAAAGGACGGGCGGCCCCGTGGATTTTTTCACGGATTAACAACTAGTTTTACTTATTTTTAAAATTCTGTGTGAAGGCTGTATTAGTATTTTAGAGCAACTTAGATGCCTAAACAGAAAATAAATAAACATCGTGACAACATTTTCTACTATTTTTATTAAAAGGTGGAAGCGTTTTTAGAACAACGAATAATTGAAATGAGCTCCGAAGCGGATATGATTACTGTGAATCAGGTAAAGATTTAGTGTATTTTAAGACAGGGGCGATATAGAGGACGCGACTGTATACATGAAGAGCTAGCGATGGATTTGCTGTGTTACTTCTAAAATGATTTCTTTAAATATTTGAAGTCTCTGTTAGGTTATATTTTTCAACTCAGGCGACTAAAGTTTTAATGGAAGAAGAAAATACATTTCCATCCATTTCACTGTATATATGTTTCACTCATCATTCTGGAGACAGTGTCATCACTACTATAAATTATTGAAACAGATTTTTGTTTTCAGCTACAATCAGCTCCTGAAATTATACAATACCAAACAAAACAGAAGTTGCAAAGCATGTTGAGTAAAGTGTCTTCTTTTATACGAGAGCTGACAACTATGAAAATGCAGAATCTTTATCTTATCCAAAACTCACCGAGGTATGCTTGTGTATAATGCGTACGGTCATTTGTGCAGACCTGATGCGCAAACAATTGGTTGCGCGAAAATAAGAAATATTCGCGCATTGGGCTGCGCGAATATTTAATGTACGTGGAATATTTCTTCCTAGAAGGTGCGCGAAAATTAAATTGGGTAAAATTTAAAAAAGCGAAAAACGAGATTGCAAATATCATGATAATTTTTTTCCACACAATATAATAATAAAACTATTTATTTTGAGTTCCACATAAATAAATCAAGGTGTTTCTAGAATTCGTGAAAAGTCTTTAAATGGTAATCATATCCAATCCATAACTATGCTAGCTTTGGTATTTCGTTTTATTTTTTATTTCTTTTGTTGACACCCTGTATATATAGGCATCAGCATTTTTTAATGTCCGCGAAATAATTAGTGTTAGCTGTTGTTATAAAAGAAGTGTGTTAAACTGAAATAGCCAAATGGAAATTATTATAAAACTAACATAATAATAAGAAAAAACAAGAGAATTTGTACTTCAACAAAGTTTGAAAAACTTAACGATATGAGAAGATTTTGCGGCAAAGCACTGTACATCTGAATGTAACACTGAACAATCTGGTGCCATCGTTTAGATATGTGGATCGAATTGTGGAATCGTTGGAACAGAAATTAAAAATTTCGAAGAACTTGTTGCATCAGGTGGAAGCGTTACAACAGCGACACAAAAACGCTGTAGAACTTCAACTCGAGACGGAACCAAAACACGAAAATTTAGTGAAAAAGACTAAAGTGTTGCAAAAACAGGTATGTGTTTTATTTTGACAATGCTTACACTTTAACGGTACTAAACCCGCGATATAACCTTTAAAATAGCATTTGCGAAAATTAATATCTTATTAATTTATTTCATTTCATTGAAATCACTTAAGGTTAAATATAACCGCAAGGTAATTTCATTCCAATTCCAGTTATTCCTCCACCCTTCCCCTGGGATGATTTCTTTTCATGTACAGAATATGTGAATTCGTTTATTCTTTAACGACTTAATCTTAATCTAGAGAAATCTTTCCGGTCAATGTTTCTCAGAAATTTTCACAATCTGTTAACATTGTTTTGACTGCTTGTTTAAATTTTGTGATAGAAAGGCTGTGCACGCATGTCTTCGTCTGTTTTTAGATTGAAGAAGAAATATCACGACGATATAAAAATCGGAAGGTGAATGTTATGGGTGAAATCAACACAATATAAAGAAATTTTTACAGTTATTTAATTTAAGAGAATATTTCACTATCTAATTTTATGTCTTCTAAACTATACGGAAAGATTTTTCATCCGTGGAATTGTGATGAAAGGGAATTTTCTTCGTAAAGCTTTGACGAAAATAAAAAATTATTAAGGTAATTTTAACTTTTTCTATAAAACCTGAAAGTTTGTCCTCGCCCACGTGGACGTTTGTTTGGACTACAAAAGTTTTCAAACTTTATAATTTTCGGACGAGTATTCCTAAATTAAAGATGTCCAAAAATTTGGTATTAACTTAATGTAGGAATGTTCGAGTCACTTTAGTGACAATTCAGAAAATGCTACGCAGAAAATTAACGAGAATCTTCCAAAAGTGGTATTCTGGCGGTAGGAAATTTAATAATCATTAGATTAACGCGGATCAGAAAAAAACACGTAATTTTACAAAAAATGTTTGAATTTAACCCGTAGACTCGACGTCGCAGCGAGGCCGAAATAACGACAAACAGTCTGTTATCCATAATTGCTGACCACTCGCTTTAAGAAAACAAAATACAAGCCCATATGAAAGAGAAAACGCGGCTGGTTTAAAATCACACATACAGAAAAAGCTCAAATCGTTTTAAAAACCAAACGACTTGCAAGCAATAACTCAGACTGACGTGGGTAAATGACAAAGAAGGCAAAAAAGGGGAAAAAAGTTCCAAGACATATCTTGTTCTAAAATTTATGAAGTAACCAACTAAATAGTCTGAAATCAACGGAAAGTAACAGTAAAAATGTCTATGAAAGAAAAACTTAGTCACATTTTGTTTGTTGTTTATTAAAAAACTGTAAAACTTGACCCAAATTTATTTTGAGATCAATTAGAACAGGTTGTAAAAACTGCAAAGGGAGTTAAGTAAGATACAAAACAAGTCAAAAAAGCTCTGACACAAAGCATGGGCGAGTCAACCCAGGGGGTGTGTGCATTTCTTAATCCCATAGGAATTTTGCATGCTTTAAAAATCTCATTGACTATTCTTAAATACTCCGGGGTGTCCGTTTTTTAAATAAAATGCATTTGCTTGATGTGCACAAGCTGTTTATTATTAGATAAGAATTAAATAATTCTAAACACGACAAGATTTGGATCAACTTGCATTCTATTATCAGCCATTAATTCATCTCACGGGTCTCGACAAACAATTTTATCGTTTCGGTAAGACTCTTTTTCAAGGCGCTAGTTAGCACCCCGTTACTTATTTTTACCTTTTATAGGATAAGCCCCTGTGCGTTTATTGATTTCAAATACCCGACCCTGGGCGTTTTATTCGAATGAGGCAATCAGTCGGAAGTGACGTTTATTGACATTAGCTACCTTATAGTCAGAAATTTTCGCGACATTTTAATGTCGCGATAAAAATTTTGGGACAATTTCGCGATTTTTATTTTCGCGATTCGTTGCCTTGAATTTTTTTCGCGTAATTTAATTTTCGCGAATTTCATAGAGTTACGGAGTGGAGGAAAACAAAATTTTAAGTACGTTTTTCTACTCTAATAATGACATCTGTAAAACGAAGCTTTTTTTCATAAAAGGTCAATGTTATAATCAATAAGGTAGCGGAAGAACCTTTATTTTTGATCAAGCGAGGATAGTACAACCTTTCAAACTCGCCTCGGCGTTTGCCTAAATAATGGTATTGACGTTAAGGAAAATGTCGAAACGAAATCCCATACTGTCTTTTAGACCCATGTCCTCCGACCTCTTCTTTGGTATCTGGTTAGGAATGTCACTAGGGATAAAAGAATTAAAACTGAAGAGGTTTCATAGGTGTAAGAGTTAGACAGGAAAGTTTAAAAAAAGAGGAAATTTCATAAAAAAGGAGATCGATGATTTATAACACAAAATGCCATTTAGGTTAACAGGCAAACCGCCTTCTAAAATTGTGTTTAAAAGTGCATTTCTTCCTTAATTTTCCCGGGTTTTATCAAACCAGAATTATTTTGTTGCGAAAATTTTACGTCTGCTACCCTGTGGAGTCTAAAAAATGAAGAAAAAAAGAAAATATTTCGCGGTTTTTATTTTCGCGATTTCGTCGATTAAATTTTTTTCGCGGCATTTTAATTTCGCGAAAATGGCCAAAAATCGCGAAAATCGCGGAAATTAGTTGTCGCGAAAATTTCTGACTATAAGGTACAATCCCCCAATAAAATTATGAGACTCCCCTAAAAAAAATATTTTCAATGGCATTATAAATGTTCTAAGCCTCACCTGACCCCTGACCCCCATAGCAAAGTTGAGGCTCTGTGAAGACTCGCTTTGGAACAACTCTGAATTAGGGGGCAAGGGGTGCTGGTAAAAAGCAGTTTATATTTATTGGGCGATTGTACGACTTACCCTGAGCGTTTATTCGAGTAGAGAAGACTTTATTTTAATTGGGGCGTTAAATATGTCAAAAATACAGTAATTACGATACGGTATGTATATGTTTATTAAAAAAAGTGTACTTTCTTAGCGTAAAAAGTCCCGTTCGACTTCCTCCAAGTTTTATGTTATGGAAAACGGTCAAAGAAAAAAAAGAGCTCGGCTGGTATGGTTAGAGAGCGTTCGTTTTCGGAAGTCATAACAGACGACAAGTACAGTGGACTCTCCATAACTCGAAACCCCTTAACTCGAACCGCTCCTTAACTCGAACGAATTCGTAGGCACCGTGAAAATTTCCTAATAAACTCTCATAATCAACTCTCTACTACTCGAATCTCCATAACTCGAAAATCTCCTTAAGTCGAACAATATTTTTTGTCCCTTGAAAGCATATTAGGCTATTTTCGCTCTTCTAACTCGAACAATCTGAAAATTGAAGAATTTCAGAGTTTTTTTCTGATTCGAATATGTAAAATAAAGTACAATGCTCTTAAACAAACCGTAATTACGGATTTTTTCATTACAGAATAGATTTAGTCAACTGAAATAAACTGTTTACGACTTACTTCTCACCCGTAAGGTAGATAATTACTCAAATACATCGTTTTCTTTCAAGGGGCTTATGTATAAAGGATAAACTTAGCAAAATTTCCAAACTCTCCATTACTCGAACCGCTCCATAACTCGAACGATTTCTGATTCCCCGTGAGAGTTCGAGTTATGCAACATGAGAATAGGATTGATATATTTCGTACAGCATGAGAATAGGATTGATATATTTCGTCTAGTCGTGTAGTTGGTATGTTTGCACGACTTTCGTAGCTCACATTGGAGCGTTAAAATGCAGTAGAACCCCCGTCGCAATGATAACAGTACCAATAGAAACTGAAGAGGTTATCCCTGGGTATATAATTGCAGCAAATAAAATATGATTTCAATAAAGCATTGCTTTACTTAGATCCATCACCCAAGTTTCGTGGTTTAAATCACCAGATAGCAAACATTATGTCTGTGTTGCTTTGCTTTTTTCTATAATGTCAAGATCCTTTCCCAAAGAACAATGACAATGCTGATGTTTGTATATGTGTAGTGGTAGTTGCGTTACAAACAGGCTTACAAAGGAAAGTTCGTTTAACACGGGAGAGAAGTACAGGGACGAGATAACGCGGACTCCTACTAGATACTAAAATCCCTTCTTCTCTGCCCCCCTTATTTTTTAATAAAGGGGCCTGGGTCGAACTGTTTTGAATCCATAATTGCAGCTGTCGATGCTAGAAAAGAACGAAGAAGTAGAGGAAGAAAACACTAAGAAAACAACGTTTATTTGTTATGTTGTTGATCAAAACTATTTGGTTAAGTTCCATTTCCTTAACTCTGTAACTGTGGTATAAGCGGACACAGATATTGAATGTCAGCTAACCGGTTTCTTGTAACTATGAACGATATTTTTGTTTTGTGTGTAGCTAGATATATTATAATAGGTATAGCCTCTAGCTATATGACTTTTACTCAGATGCTAGGCTATAGCTAGCTATAAGGAATATTTCAACCAATCTGTTAATAATGACTGGTATAGCTGGATTTATACAGTCAGGGTCAACTACAAGTTATTTAAATAAAATAAGCTAGCTAGCTACACCACCCAGCAGTACGGCACTTTTCCCCGATCAGGGGTGAGTCTCCCCCGATCGGGGGTAATCACCCGGAATAGGCAAGTCGGCCGCGGATGCTAACTCTTTAATACCCCGATCAAGTGAGTGGCGCTTTGGAGCTTGTAATCAGTCAATTGAATGACTCTCCCCCCAATCAATGTTGTTACGACATATTTCACAAAAGTTTTGGCCATCTTTCTACATTATAAATGGGTTCGCCTGCTCAGAGTTTATTTTATATATCTGAAGCCATTACACCAATAACATGTTTCTTATGTCTTTAGCTAGCTAGCGCTATAGGGTATCAATCATTATTTCTTTCACAAATATATTTTTACATTATTTTTTTGCTTTGGCTAGCCTAATTTGTCACCTAGCTGTTTTGGTGTATCCTGTAAGTATGCAGTAGCTCTGTCATCTTGAGTCTTTTATTACGTGTACAGGTACACGTAATAAAAGACTCAAATATACTTATTATTCACAAGCTAGCTACCCTTGCTTGCTTCTAGACATCAAAATAATAAAATCTCTCCAGCATGTTAGCCAGAAACAAATAGTATTTTACCATGTTGTTGATCCAACGTAAATAAACATTAATAGCGCCAGAACGGCATGGTGAATTTTTTTTTTAATTGGTGAATCGGCGCGAAATACGCACGTGATTTCATATAAACAAAATTGGCCCGTACTTTTGTCCAGCGGCTTGCCCTTTTACAAAACATTTTTTTTTTTTAAAAAGTACTCACCCGATCCGGGTAAGTCTCAACTAATTTTGAAGTTGCAGACTCCCCCGATCAGGTGATTACCCCCGAACGGAGGAGACTCACCCGGTCAGGGAAAAGTGCCGTACTGCCCAGGTCAGGCTCTAGCTTGGGCTCTAACTGTTTATACAATTTTCCTTTCTCCATTGCATAGCCACAACGATTTCTGTAGCTAGTTAAAAACATATTGTTTAGTTCGTTTTGATTTGATAATGACATTATGGAGCAACTTTACAGTACCAGCACAGTTTTAACCAACCTTTAGATCAGTTAGGGAGAACTGGTAATTACCCTGCAACAGGATTTAGTTGATGCAGGATAAATATACGGTTAAGGAGATATAAGAGTTGAAAGTGTTGCTGACATCAGCAAAGCAGGGTGTAATCCAGGGTTGTCAGTAGCCGTTAAATGGCTATTTCCCAATTGAAATTTATCCCTGAATTTCCCAATCCAATAAAATAATGAATATAATTTTACATATACTAAAAATAAAGTCAGGACGGACAGACCATAACACAATACGAAGCACAAAGCCACCATCTTTTGGGGGCAGTCTCCGGGAGACCCTAAAATAAATTCCAAATTGGCCCCAATTGAAAATTTCTAGATTACACCCTGCAAATTCGTACCAAAAATCGAAAATTTGTATACCTGTTGCCTTCATTATATAGGTCTTGAAACACTGATCAATAAAATGTATAGGATCATGTACTTTTGACAATCGGTTGCAGAGATATTGAGGTTTAAACGTTCTTTGATGACGTCATCAACCTGTTCATTCTAAAATGGATTTGGGAAACTTACTCAATTCGGCTTGGGTTAACCCAGGGTTATGGTAACATTCACTCACCCATATTGAATTGCCATCAAGGACAGTCCAACTCCAGTCTCCTGCACAAGCGCAAGAGTTATAACCGCTAAGCTACATCGCCACTAATTTCTTGTGCCAAGAAAGAATGGCATTTAGCGGAATGTTGTTTTTGTTTTAAAACAAAATATACTTGTTACGAGGGTGCCTATATGCTGCATACACTGTAAAAAGTTGTGTTTTACTAAAAAGCCAGCATTCAAAAGTAAAAAAAACATGCTTGGAAATTGGACCCTATAGGAACTTACTAAGGTTAAAAAACATGGAATTTTTGTCAACAATTCTTTGTCTGACAACAAGAGTTCATGGAGTCTAACATGCCCTTCCAGAGTGTTATCTAGCCTTTGTTACATCCATTAGACAGACAATTCTCAATTAAAAATGCTAGTTGACTTTCCCAATTAAGCCTTTTTTAAAAAAAAAATCAGACCTGGTCGTGAGTAAAATGACTGGCGTGCGGTAGGTCACACTCCTAAAGTTGCGATGGCGTGCAACAAACATTGCATGCCTAAGTTCTATTTAGGGGTGCGATGAAGGAAAGTTGGATTCCTAAAAAACTTCCTAGCAGGAGTATATATAATTAAAACAAGCTAATACATTCAATGAAATAGAGATAATTAAAAATATAACTGGTGTGAATTTTTACGGCTTTAAAACCTGTCACAGGGGATTTCTGTTGTGGGGGCCAGGCAGACAGAGTTAAAAAGTTATTAATCACATTCTCTAACATGCCTGCACACCGAAATAACCCATGATGAAGCCCAGAAAGGCCCCGGAATTCGTGAAAAATGACCATGCTTATGTCAGCAACAATTAGCACATTTTAAGAGTTTGGACTTAACCAAATAGCCTAAGATCTTAAGTCAACTCTGAACATTGACAAGTTCAAAATGTGTGAATCTAATATGGAAATAGCCTACGCAATTTACTTGTGGTGGTGAACTTCGAAATTAGCTATATCTTGTCTCAACATATTTTGACCAAGATTGTACTACTACTAAAAAAAAAAGTTATTATGCTATTTCTTTGTTTAATATTTTGTAATTTTATCTGTTCTTAATAACATTTCTAGAAATAGATTATATAAGTAATGCATATTGCACGAAGATACTCGCCTCCACCACCTGATCCTTATCCGTTACCAAGTTTGAGACTGGTAATACTGTGCGTATCAGTAGCAGTAGCATTAAGCATGGTTGTGGTGATACTTCTTATTGATGTTCGTCCTCCACCACTGTCAGATATATTTTTGACTGCTGCTTACTTCCCACTTGGCCAAAGTTTGATGCTTAAGACACGTCGTTGGACAAAGAATGAAAAGAGTTGTCAAAATTATGGAATACCAAGATTTAACTCAAACTTTACAGACACATTGTGTGGACAAGCCATATGGCAGAGCTCTGCTGATTCTGAAGAAGGGGACCGATATGTGAACAAAATAGAAACTGTTTACAGATTCTTTGTGAATGATAATGTTAGTGCAGAATATTATAAATGGAACTTGTTAAACGGTGCTAATTTGCAGCTCCCACTTCAACATTATTCTGATGAAACAGACATTGCACCAAAAGCTGGTCAAGAATATCACGCATTTAAATGGGACCCTTTATTATATTATGTTCAAAAATCAGTTACTGATAATGACACATCAACAAAGGAGAGAAAGGTGTGCACTAAGAAGGAGTGTAAAAACACTTTCCGTCACATAGTTTTTATATTCAGGTATGTGACGTTGCATTCAATGACAAGATTATTCTATGAACCAGATGTGCCTATCCTAGGACATGGTTTAATGTAATTTTCATTGTGGCATTCATTTATGTTTTCTTTGTTTCATGCTTCAGATTGTTTATGGCTTTTATTTCTAGACAAAATAATGCATTTGCAAGGCTCATTATTTTTGGTTTCAACCAAAGTCGTGATGCCAGATTAGGTGTTGATTTTGCTGGAAGGTAATTTTTTTTTGATCACATGCTCGCATTTTGTTTATCTGTGTGTCTCAATGAATTTTTGTAAAAGCCCAAAAGATGATTGAGTTGCTTATTATGAGAATTCTTACAAGAATTTTTAAAATCCTTGTGACCTTGACTGTATGTGTGTCAGTCATATTTGTGCTAATTTTGTGCATACTAATTAGCAGGTAAACACAAAAAGTTATTACACAAAACTTGGTACAGAAATTATGCACAAAGATTTTGATGCATAAATAAATGCGCCTGAAATAGAATTATTTTCACTATGCAAAATTTAGTACAGATTTACACAAAATTTAGTTTTTGCAGCACCTTATCACAAGCATATGCTATTTCACAATGCTATTCTTTTTATTACGAAGACTAATTAAATGTTATAGACTGGCTGGTACAATGGTAGACTTGATATCTCAAAACCAACCTTCCTCCCTTGATGCATTTATCATAAATTTCCAAACATGGGTGCAATTTATTGTCCGTACTTTACCTTTAAAGATAATCAATAAAGGTGAGGTTCTTAGTTGTCAGAATATGGTGTTTCATTACACTGCCTTAAGGAAGAAATTGTTTGTGGTAGAAAATATCGCAGAATTAAATTTTAAGAATATGATCTTGTTGTCCAAAATGCAGAATAAAAAATTGCAAATGAGCACATTTTTATTGAAATTGGGAGGGAGGGCAAAAGATTGCAACTTAGTAACCTTAAGTAGCTATTGCTTTGCTTACATCCACTGTGTAAAGTGAATTTTATACTAAATTTACAGGAAAATTGCAAACTATCTTAAAAAAAAGATTTCTATTGCCTGTCCTTGTAAAAGGCAAATTTGTAAACATTAATTCCACATTCTTTTCCTTGGCACTCTTTTTTTTGTGACTTTATTTCTTCTATAAGGTACCTTATCACGTATGCTGTAAAACCTTTTCACTGGTATTATTTTTACGTTTTTTTAGCCTACCTTGGGATCTTCATGCTCGGTCAGGGAGTGATGGCGCTCTTTAACATAGAGTCGTGGCTTACTTTGATAGATTTGTTTACAAATCAACTTCAGTTGCTGTGGCAACATTTAGTTGGTAAGGCTTTACTTTTCTATCCGTCCTGATGAATCATCAAAAATTGATTGAGCGTGCAAGAGGCATTTTAAATTTTACGTTTGCGACCTTTTACTAATAGATAATTTTCTTTGCAGGTTTGTTATGAATTGTAATTCGTTTTATGTGCTTTTGTTCCAAAATATCTATGCTATTTTGTCTTGATAAAAGTTTTGTCTTGTGAATGAGCAAATTTTGTGCTAATTTCATTAGGATCTGGTGAATAAAGACCAAATATTCTCAGTTCTCTTAATGACGTTCTGTGCGGGTTATCTTTGCAGTATATAACGGTTTTTTTTTTATAAATTTTGTTTGTTTGTTGCATGTAATTGATATTTGGTTCGCAGTCTTTTCATTTATTCTGATTTTTTTTTATTTTACCATGAGAGTTTTCAATAAGTCATATTGTGCCATATTGGAGGCTTGTGTAACAAGTTTTTTTTCTCTAATAACCTTTTAAAAATGATCAGTTTTACAAACTTTTTTAACTACATTTTTCATGAAACGTTTTTTTTTCTTGTTTACAGATGCATCGATTAAAGATTTGTACTTTCTTGCAGTTGCACTGCTTCTTCTGTTGGTACACAAAACACAGATTTTCCTTATGGTAGGTGTAAAGCGCCTATTATTTTTGTGTTGTGTCAACATGGTACGTACTGACGAGACAAAGGGTGCACTCCGGGTTGTTCAGTAACCTGAGAAACCTAGACTACTAAATTTTTTTGGCACTTGGAAACCCGAGAAATATTTCTGTATGAGGAATGTTTTTTGATGGTGTTTTTTGGAATCATCGCTATTTTGCAGTTACTGTGATCTCAATTTTCTTATCTTATCTATAGTCAATAGGTATATATATCGTGATTTTTTTAGGTCCTAAATACCTATATAACTTGAATCCGGGTTGTTTTTGAGCTAACTACGTGATAATGTAGTATTTTTCAGACCAGAATTATATGAAGATCAACTTCAATTTGGATAGCCAATCTTTCAAAAAACTAATTATGCCATTGACCCCTGTTAGGTAAACTTTGAAAAGTCACTCTTCAAAAAAGCTGTTTGTACGACTGGATAAAGCAGCAGTATAATCGAAGCCTAACATATTTAAGCCTTAAGTATGGCAAAACTGATCTCGCAGTTTGATTTCCATGCTTCCTTATTAAAAACATAGGGCCGGTGAAAAGTTCACAACATGTTTCAATTATTTCAATAATCGAGACAAATTTTCGTAATGATGTTGTCCCGAACTAACCGTGTATGTGTAGAGTATAGCTGATTTATACGATCTGTTATGATTACCTAGCTAAAGAGAAACTACCCCAAGGAGTTTTGACATGCTTGTGTTTAATGCAATCTAAAGAGACAATAAAGCTATTTTTTGAGAAAATGCTTAAAGCGGGAGATGCACGATTAATCGAACTTGTCGAATTTGACATGTCGCCACGTCAGTAAATATGTATTATTCCGTAAAAAACAACTGTTTTATTTTTAGCCTTACGACGAAATGCACAACGTTCACAAAAAATGTAGCAGCTTGTTGACATCTGCGGTGGAGAAAACACGCCGACAAGCGGACTCCGTCAAGGATGACATTTTACTTCAATCGTGAAGGGTCTTCCATCAGCAATATTTATTGATTTTTAACAAGGGTGTTGAAAGATATATTGTAATATTTTTTTGTTTCGAGAGATGAATTTTTGTTGTTTTTTTGTGTTCGCACACTATAAGAAGCTGTCATTTTGCAAGATGGCTTTTGTTTTGTCATCGTTTTAAAGACAGCTAAATGCAATACCCTTTTTTCATTTCAGTTAAACGTGCGTTTTCTTTTATGGGTTTTTAAAGAAAATATTTCTCCACAACCACATCACATATGCCGCCATTTACAGCTTTGTATTTAACAATACGTCATTTCTTAAATTAGATTCTGTTGTTTTTTCTTCATGAGAAGTTTTTATTTTTATATCGATGATGCGATGTGTAGGTCTCTTATAACGGAGTATATTTTATTTATTGTATCAGTTAAATACCTTTTCTTGTTCGAGAACTAACGGAAGTAGAATGCAATTTTTATTTTGTTAATTCATAATTGGTACTTGTAATCATTTCCCAAATCTCTTTTCTGGTCAACTGTTGTTTTTGAACACCTCTTGATACACAGTGGAACCTCCCTTAAGCTGACATGCTTATAAGCGGACACCTCTATGGTGTGGACAGTTTGATTTTTGTGCGACCAAGTCTTTGAGAAACAACGTGACCACAATACACAAAATAAAAATTTACAGAATTACAGCCCCAGAAAAAAGAATATCTCCCAGGGTTTCTTTTTCTGACATTGGAAGGCGATATGAAGCACGGCAAAACCCCTTTGAAACAACGATATTTGAAATTTTGACTTTTAAGATGGGCGCTTTTTTAGAGAGAGGTTGGTAAATCGAAAAATGCGTTTATTAAGAAAACTTGTTTTCTTTTTAGGAAACTATAATAGCCTGACGGCGGTCCGCCATCAGTCGGTTAGGGCGCGATATTTTTCCCGGGTTTTTTTGTATGGAGTTAAACTTTGGTACGCAGCTTCTGTGCAAAAACAACGGTACTCTTTGGATAAGTGAGATCATTTTCACTAACTCAAACATGTATGTTTTGAGATGACTATCTCCATCAGGTCGCTACAGAGGCGAGTTCTCGACGGTGGTGGCTAGTCTGTATCGGCGAAAGTAACACAGTGAAGCAGGTCCAACCACGTGCTTTGGTTGCTATTGATTTGACACATTAGATTAGCCTTTTTAAACAAAGAAAAAGTTGTCTGGCGGTTGCACCGGTGTGTCACCGTACCAGTATAAAAAACAGAAGATATACCTTATCGGTAAAAAAAAAGTCGGCAAAAAGTGACCAAATTTTGGCTAGGTGACTAAATTTTTTACCGACCAATTTTTTTACCGACATTTTTTTTTGCCGACCGAAAATTTTTACCGACTTTTTTTTTACCGACTAGTAATATTTGCCGATTTTTTGAATTACTTTTTAACCTCCAATTTTTTAGTTTTTTGACTTTCCAAAGTGAATGTGATCCTTATGCATGTGCCATTAAAATAAAGAATAATTTCTTTGACAACTGGATGACTGTTGGGCACATTCCAAGGGAAATTTCACGAATCTTTGTTCTCTTTTAATTCAGCGGTGTCAAAAAAGTCGGCAATAAGTGACCAATATTAAAAAAATTAACCGGTAAAAAGTGACTAATTTTTGCTAAGTGACTAACTTTTTTGCCGACTAAATTTTTTGCCGACTTTTTTTTACACCGACTTTTTTTTTACCGATAAGGTACCAGGTATAAATAACATGTCCCTGAACTTTTGTTATTATTATTATTATTATTTGAATATTTTAGTATATTAAAAATGCTATAAACGTGTGTTCTGAACAGAAAAGGATAATAAATAAAAGTAAAAATAAAAGCAAGTGTAAATTACAACACTGATCAACGTAAATGTTTTATGGTTAAATTTCTTCTACGTCAATGAAATAATAGCGAACTGCTTAAACGAAAGAACAGACATAAACATTTAAATATAAAATTTCAAGGGCGTTAATCTCCAAAATATTCGAATAAGTCCTATAATATTTTGACGGGGAGCCGTTCTGTCGGAATGTCATAGCGTAAAGAGCCTTGGGGACGAGATTGCTGTACGGTATAAAACTTTTTATTTGCGTTTGGATTGAAAGAGTAAACAAACTTGTTGCCTCCCTTGAGAATTAAATTTGTAATAGGTTTACGCCATGCAGGAAATAACGCCTAAAAATATATGAAAATAATAAGTTTATTGAAACAAACATTAATTGGCTGCTTTCATGTGAAACCAAACTAAAAGTTGAATTAAGAAAAAGAACATCTATGCGCGGGATGCGCAAACAGTACGCGCGTTTTTATGAATCTTAACAACAAACTTCGGAGAAATAAAATTTTGCACCGGAAATACAATAGCTTAACTTACACAACAATAAACAGAACGAAGGAAGTTTTGTCACTGTCTCAATAGCTGTTTGTACACTTCATTGATAGACAATGCTTGCGCCTGTGAACCATCAATAATGTTATTGTTCATGGCGTGCATCATTGTGTTTTTAATGAGGTCATGTTTTGAAAGAACAAATTCAAGACGGCAGATTCATTGTTTTTACACTTAAACTTAAACACTTTGAAAAACTGTGCCCTTTGTTTTCATTTGACAATATCCAGAAGTTTTGCATAAATTTTACTTTGTTGATTTTGTTTGTGTCTCTTGTTCACGAGACGGGGGAGTTGGAATAAGAATGTGATAAATTATACCGTTTATATAAATTACATCCTTTTAACTCGATTATAATAAATATTTATTTATATTTAAATTTAGCTTGCTTTGCACTTTTAAGACAACTAGATGTAATTTAATAATTCGGTAATTTTTAAAAAACATTTGAAATCAGTATTTAAACCCCCGTCTGTTAGTATTATTTCCGCTGAATCATTGCTCAGTCAGGCTGAAGTTTATTGTCAATATAGATACATTCAGACCACAGTCCCTTTTGTGACGTAACAATTACAAGTCTTAAAATAATTGGGAGTTAAACACGAGAAAGGAAAATACCACCAAACGGTTAGCGAAGATCAAACGATCCATATCTCTATAGCTAACGCGACGTTCAGAGATCCTTAGTTCGTCGATTCGGCACCCGGTTCCTAAAGTGGAACACGGCGGAGGATGGCGAAAATAAGGGTTTCGACCTTGCTACTGCTAGCTTTGTTCATTGGACTTGCAAAATCTCAGATAACAGCGCCTGGAGGTGAGTGTCTTTTCAAAATTTATTGTTAGAATGCATTTCTCAACAACAAGCAAAGTTATCGTAAGGCGGTTTACTTAATTTTCGTAATTGTTGTATCTGTGTGTACTTATTGTGTTTATCCCATTTATTACTATCCATTTCAGGTACTATCCATTTCATAAAATCAAATGTAGACTTTTATAGTGATTCTAAGAAATGTAACTTCATTCAAAACAGTTTAGAAAAATTATAAATGATAAACGCCAGTAAATTGTTTTAAGAGGTACTGGGATTCGAAATTTGTAGTGTTGTTAAACTGAATTAGAATTACATAATCACTGGACTAAATTTTAAATGTGCTGCTGCGAATCATCATTCTAACTAAAAAGAAAAAACCCAAACAAGTGCAACACCAATGGCGAGAGATATCTGATTAACTCACTTATACATATAATGCATATCCCACCCCACGCCCCTAAAAACAGTATGGTTTTTTGCCTTTAGACCCTCTTGGACAATTTTTCTTTTATTTTTAAAGTTTTAAGATACGGTAGAGAACCCGAAAAGAAAGATTTCACAGTTAACACTAGACAACGCCATAAATGAATTCACTGACAAAGTACATATGACAACTGTTAGATTAAAGTATTCTTTGCTGAGTGAGACCACGGATATTGTTTTGATAATTTAAAAAAAACATAAACAAATATAAAATGATATTTGCACACTTCTTAAGAAAAATAAAATAATCTGACATTGGTTGATTTATTCACGTTCACTTCCGGTGAAAATATATACACGATTCATGATTTAAAAAAGGTACGAAATTGACCGCTTTTTCAAATTTATTGGATTACACGAAAAAGTGGAATCTTTTTTAGCGAGTTCTTTTTACACGGGGGGTAAAAATGTCGATGTAGGTAAAAATATTTTGGCTAATATTTTGGTTTTTTTCACCAACCGTGTTACTGATTTTATTCTATGACTAGAATTTTCGCTGATTTTTGCTTAACTTTATTTAGTTCACTAAGACAAAAAAGGCCCCCAAAATAAGGGGTTAAAAAGAAGGTTGATTATTCTAAAGTTCACATATTTAGTTGGAATTGTGATATAAAAGAAAGAGAATTCTTAAAAGGAACTAAATTTTGTACAATGTTTTTACCGGCTTAAATGTTTTTACCGACAATTTTTGACACGTTTTATCTGCCGGCCTTTTTATTAAGAAACCGGGGCCCTTATCTCTCCATATAATATAGTACAGTTCCGATATTTATTAAATTTTGGAAATTTAGAGAAGAAAAAAAGAATAATTGTCAAACACAACTCTGAGTCTTTTTATTCCTTTTTATTTTATACAATTTTTAAAACTTTTGAATTTGAACATACAATAAACTTGCAATAAAATTTGATCAAATTTCGAATTTTCACAGCAACAGTGATATTATACTTAAGTAAATTCTCAACATGCTCAGTAAATAAATAAACATCGTTCTTAACATAAACAGCGATCTTCTTTCAAACACTTGACTTCAACAAAGAAAAAATAATATTATTGCATTGTTATTTCTTAAAAGATAAAGTGGGACAACTGTGTCACCATGGAATAAGCCGAACCTACCCTATATAGCGGAAATTGTTTATTTAAGTCACAAAAATCGGAAATAACAAAACGATATTCCTCAGCTTCGCCTTTATAGCGCTAATTAGGCTTTTTTTATCTAGAAAAGGCTGGCTGGCCTTCTTTAGATAAAAAAGCGCTAATTATTGTTAGGTGATTTTTTCTTATATACATGTTCTTTTTTATTGTGAATGCTTATACATATATTTGATATAAACTTATCCGTAAAACGTTTTAAACTTGAAATTCCTGTTGATGTTGAAAATTCGACTATGGAGAAAAGTTTTTTTTAAATTTAAAGATCATTATTAAGTTTGAAAGCAAGGAAATACAAAAAGATGCATTTGATCATCGTACATAAACTTCCAGCATTATTAGCAGAAAGTAGTAATTTCGAAGCCATTTTAAACAAAACAGGGGTATTAAGGAAGAGGCGAACATAAAACTAATTTGTGGCATCCACAAAATAAATTTTAAATGAGGAAACAAAAATTAATAGAGCCGTTAACCCGTGGAAAAATCTACGGGACCGATTTACACTGCTTCGTAGCACAAATAATTGCTAACTAACAGTCTTTTTTGGAAAAAGAATACTTATATTATAAGATATGAGTTACCTTTGCAACCTCGATCGCAGGGCTCTTATCTCCTTTTTTATACTTTATCGAGGTTGGTACATTTTTATGCCGTTCTCTGTTCTTATTGATTCTTGCATTTCTCTTTTATATTATTGTTCTCCTTCAACTTGGGGATGTTGCTGTTATCTCACCTGCAGAGGTTTGTTGTACTTTGTTTGAAAAACTTCCCATGTACACTATCTTGTTATAGAAAGTATCCATTTTTAAAAAAAAAAAATACTATCTTCGCAGGCACAAAAAGGTCAAAAGGGAGTGAAAGGAGGTCGTGGATCACTAGTAAGTAAAAAACTCTTCCCTTATTTTTGCTTACCACTCCAGAAAGCAAGTTCTTCAAGGATGTTAAAACTATACGTTTTTTTAGGGTGATGACGGAACAGCTGGATCAAACGGAGGAGTAGGACCACGAGGACCCGAGGTATGACCTTTATCAAAGTCTATTGGTTCGTTTTGTAACGACTTTAAAAAGGAAGTGAGCAAGTTATTACCTTTGGGTTGATTGTATATTCAAGCTTTTTACTTAGGGAGAAGAAGGATTTGAAGGCGACGAAGGGGATGAAGGACCACAAGGACCCCCAGGACCACCAGGTCGTCCAGGAGGAAATCAGACTGTATGTTGAACTTAATCTCTTCTGCAATTCATAGAAAAAGAAGGAATTTCAAGAATGAGTAATCATCAAACTAGTTCTTTTTAGGCTATCGTTGTTGTATATGGACCACCTGGATCAAACGGACCAATCGGTCCACCAGGAAGAATAGGACCTAAGGTATAACTTATAGTTTTTGTGCTATTTGCGTGTGTGTGTGGGCACAACCGTAGTTAGGCAACGAAGATGATTTTTCATTTTTAAAATGCTCTCAGACTCCTAAAACAACATTTTGCAACTTTGAAGTATACTGTATTTTTTAAAAACAATCATAAAAATCGCCGCGAACCGTGAAAATGGGGAAAATACATCAAAATCATAAAAATCGCCGCGAACCGTGAAAATGGGGAAAATACAACAAAATCATAAACGGCATAATCTAAGCAGCTTGTTTATCAATATGTTTTAATATTTAGGGATACATTGGTGAAACTGGCGAACCTGGAAGTCCTGGCGATTCTGGACCAAGGGTACGCAATATTCCTTATTTCTTATTTTATTTAATAGTAGTAGTCTCATGAAACAATTCTGCCCAAATTAAAAACGATAAGTAATTGTAATTGCCTGTTGGCAACCTTTGTATCCAATTTCATGTCTGTTTTTTATATCGCTTTCAGGGTGAACCTGGAGTGGTTGGTCCAAAAGGAGCTGCAGGAAAAGACGGAGTTAATGTGAGTTCTAATTGGCATATTTTTGTGCCAGTACGGTTATGTTTTTAAACCTTCAATAAACGTTTACAATTTTTGATTTAAGGGACCCAAAGGTGAAACCGGAAGTGTTGGACCAAGTGGAGCTACTGGTCTTCCTGTAAGTATAATAACAACCCTTTCTCTACTGAGTTATGAAGGTTGTTTTATCTCGGTATCTTATCTTCTTTAAATTCATTAGGGCCTTCCAGGACCTTCTGGACAACGTGGTGCTAAAGGATCCAAAGGAGAATCAGGAGAGTTAGGTAATAAAGGCGCAAAAGGTGATTCAGGACGAAATGGAGAAGAGGGTGATTCTGGGCTACCAGGAACAAAAGGTGAACCGGGGTCAAGAGGCCCAAACGGAACAGTTGGTTTTGCAGGACCTGCGGGACAAGAAGGGCCAATGGGTCCTCTTGGAGACGCTGGGCCAGAAGGAGCTAAAGGACCTAGAGGACCAAGAGGTCCTGATGGACAGCCTGGTGTTGCTGGACCACCCGGAGAGAGCGGAGGTACCGGACCGAGCGGGCCAACTGGACAACCTGGACAAAGAGTAAGTATTGGACATAAAAAATTTTGAAAGTCCAATTTTTTTCATTTCGCGAAATAATTTAAATGGAAAATTTCAATTTAAATTAGGGCGAGCCTGGTTATCAAGGTGCACGGGGTGCCTCTGGAGATCGTGGGCCGACAGGTCCTTCTGGCCAGGACGGGGGCGAAGGCGCTGTTGGTGGGCGTGGTCAACCTGGACCACCTGGTATGCCTGGATCATCTGGACCAGCAGGTCCACGTGGAGAAAATGGTAAATCTGGACAGAGAGGTTTAAGAGGACAACAAGGAGAACAAGGAGGTCCAGGTTTACAAGGATCCGTTGGAGAGCGAGGAGATAAAGGACCAAGAGGGTTAGGAGGACAACCTGGTATATCTGGGCCTCCTGGAGAAAGCGGAGTTGATGGTAGACCGGGACCAGCAGGTCCACCAGGTAATTCTGGTCAAAGGGGAACCCCTGGTATGCCAGGATCTCCAGGACTGCCAGGATTTCCTGGAATTAAAGGTCATGTGGGACCAAGAGGTTTCCGCGGATCATTAGGAGAAAAAGGAACTCGTGTAAGTCATTATTAACTTCCTTTATCTCCTAATTGTTTTTTAAACCTTTTTATAGAGATATTTACCTATCATATAGGGTGAAACTGGTAGAACTGGTCAACGTGGTATTCCTGGTCCACGCGGTCCACCTGGAGACCCTGGTTTAGCTGGTCCCGACGGAAAAAATGGAGAAAGAGTATGTGCTGTTTATTAATACTTTTATGATGAAATTTCAACAATAAAAGTACCACGTTTTTACCATCTTTAAATTGATATTTAGGGTCAACCCGGAAAAGATGGAATACCTGGATCACCTGGCCAGTCTGGGCCTCGAGGTATACCTGGAAGACAAGGCTTAGCAGGTGGAAGAGGTGACAGAGGTGCAAAAGGGCGTCAAGGAGATCCGGGATTTGATGGTAGCCCTGGAGAACAAGGAGAAGTAGGATCTAACGGTGACCAAGGATTACCTGGACCAATAGGGAGAAAAGGAGACCAAGGGGATCCTGGAGATCAAGGTGCACGTGGTGCAGCTGGTTTAACTGGTCCACAAGGAGCAGCAGGACCACGAGGAAGGCAAGGAAGACGTGGAAAAGCTGTAAGAAACTTTGCCCTCATGCCCACTCATCAGGCTATACATATAAATCGGAAACATATTAAAAGCAAGTTTAAATTTTGTTTAGGGTAACCCAGGAGAGAGAGGAAATGATGGTTTAGCTGGAAGACCTGGTGAACGTGGATTCCCGGGAGAGCAAGGAAATCCTGGTGCTTCTGGATCGCCTGGAATTTCTGGAAGAAAGGGACCTGCCGGTCAATCTGGCCAAAAAGGTTCTCAAGGTGATCCTGGTACGCCAGGTGACGTTGGATCCCCTGGAGCAGTTGGAAGACCTGGGGTATCTGGGGAACAAGGAGCTCCTGGAGCCCAAGGAGATCAAGGAGAAGTGGGAGAATCAGGAGATCGAGGAAGAGATGGCCAACCAGGTTTAAGAGGATCAATGGGACCTCGTGGTCCTTTGGGCCCTAGGGGTAATCCCGGACAACGTGGAGACTCTGGAATACCTGGAGATGATGGCAAACCAGGAGCCCCTGGAGCACCAGTAAGTCATTAAAAGTGCTTAACTTTAGACTTCACATTACTAACATAAAAGTATTGTCATGAAATCAACTTTCTATTTATTTTTACAAAAGCATTACGCGAATTAAAAAAGTTGTTCTTTTTTAGGGTGCAGCCGGACTTGGAGGAGAACCTGGACAACCCGGGCAACGAGGTGGTATGGTAAGTCAGCTTTAAGCCAGCGTGCTTAAATTAATAGATTTAAAATCAATCATTTTCTTTGGATGGTATGTTTGATTGTTTAATTTAGGGAAGTCCTGGGATATCAGGAGCACCTGGAGATGTTGGTGCAAAAGGTTTAAAAGGTAACAGAGGAAAACGTGGCAAAACAGGAAGTGCTGGAAGAGTAGGAGATAATGGAGCAAAAGGGCCCCGAGGAACAAAAGGCTTAAGAGGTCAATCTGGAAGACAGGCAAGTGTGAAAAGTAAAGAATTAGCTCATTCAAATTTATTACTATATATTTCAACAAATCTTTTATTCCTTATATATAGGGAACACCCGGTTTACCCGGTAACACTGGCGTTCCTGGACCTGTAGGTCTTGTAGGCGAACAAGGTCCTTCAGGACCACCAGGGGCTGATGGAAAACCAGGACCCAAAGGAGACAAAGGACGAAGTGGACCTGATGGTCGCCCAGGTACTAATGGTCGACCAGGACCCGATGGATCCAATGGTCTGGACGGACGTTCTGGAAAAGACGGAAGTCGTGGTGCGCAAGGAAGACCAGGACCAAGAGGAAAGCAGGGTCAAACCGGATTTATCGGAGGTTCTGGTGCGCCAGGCGTTCCAGGACTTCAAGGACCTAGAGGACCAACGGGGGAGAAAGGAGCTGATGGGAAAAATGGAGTTGATGGAGAATCTGGTGATGAAGGTCCACAAGGACCACAGGGAGCACAGGGTGAATCCGGTTCTGACGGGGCTGACGGTATTCCAGGACGAAATGGAAGTCCTGGTTTAACTGGACTAAGAGGCGAAAAAGGTGAACGTGGATCAGCGGGTCTAAAAGGCAAGAAAGGTAATAAGGGACAAACAGGCCCCGATGGCCCACCAGGTGCACGTGGAGATAGGGGGTCAACTGGAGCATCAGGAGCAGATGGAGACAAGGGAGACGATGGAAGTAAGGGAGAGGCCGGACTACCAGGTCCTTTGGGGGCTAATGGTGATCGTGGGGATACTGGCAAGAGAGGAGAAAAAGGTGATATTGGCTTTATGGGATTTAAAGGAAAGAAAGGTCCAAGAGGCTCAAAAGGAACCAGAGGATTGCCTGGATATATGGGAGAACAAGGTGATCTTGGTCCTAAAGGAAGACAAGGTCCAACAGGGCCTAATGGACCAGCTGGAGTTTCAGGGCCAATGGGACCACCTGGAGTTAAAGGACCAACTGGAGACTCAGGACCAAAAGGTTACGGTGGAAAAGATGGACGGCAAGGTCCACCTGGACCTCCTGGGCCACCGGGTCTCACTGGACCTGCAGTGCTTCCACCGTGGTTGGGAGGTGGATTGGCAGAAGGAGAAACGAAAGGACCAGATGAGGAGACAGGTCCTGAAGAACCAGGACCAAACCCAGAAGAACCTGCACCAAATATCAATCCTTTTTTCCAAGTATATAAATATTACTCAAGCGACACGAAGAAAACAAATCCTACCGATAAAGATCTTGATCATCTTGAAAAAAAATTTGCTGACAAAGTAGAAAAGTTAAAATCTGAAGTTGCAAAATTAGAAAAACCAGACGGATCTGAGTCGTATCCGGCACGCACCTGCAAAGATATTCATGCCTTCCACCCAGCATTCAAATCTGGCATGTACTGGATCGATCCTAACAAGGGATGCAAAGAAGATAAGATCAGAGTTCATTGTAACTTTACAGTAACTGATGAGGAGGATATGGTAACGACATGTGTCTATCCACAAAACAAAATGGTGCGTACCATTTGCTTCCATTCTTAAGGATATTTAAATCTTTTTTAATAACAAGAATTACTGAAGTGAACATTTAAACTTCAAGACTGACAAAATAAGAGGAAAATTAAGAACATGCTTGAAGTTGGAAAACTTAAGAACATTTGAAGGCTTGAGTGTTTTTATAAAAAAATATAAAAGAAACGTATATTTTCATTATTAGTTCGAATAATAGAGCACTCAATGACGCATTAGATTCTAGATTAATTAATTTTAATTTTATTTATATCATTATTCTTTGTAATACTTATTTTTTTACCTTATTAATTTAGACTATCGAAAAGGCGAGCTGGGGAAGTAAACTGTTAACAAAAGCACAAAAGTGGTTCGACGAGGATCATGAGCTTGGAAAGGTAAGCTACACATTTTAAAACCGAGAACGTAAGTTTGAGTTTTGGTTAAAAATTAAGAACATCTTTACACCATGCTGAATCTCAATTTAAGTTTAGTAGGATTCGAATATAGTTTTTCTCTTCGTAGCAATATATACATAAATACAATTAGAACCAAATATAGGCGAATAAGACTGATTGATTTTTTTTAACTGCAATTTAGACATTCAGACATAAACCATTCTTTTCATATCTTTCAAAATTTCAACACTTATAACAATTGGTTATAACTTTATTTTTTAGCTCGCTTATTCAGCAGAATTATCTCAACTTACTTACCTCGGATACTTAAGTAAAGAAGCCTTCCAAAATGTCACCATCCATTGCAAGAAGTCGATTGCGTGGTTTGATCGACAGAACAATAACTACAAGAAATCCTTAAAATTTAAAGGTACTGACGAACAAGAATTTAAATACATTCCAAAGGACGCTAACGATGATGAGTCAAAATTCTCTCCCGAAGTCCTAAAGGACGATTGTGCTTTCCTCTCATCAGCATGGAAGGAAACAGTACTTCGTTTCAGTAGCAAGAAGTTTATTAGACTTCCCATTGTCGATATGGCACCGTGGTACAACATTGATGCCAAGTCGCAGTTTGGACTAGAGTTGGGTCCGGTATGTTTCATGTAGGACTACAAATAGCAACATAAGACAATTGCCCTAGTGACGTAATCACTAGTATTTTAACACTCTTTTTAAAGTGTTTATAGTTAGATCCTGATTTTGTAAATTTTTGGTACGATGCTTGATTGTACGCCATTCCCCTGCGCTTTCCCCCTTTTAGTCGGTTCCCTAATGCGTGCGCGCGTGCGAAAAAAATAATAAAAAATATAAAAATCTGAAAACTGGATTTCTTCATCTTTCTTACCCTGCAGAAAATTTTCAAGATAGTTTTATTTTCGCAAACATAGTGTGTACAAATTTCTTGAATTGACTATTTTCCACTCAAGAACGAAACAGTATGGAATCAGATCGAAAAATTCTGATTTCTGAACTCTGATTGTTTCGTTTGATAAAATTTTACGTTTCGACTCGTTTTAATTAAAACTGAAAGCTGAAATCATTTGAATTTTTTGTTGGGAAGAACGGATTTATTGAGAGCATTGTTCGTTTTTCATTCTAACCTGTTTTCTTCTTAAGTAAAAATTCAGCTCCAGAGATCAGAACATATTGGCAACAACTGCGATATGTATTAGCTTAGGGAAAATTTTCCTAGCTTTAAGTATCATTAAATCTGAGTGGAAAATTTTGACTTTATAACTTAATAACGCCGTAACAACTACTCAGGGGACAAGAGACCCTAGGGACGAGCATGACAGGGCAAAGCAGCTTTTCCAATGGTTGTTAAATCACTCTGTGCAAGATAGCCGTTAACGAGAATTTTTTTTACGGAAATTTAGAACATGTTTGTGCATGCAGGGAGGAAAAAGTCAGTATTTTTTTAAGGCGTAAACTGTATGAAAGGCGTTAAAAATATCTCGCTGACTCCAAAATTATAACCAAATAATTATTTTCTGAGGATCGCACTAATAATTAGAGGAAATAAATTATCTTGTTTAAAATTTAATTTCACACTAAAAATAAGTGTAAAATTTGACCTTAGTCGCACTAAAATAGAGGGAAAAAAATAAAAAATTTTTTGTTTTAAGTTTTATTTTCTTTCTCTTTATCACTCTTTTTTATCGATTTTCGTTGTACTTACAGCTTTTTATCTTTTATCATAGATCACTAAAAATAAAATAAAATAACATGTCCTCTAAATTATCTGCTTCAGACGACCGTAATCGCATGAAATTAGAGAAAAAACAAAATTGAGTAAAAAGTAAAATTAGAGGAAATAAATTTAGGAAATTTCAAAAAGGTCATTTGCCCTAATTAGAGGACGCATTAAATTAGAGGAATGGCAGTAGTACAATTCAGATCCACCCGATATGGTAGACGCCATGACCCAGCCAGGAGACCCAGCATAATTTTTTTACGACCGGGAAATCGGAATAGTTGAGGTGGGAAAAATTACGCTGGATCGCTAACGAATTTTCCTGCGGTGAGAATACCGCGCTTTTTTGATTGGTTACTTCAATTTTCTTTGCTCACGTGATCATTAACGGGAAATCCTTTCTTCTTTAATGTTTTGAGCTAGAATAGTTTCACTCGCCCAAACCAACATGGTAAATTCCCCAACCTCGATCCCAGGGCTTTTTTTCTCTTTTTGATATACCGGACGTCTCGCCGTCCTGTTGTGAAAGAGACAAAGAGCCCGGGGGTCGAGGTTCGAAATTTCCCCTATTATTTAAGAGGGTAAGATGTGACCACGTTGGCTTTATGCTCATTTGTTGACTTTAATTCGAGGTTCGCTCTGAGTATTTATTTTGTGTTTATTGGTAGATTTAAATTAGGGGTTTGCTCTGACACATTCGTTTGCGTCTAAGCTTTCGCATGAGAGAAACTCTATTTCATTATCCTCGAGGAAAGCTTAGTCAAGTAGACTTTTTTAAGTGTCGTCTGTTCCACTACATAAAGTCACACAAACTCAAAGTAAGCGAACCAAACGCCATCTGCAAAAATCATCTTAAAGCTAGCTAGCCTATAGCTACCTATACTTTCACTTTTAGTTAGGCTAACATTATTAACATTGTCGATACATAGCTAAAAGCTATGACTCGTGGGGCAAATGGTAAACAGCTTAATTTAGTTAGGTAGCTGACGAGAGATCTAGCGGGCAACTTTTGTTTTCTAGGTAAATGCATCCAGCTAGTTATTAATGACTTATAAACCGTTTAGCCGGGCGCTACGTGGGAAAACAGCAACCTCGGTTATTTGCATGGACCTCACTAGCGTTCGGTCCATGACGTCACAACCTCGGTCGCTATTTTCCCGTAGCGCCCGGCTAAACGGTTTATAAGTCATTTAGTACCTGGTAGCCTGATAAAAGCATAGAAATTAAGTCTAAGTCTTTCACAAAAAGATTGACATTTGGATGAAGAATAAAATACATGTCTATGTAGAAACCATGTCTTCTGACAATAGTAACGTTCGATCAACTGAAGGAAAAGAATTCTTTTCGAACACAGTGAAAAAGTTCGTGTAGTTCTATTTTGAAAGTTTTTAAATTTGCCGTTGATGGAGTGGTTGTGTTTGTTGTGAAATTAAACAAGCTATTGTTGAAATTAACCAGAAATAAACAAAAAAAATATAGCTAGCTAGCTAGAGACATCACATTGAACTTATTTTTTTAAAGAAATAGTTGACGATAATTCGGGAGTGGTGTTAGGTGGATTTATTTTATCCTTGTTTGAAGAACTCAAGATGTGAGACATTCGAAAAAGGTGAGTTTTGTGAGCTGCTTTGTCGCTTTTGAGAGAGTCTATATTTTTATGACCATTGTGTTGCTTTAACAAAACTTCTTAAAGGTATTACTAGCATACTTTGTTTTCATAGCCTGTTGATCCAGTATGAATTGATCTATTTCATCGTACTCCTAAAATAAAAGCTTAAATCAATTATTTTAAAACATTTTATTTGGATATTTTACAGCGTTCAAATTTCACGAAAGTTTGTTTACTTTTTTTGTTTAGATTTTAGCCGGTCGCTACAGGAAATTATCCAAATAAAATGTTTTAAAATAATTGATTTAGCTAAGCTTTTATTTTAGGAGAGTACGATGAAATAGATCAATTCATACTGGATCAACAGGCTATGAAAACAAAGTATGCTAGTAATACCTTTAAGAAGTTTTGTTAAAGCAACACTGTGTGGCCATAAAAATATAGACTCCCTTAAAAGCGACAAAGCAACTCACAAAACTCACCTTTTTCGAATGTCTCACATCTTGAGTTGTTCAAACAAGGATAAAATAAATCCACGTAACACCACTCCCGAATTATCATCAACTATTTCTTTAAAAAATTAAGTTCAATGTGATGTCTCTACCTAGCTACATTTTTTTCGTTTATTTCTGGTTAATTTCAACAATTGCTCGTTTAATTTCAATTCATTTTCCAACAACAAACACAACCACTCCATCAACGGAAAATTTAAAAACTTTCAAAATAGAACTACACGAACTTTTTCACTGTGTTCGAAAAGAATTTTTTTCCTTCAGTTGATCGAACGGTACTATTGTCAGAAGAAATGGTTTCTACATAGACATGTATTTTATTCTTCATCCAAATGTCAATCTTTTTGTGAAAGACTTCGACTAATTTCTATGCTTTTATCAGGCTACCAGTACTAAATATATTTATAAGGTTGCAACGTTAAAGAAGAAAAGTGAAGAGAGGCAAGCCTATATCCCTTTATTGTAATAATGGCTTAACTCTCTTAAGCGGAGGCTTCCGGGACAAACATTTTTGTCCGTGTTGCTTTACAGACGTTTTACCTATCCTTAAAAGTTTGGTCAACATTTTCTAAATGTAATATGGAACTGTTTAGTGTTCTGGTAGGCTCTCCTCCACAGCTTTTTTATTGCTCACCAACAGGAGATTTTAAAAAGGTTTCGAAGTCAAAATGTTCGGAGAAAAGACTAAACAATGCGTAAAAACATTTCAAATTTTTAAAAACATATAAACACAAAATTGCAGTTTAATGTCATACTTGGGACAAACTTAATCATCAAAATAAAGGATATACATGTAAACTACTTTAACAGAAGCAAAACAAATTTCGGATTAATAGAGAAATCAAAATTTGGAGTCCCAATTTTCGGTTACGTGGGCACCTTTAGGTGTGGGATTAGGAAATGGTTTTATTATCGTGGGTTAGTGTGCTATCCTCCTAGAGAAATAATTGAGTGTAAATTTTATAAATATAGTGTAATAAAAATGTGAAAATATTTACTTTAAATATAAAATTGCAATATTGTATTGATTTGAAAAATTTAATGACATTCTATTTGACAATTTATACAATATATATATATATATAGAATAGAATATTTTTATATAATCTTTTTCGTCACAGAGTGCTCAATGTATAATTGCAATACAGAGCGTATATAGTATGTGTTGTTGAGAAGAAAAAAACTACTTTGTTTTGTACTTAAAGTTTCATACCGTTTACACGACAATCCTCAGCAAAACAAGTGTTTACAATAAGAAAGAACTTATATCATGCTATTGATTGAAAAAGTCGAAGCGTTAATCAAGAAAATGCGTTCTATTCTATCCTCCTTGGTCAATCAGAAGCAAATAGCGAGTTCTCCAATAATTATCGCGGAAACTAATTTTGCGAAATTGACAAAAATTCCACTAAGGTACTCAATAAAATCAAACCTTATTTTGATGACGAATTCGCGAATAGATCAAAAAACCTAAGGCTGTGTTGCTGGATAGACAAAATGAGGCTATAACTACTGAGATTTCAAAAAAGTTAATTATATTTACATGGTACTAATCTGGACCGATTTTATAGGTGGCCAGACTCACAATACAAAAATTATACAGTCAAATTCCAATTATTATTATTTTTTTTTTTCATGGTCATATTCAATAACTACCTCAGTATACTCTGATGTTGACGAAACAGCTTCAGGTAGACCACAAGGTCTAAAAAACACCACGCCGTCCATCCCAGCTAGGCCAACACCTACAGATTGTCCATCTTGTGTGACGTAACAAAATCGTGTGTCGGTTTCCGGCAAAAGAGAAGCTACTGTAGTTATGACTCGATCACTATGTAACTTCGACAAATCATATAAAGTTATTGTTTTTCTATCATTTCCTCCGCCTCGTACGTCTGTCATCATTCTAGTTCCATCTGCAGAGAGATTGAATCTGCTAACCATTCCACTAGCCCTCGTTTCTGCTAATTTTTTCCAGGTCTCCAAGCCATAGGCGACCAGCAGGTTCTGATTCTCGTAGTTTGAGCTTCCTGGTACTGGAAGTGGAGCCATATAATTTACAATTACACATGCCATCTTGACTGAGATGGTAAGAGAAGTACAACTTCCACACATATCATCACCTATTTTGTATTCCAACTTGGTCAACAAAGTACCATCTGGGACTTTATATACATTAACACCATACATATCCTGTGAAGGTAAAGCATAAAAGTTAGAAGAGAGGTATTAATTATAAGTATTTCTTATGCGGTGAAAACAGGGACAAAGCTATCTTCTTTCTAGGTTTCTTTTTAGTTTATTAACACAACCACCCAAAAAACAATTACAAATTACCCCCTACAAATAGGTCAACAAGAGTAGACCAGATATGCAAACAATAATAGTGTTCTAACTGACGAACGTTCAAATTACGCAGGTTAAATTTTAGGTCAAGAAATTATTCAAATTTTTTAAATTAGCAAAAATGCGTTAATTAACAGTTTTTAGTATGCCTCAACATCCGACATTGAAAGAAAAATATAAAAACAACAAATAACAACAACAAATCATCCCAAAGCTTACCGCACTGACGCAAATGAAATATTTGCCATCTTCTGAAAGCACAGCAACTTCAGGTCTTAAATCCATTCGACCTTCTTGTCGAATCTCGCCCACTTTCTTTCGTTGTACAGTGTCAAATATCATTAACGGGACCGACTTCGTGTGGTCATTGTTATTCTCGCCACACAAGATAATGTTACCATCTTTGCTTGCTAAAATATGCTGGGCTTGGTTTTTCCACCCTGTTTTAAGGTCTTCTTTAAACACACCTAAAAAACAAATTCTTACAACAAGAATTGGGTGTGTCTGCTTAAATTTTGAAAGACAGACAAATTTAAAACTTTATAATTTTGGGATATCTTAGGTATTGGGGTCAAATTTTAGGGATAAAACACTGAAAAACGATTCCATATTTTAGGAGATTTTGCCAAAAGATTAGTAGAAAAAGAATCACAAACAAGTCACAGAGCTGTTCATTTCAAATTAATTATGCAAATACCATCCATCACTTCTGTTGTAAGATAAACATATGCTTCATTTGTTCTCACGTGGAATGTAATCACAAAATATGGCTGCCACCACAAACAATTTTAGATTTTTAAGGAATCACTATTTTGGATCCAAATTTTAGTGTAGATCTTAGAAGAGTCCATTTTTCAGGCTTTTTAGGAGATTTTGGGTGTGGCCACCCTGAATAATTCTCAACGCGTTTTAGAATTAAATTCCCAGCAGTAGGAGATTTTGAAAAAAACAACAACAATGACAAATTTGTCATAAATACTATATTTTTAAATAATGTCCGAGGAAGTGGCTACCCGTTTTTTTGTCCTGAGCCAGCTATTGTCCTGAATGGCCTTCCAAGTTTACTTAGTGGCGCAAATCGTATTATTTAACAGATACGTCTGAGGTGGTTTAATCATGTAAAAGAAAGCATAACTAAATAGCGAAAACTGGTTCGGTAAATGCAGGAATTCAAAAGTGAATGTCACAAGGATAGGCAGTTCTGGAAGACACGTCAGCTAGTTAGCTATCCAGAGCAGTTTAATGTTGATAAACGGAGTTTGCAATTCCGAGGAAAAGGCTAGCATGTAAAAACGAAGGTAAAGGGAAATATCTTATCATTAGTATTAGGTCTAGCTTCTTCAGCCTGCATTAGAGTTGCTGTCGGTGAGTTCTATATAAAACTCCCACTTGAGAAACTAAAATTGCGGAAATACCATCACCCAATGAGATAAAGCCCTAATACACCCAACCTTTCTCATGCTAAGCACTAAGTAGAAAGAACCTATTCACATTTTTCTAATTTCTAAGGCCACGTATTGAAACAGCCTTTGGAATTAAGCACTATCACAAACTTCCCCCAGTCAGTAAGTTGATTCTTCTGCGATTGTAAAATTAACAAATGTAAGAAATACCTGTTTTCCAATCAAAGATTTGAAACTTCTTTCTACTTTTGTCAAACATCAGTAACTCATTTGTTTGTCTTAACAATACCCATGTATTATTATACAAAGATGGCGGATAGTCACCTAACGGCAAGGTCGTTGCACCGACCACTCGACCTTCAATAAAATCGATCGTTATAACAGATTTTTTATTATGTTCCCAGATGAGCACGTGTCTGTCATCAACGAGATAAAGAAACGTAGAAAACAAGCCTTGCGTCGTTACTTTTCTCGTCTTGTTGTACGTGGTAGTGTCATAAAAAGTGAATATAGGGTCCATAGGAGGTATCGAAACAGCCATGTTCAATTCTGTTGGGTGGACGAACATTTCTCGCTCACCTAAATTCAATTAAAAAAAGAGAAGAAAAAAGTGAATACAAAAAAAATGTACGCTCCCTATTTTACATTATTAGTTAAATGAGTAACCTTTTCCAACGTAATCTTTAGCCTTCTCAATATCTGTTTTGTTTACATTTTCCGCAGTTATTTCATTAAACTCGATTAAATTGGTATCATACACTAGCATGGCCGTATTATTTTGGTCCATCGAGACGACAATAAGAGTGTCTTGTTGACCACTGATGGCTTGCTTATATTGATTGCCTTGATATCCCTGTTAAAAGAAAAGACAAAAAATTATTTTATGCTGTTTTTAAAGGAATCTGTTACAAAAAGATACGTTTTTCCTTAGCGCGGTTTTGTGGAAGTAACGTTTGGCCCAAAACATTACGCATATCTCTGCGACAAAGGTTAAACGTGGAGGGTGTGGCTTCGCAACTTCAACACAAGGTGGTCACGGAAGTTAAAATTTTACAATTTCAGAATTTCTGTCCGCAAGAAAAGCGTCGTGCAACAGGCACACGAAATAGCGTTTAATTTAAAGGCGGGCGACCCCGTGGATATTTCCACGGGTTAACGACTAGCCTTTATTAATAATACCCGTATTTTTTCAGCATTTGCACAAAATGGTACTACAGTAACGATAGCTACTGATTTCGTAGCTGTTCCACAAATATGATATAATAAAGAACGGACGAACCCGTTGATTTATCTTTCAAATTCCCTTTTATAGACGGCCTCAACATGTTTAAATTTAAGCAAATTTTATAAGAACATTAAGGCTTCAGATGTTTAAAGCTTTAGAATATGTAAAAAATATTTAAGTACATTTGTCAACACTAAGAAGTACTGAAATGCTCCTTTAAACTTCAAAAATGAAAAAATAAAATTAATTACATTAACAAAATTAAGAACATTTCGAAGCTTCAAATGTTAAAGTTAAAAACATTTGAAGGCTTCGTTCAAGTTGAGTGTATGCTATAGAATTATTAACAAAAGTACAACAGTTTACTTACACTTTTCATAGCATGCCTTTCACGACCTGTTTGTACGTTCCAAAATTAATCTGAAGCATAGTTGGCCATATTAACTCATCACCGCTCATAGACACATTCGTCACATATAATATCGTGTGTGAGTCCATGCCTTCAAGCTTTTTTACTATGTTCCATGTAACAGGATCATAGATATGCAACCATACCGTTTTATACGCTTCATTTACACTCGAGGGCGAATTTAATAAGACGAACTTGCTTCTGTCTTCAGAGAATGTGAAGAACACTATAGAGCTTGGACTTTTGATTTTCTTTTTATATTTGTGATCTGCGATTTTCCCAACAAAGAATCGATCTTTCACTTTCCTAGAGTACACGAACTGGTCTGTACCAGCCATGATAATGTCAACCAAAGGGTCCTTTGATTCTGGTGGCTTGTCTTCTATCTTATGTTTTAAAGCCTAAAAATAAGATCCTTTTTTGCCAGTTCCAAATCTTTTAAATGCACCAATTTTTTGTTATTTTATATTTAAGCAATTCAATCTCCAGGAATATACTTTTGGTGGCATGATACTTACAGTTATATCCTTCCTAGCTTAGGACTTATTACAACACGGCTCAGTTTTAAACAGGTTACATAAAACACGGATTCTCAAAGTTAAGTCCAATTTTTTGACGGCCATGTACTTTGGGATAAAAAATACAAAAGAATTTTACTATTTATTTAAAAACATAACATTAAAAAAACATGACAACAATTATAAGTATGCACAGCTAATAACTGTCACAAGAAAAAAACGTAACCTGAAAATAAAATACAAGAACATTTTAGGTTTTTCACCAGAACAACTCATGGAATTTAAGAAATTTAGGTTTTTTAGCACCACTAATTAAATTATGCTTTATTTCTCATAGTTGTGAAAATCCCGAGTTCTTTATTATCATGATTTTTTAAATATTCTTTTTAAAAATTTAAAGTACCAGTGGGTAAGAAGCAGTCACTCGACTGATGGCTTTGTTAATATCTTCAAACATATAGCAATAAATTTAATGACGATAAAAACAGAATTGGATTAACGGAAAGTTATTTTGATTTAGGTACGGGTACAGCCTTTCTTATTTTAATATACTTAGGTCGGTAAAAAATTGCTGACGTGAAATGCCATCTGCAAACTTGTGCTTCAGGTCAGCACTTCATCTTTTTTTTTGCGATCGCACGCTTTCATTAACGAACAACAGTTAAGAGAGAAAATGAGAAAAAACCTTTGTAAGGTCAAGTTGCATCTAGCTTAAATATAAACCATGTCGGCGAAAACTTGCCGACGTGAAGCAAGAATTTTTGTCAACACGTCGGCATTCGCCTGGGCAATCTCCAAGTGCCGCCCTGAGTTAGAAAGGCTAAGGTTCCATTAGAATTGGGTGTATATTGAAAATCGAACTGAGTCGGGAACAATAACCCAGCTATGGAAAAATGTGACTTAAATGACGAAAACTTACAATAACTTTATCTTTACAATCGAACACAGCAACACCCTCTTCATTCAACATAACAAAATGTTCACCATCTTTCGTCATAACTGCACTTTCACCATAGCTACTAGAATGATATTCATTGTAATATATCTCTTCCGTCTGCAGATTTTGAGATATTAACTTGCTATAAGATGTAAAAATGGCGCACGTGTCATTTTGAAATGGAAATATCATGTTGACAGTGTCTTCACAGTCGATGCAAAGAAGCTGACGACCACTGGATAGATCCCAAATCCTAAGAATTCAGTTGTTAAAAAAATTATAAAACCAACCTGATGCTGTGTTTAAAAATACCGTTTAACAAGACTGCTCTAATGAACGCCCCCCCCCCCCTCCCTCTTAAAAAGTTAAAACACGAGGACTTTAATAAACGTTCAGTCAAAAAAAAGGGCGAGTTTACATCCTTCAAGCAATTATGAATTGGATTTGTTCAATTATGGCAACGACATAGATTTAAAAAAATAAATATCGAATGCTTGGAATGAATTACCGCTCCTCTCCAACAAAACCACCTGAGATTCTACGAAATTTATTAAATGCTTGGAATGAATTACGCTCCTCTCCAACAAAACCACCTGAGATTCTACGAATTTATCAAATGCTTGGAATGAATTACCGCTCCTCTCCAACAAAACCACCTGAGATTCTACGAAATTTATCAAATGCTTGGAATGAATTACCGCTCCTCTCCAACAAAACCACCTGAGATTCTACGAAATTTATCAAAGCATTAACGGTATTCATACAGATCCAAAGGAAAAAGATTTAATCAAGTTCTATAGCCTGAAACCTACCAATAGAAGTTGTCATGTTTTTATGGTCTGTATGGTCTGTAAATAACTCACAAAACATTACTTTAAATGTCATAAGCCACACAGATAAAAATCTCACATTTAAAAATCCAAAAATATTCACCATACATCGACAAAAGGTTTTGTAAAAAATAACTCAAAAAGTTCTATAGGCAGCTTCTGACTACTGTGACAACGTAATTGTGGACCAGGAGCTTAATTTTTTTCCAGCGACACCTTTTTACACCCTTAGCGTTTCGAGTACGTTAGCTTGTACTAAAGAACGCAACTTTTTGAAATGATAAAATATGTTTTCTTGTAACGAGTACGGCATATATATAAGAAAGAAAACGCTGGAAAATTTTAATTTTATTGCTAACCAAGAAAGCGTTTCTTTGAAAATCAATCAATAATACCTGACAGTTGAATCACCACTTGCTGAAATCAAGCGCTTTTTGTCGGCTGTAACCACTGCGTAATTCACTGCTTGTTCGTGTCCAGCCAAACTATGTATGATAGGCCCACCCAGTTCATCATAACAACGTTCCGATGGATACAAACAGGGCGAGTTCGACATTTTTGCTTGTTTCAACAAACTAAAAAATGTTCTGACGAAGTATTGCTAGCTCTTCCAACCAGTTGTCCAGCCAACTGATTAGGATCTGCCATCAGTGTTTTTCCAGAAATTTTAAAAAATTCTTCAATGAGTTTAATTTCTCTATCGTCGGGGAACTGTTGTGTCGCCTCAGCGCAATCTTCAAGGACATACTGATAACCAAACGCTTTCAACTTTTTCCACAAGAAATCAAAGTTAAACAACACCTCATCTTTTAGAGACTTTATATTTTTCGATACAATCAAATGTCGTGGCAATTCACTCAACTTTCGGTAATTATAAACACCCTCGCTGCCATCTTGATTAACTTGAAAAGAATTCGGTTGCGCAGCAACAAGTCGATCACTTTCACCAGTATCGCCATTTTTGCCAGTAAACGATTTCTTTTTTCCATTGCTCCAAACTCCACGAAAGTATTCACTAAGCAGTACATGATAAGACAGCTTTGGATGTAAATATCTTTCCGTAGCTGTTTCAGTAAACTGTCGATGATACCACATGTTCACCAGACTTCCATTAGCACCTCTCGATACAATATAAGAACCTAAATCTGATTTAACCCGCACCCAGAGTAATGGCGGGATCCTACGTACAGGTGGAGTCCAGTATTGATAAACATCATTCAATACGTCATCGTCGATCGAAAGAATTTCATCGATTTCAGCGTCCGTTAAACCATGTTTTGATGTAGTGATTAAGCCTAAAGCATGGCTTACCAATGCCTTGCCATGTAATCTTTCAAGTCGAGCAAACAACGAGTTAATAGCGTCTTTTATGTTCGAGTCCAGCGCAGTTTCTTCAGGTTTGGTGTAAGACTTCCAATTAACGGCTTTGTCGAAACATAACTTGAGAAATAATGGCAGTGGACACTTCAAAAAAGCATCCATAACTATCTTAGTTTGTGCTTCGGTCAGTTTTTTCGACGCATCACTTAACCATGCAGATAATATATCATTAGCAGTGGTGACAGGAAGTTTCGGAACTTCAAGAAATGACGTTTCTGGTAGAAAATGCTATAATAAGATGCACGAAATCAATCCCATATTTCAACAGCAAGAAATTGTGGAAATCTCTGGTTCATAAAAATGCTTTGTCAGTTAATTCTTAGGTTTATTTTCACAAAAGCAGAAGATCCCTATAACTAGAGTGGCGTTAATTGAATTTGTTTTGCTCAAAATGATAGCCGAATCGCTATTTTGTGTAAAGGATGCATGAAATAGGGATGCGCAGAATATGCACAACGGGCGATAATCTTAGGACCAGAGTATATAGGAAGGGAGAGACTGTGGATTTTCCACGGGCTAACAATTAGTCTTTTATAACAACATAATGTTGACCTATACCTTTAAGTTAAACAAAATTTGATATTTTTCATCTGGTAGTGTTGATATGACGATCTTCATACAAGATGGCAACTCTTTTGGCAACCACTTCATAAGATACGCACCATCATCAGGAGACAGCTGGTCAATCGAGTCAAGAAACATGATCACTTCAGTTTCCGATTCTTTGAGTTCTTCTATCAGGTTAGCCAAATACTCGATTAACTTCTTTGAGTTCTAAAAAAATAACGAAAGATTTGTCATTTGGCAAAATTTGGTCAAATCACTTATACGTGCAGCCTAAAATTTGCTAAAACTTTGAAGATGAAGCAATTGTAAGCAACAGTCAGCCTAAAGTGAGTGAATGAAAAAAGAAGGTATTTTTTAATGTTCTAAAATTCAAAAGTTTTGTATGAAAAACGTAATTAAAACGGCAGTTTGATTTTTATTGGCGCACCAGTCCTAACTAAGAAAGCAAACACGTGAATTTAGTCTTTCAATTAATAGTCAATAATCTATAATTAAGCAACAGTTGACCTGTAAAATACAAACTTAAGCAACATTTAGTCTCAGTCAAATTGTGTTACGTGTAATAAATTCACAGATGCTATCCGTCACGTGTGAGTATCAGGACCACTGAAATGTTGACAAGACCTAGTACACAAAGATACACAACTCACAGCAGGAACAAAAGCTGCTGATTCACCAGTAGCTCTTTTCAACTGACAACAAATGCTGTGCAATAACTTCGCTAATGTTGACGAATCTGAAGTGGTTCCCAAAAATCTGGTTATTTGGATTTTATCTGCATGATTTTGTTTGGCCAACAAACCAGCTTTAGCCATTATAGATGTTTTACCGCAACCTGAAGGACCATAAACAATCAAAGGTTTGTTATTCTCTGAAGTTGAGGAAAGATAAGATTCAATTGTCTGTAACACTTCCTCTCGACCATGGAACACTCTACTTTTTTCTTGACATGTGGCAGCCTGCTGACAAATTTCTTTGATCAACTTGTCGTCAATATCAAAAGCTTCTCTAGAAAAAAAGGCTTATATAAACTTGGCTGTAGTAAAACACATTTATTACCATTTACATATCAGCCACAATGATGTAAAACTGGAGAAACAGTTACACACTCTCGTATTTCATAGCACAATACTCTTTATGGCATAATAAAAAGATAGAACTACTTAAAAGCAACTCTGGCTATAACTGTATTTTTACTATCATAAACATAGAAAATTTCAGCGAGAATCATTATGACATTCTTTTGTTTTATACAAAGCACACCTTGGCACGCCGAAGTCGAAGGTTGAGAACAACATAAAAGGCGAGAGTAGCGAATATTTTCTTATACTGTAGAAGTGGCACGTAAAATGCAAGTGGGACGAAAGAGAATATGATTTCAAATGAAAAAGTTTGTTAATAACTGTCAAGAGAGCTCCCAAATACTTTGTGATCGAATTTAAAAAACCCACCTTTCCTTAATCCCATCATCAATCATGTTCACTAAAATCTGTTGGAAATCCTTGCAAAGTAACTTTAAGTAAGCATCATGTTGTTTCTGCATTGGATCAATACCAACTTCAGGGTGCCAGTTAACATCGTACACTGATATCTTATCAGGAGTTAACACTTTGGGAATCTTCTCACTCTTTAACGATTCTAATAAGTCATTTGCTTGTGTATCTAGGTCTGGACCAATCTTATCGATAAAATTTCGCGTGTTATGCTCACTAATGTGATCGTGGATGTCGTTAATATTGCGTTTAAACCAATAGCAATGTTTGAGAGGTTCTTTGGCTTTCAAAATTCCACGGTTGATTTCGTCTTCGGTTACTGTAAGATAACAACATTTTTATTTAAGCATCAAACGAACGATTTAAGAGGTTTAAAAACCTCCTTAAATGAACGAATGGAACGAACGGCATTCAATTTTTTTCAAAAAATATTACATCACTTTAAAATCCCCAACAAACTGTGAATAAAAAAAGAGACTTGATTACATGTTTTAATTTGGCAGATATATCTATTTTTTCCCAGTAAAAGTTGAAATAGTTAGAAGCACATTAAAAGATGTTGTGAATGAAAGCTGCAGTAAAAGCTAGGAAATGTATAGAACTAGATTGGAAATAGGTTACATCAGTCATTAGACGTCATTTCCTCGTTGCCAAAAAGAACAAAGCTTTCTGTAGTCACATAAAGTAACAAGAATTTAAACAATTTCGCAAATTACCAGACATGAAATATTTCCACATTGAATTTTTATCTCCCTTCAAGGCTTTTGTTGCAGCTTGCCGGAATACAGCTTGCATCCTTTCAAATGCTGCCCACCAATCAGAGGAAGCCTGTGAACGCCCATCCTTGGATGCTGTTTGGTTATTGTAATTTGGAAGAAGATCGTTGATTGGCTGCAGCACGTAAGTTGAAGGAATGGTATTGCTATCCAAATAAAACCATTTCTTTATCAATTCGATATCTGCTTCATTTGAGATCACTTCCAACATGGAATCAAGTTCGTTTGCAGGTATCTTTGGAGGAAATGGTCTATATCCATACTTTTGCCCAAGTAATGTCTAAAAATCGGAGATAAACTTTAAAAAAAATTTACAATTCAATCTTAAAATGCTTAGAAACATATCAGAATCACATGAAGCAAAAAAGGTTGTGTTATACAAAACATTCCATGCAGTTTTAAGAATGTGTGCTTATGAGCCTTCGAAAACAAGTGGTGCTACCACTAAATGCATGAAATATTAAAAACAAAAAGAATATGGAATTACATATATTTTATCGATCCAACTGCTACCCCAACAGAGTAAATACCCATTCTTTAATAGCAATGCCTGAAATATGTATGCCAGGCAAACTTCCCTTTTTTTCAAGAGGCTATAAATAGTGCTAAAATATGCTTTACAGAAAGGCTTGCAGCTTTGGGTATGATCTAAATTGTTTCAGAAGAAGAATCGATTCTCCAAAGAAGTCACAAAGTCACGAGAAAAGTTAAACAAAATCTCAATAAGATAAGAAATTTTGAACAAAAAAAATTGCTAGAAAGACACAGGAATGGTGGTAACACCATCACGACTTTTTGCTTCAGCAATATGCAGTAGTATGGAGCATAATGCAAGATAACTAACAAATCAAAAAAACATACTATGAAATTTGGACCAGTAGATAATTTTTGACAAGCTTTAAGTTCTCTCATACACAACTCCGATGTCATGTGATCAGCAGTAGCTTCATCTCGAACTCCCCATCTCATATCCACCACTTGGAAATCATAACCCTGCGACTGACAATATTCTTTAAGTTTGGGGTAAACATTAACCATCAAAGAATTTCGTTCGTGGAAAGTATCTACAAAATCAATACGGTTATGTAACAGCCTTAGACAAAAAGGGCCACTAGGGAGGGGGAGGTGTACAATGAGTCATGCATTAAAATATTCATAACACAGTAATGCAAAAACTATTCATCAAATCAAAAAACTATTTGACATAGATATTTTTATGATCAGATCAAATTTTGACTTTTGTTTATAGCCTTCTAATTTGCCTAGACTACTTGGTGGAACAAAACGCAGAGAACGGTAACATAATATAAAAAATCAAATCAAAAGTTTTAGATCTTAGGTTAATCTTAAAGCATAAGTGAGTATTATTTCTGGAAGTTAAAACCTTGGCAGTTCCAAAATTTAGAAAATAAAATTAAAAAAAAAAACATTTGGAAGCATGAATTAAGAAATTGAACTAATTACATACTTCATGACCATAAAGCTTTTTGCAAAAAATAAAGAAGTAAGAAGCCTTTTAACAACATGGGAACTTGTGGATTTCACTTGCTAGGGATAGCAGAAGGATAAAAAATAAGTATCTCTAGAAATTGTGGAAAAAACTTTTAAATACAACACTGTAATTTGCATTTTACACCAAAGTATATTTCACATTATGTGCACAGAACAAGAAATAAGGATGATTATCTATATTTTTCCTGACTTAATTATTTTCTAGGTGGTTCTACAGGTCTTCCCTTTTCAGTAAAAGTTTTTTTTCCAGGAAGTGACATATAATAAATTAATATCAACAATAGAGGTAAACATATAAAGGCAGGTTTTCACTTAAACAAAATCAATGAAAGCGGTCACTGAGATTGATACAATGTAGGATTTTAAGTCTTCAGGTATTTATTTGTCAATCAACGTTTAGCAATTCGAACATTTTAGTTCAGTTAAAAACCTGCCTTAAAAACAGTCACATGGATAACAACTTACCAGTGAATGTTGAACTTGTAAATATTCGCACAATGCGAACCAGTGGTGGCAGTTCAAGATTGATATCACCGTTTAACATGTGCTCAACGAACTCGTTAGGAGCAATATTCTCTTTCTCTTCTTCATCATCACTGTTATCACTTTCATTTATGTCATTCCAGTCTTGATTCACAGAATTATCTAAATTGAACCAAAATTAATTTATGCTTGACATAAAAAATAAAATTGAAAATCTGAATACTGCAAAGTAAATTGCAGGAAAAATAAAACCAGGAAAGATTACACTATCTTCGGAAGAAACCAGGACGATGTCCTAATTGATGAATTTTCAATGTAAACCACTATTTCAACTCCAAAACACGGGTTTTGTTTTAGTGTGGAAAGCAGGTGTTAGTCTAACCACATACATGTCTTTGAAATGTCATGAACTTGGTTGGCAACGATATAAAGATCTTGTTCTTCTTATAATCAATACTTTTACCCGTTGTTCTTCTATTTTTACTTTTTGCCAGATGGTACAACTCAGCTATGTGAGCTTCATTTATATAAGTTTGATTATAACACTGTAAATGGAGAAAGTTTTATATGGTGTGACATTGTTACTTAATTTTTCAAAGAAATTAACTTTGAAAAACTATTTAATTTATTAAGCCATAATGAAAACGAGAGGTACTAATATGGAACCTTGGGATACTCCATGAATATTATTATAAACATTTTATACATCATTAACATTATTTATTCTAACAATCTAGTTACTATTGAAGAAATTGTCAGTAAACAAACGCTCCTTGTTATTTATACCAGAACAGGGTAGCTTAGTTAAAAGACATGTGTGATGAACAGTGTCAAAAGCTTTTTTTTTAAATCGATGAACAATGCGGCAGGTGCAAGATTGTCCATAATTTCCGGGGTTCATTCTCTGTACTCTCCTTATAAGGTTTAAAATAAGGTAATATTTGTATATACAGTACTGTATATAAAATATTATTATCCAAGAAGAAAGTTGTATTTCTTATGTTTGAGTATTTCCAGGTGTCCCAAGTGGAAATTAACAAAAAACAGAACTATATGATAGTTGAGCTTTTGAATGTAAACAATTTTTTTATAATTTTGTAGAAAACATTTGAATGGAAATTGACAGCACTGTCCATAACAAGTCACATAGGAATTTCATATATGCCAGTTGATTTTGGGTTATTTAAACGCTTTTAGGTTTCTTTACAAAATTATCCCTCTTAGATTTTAAAAGGTTTTTTTTGTTGTTGTACAAAAACGTATTATTGTTGACATCCCACAATGATTAAGATTAGTCGGTACTTATATATATTTTTTTTTTGCTTAGTGATTGCATAGTGGAATCAAACAGAAAACACACATGTCCTATTTTCAGCTATCCATAAAATGTGTATACAAAATTGTACTTTTTCTAACTCCTTGTAACTCTTCTAAAACCAACACCTGCCCCACCCCCCTTTATATAAGAATTCTGAAATTGATATTTGTCTGTGAGAGAATAGACTGTTCAGGCAATGTGACAAAGCTTTAGGATAAAATTGCAACCTGAAAAATGACATTTACAGTTGAGTTTCGTATCCCAATAATAATGATCCTAACATATCAAATAAATTGAAGTTGCTAAACGTTTCACACTTTACAAGGATCTGTTTGGAAATTTAGTAAGCAGGAAAGACAGAGGAGGCAAGGTTGTGATGTTTATCCGCACAACTCTCCCCCTCTTTATCCATGTGGATACACCCCTTATGTTTGATGTACCTTTTTCATTTTTATGATTTAAAAAATGTCATGATTTACAGAATAGATAAAGCAGAAAAATTGAAAGAGTGTCAAAATTAACCTTCATAACCTTCATCCTCAGGTTGTTCTTCCTCTTCTTTCTCCTCCTCTTCCTCCTCTTCTTTCTCCTCCTCTTTCTCCTCTTTTTCTTCCTCATCTTCTTCTACTTCTTCTTCATCATCCTCTTCATCTTCTTCCACTTCTTCATCATCAACATTTCTAACTTCATCTACCTCTTCACATTTATCAACAGAGTCACAGGGTGGTTCAATCTCAGATGCTGGCTCTATAATATTAGAAGGTTCTGTTGATGAAAAAAAGTGAAGAAATTCAAATTTGATAATACAGATCTACTTCTGTGAAAATCTAAAAAGTGATTGTCGATATATACAACAAAGTACCTTAGTAAAATAGTGAACAATTTTTTGCAACATCGTGATTCTACAGTAACTAAACTGAGGAGCTATCACCCTGAATAACGTCAACTTAGAAACAAATAAACGAAATATTGAAACCCTTTAAAAAGTCAAAATAAGAAAAACAATCAATCATTAAAAAATCAGATGTTTTTTGTACTTACGATCTGGAACTGAAGGCTGTGATTGTTCACTGTAAGGAAAATATTAAGAATGTTATACTCAAATATTTATCTTAACACACGGTACGTAACAGTTGTAAACAGCATAATGGGTAGAACACTCATTCTTCTCAAATCATTATTTTATTCAATTAGAAAATACCAATTCAAGCCCAAAATCTTTCGCTTTTTTCTGATCACTACTGTAATTTTAATTTTAATTCAATTACCAGGTTCAACTTTTATGTTTATTTTTTCCCCTTTTTATGAACAATTTACCCTATCTCTTTAATAAAAGCTGTATTCCGTATGTCTGAGAAAAAAGATGTGTTACGGGAACACAAAATAAACGATATATAAAGGACGGGCAAAACTAATCTACAAATAGCAGTGAAAATCACAAAAAATTTTAAAAACATTAGAAAATACTAAATTACAAAAATATCTTTTTAAAGTAAATGAACGTGAGTTTTAACTTTCTTGATCAAATGGATGCTCTGTTCCTAAAGAATGTTCTACTTACGAAGACTGTGGTGAACTTTTCTTCTTTTTTTTGCCAACAACTGATCCCATTCTTGTCACAAACTTCAGAAATATCTACATCAACTCCAATTTCCAAAACGGTAAATTATTCAAAAAAAATATCTAAAAACTTTCAAAAAAGTTTTGCCACATACTCAATACTTCACCTAGATGACATGTTTGTAACATTTTTCTGCTGAAAACCTTCCTTTCACATTGATTTTTTTATCACACAATCAATATCTTAGAACATGAATCCACATAAAACAAACATAAACCTTTGAGCTTCCATAAATTATTAACATCAACAATTTGTTATAACAGATTTAAACTTAGAATATCACAAACATTAGAATTTGATATTGTTGCTGTGTTATGCATAATTTAGTGTTTCTGTTTTCTTCTCAAAATGAAGTTTTTTCTGTTGTCATAAAGTGACCAACACACTATGAAAGGTATTCTGTAAAGTTTGAAAACAAATCACAGTAACATTATTTTTAATCACTTTAATAAAGGAACAATTCTTTATAAAGCTTAATATATGTTTCTAGGGAATTTATGAATAATACAAGAATACAAAATAGGGCAATATTTTAACAATAATTCTAGGAATTATTAAACATACATATACTTACTTTAAAATCAAAAATTCTTTGTAGAAATACTAACAAACAACTAAAATACACAAGCAAAAAAATTTTTACCTATAGGCATTGTTAAAATTTTTCTTTACAAACCTTATTTGAATTACATAAACAAAACATATTCTGTCAATAATAATCATAAAAAAATCTAGTTAAATTCTTTCTGAAATCAATCCCAATATTTTTACCACAAACACTTGATTTTTTTTATTCAACCACGTTGAACACTCTCTCTTGAAGTCCTGTTGGCAAACATTTTCGTGAAGTGTAAGTTAGAAGTAGAGTTTTATAAATCGATTTGAAATGTCAGAATTGTAAAATGGTTGTATATACACTATTTATAACAAACACTTTATTACAAAATACTAATTTGTGCAGGCTTACTAATAATGAAGGTACTAGCAAATTTTAACAATAAAGTCCCCAGAATAAATTCTGTTATTTTACTTTTTGAAGGACATGTGTCAAATTCAAACACACCACCCTGGTACTGCTTTTACTCTGAATCATAAAAACTATACATCTGTAACTTTAAATGGCATAGAGAAATGTTTTTGAAAAAACACAAAGCCACAAACATTAGCTCTGCTCTAGCCTGATTAAAAACGCAGTCCTGTTTGCAAACGGGACATCTTGATTTTAAATACTTATTTTTAGCACTTATTTGAATATTAAGCTGTTCATGTTTTAGGTTTACTCTGAGAAAAAATTTTTTTTACTTTTTAACTATTTATTTGCAACACAATTATTTAAAATTCTTAAACTTTATCTCGCTTAAGATCTATCATACAAACTTTTAAGCAACGATCTGGTGTTTTTTAATTAATGATTATTCACACTTTATTTACATTCCAAAAAATAATAAAACTCCAAATCATAATAAAGACTCAGAAAAAGTGTAATTCTGTGAATGTTTTATTAAGAAATTGCTTTACCCGGTTCGAAGCATTTTAAACCGGGATGGTATAGTGGTGTCCCGTTTACAAGTGGGATATGCAGCTCTTGGACTATACATAAAATTGACAATATGACATTGCACAAATAAATTCCATATTTTTAAAAAAAGGTAATAGTACTCACAACATTATCTATATGCTCTTATTCCAGAGTTTCTTTTCCAACTAATGTTTCTATGTCACATAGTTGTTAAATCCCATATAAATTTCATTCATCATCATCATTCTCAACCTTTAAGGTCATTCGATGCCATGCATTGTTTAAAACGCCACGTAGGTTCCAAATTGGAGCAACGGTTTCTGGTTGGGTGTTACAAGAGCTATCAACTGCACGGCATAAAATTTCCATTTTACCATTATGGTTTGGTGGTATTGGAAGGACGCATTCCCAGAGGGCCCAAGAGTAAGTGTCATTAATATCTTGGTCCGTCTGATTTATTTTAGCAGTATGCCATGTCTTACCACCATCTGTAGTTACATCTACACGAACAATTGCATTACCTCCCCCACTATAAGCATAACCCTTGACCGTAACTTCCTCATCACATTCATTTACTACGGAACCCTCTGGAGGAGAACATATTGCTGACGTAACAGGAAGCTCTTGAATAGCACGAGACTTTGAAAAATCAACATTGTCCCAATCAATGTTTGGTGAAAATGGTTTATAATCATTTTGCTGCCAATGGCCTGAATATTCCTTGTCACTCACCACAATTTTCTGCAACCATTTTACATTACGTGCTCCAACTATACCAGGTGCTAATATTCGAAGTGGAAATCCATGATCTCTCGGTAATGGTTCTCCATTCATTTCATATGCTATTAAAATTGGTGTATTTTTGTGGAAAATTCGATTTGCAGGAATCGAGGCACCATAAGGGGCACCAGTTGGATCCATATCAGCACCTTCAAAATGAATATGTTTTAAATTTTTATCCTCTGGATCAACACCAGCCTTAATAAGAACATCTTTAAGAAGCACTCCACCCCATACAGCATTACTTATTGCATTGTGGGACCATGATAGTCCTTTGACTTTCTTAATGGGATTCATTTCACTTCTTCTGTTTCCAGCACACTGTAAAGCTGCTTCTAATGTTACTTTTTTGTATTTACTTTTCAATTCATCTACAGATAAAACAATAGTTTTTTTTATTCCTAGTCCTTCAACTATCAACTTATGATCCATTGAACGTAAGTCTGGTACTGGCAAGTGGTTGCGCACAAAGAATAATTCATTTGGAGTGATTACTTTATCCACCGCCAATATGGGGGGTGTTTCAGCATTAAAGGGTTCGGAAGAATTAGCAATCAAAGCTGGATGTCGCTTTGGATCATTTGCAAATGGGCCAGCTTTTGAACTTTCTTCTACAACCCAATCTTCTTTTCTTAATTCACCTATGTGGTACTCTTTCAAAATGTCAAGAACTTCACCATTTTTATGAAATGCATACATTTCCCAGTAAGGTTCAACATTTTTGCCAGCAGCTAACATAATGTAATTTGCCCCACCTGGATGATTAGCAACAAATTCAGTAATGTCATAAACATCATGGCCAAAAATTACCCAAACACCTGTTTCTTTGGAATTTTTCTTTGCCACCTCTTGTCGTGAGAACACTTTTTGGGGTATTTTTTTCGAGCATGAGGTTGTTACTGTGTGATCTAAATAGTATTTCAAACTCACCAAACCAGAGAAAGACACAGCAGTGGTAAGAAGGAAAGGTAAGAAGTATTTTCTTCTTTTTTGTTGATTTTGTTTATGTTTTTGATAATTCTGTTCAACATGAAGATATGCTTGTGTTTGATTTCCACTCGAATTTACGATAGACGCAAACACGTATTTTCCAAATCTATTTCTTTCAGGATTGACACATTGATAAATGGCAGATATGTTTGTGTACTTCTTTCCAATTAATCTTGGCAGCATGATGATATTTGTATTAATCTAAATAAAGCAAAACATTTTAGCAAAATTGTACTAATTTTCTAAAGTTAAATCTCTTTATCATTTTTGTAATGTAACTTTTCGCTGTGCATTTTAAATGCATAAAAACGTGCTTTTAGACGTAAAGTACCACAGTTATTAAAACATTGCCCGGTGTTTTAAAAATCTTAAATTCTTTCTCTTTATGGCAGACTTAACATACAGTGAGTTTAATTTTTGAGTAGTGCAAAACCTCATTTCGGAGTTGATTTTATTTTGGTTAAAATGACTAAAACAAAATTATATATTCCAAGTTTTCATATAAAAATAATTTACCTATTTTGAAACTACTTGTACAAGGTTACGACAAGTGCAGTTCTTATAGCCACTATGTATATGAAAACACCATGTCAGCACAAAAATTTATTGTAGTTTTGCAGTTTGAAATTTCTAGTTAGATTCTATTATAGGTCAGGTAAATTTTATTAAATACAATTGTACAACAAAATGTGTTTATTGTACTCTCCAAAGTCATAATAGAAAAAAAACTGAAAATGTATAATGTCTCACAAATGTGTCCCACAAAATTATATAAAAAATTTGTCTCAAAGCTTTAAAAACTTAATTATATACTCATCAAAAACTTAGTCCTCAATCTTTGTTACACAACATTTATAAAGACTGTATGCTGAAAGATAATCTATTTTTGGAAAATACCATAAAGGTAGCAAATCATAAAAAGAAATTATTTAGTAACAGGTTAAATAATTTCTTGTAGCTGACTGAGTGGTCTGGTTACAATGTTATTCTAATAACGACAGAGATTTTACTTAAGGCGATTTGTAGCACAAAATACACATATTCAGGAATTTTTTTTGCTTTTTCTGTGGTTTTATTAGTAATATTTCCATGACATTTTTATTTTGTTAAATGTTCTGACATTTTACCCACAAGCTCAAAGTGAATCTTTCTGAGTTGCAGGTAGAACAATAACTTTGTCTTTGGAGCGTACTTACAAAACATGAACCAGGCAGAACCCAGCAGAACTGACCAGGAACCTGGCAGAACCGACCAGGAACACAACAGAACTGGGCATGAACCCACCAGAACCGAGCATGGACACATAACTTTTTTTGTTGTTGTGGTTTTGTTTAAAAGAAAAAAAAAGATTGCTGACATTTAATTTTTGACTTTTGTTTGGGCCAATGTAACTATTTTTTTTTTTTTTTATAATCCTAAAAGGAATAAAAGGCAGATTTTCAGAAAAAAAAGAAAAAGGAATGCCCTTAAGGGATTTAATTATATATAACAAACGATAAACAACTGTCAGCCTCCACGCAAAGGTGTGATATTAGTGTGTACACAGTAGATTACATTAAAGCTTACCTCCCACTAGCCTAGTTAACTAAGCTTTCTTCTTCGAGTTGATAAAATGAGTTTCTCTCAAACTAAAGCTTAGACGCAAACGAATGACTCAGCGGAAACCCCAAGTTTAAATTGGACAATGTGACTAATCGCTTCGGAGGCCATTTTAATTTATCTGCGAGTTGTTTACCAAGCTTGGCCACATCTTACTCTGGTATAAACTTTATAGTTTACTAATGTTTGTTAGGGTGAGTGAAACCACTCACTGGAATATTCGGATGAAAGGGGCTTTCCCCGACATGGACCACGTGAGCAAAGAACAATAGAATTAGCCAATCAAAAAGCGCGGCCGGGTTTTGGCCGCAGAAAAATCGTTTGAGACCCAGCGTAATTTTTCCCACCTTAACTACTCCGATTTCCAGGTGGTAAGAAAAATTACGCTGGGTCTCCTGGCTAACCTCCCACTTGAAAACAAGTTGATTTCATATGAAAGAGCCTAGAAAATTGTCTAGGATTTTTTTATTTTTTTGAAAAGCTTGTAAGGGCACTATTTGTTTACTTACAAAATTTGATTGCAAACCGACATGCAGATCCTAAGTTATGGGGTCGTCAGCAAAAAATAAGAGGCTGGGGACAAGCAAGCAAGTGACATTTTGACAATAAAATTTTTATGGTAATCAATTCACCTTTATAATATCTATGCATTGATAAAGTTTGAATGCACATCCCTTAACAGGTCTAAAATTACTGATGACAGATGACATGCTATTACTTAAATATGGCATCACAATTTATGCAACATAATTAAATCTGAAATTCTTTAAATGTGAATATCTTGAGAATGAAAAGAGCTTTTCGAAAAACTTAAAAAGACTTTTTAAGCTACATAATATAAGTCCAACATCATTTTATATCTCGGATTTCCTTAAGGCTGTACTGTAGAGGGTATGAAAGGGCAGATATTTGATTGGTGTATCAGCAGAGTCATTAAAAAGGTATCTTGATGAGCATCTCATTCAGGTTGATGACATGTCTACTTACCTAAACAAAAGTTGTAGAAGATGCAGTAATGACATCATTACTGCTTTAACCTTTCGCAAAGAAGAAATACGGCAGATTCGAGGAGAGCACCGCTCTTGACCCTACTATGAACAAGTAAAGGAAGATCTCCAAGGTAAAGATCAGAAAATTTCAAGCACATGCCGAGAGTAAATATATATCATAGTTTCCTGTCCACCACCCTCATATGTTTGAGATCCCTCATAAAAATGAGCTATGATATGATTCAACATAGTTTGTAAAAATGACTTTGCAAAATGCAATTAAACCAGGTTCATGTAAGGTGCCTATGTGCCTGTGTGCCTAGTGGAGCAATTATTATCTTTTTTTGTATAGCTAACTATATTTTTGTATAGCTATACTTAATAGCTTTGTATACTTTAATTGGAGAAACTTTTGCGAGACAAACTTTCGCGAATGAAGAAATTTGGAAAATTTCGCGAGATTAACTTTTGCGAATGAAGAAACCCGCAAATTCTTGCGAGATAAACTTTCGCGAAAATGGAAAAAAATCGCGAATTCGCGAAAGTTTCTCTCGCGAAAGTTTCTCCAATTAAAGTAGCTAACCCTACTCTTGTTGCACAAATTTTGGTGAAACTGTGACTGTGCTGTAATTTCCCTTGCTCCGAGAGTATATAGTAGACAGACAGACGTGATACTTTATGTCTTTTGACTGTCAAGCATTTTAAAAGTAAATAGTGCACCACAAGACTACAAGAAATATACACTATACCTTGGGAACACTGTGCTAAAATTTGCTTGCTAGCTTTGTTGCAGCTTGGAGTTTTACACTTCTTGTTTTTTGGAATTGTGGCTACCATTTCGAATATGGTTTGTGAGAAAATAAAATTTGCCGAATTTTAGCCCTGGGGACAGATTGTACAAACAATTTTTTTGCTGTTATTTTAGTGCGGATAGGTTTGAGAGTGTTCGATTTTCCTTTTATTTAGTGGTGAAAATATCCTGTACTTATTGACTTTTTCCAATTAGACATTAAATAAAATCGACACGTTTTTGACTTTTTATCGTTTCTTTTTCTTCTATTTTATAGGAATCATTACAAAGTAACTTCGTACTTCGGCAACATAATCGTCATCTTGAAGATTTTTGCTTCCATTCTTCATATAACTATAATATAATTCTCCAGAATTTATTTCAATTGGTCATTTGCGAAATTAAATTCCCGCGAAATTCATTTTTCAAAACCTTGTTTTTAGCAAGATATTTGGTATAATAAGTTATACACCTCCCTGAGGTAGAGTAGAGATGGAATATAAACACACTTTTCCAAAAACCACGGTCAAACTCTCATAAAAAATATCATACAGAATTTTGCTTGTGACGTCACCACTTTTCATCACGCTCCATTGCACAAAATACCGTTGATCATCAGCAAAATCCACTGATCATCAACGCATGCGCAATAAAGCTCAATGCTATCATACTCAAATGGAGTAAAGTCCCTACCATGCGGTGTTGAGTGCTTTGTAATCTTCGGACTAGCGTTGAAATCCATATATAAATGAGCTGGTTCAAAATGCAGGACATGTACAACTGGGCGGTTGAAGAGGATCCGGATCAATTGAAGTATGTACCAGATGAATTCAAAACGCAGGACATGTGCAACAAGGCCGTTGAAAAAAACCCCCGCATGCTCAGGCATGTGCCGGATCGGTTCAAGACGCAGGACATGTGCTACAAGGCTGCCGAAGAGTATCCCTCGGTATTCAGGCACGTGCCGGACCGGTTCAAAACACAGGACATGTGCAACAAGGCCGTTGAAAAAAATCCCTGGATGTTGGAGCACGTGCCGGATTGGTTCAAAACGCAAGGCATGTGTAGCAAAGCTGTTGAAAAATATTCCACATGCTAAGGCATGTCCCCGACAGATTCAAGACTCGAGGCATGTGAAATTCATATGTCATCCTACAACCCCCCGGGGCTATAAGATGAAATCAAAATACTACTAATATAAATGTGCGTTAACTGTCAGAGAAAATTTGATATTTTTGGAATCGTCGTCATCATGACCTTCGCGACCGGCATCGGTCTCTCCCTACCACTAATGGCCCTAAACCTGGTACAAGATGCAGAGAAGAAGGAGAAGGAACGAAGAATTCAATACCTTTGGGATCGCTTTAATGCCCGAGAAATAAATGAATGAAGAATGTAAGGACTGTGAACGTATGCTGGATGAATATGACAGGTGTAGATGCGAGCGAAGGCTCATGGTAAATGGTAAATTGTTATGCTGGTACTGTTATCAGGAATATATCACATACTAGTCGATAAAGCACGTGGAAAAATCCACTTAGGCAGGATAACAGAGAAAAACAACCGTCATTTAAGTTTTGATGACGCCAGCAGAGACATGTCAGAACACAAATTTTTTTTTTTCAAAAATGTTTATGCCTGTTGCCTTCATCGTATAGATCTTGAAACGCTGATCAAGAAAATGTATAGGATCGTGTATTTTTGACAAACGGATGCAGAGATATTAGGGTTTGAAGATTTTTTTATGACGTCATCAACCCGTCCATTCCGAAACGGATTCGGTGACCCAGATTTGGGAAACTTACCCAAATTGGTCCCAGGTAGTCCCTAGTTACCCACGCAGGAGATGACGTCAGTTATTTCCACCCGTTTCCAAGTTATTTAGCCTTAAATTTAAAAGTGCAATGCAATGGCTTCACTAATCTTAATATACTTTCCTTTGACGTCAATATTGCTCTAACGTCAAAGTTTGGTAATTTACAGAACAAATTTATAGGCGATGTTTTATAGACTTTATCAAAGAAATTTTATCCACTTTGCAAAAGTCACAGACAGAAGCTCCGTATTATTATAGAGACTAGTCGATAAGGCCCGTGGAAAAATCCACTTAGGCAGAAGGAAGATGGAAAAGTAGGTTGTTTTACATTTTTTGCTGACGTCAGCAGTGCAAATACAAAATAAATAAATTGAGAAACTTGTTTTCATGTTTCCTCCATTGTGTAGAGGTTACACTGCTGATCAAGAAAATGTATATGATCGTGTGGTTTTGACAAACGGTTGCAGAGATATTAGGGTTTAAAGGTTTTTTGATGACGTCATCAACCCGCCCATTCCGAAACGGATTTGGGGACCCAGGTTTGGGAAACCTACCCAAATTGGTCCTAGGTGGTCCCTAGTTACCCACGCGGTGAAAAATCATTGACGTCACCACCTCGTTTCCAAGATATTTGGCCTCAAAGTTTTAGGTGCACTGTAATGGCTTCATTAATTTAATATAGGATATTGACGTTAAAGTAGTGTTATTGACGTCGCGCCGTAATATCAGAAAATTTAACATATTAGACATGCATTTTTCGGCAACATCAAAGGAAAATAAACACATCCACTTTGCCTGTCACAGACACACGGAACTGGCGTATTATTATATAGACTAGTCGATAAAGCCCGTGGAAAAATCCACTGAGGCAGGATAAAAATGGAAACGAAACGTCATTTAAATTTTGATGACGTCAGCAACCCATCCACCAAAAAAATTACAACCTTGTTTTCACGTTGCCTCTATTGTGTAGAGATTAAACTGCTGATCAAGAAAATGTATATGATCATGTGCTTTTGATAAACGCCTAAGAAGATATGAGGCTTTAAAAATTATGCTGACGTCAACAATGGTCCGTCAAAAGCGTAAAAAATTATTTTAGAAATTTGTATGCCTGTTGCCTTCATCGTATAGGTCTTGAAACGCTGATCAAGAAAATGTATAGGATCATGTATCTTTGACAAACGGTTGAAAAGATATTGGGGTTTGAAGGATCAACCCGTTCATTCCGAAACGGATTAGGGGACCCAAGTTTTGGAAACTTACCCAAATTGGTCCCAGGTGGTCCCTAGTTACCCACGCGGTGAAAAATCATTGACGTCACCACCTCGTTTCCAAGTTATTTGGCCTCAAAGTTTTAAGTGCACTGTAATGGCTTCAATAATTTAATATAGGATATTGACGTTAAAGTAGTGTTATTGACGTGGCGACGTAACGTCAGAAAATTTAACATATTAGACATGCATTTTGATGCAACATCAAAGCAAAATGCAGAAACCCACTTTGCCTGTTACAGACACACAAACACACAGACACACTCTCCGTATTATTATAAGAGATAACGGGGGTGGATGCGTATGTACGATGACATGCAATTCTCTGAGGTCGTTCGAAATACAATAAAACAAGATGCTACAATTTGAAGAAGAAATTATAAACCCTAAGATTTTCTGTAATTTTGCGGCTACCTTTACAGACATTAATGATATCAACGCGGACTGCCTGACGGTGTCGTCCAATACCCGCCAATGGAGGTAAGGATAATCGGTACATCGGTACATAGCTTGGTTATATCAGCCATTTATTTATTTATTCTATGAGAAGGCACATCGTTATCCCAGTGAACGAAACGTTTTTGTCATGGTGGAATTCGTCTGTCAGCATAAACTCCAAACGATCCGTGGACCCCTTCAAGGGCATGTAAATTGGGGTCTCAAAACTCCATGTAAGCATGTCCCCCCAAGCGTTTAGCTCCTTGGTGGGAAGTAAGGCCAGAATTTTAGACTTTTTGCCATCCAGCAGGGCATCACATTCGTCCAGCTGAGGGCAAATGAGTCGTAGCCGAATGTAGACGTCGGTCTTATAGAAGGCATCATAATCACCCTTCATATAATATTTTTTACTAGGATCGTAGGGTAGGCCCAAGAGCTCCTGCAGTTGTCGATGAATCACCACCGTGTACCCGTCAGTGACACGGAGCCTACAGAGTCCATTTTTCAGGACAAACAGTTTTATCCTGTCCTGTGCCTGACTGTTCACGATAGCCGCCAAGTCCTCGATCCTGTATAGGCCGTTCATAATTTCGATCCTAATTTCTCTCTGATCAGGCCCCATCTTACGTATGACGAGCTCATTATTGCTGTAAAGGTTCAGCCATACAGGCCTGATGCTTATCGATTTCAGGGCTATCCTACTATCCTGTCCCAGGTAGTCTTCAAATATCGTAGGCTTATATATATCGGTGATGTAGAGTTGTTTCATCTTTGTTTTAAAACAAAGATGAACATATATTCATACAACCCCAAAGTAAAGTACAATTCCAACAGGGGAGAATGGCCATTTATCGTAACCAACTTGGAGCATCAGGGCCTGTACGTGTCTACGGAATCACATATTTCTGTGGTATTCCCTGAATTTACCAAATACCCCATCAATATTACGACAACCTCTCTGAATGACCCTGTGATTCAGGGATGGACAAAAGGACAGGCCTTGGACTACTGGAATATTCAGGTTAACTTCGCCACCCACTGCGCAAGCACCGCATTGGGTATATCCGCCAAACATCTAACGGGCTCCGTATCCCTTATCAACTCCATTTTCAAATTCCATGTATACTATCATATGCGTCGTATCCTTGCTAGAATGAAAGTACCCATGTCCTTTAACGATGGTTTTTCTGGGTACAACAATCCATATTCAACCTCTGGGTATGCACAGATATGTCGCGAGTACGGTGCGGATCCTAATGGCCTATACAAGACCAAGTCGGTAAGTGCATCACTCACCAACGGAAGATGGTGGCCACAAGTCGAGGGTGATTGGGCCAAATTCATTACACCAACAAGTCAGGGCTTGACATCGGAAGGTCTGACCAAGCTGAGTGAGAGTATTCGCGTCTACGTGGTCTTGTTGCTTGGATCGCAGGCAGGTGCCAAAGCATCCCTACTCGGGTCTGGTGCGGATAACTATACAGCAAGGCAGATTTTGATGCAGAAATTTGAGGCCATGGTATAGCGTCAAGAGAACGTAGGGCATGATATTACGGAATTCCAAAAGGTGTTGCAATATGCTAGAACACCAGTGAATTTTGCCGTTATGCCCAGCGTGTACATGTTGCCCTCGGACATGAACCTACGTATAGGTAGGATTGAGGGGTATAACAACAACATTTTGATCGCACCTGCCAATGTAAATGTGGGGGCACAGGTTGATGTGAATAACAAACCTATTGTTAAGCATGCTACGCCCCCCGGGCATACCACAGCACCTATACATACCACAGCACCTATACATGCTATGCCCCCTATACATACCACAGCACCTATACATACCACACCCCTTAGGCATACCGAGCATACCATCAGACATATGGCAGATATACCCCCCCAAACGTGTTACGCCTCCTATACATACCACTGAGCAACCCCCACCAAACCAACATGAGGATACCAAGGCCGCATTAATCACGACAGGGGTAGGAATCATTATTGCCTACATATGGCTAAAAAAATAGTTCATATTAGACCCCACTAACATAGAACACGGCAAATCCGGCAGCGGCCGCGATGGCCATGTACAGATGCTTGGCCGCGTATTCAACAACGGTTGCCGCTACCCTAAAAAAGAACGAGACTATGGTACCCATAATCCCCGGCAATGCAACACCTGCCTTACCTGCCAGGTATTTCAGGAACCTTCCGAGCCTTTCAAGCTGCTTCTCTACAAACCCCTTCCCTGCAGCACTTCCTCCTGCAGCACCCGCTGCGGCACCCCCTCCCGTAGCTGCAAGTACGATGGTGCTTATTAATAGACCAATAGCAGAGACTATACTCGCTATAGTGATCCCTTGCTCTTTGAAGAGGATCTTTAGCTTCTCGAGCAAAGACGTGTCATCTCCGGCAATTTTCATCAACATTTCCTTGATGGTCTTCAGCTGGCCGTAAATTTTGGAGGAAAGTAAGCCATGTGCATCTTGCGTAGCCTTTTTCTTATCATTCAATTTTTCGATCTTATCGTTAAGATTTTCTATTTCCTCCTCAAGCTTAACCTTTTGCTCCTCGGTTGCCCTGGCCTTCTTCCCCTCACATTTTTTTATCTCACCCTTTGCCTTGTCAATCTCGCTATTAAACGAAATGATCTTACTTGCTAGGCTTTTCAGGTTACCCCTTATAGTTTGAAGTTCGAGGTTAAGCCCCCTTCTTTCACGTTCAGTGATTTCATCAGTGCCGCCAAATGAAGTTTCCTCCATAAAGTTTTCCGTGGCATCCACAAATTCCTCTATCGATTCCATCGAAATGATATCATCGGCCATATCCTTCCTCACAATGTCATCAACCTTTTGCCCAAGTGCCTGGGCCGCTGCCTTGCCACTGTTGGGTGTAGTAACATAGTCGGGAAAGCCTAGGGCCCGCACGAGATCTGCCTTCAATCTCTTGATCATCTCCCCGGTAGCTCGCAACCCACCCTTATATTTTGTAATTAATGCTGTAAGTTCTATATCGTTGAAAAAAAGACGTTTCCCCTCCAGCCTAAACTCGTCGTAGGGTATCGCAATAGGCTTCCCCAACCTCTCCTCAAAACGTTTGTAGAGGTCGTTGACCTTATCCTCTAGCAATTTTTTCCTCTGAGCCGAAAGGAGATCCCCTGGAGCACCTTGTTGTTCTCCTTGGGTTGAAGGCCCAGGGGTTGATGGGAGTTTTGGCGTTCCAGGGAGTTTTGACGTAGTATCATCCCTCCCGCCCTCATCCGGAAGATCGTGATCAAATACTGGGTTAGTTGGCATTTATTTAAAGATTTTCCTTATATAATAAACATGAGTGTATTTGGAACTACATTGGATCCCTACGCAGAAACGAAGCAGCTTTTTGCCATTAAGGGAAAGCGGCAGCGGGTAAAGGTAAGCCATATACCTTCCACAATCAACCAGAATGAAGACCTCTATGTTGATATACCCAACCTGGGACAGAATGATGTCATTTTTCCGGGGAGCATCAGGCTACTATTTGACCTGGCCCTTACAGGGACCAACACGAAGCGTACCCTGGTCAGCAACATAGGCAAAAGCCTGGTGCGAAATCTACGCATCACCTTGAATGGCAACGAGGTGCAGAATATTAGCGACTACAACAAGCTCGCGGCCTACAGAGACTTGTGGCTCCCTATGTTTGATAGGGAGAACAATCTCATTCTAGAGGGTATTAATCCTAATGATGGTACCATCAGGGCCCTGCAGGTAAAGGCCACTGAGTACGTTGGGACTGATGAGGAAAAAGCCATCGCCGCGGCGTATGGCAACACTTTTTGCATACCATTGGGCAAGATGTTTGAGCTTACAAATGATCTCCCTTTTTACCAGGCAGGGCTCCATGACAGATTGCAGTTTGTCCTACATTTCGCATCGTACAGCGACGTGATCAAAGATGTAGGTACGGCAGCCGTGGGATCTACCGCGGCCAAGGCAGCCGACGCCGCCTATAAAATAAGCAATATTTCCCTAGAATTTGACAAGGTCAATCACGAGGGCCTAGCAAGTGCCATGGTGTCAAGGTATAGTAGTCTCGCGTTACCCTATGAACGGATACTTCGAAGTAAGGTGGTAACTATGAAAAAATCGGATACCAGCTACAACCTCCAAATCGATACGCCCGCAAAGAGTCTCAAGGGTGTCTTGCTACTCTTTATAGACCCTGGGAAAGTGAAGGCTTACGCTGGTGTAAATGAGGTATTTTATAATCCAAAAATTGAAAAGATATCCATCACGGTGGAAGGCGAACCTAATGAACTGTATAGCCATGCCATGCTTCCCAAGGATCACCTCGAGCAGATTGTCAACCTCTTTGGTAGTCACGACTCTTCGGTAACGATTGGCCAATTCTTCAACGAGAGATATGCGCTCTTCGTTGATTTCAGGGCATCTCCCGACCATACCCTACATGGTAGTGGGAGACCCCTACAGAGGCTTAGTGACGGCATTACTCTCCATATGACCAAAAAAGCCGACGGAACTGGGGATATACGCTGTTATGTGTACTTGCTGATGGATGCTCAATTAAACATCCTAGGCGGCCGTTATCATTCTGTGGAATATTAGTGACCACAATTTGTATTTGTCCTATGAGGATAAATACAAATCAATATGGAAGAAAACAAGAGATGTCCAAATTGTAAAAAAGTGTTGGCCTTGGATGCATTTAGGGTGTTGAAAAATGGTCAAGCTACAAAGGCATGCATCAAATGCCTGGATAAAAAGAAGGCGTCATGTGAACGTAACAAATGCCCCCATGAAAAACAGAGGGCCTGCTGTAAGGAATGCAAGGGCAGTCAGTTTTTTAGGCATGAAAGGATAAGATCCCGGTGTAAAGAGTGCAAGGGTAGTCAAATCTGCCAGCATGAAAAAAGGAGGGCCTATTGTAAGGAGTGCAAGGGTAGTCAGATATGCGAACATGAAAAACAGAGGGCTTGTTGCAAAGACTGCAGGAGGAAGGGCAAACAGTCGGAATAAATACGGTCTCATTCTCTGGAGTAGACCACAATTTGTATTTGTCCCAGGGGCAAATACAAATCAATATGGAGGGAACCAATAGATGCTCAAAATGTAAACACTTTTTATCTTTGGACAATTTTAGGATCAAGGGAAATGGTCAAACTACAAAGACATGCATCAAATGCCTCGATAAAAAGAAGGCGTTACGGGAACGTAACAGATGCCCCCATCAAAGGCGGAGGGGTCAGTGCAAGGAATGCAAGGGTAGTCAGATTTGCTCCCATGATAGACAGAGGGGTCAGTACAAAGAATGTAAGGGCATTCAGTATTGTCACCACCAAAGGTTGAGATCCCAATGCAAAGAATGCAAGGGCAGTCAGATTTGCAAGCATGAGAAATTGAGAGCCTATTGTAAGGACTGCAAAGGCAGCCAGGTTTGTAAACATGAAAGGATTAGATCCATGTGTCCAATTTGCGACCCCTCTGGACATCTCGCTTCTGTTGTACGATGTCGAACACACAAAGCTTTACGGGGAAATAAGGAGCTTAGTTCTCAGAAGTATCTGGGTTGCGATATCGCGACGCTGCGGGGTCATATCGAGGCTCAGTTTGTTGAGGGTATGACCTGGGAAAACCATGGGGAGTGGCATATCGATCATAGTGTGCCAATTAAATATAAGGAAAATGGGGATGCCCCATCGCTTGCTGAGGTTGCTAGTAGATTGCACTACACCAACACTCAACCCATGTGGGCGAGTGAGAACATTTCAAAAGGCAATCGTTTTGTCTCAAAATAAATTGGCTACATTGGCAATCATGGCAGGAGGGGCTGGCATTCAGTGGGACCAACTTCCTATTTAGCAAACTTTCAAGACACAGTGAGGCGGGAAGGAAAAGGCAAGACGAGGCAATGGAACAACTACAAGCAGCCCAGGCTAAATGGGTACAAGATCGACAGGCAAAGATCGACTGGTTCGGCAAGCAAAGGGAACTGCAAATAAAAGCGGGGAAGAGTCTTCGCGAGTTGGACGACGACAAGTACAGATTTTATATCGCCTCGAGCAAGAAAGCCCCACAATTGAAAGATTTTTACACGCCTTCAAAGGAGCAACAGGATGGGGAATTGAGCTTCATCCTTGGATCACTGTCCCTGCTAGGTTTTATGGCCTACAGGTATCTGTAACAACATGCGTTTTTAACATGTATAAATAAAGACATGTTAAAATCATCACATAGTATTACCGATGAGGAGGCGGAGAAATTAAGCCAAATTTACTATACCCCAGAGCATCTGTGGACCGGCCGCAAGGCTATTAAATTACTCTCGAAGGAGAGTGGCCTATCAAAAAAGAAGGTTACCCACTGGTTGTCTCGTCAACTACTCTGGCTACGGCATATTCGGGGCCCAAAACGTATTGATTACCCTCATTTTACCATTACGGTCCCGAATAAGATGCATCAGTTTGATCTGCTGTATATGCCCCACGATAAGCTGTATGGAAACATCTACAAGTATATTCTCACGGGTATTGACGTAGCTTCAAGGTACAAGGTAGCGAGACCCCTACGTACCAAAAAAGCCGGCGAGGTCGCGGATATGATCAAAGACATCTACAGGGCAGGGCCTTTGCGATACCCCAAGATTTTTCAGTGTGACAATGGTTCTGAATTCAAGTCAGCAGTAACGAAGCTGTTAGAAGGTAAAGGTGTTGAGATTAAACGGGCCACCACCAAATACCACCATACATTCACGGCCTTTGTAGAGTCGTACAACAAGGTACTTGCCGAAAGACTCTTTAAGCCTCAAGATGCACAGGAGTTGGTCTCTGGGGAGTCTAGTACCATTTGGGTCAAGCATCTGTACACTATAGTAAAAAGTCTCAATAATACCAAGACTGCCATGATTGGCCTAAAACCTAACAAGGCTATTAAACTCGATGATGTCCCGCTTGCGAAAAGTCAAGAATACCCCGAAGAAAAACCCTTACCTGAGGATGGTTTGTACTTGTACCTGCTACAACCAGGAGAGGAGCATGATGATTCGAAAAGGCGCGCAACCGACGCTGTTTGGAACAAACATACTTACAGGTTGGATCGTATCGTAGCGGGTAGCCGTATTTTATACTATTTGAAGGACGGCCCTGATCGTAGCTTCGTGTCAGAAGAACTCATGCTAATTCCTGAAGATGTTCAGGTACCTCCGGATGTTATCAAAGAGTGGTAATAGCTCTTCATTCGTCATCATCATCATTCGGATCTCGCAGATAATCCAAAGGATGTAGGGTATAGAACGGGTATCCATAGACGATACCTTTGATGACATTGGGCTCATTTTCCAAATCAATATCGACTAGACGTCTAACCGTTATCGGAAAGTTGAGTATATTGCCTATTGTTGATATATCAGCCAAATCTGATAGCTTCAAGTCCCTATCCTTGATGACCTGATAACAGAGTGCCCCATAGTTGTTCTCCTTAACCGCAACGATATTGAGCCCTAGGCGCTCAATATCATCCTCTAAATCCTCGTCGATCTCGCTTCTTACAAATGTACCCCATGCCTTTTCGCCTGACGCTACCCTGTTTAAAAGCTCTTCGTCGGTTTTATATTCAAACCCCTCGTAGTATACCCCATCTCGATACCTAAAATTTTCCAGGCAGGTAGGACAATATCCAGTCACTGACCCTGCCTTGATACAACAGTGTAGCACGGGTACTTGTATATCGTAGTTGATTGTAAATTGATTTTTTTTTATGTATGCCTCCATCTTTTGATATTTCAATGGTTTTTAACATACAACCAAACGGGTCTAAAATGTATATTTTTCCAAAACGTCCCTACACTTTAAAAAAATTAAACCTATTCCGCTAGCTCCAGGAGACGTTCATGCGTGTAGTGCTCGCCAAGCCTGAAATGTCTCACACGCTCGGGGTTTACCTCGATACATCCACGCTCCCTGAGCCAGTTGTAGTGTACGATGGCATTTGGTGTCTCTGCCAGTACGACAATCTCACCCCTGGGGTGGTCAACAAGTTTGTTTCTAATCTTTTGCGCCACATACCCCTGCTGGCCACAGATGGCGAGGTATGGAAAGGGGTCGTTGTTGTTCTTCTGGATCACAACCATACCGTTATCTTTTCCAGGTCTTCTAGGCAAGGCACGGCACGTTGCTGTAATGCTTCTACTTGATCTTGGAGCCCATCAAGCTCGTCCTCCAGGAAGACAATTTGATCCTCATTGGTCTCTAAATCACCCGCCATTATAGCCATGGCCGTATCTCTGTCCTCGATTGCTGCAGCAAGCCTTCGCATTTCCCTGGGTAGCACCTCTTCTACAACCCACTCCAAAAATGATTCTGCTTCGGACTGACCACATCTCAACAGAAAACAATAGAGGCCGGGTTCAGTCAGCAAAACCGTGTCTGAATGTAGGTGGACAGATCTGTCCACCCCTTGGAGATCGGGAAAAGTGGTACCTAGCCGCATTTTATACTTCTTGGGAACATATCGCTGAATGGCTTTTACTCCCGCTCCTCGCTTATATCCCGCGGCCCTCCAAACGTCGGAGGCTACGATACATTGACCTTTATCTTCGACATAAAATGATCGGACTTGTTTTCCTTGGAAATAATCAACTGCTGTAAGAGACATTTTCAGGTAGAATTTGGATTTTTTGTATGGTCAGTCGAGAATCTTCCAACCCCTAGGGTGTTCAAGCCTTACGTATAGGCATGCATGCTTGGATCTTTTCAATTCACCCTTGATATCATCCCAACCCGAAATCATATTCGTCTCCTCATCTATCATTTTCATATCACTCCTTTCTGAGGGATACCAGAGAAAGAGTTGCTTCTTTTGACGTCGAAGGTTCTTGGGCAAAGCCGTATACGCTTGGGTTAATATCCACAAGCTGTGCTTGCGATGCCTACCACTGATGGCCAATTCAAGCAGGGGCTGTCGACGCTTATCGAGGCCCTCGTCTGATATCATGTCGTCAACTATGAAAAGACTCTCCTCGCCTGCCAGCAGCGACGACAATTTCGCTATCCATTCAAACAGCTGATCCTTGGGGTCTATCGGGAACACGTAAGGGTCCCTCCAGAGCGAGGCCCTTTCCAAATAGGTGGTATTCCATCGTAGGGTAGGACAAAGTATCACTATGTTGTGATAGTGTTTTTTATATTCATTTTCCAGTAAATTAAGGACACGTTGTGTTTTTCCGCATGACGTCGGGCCTGTAAAGATAGCCGTGTGGGGTTCCCTCACAACGTTCATTTACTAATAATATAACCACTTTTGATTATGGATTTTTGAATATACTCCGGCACAGCTTAAACATATCAACATACCGCCGTGATTGTTCACCAAAGACCCCCGGCAGGCAGGGCAGAGCTTGGTATTTTGGGTCTTATATTCAAGGGGTAGTGGAGAATATCTTAATTTGCCTACAAGGCACCGCAGTACCTTACGATATCTCTCAATTAGCAGTGCCTTTTCCTGGCTGACATCGGTTGGCGCTACGATGAGTTCGGTGTACCGGGGTATGATACCATATGTCAACAGGGTATACAAAAGTAGATAATTCTCATCCTGCTCAAGCCCTTGAATCTCCCTATCAATAGTAAGTGGATCTAGCTCGTATTCGATCACAGGGTCCTTGCATTTGGTACGCCGCCGCCCCTTAGCTTTATCCAGGCAACTTATACAGCTCTTGGTTCGAGTATGTCCCCTAATCTTGAACATGTCCAGGGTTAAGACTTTTTTGCATTTGGAACAACATTTTTTACTTTCCATTTACTATCCAGGGAATTGCACAAGGCGAGTCCCTGGATAGTAAATGGAAAGTAAAAAATGCAACATCAGCAACCGTTGGAGACCTACCTGTTTCCATATATTTAAACGGAATCTTGTGGCGAATGTGCAAGAACTCATAATCACCCCATGTCATGCCCTCGGAAAACTGGGCCTCAATGTGACCTCTACAGACAGTCATTAGCTCATACAGAGGCTGGTTGCCGGGGTGGCACTTTGTACGACGTTTGCGTGATGTCTTGCTAATATTGAGGCAATTTATGCACTGTTGATTTAGCTGACCACAAGGCTTGATCCTGAAATTGTCCAGGGTTAAGACTTTTTTGCATTTTGAGCAATCCTTACCCTCCTCCATTTTCTATTTACCCTCGGGGACAAATAGAAAATTTTACCGGGCGCTCTATTTTGGTTTTGGGACTATGCTTGCGGGCAACCAGCCTTTCTTGACGGCCATTTCGCGACTTGCTCTCCCTGCCGCGAAGTACGCCGTCATTTTGAGGACGTCATTCATGTCCATTTTGGCAGATGGCCTTGTTATGCCCAAAAATTTCTTACCCGCCATAGCATAGGCGAACGTGAAGCTAAGGTCCACAACGGTCTCATATAGCATATCCAGGATCTCCTTCTCTTTTGGGGTAACGTTGCTTGTAGTCATTTATATTATAGCATTTTAAAGAATTCAGGATGAGCCTTGCCCTTTTGTTGAGGTTCGGGGGTTGGTTTGTGGGTTTCTCCGCCATTTTTGCCACCCCTACTAAATTTATACCAGACGCCAACAGCTATCGCAAGCACGGCAAGCGTACCTACACCATAAAGGTATACATTATCCATGGACTGTACGGAACTGGTTCCAGAAGAGGCTTTGACTGCAGGCTCTACAGTAGCCTCTTGTTGTTTCATTTCTTCCTTCCTCTTCTTCATCAGTGCCGCCAACTTGTGCCCCTGCGCAACCCTTCCCGGATGCTTTGGTGGTTTTGTAATGACTCTCTCTTCTTGTTTCTGATCCTCACTTATTTATCTTATAGCTTCAAGAGCTATAAGATAAATCACTTCTTTTTTACTATAAGATGGATAGATAGACCTTGATCTTCAAGGATCTCCAAAGTCTCCTTTATCCCCTTGAGTATAGCCTTAGGGGTATTTAGATCCCTCTCAAAGTATCTCACGAACTCCCTAAAGGTCATGGGTTCTTCCTTTTGGAGACCAAGCTTTCGAAGTCGGTTCCATTCGGCAAGTCTCCTGCCGGCAGCAACTCTTCCTGGATGCTTTTTGTTTACTTCAACCATTTTTTTCATGGTCTCGGGTTGCTGTTGATTGATGATAATGTTACACGCGCTGCTCATCTTTGTTATCCTTAGTCTCCTCCGCATCCTCTTTCTTCTTGCTCATATGCCGAGCCGTATGGCCCGCCACGAGGAGTGGGGCTAAACACCTCCCAATAGTGCAGTATACAAGGATCCCGAGATCTGTCATACTATCCCGGATAATAGGATCCTCTTCAATATCCCTGCGTAATTCATCTACATTGTCGATGTCGACAAAATTCCCGATCATGTTAGCATATAAACTGATCACATGGGTAGACAGTGCCCTAGCTGTCTTTTCCACCTTTTCATGGAGTTCTCTTTGAAGGTATTCGGTATGGATCTTGTCGATAGCCTCATCAGGGGCCTTGTCGACAAAGCCCTCTGTGCATTTTTTCGGAAGTAGGTGTCCTTTACCTTTCCTCAGGGCCTCCTTCCTTCATCGTCGAATACTCTTGCGATATCAGACATCCTTTTTATTATACATCGATATCGAAAAAGTATGTAAGCGATCAGGGCATAGGGTAGAATTATAGCGATTAGCAAACACACCTCCATTTTATTTGCCTTAAACCACAAGCGGAGAGGTATGTACCCCATCGTTATGTACAACTCTTTTGTCATAAAACGCAGAGAGGCCGAGCTTGTTCTGTTCGTACATGATCATACCCTGCTCATGTACCCGAAAACCTACGTTTTTGGCCATGTATAAACCACCCTTTAGCGCACTCAGGTATCTACCCCAGGTCAAAGCATTTTGTCTCTTTGACATGCCCTTACATGAAAATTTAGTGCCTTCCTTGCCCTCCACAAAATAACACTTGGCCGTCAGGGCAATCATCCGAAACCCAATAAATTCCGCATTAAATAACCCTCCTGTTCGACTCGAGTACTTATCGGTGACGAGCCAGTTTTGTACATCCCCATCATACTCGTCAAGCAGTTCGGGGCGAACGACATCCCTCAACTCTTCTCCGGAGATGGCAAAATAGGCACTGTCGGTGTCCATGTAAATGTACTCAAAGTCTCGACAATCCACGTACTTGTCCAGAAAATCGTAGTAAAATTCGAGCATGCGAAGCTTGGCTAGTTGGTACACTGCAATACCACACTGGTAGGCTCTATCGATAGTACACTTGTGTTTGCCCCTTCTTACCGCATACGCATCCCCAATCTCTTCAAGGTCCTCGAGGTACGGGCTTCGCAGGGCTGCATCAACCTCCTTTTCATCCCTCGTAAACGTGGTATTTGCTTGCCTCGCCAAATCTTCAATCATCTTGCCGTAGAACGAGTTGCCTTTCAACTTTGCCGTATCCCCCGCAATACGCTTGTCGGGGTCCTTATCGGCTTGTCGTCGTGCATCAGCAATCTCTTTCGGAAACCATTCAAAGGGCCTACCTCTAGCATACTTGAGAAACTGATAAAAGGCAGTCACTTTCAGCCCATGGTCAAGGTACCATTTTAGCACAGGGGTATACAGTAAGATCTTTTCAACCTTTAGCAACCCTAGAAGCTTACGTGTTCCAGGTACACGCTTGCGACCCGTAGTTTTCAAGTATTCGTGCATGTGCTCGGGGATTTGATCATCGGATATCTCCTTGACGACAAACAGGGGAGCCATTTCGCCGAATTTGTCACGCAGGTGCTCAGGTACCTCGATATAAACCTGGGCAAAGCCAAACAACGACCCATCCACCACACCCCGCTCCAGTAGCTCTAAGTTATGTGCTGATGTCGGTGTGGCCGCCTTGATCAACTGTTCCTTCCCACAAGGAAAGTCTTGCATCAAGGTACTCGGGTAGAGCATGTTTGCGTCGTACCCTAGAATGGTCCTACATTCGTGTGGTTCTTTGTACACGTGAGACCTGATACCTGTCACGTCTCGTTCATGGTACCTACAGAATACGATCGCGGGACCACCCACCATCCCCGTCCGCAAAAGGTCGTAGGCCTCATTCCTCGTGCATTTTTCACATGCTTTCCGTACCTCCTTGCAGGCCTTACAGGTCTTGGTGTAGCAAGAGTCCTCGCACCTATGCCTGCAGGGGTCTCCCGGAGCGTATAGCTCTAGCTTTGGGTTCAGCAGTAGGGACTTGTTCAATACATAGCGCATCGACACGCCTGGAATACTGACCGCGTCCTTCAAAATATCTATCTCGTCATCGTAATACTGCAACCTCGTCTTGTCCACGGCTTCAATGAACGGTTCCACATCGGCTAGGTTGTACTCGCGTAACCAGTCCATCATGGTGACGCAGCGTCGTTTGTAAAACTCGGCGCAGAATGACCCGTACTCTTCGGGAGATAGTGTGTTTTTCCCACTTAGTCGGTTATAGAAGTCCTTGTGCGCGACAGGCCCAACATGGTTCAGCTTGTCGTGGCTCGTTAGCCACTCATATGGAAACATGAGCTTCCCGAGCTTACATTCCAACGATTTGCACCAACCGGCATAGCTCAGCCGGGGAGCAAGGAAATTTTTGATGTCGAGAAATTTAAATCTTGAGGTGGTGAGGAACATGTAGTCGTTATCTTTTTTTGCCACCTTGATCTTATCGCCTTGCGCGATCTCTTCGACAAAATACCGCTTGATCAGGTTGATGTCGTACTTGCCAGAATTAAACCCGATTACAGATACTTGGCCTACCCACTCGTTCCACAACTCCTGGTTCTTTTTGGAGAGCATGTCAAAGTCGTCAGGCTTCGGGTACATTCTCTCTACTTCTTCCACAATGAGGGCATGCCTCTTTTCCAGCTGCCCCACAAACTTTTTAACCAAGACCTTGGGATTCTCGTGCTCGATGAACGTCGGGTCCCCATTCAAACTATCGGCAATACCCATGTACAGGTGTTTGACCGCATATTCTACGACCTTTGTTGTTTTTGAAAAAAATGAAGAAATTACCATACCTGGGATACCAGGTAGCGCGGCACCTACCTTCGACGCTAGGTATTTAAGAAATCCCCCCAATTTTTCTAATTGCTCCCCAAGGTGTTTTTTCAGGCTATCAGCAATAGCCACGCTTACGGAAATGTGTCGAGAAATATATGTCAAATCAGAGGTTTGTTGATAATTTAAAGGATGCAGGAGGGCTTCAAAATCGAAGACGATATAGTGGGGATAGGGCCTAAGCTCCTTCTTAAAATACCTCCTGATTTTGGGTGGTTTTTCACATTCCCAGGCTGTGACGAGGTTGTACCCCTGTTCCCGTATCATCCTTTCCTTAGACTGGGTTGCAGCGTAATGAGCCTTGTCCGCGTCGGTTCTCTCGGACAGGCAGGGACATCCGTGCCACTTACAACCGTGGTACTCATAAACGGTTTTTGTGATGGGCTCATAGCCATCAACTTTCCACTCCTTTTTGCCCTCACGGATAACTGATGTCTTCCGGTTTGTTTTGACATGTATTCTACCCATCTTGAGGCATCATAGCTAAAACCCTCATCGTAAAAGACTTTCTCGGCCCTGCCCGGCATACGTTTGACCTTCCCGCCTTTGCAAATGATTGTCGTCTTGACACCCTCGCATTCATTCTTCTTATGCCGCGTAAGGGAAAAGGCGTAATTAAACTTCTGTTTACATACCTCGCATTCTCAGTGTTGGGTCAGCACATCTAATTCCTTGATGTAAAAACAGTGCCCGTCCAGCATACCAAGATTGATGCCATCTAAACCCTTTTTGTACTGCTTTTGACCATAGACGAGTCGCCATGGTACTTTCTCAGAGTTTGCCTTGGGCTCAGAGACTCTGATGTTGATCTTGAATTGTTTGGCAACGCCCTCCAGATCCACCAGCCTCGTGGGTCGCACATCTTTACGCTTTAGCTTGGGGTCCCCATAGTACTTTCGAGCTAACGCGAGAGCTGTTTTCGTTAGACGTTCTGTTCCTCGTGCTACGTTGGCCCTCTCCATCACACCTAAGCATCTCCAGAAACATAGGTTGTCTGTTCGTTCTTTTTCCCCGTCCATGGCGTAGATGCACCTCTTTTTTCGCAACCACCCCGGGAGAGGGCCGCATCCCAAGAGGGGCTCACGCGTGCTTATCACCTTAATCTGTACGTGATCGAAGATAATTTTGCCTTCATACGTGATCCTCCAGATCGAGGCGCTTCATCTCGCATTCTTCTACGAACGCTTCGATTTCGGCGATGCTTGATAGTGACCTGGAGCTCTTAATTTTGTGGTAATCAGACACATCGCCCCCACCCTTGTAAATATCACAGCTGAAGCTGTACACAACCTTAGCGCGCATTTCTATGTGGGTTTCAATTTTTCGCATGATCGCGTCCCTTTGGGGTTGATTTAGATACTTGTTGAACCTCCATGTCTTGATCTTATTTCCGTCTTCCAGCATCTGTATATCGTCCCCCTGGATGTCCTCCGTGTAGTCCTCCCTTGCCTCCTGTTCAATCTCATCGTGAAGCGTTGTACCTCCTGAAATTTGTTCCTTTGCCTTGTTGTAATAGAATGCAACGGTATCCCGCACACTCTGTAGTCGATCGGCAAGAGCGTCGCGGGTTGCTGCCACTGGTGCCGACACGGTGCTATATAGTTTGCTGATGGCATTCTTAAACCAACTCATCCCTTTCTTATATACACATTTTAACAAAGTCAGAGGATTTCATTTTTATTGCGCATGCGTTGATGATCAGTGGATTTTTGCTGATGATCAACGGTATTTTGTGCAATGGAGCGTGATGAAAAGTTGTGACGTCACAAGCAAAATTCTGTATGATATTTTTTATGAGAGTTTGACCGTGGTTTTTGGAAAAGTGTGTTTATATTCCATCTCTACTCTAGCTCCCTGTAATACAGAAATATTTTTTTAGCGACATTTTTAGCGAAAAAAATTATTAAATTTGCAAATTTGACTTGAAAAGAGGATAACATCACGCAACAAGAACTCCCGTAAATAGATGACACGTTGTGTTTGCTGTGAAATATTCCAATGATAATACAAGATACTTTAATACTCCCATTTGAACTGGCTAACTCTTGTTATGTATTCACGAAATTTATGCGTTAAGATAAAATATATAAGCTTTTTTTAATGTCAATAAAAAAACTTAGCAAAGTTGAACACGTCCAAAACCATGTTTAAAAAAACTTATAAAACCGAAAAAAGTTGTACATCTTTCCTGTTTACACGGTAAGTTTTTTTATCTTACATTTGAACAGTCCGTTTAAACTTACCGTGTATTTCAGCCTTTACGGTAGAAGTGGCGTAAATTTGCGAGCATTTAATGTCAGCAACTATTGTGCAATTACTAAATTATTTATCAGACAACTTTATAGATTTACGGGCAACAGAAAATGTTAGTACTTTGCAGAAAATTGGGCCCGAGGTTGGCAATGAACTAAAATTTCGGCTAAACAAATTGACAGAGAACCACGGGTTTTAAATAAAATAAAGTCATCTCAGTTTAAAAACGAACTCTTAGCTAGTGAAATATTCTTTACCAGGATTTCGTTCTCTTCTGCGTGACGAATCTGAGATTGCGATAACACCAACGTGGCTGGAATACATAGATGTGCATATTTCACATGGGTAGCCTCGCAAATATCAAGGGATATACACTGTCTATTATTTTCAGGAAGGGCCATGCCTTAGATGAGGAGTCTCAGAGTATTTAATACTTATTTTGAGCTACGCAGACAACCTCGATCCCAGGGCCTGTAGCGTTTTTTTGATATGAGGATGAAACGCGTACGCGACTCAATCCGCAGACCCTAGTCCGCACTCTAACAGACAACTCCTTGCAACATCCAATGGCCGACACTGTACCATCTCCCCAATTTCTCTCACATGGCTTGGGTTAACCCGGGGCTATGGTAACATTCACTCGCTCATATTGAATCGCTGTCAAGAGAAATCAAACCCCGGTCTCCCGCACAAAATGATCTATGTATCCAACCTCGTCCCCAGGGCATCTTGTATCTTTTTTCACACCGGGACGGCGATACGAATATGTTTGTATCGCGCCGTCCTGATATAAAAAAGGGACAACAGGCGCTGGGAACGAGGTTGTTTATGTATGCAACTACGCAAAAATAAGCCATGCACGAGGGCGTAGAATAGCTAATGCCCAAAATGTTTTTCGGACATAACCGTGTTCTCTAGAGCTCCATTATTCTACGACTTTTATTTTAACGACCTGGTAACTAACAAGTGGTGTGCTAGCGAATTTGGTTATCATTGTGCAGGTTTCACTTCATTCATTTGTCAAACTACCCTTGGTGCGGAAAGAACAATAGCACCTGAAAATGAAGATGAACAATGACCGTAGAAACCTTTAAGAAATCAGCGGTAGTATACTTCATCTTCGAGCGCAACTGATTTGGGTGTTCTCTATCAAAAAATAATGTGAAGGTGAACTTTCTCTTCCCAACTTACTTCATCAGCATATGACCACGATGCAAAATTTAGTTGGCATGGTTACCCGTTGCCAGTAAAAAATGATTCGAGAGGTATTCTTTGGGAAAAAAGATAAAGCACGGATGCAGCTTTGAACTCGCTTTCGGCATTTCTTTTAAAGCAACATTAAACTCGTGTTCTGACAGAACATAATCTTTCTGATACAAAGTCAACTTCTTCAAAACCGAGCGTAGTTGATGCAATGAAAATAAAGCAAAAAAGTAATTTTGTGGGTTAAATAAATGAAAAAGACTTTGACATGAACATCTGCCTCGTTCAGAACACAGACCTTTCCAGTTGTCTATAATTCTTTGAAATATTTCGACATTTGACCGCTGAGATGTTGAGATTTTCTTGCTATAACTAGATATAACTACGTGTAAAATAAAGGAGTGGAACAGTACGAAACAACTTAGGACTTCAGTGTAAGCACTGATGCCCAAAATTGTTATCTGAATCCAGCACCACCTAAGAAGCTGGATGGATCCCTATAAATGGCGAAAATGGTTGCTATCGACGTTGCTAAGCAGTTAGCTTCGACTTTAATTGCGAATAGAGTAACATTTCATCATCAAAGTTCTACCATATACACTCTTTACTCCAGTATTCTCAGATAAATTTGGCACACTGAGTTGAAAAGCAAAAAATTACCAAAACTTCGCCATTTTATTAGTAGGAAACCATCAGCGACGAGGAAATAAATCTGAAAGTAAAAAACATGGCGCGAAGACTTGATTCTTACAAGATGTGTATCGCGAAATCAAAAATAAAGGCCTAAGGCTCAAATGAACATTTTCTAATTGGTCACTGTACAAACTAAACAATGATGCTTTTGCATTAGCGCCTCCGTCACTGTTTTCTGTTCAGCAAAATTTGAGAAAAGTTTTTTAAAGCATTCCAGTTTGGTTATGAAAACTAAGATTTTCTAGGCCGGAGGAAACTGATCATTCAAAAATGTTCCCAATCGAAATCATCATAGCCATGCACCTTCTGCGTTCTGTGTATGTGACAAGATAATATATTACAAAAATGTATAAAGGACGTGGATATCTGTCAAAATCAAATGAAAAGTCGTGCTGTTCAAACAAATGAATTGGTAAAAAATACCTAATAAAAGTAAGCTTTTTATAAATATCAATTTCTGTAAACTTTCTAAGTACGAACGTTAACAAACTACAAAACACACATTATGTGATCTATCATTTAACAAAAAAGTCGCCACTGAAAATCAGTGCATTCAATATAAGTCGAAGATGAGAGCAAGCGAGACATATATTTCTTTGTTAAAACTACACCTTAAAGTGTACACGAGAGATGTGTTTCACACAGAAATATAATGAGGTGTATATTTTGAGACTGATTGAGAGGTCTTTTATTTAATTAAACCAAACGTTTCAGTAAAGGGATATATGCTTCACACCCCTTCCCCCAAATATAAACAAAAACAAAAGAAAACAAACAAGCAAATAAACAACACAAACACTAGCTCCATGAAAAAAATATTGCCGACGAAGATTTTTGGTTTGATTGTTATAAAAATATCTACAAAAAAATTAGTCACGTTTTTCTTTATAAAACGTTCTGATAATGGAAGCGGAAGAACTTCTTAGGTTTTACTGTTAAGCTCTGATAAGAAATGATTGTCCTGCGTACATTAACGCCATTTCTGTCTCTTAGCCACGTTTTGATCGAAATAATCGATAAAAAAATTCTCGTTAAGGTAACGATGGAGTTTTATCGGTATTTTTTGCTTTCGCGATATATATAAAAAGCACTACGATGAAGAGTGTTACACCAACCATGGTTGATACGAAGAGCACCAGATTTGCTGAAAAACAAATAAGCAAATCTAAATTTAAAAAATTCATCAAAAAAATGATGTCAGAAGAATTGTAACAAAAAAAACTCCTTCTCCAGGACTCGCTGTCTAGTCTCTGTTTTATTATCGAGAATAGGAGGCAGAGAGCCTACACACGAAGCAATATTTAAAAGAACTCACCTGGTCGTTCGTGATACAATATTTTTTGACTAGGTTTATGTACTGGTGGAGAGTCGATACTTCTTTGCACTCTAACGTGGTGCGTTCTTTGGTTGGTAACCATGACTGGTCCACTGTGGATGTTGAAGGCATCAGCACTCCTCGACAGAGACTGGTGATTATCATAACTACGTTTATTTCGTCGGCGCCGTACATTTTCCTCTAAGCACTCCCGGTTTTTACACCTTTGGTCAGGCGCATTGTTGTCACATATTAAAACATCACATTGCAGGTAGGTAATAGAAGAATCCACACCAACGAAGGAGAACGACTCGTAGCTCATACGATGGGCGTTTGCAGGTGAGGGGTGATCTCTTACCGTGGGGTCTGTTTTACAACTAAAAGTGATGTTAAACATTTAAATAAAAAACAGTCGATCATATTGTATACTTTAAATCTTCAACAAACGCTGAGGGAGTTTATTTAGTTTTCGCTGATTATAGAAAGAAAAATAATTTCTTTTTCGTGCGGAAGATTAAATAGGGGGTTTATAAAATAGGCGTTGATTAAAAGGGGGCGTTTTATAAAAGGGGCATTTATTTGAGGGAGGCGTAATATACACGGAGAGTTAGTTAGAGAATTTAGGGTATTAGCGGTTCTAAATCGTCCTCATTTTTTTAAGAAAATACGTATGCTCATAAATTAGATACAAATTAGGTTTTAAATAGTGTATTCTCCTATGTTAGCTGAATGTTGTCTGTTCCAGCATCAAAACCAAATTGTGTAACGACACGGAAAAAATATGTTAAAGATATACAAATATCAACGCGAAAAGAGTACGATGATCTTTGCGTTGGATGGCATAACTGAAGGTGATTATTACTTCATCATACCGTAGCAAGAGAATAACGATTCCTCCGTACTTTCCTCTTTATCCGTTAATGTTTTTGCGGAACGGGTTAAATAAGCCTTTAAAATGTTTTGTTTTTGGTTTATGCAAACATTTTATGTTATTTCGTCAAAGAAAAACAACAAACAACAGTGCAATGCGAAATATTCAATACTAAGCACATGCGTGAGCGACGCTGTGACACGGTTCACTGTGATGACAGTGTGACACGGTTCACTGTGATGACAGTGTGACACGGTTCACTGTGATAAGCAAGGCAACAAACACAAATTTTGTACGAAAAGGTAACCAAAAGCGAAGAGTATAAACAAAGACCATAAAATGGATATACTCTATGGATATGTATTTAATATATCGGTAGAGATCATCGGCTACCGTATGTATTTCGTGCATCTCATAACTTAGTTCAAATCTCGCCTACTATTTTGGCTGGTACATAAACAAACGGTATCTAATATCTACATACCCGCTCTTTGTTAGATAATATTTTCTTGGGTCATCGAGCTTATCTGTTGGTGTAACGGAACAGTTTTCAGCGAACACAACTAGCCTTTTATCATCTGTGTCAAGCTTCACTTCAAAATATAACCGATCTTCTACTGTCACTTCGTACGGGTAATCACTAGCCACCAAGGGTTTACTGTAAGACTTGTCCTCAAATAGGTTAATGTAAACCCGAAATTCTCCATACCCTTGCTCTTCCTTGATTAACTTCGGCACAACCTCGTTTAGCTGGAAACCCAAGGCCGATACTTTGGATGATGTTGGGTACACGCAAGAAAAAGGAACTTTTAATTTCTTGCGACGAGTAATCAAACTTCCAGGAACGGCTCGATCGAAAATCTACAGAGTAAAAGCCTTCTTCTAATTCACAATCCTTGATCCAAGAATTAGTTTTATTTAAAAAATAATGGTTAGTAAAATAAGCTGTTTCTCATCCCTTGATAAAGACCGTTTCATATTACATAGATACGTTGCCAGTATTTCCAATATTGCGTAGAATATTGCTAAACGCTGTCCACAATATATTGCTAAACTTCTTCTTGCTTTACTTATTCAAATTCCTTTGGTTTGATTTCAATAAAACAACCGAAACCTTTACAAAACAAAAGAAATTCTTTGGCATTATTTTTTAAATCAAACTCAGTTTGGTTTAATCGAGGAGGATAGATTTCTTTTCTATCCTCCTCGATTTAATAGAATATTGCGGTCTTCTGCGTCAGGTTGTTTTCACACTATATCTATTTTTTGTGGCAATATTCTGCATTTTTTGTTAATACGTTGCAATATATTACAGCAACACATTACAGCAATATATTACTCGCCATATATTACTCGCAATATATTACTCGCAATATATTACTCGCAATATATTACTCGCAATATATTACTCGCAATATATTACTCGCAATATATTACTCGCAATATATTACTGTAATGTGAAACTGTCTTAAAAAACACTTTATTTGTCACCATCATTTGAAAAATGAACGCGACAATCTTTCTTAAAACGATCACAATTAAATTATCAAAAATAATTACCATGTATTCAATCTGGATCAAAGTTATTAATTCGTTTACAAAAACTTATTCAGTTCCAACGTTTAACAAAACTAAACGAGCAAACCAGATACATACCGTATTCGTGTAAACAATTGCTGAATTTAGGTACCGTCGAGTTGTACCACACCCATAAAGAGGCACATTAAAAATCAAATGCGTTCCATTAGAAACAGGGCGGCAATAATCACTGTCGTCAAGGACTTTTAAGCTTTCCCCATCAAAACCAGGTAAGTCCAGCTGATTAATAACTACTGTCATTGTACTGGACAAACACTTGATCGTCATGGGACAGTCCTCAACAACTTCAAGCACACCTACGGTTGGTGGAAGAGTTATCACAAACGGTTTAGAAGAAGACGGGGATGCAACTGATTTATTCCATTTGGTAGTCCCAGACAAATCAGTTCCTAAAACAATTTTGGTACTTTCGGTAGATTGAGATTTCGGTGAGGCTTTGGGAACAGTTGCGTCAACCTTCTTGTCAGTTTGAACTGTAGTCACGTCAGGCAAAAGAGTGGTGGTACCAATTTCACTTGCTTTGGAACCTAACGAAGTTTTCTCATTAGAATCTGTAATTGGTGAAGCAGTACTTTCAGCAGACGCGCCAGTCTCCTTTGCAACAGTTTCGGTGGGAACTTTAGATGACTTTGTGGTTGCCAAAACTTTGTCAGTTTTTTCCTCGACGGTGCTCTTCGTAGGCTCGAATGTGGCTTCAGCACCAGCTTCGGATGATTTAGAGTGTGTGGAAGACGAAGCAATTGTGATTGGAAGGGATGTACTGTGGTCCACAGGATCAGTTTGACCTCCAACATTGGCAACAGTGGTATCAGGGCCAAGTGTTGTTTCAGCAACAGATTCGGTTTCAACTTTGTCTGTACTTGCTGCTGTGGTCTGTATGCGTTGGGATGTAGACATTTTGCTCTCTGTGTTAGCAGAAACAGTAGTTTCGGGAACAGTCACGTCAACCGTCTCGTCAGTTTGAAATGCAGAAGTAGTCACGTCAGGCAAATGAGTGGTGGTACCAATTTCACTTGCTTTCGAACCTAACGAAGTTTTCTCATTGGAATCTGTAATCGTTGAAGCAGTACTTTCAGCAGACACGTCAGTCTCCCTTGCAACAGTTTCGGTGGTAACTTTAGATGATTTTGTGGTGGTCAAAACTTTGTCAGTTTTTTCCTCGACGGTGGTCTTCGTAGGTTCGAATGTGATTTCAGCACCAGCTTCGGATGTTTTAGAGTGTGTCGAAGACGAAGCACTTGTGATTGAAAGGGATGTACTGTGGTCCACAGGATCAGTTTGGCCTCCAACATTGGCAACAGTGGTATCAGGGCCAAGTGTTGTTTCAACAACAGATTCGGTTTCAACTTTGTCTGTAGTTGCTGCTGTGGTCTGTATGCGTTGGGATGTAGAAATTTTGCTCTCTGTGTTAGCAAAAACAGTAGTTTCGGGAATAGTCACGTCAACCTTCTTGTCAGTTTGAACTGCAGAAGTGGTCACGTCAGGCAAATGAGCGGTGGTACCAATTTCACTTGCTTTAGAATCTACCGAAGTTTTCTCATTGGAATCTGTAATTGGTGAAGCAGTACTTTCAGCAGACGCGTCAGTCTCCTTTGCCACAGTTTCGGTGGTAACTTTAGATGACTTTGTGGTTGCCAAAACTTTGTCAGTTTTTTCCTCGACGGTGGTCTTCGTAGGTTCGAATGTGGTTTCAGCACCAGCTTCGGATGATTTAGAGTGTGTCGAAGACGAAGCTCTTGTGATTGGAAGGGATGTACTGTGATCCACAGGATCAGTTTGACCTCCAACATTTGCAACAGTGGTATCAGGGCCAAGTGTTGTTTCAACAACAGATTCGGTTTCAACTTCGTCTGTAGTTGCTGCTGTGGTCTGTATATTTTGTGATGTAGAAATTTTGCTCTCTGTGTTAGCAGAAACAGTGGTTTCGGGAACAGTCACGTCAACCTTCTTGTCAGTTTGAACTGCAGAAGTGGTCACGTCAGGCAAATGAGTGGTGGTACCAATTTCACTTGCTTTCGAACCTAACGAAGTTTTCTCATTGGAATCTGTAATCGGTGAAGCAGTACTTTCAGCAGACGTGTCAGTCTCCCTTGCAACAGTTTCGGTGGTAACTTTAGATGACTTTGTGGTTGCCAAAACTTTCTCAGTTTTTTCCTCGACGGTGCTTTTCGTAGGGTCGAATGTGGCTTCAGCACCAGCTTCGGATGTTTTAGAGTGTGTGGAAGACGGTGCAATTGTGATTAGCGGGGATGTACTGTGGTCCACAGGATCAGTTTGACCTCCAACATTGGCAACAGTGGTATCAGGGCCAAGTGTTGTTTCAACAACAGATTCGGTTTCAACTTTGTCTGTACTTGCTGCTGCGGTCCGTATATTTTGTGATGTAGAAATTTTGCTCTCTGTGTTAGCAGAAACAGTGGTTTCGGGAACAGTCACGTCAACCGTCTCGTCAGTTTGAACTGCAGAAGTGGTCACGTCAGGCAAATGAGTGGTGGTACCAATTTCACTTGCTTTCGAACCTAACGAAGTTTTCTCATTGGAATCTGTAATCGGTGAAGCAGTACTTTCAGCAGACGCGTCAGTCTCCCTTGCAACAGTTTCGGTGGTAACTTTAGATGACTTTGTGGTTGCCAAAACTTTGTCAGTTTTTTCCTCGACGGTGGTCTTCGTAGGCTCGAATGTGGTTTCAGCACCAGCTTCGGATGATTTAGAGTGTGTCGAAGACGAAGCACTTGTGATTGGAAGGGATGTACTGTGGACCACAGGATCAGTTTGGTCTCCAACATTGGCAAGAGTGGTATCAGGGCCAAGTGTTGTTTCAACAACAGATTCGGTTTCAACTTTGTCTGTAGTTGCTGCTGTGGTCTGTATACGTTGGGATGTAGAAATTTTGCTCTCTGTGTTAGCAGAAACAGTAGTTTCGGGAACAGTCACGTCAACCTTCTTGTCAGTTTGAACTGCAGAAGTGGTCACGTCAGGCAAATGAGCGGTGGTACCAATTTCACTTGCTTTCGAACCTACAGAAGTTTTTTCATTGGAATCTGTAATTGGTGAAGCAGTACTTTCAGCAGACGAAGCACTTGTGATTGGAAGGGATGTACTGTGGTCCACAGGATCAGTTTGGCCTCCAACATCAGGGCCAAGTGTTGTTTCAACAACAGATTCGGTTTCAACTTTGTCTGTAGTTGTTGCTGTGGTCTGTATGCGTTGGGATGTAGAAATTTTGCTCTCTGTGTTAGCAGAAACAGTAGTTTCGGGAACAGTCACGTCAACCGTCTCGTCAGATTGAACTGGAGAAGTGGTCACGTCAGGCAAATGAGTGGTGGTACCAATTTCACTTGCTTTGGAACGTAACGAAGTTTTCTCATTGGAATCTGTAATCGGTGAAGCAGTACTTTCAGCAGACGCGTCAGTCTCCCTTGCAACAGTTTCGGTGGTAACTTTAGATGATTTTGTGGTGGTCAAAACTTTGTCAGTTTTTTCCTCGACGGTGGTCTTCGTAGGTTCGAATGTGGTTTCAGCACCAGCTTCGGATGTTTTAGAGTGCGTCGAAGACGAAGCACTTGTGATTGGAAGGGATGTACTGTGGACCACAGGATCAGTTTGGTCTCCAACATTGGCAAGAGTGGTATCAGGGCCAAGTGTTGTTTCAACAACAGATTCGGTTTCAACTTTGTCTGTAGTTGCTGCTGTGGTCTGTATACGTTGGGATGTAGAAATTTTGCTCTCTGTGTTAGCAGAAACAGTAGTTTCGGGAACAGTCACGTCAACCTTCTTGTCAGTTTGAACTGCAGAAGTGGTCACGTCAGGCAAATGAGCGGTGGTACCAATTTCACTTGCTTTCGAACCTACAGAAGTTTTTTCATTGGAATCTGTAATTGGTGAAGCAGTACTTTCAGCAGACGAAGCACTTGTGATTGGAAGGGATGTACTGTGGTCCACAGGATCAGTTTGGCCTCCAACATCAGGGCCAAGTCTTGTTTCAACAACAGATTCGGTTTCAACTTTGTCTGTAGTTGTTGCTGTGGTCTGTATGCGTTGGGATGTAGAAATTTTGCTCTCTGTGTTAGCAGAAACAGTAGTTTCGGGAACAGTCACGTCAACCGTCTCGTCAGTTTGAACTGCAGAAGTGGTCACGTCAGGCAAATGAGTGGTGGTACCAATTTCACTTGCTTTGGAACGTAACGAAGTTTTCTCATTGGAATCTGTAATCGGTGAAGCAGTACTTTCAGCAGACGCGTCAGTCTCCCTTGCAACAGTTTCGGTGGTAACTTTAGATGATTTTGTGGTGGTCAAAACTTTGTCAGTTTTTTCCTCGACGGTGGTCTTCGTAGGTTCGAATGTGGTTTCAGCACCAGCTTCGGATGTTTTAGAGTGCGTCGAAGACGAAGCAATTGTGATTGGAAGGTATGTACTGTGGTCCACAGGATCAGTTTGACCTCCAACATTTGCAACAGTGGTATCAGGGCCAAGTGTTGTTTCAACAACAGATTCGGTTTCAACTTTGTCTGTACTTGCTCCTGTGGTCTGTATATTTTGTGATGTAGAAATTTTGCTCTGTGTGTTAGCAGAAACAGTGGTTTCGGGAACAGTCACGTCAACCGTCTCGTCAGTTTGAACTGCAGAAGTGGTCACGTCAGGCAAATGAGTGGTGGTACCAATTTCACTTGCTTTCGAACCTAACGAAGTTTTCTCATTGGAATCTGTAATCGGTGAAGCAGTACTTTCAGTAGGCGCGTCAGTCTCCTTTACCACAGTTTCGGTGGTAACTTCAGATGATTTTGTGGTTGCCAAAACTTTGTCAGTTTTTTCCTCGACGGTGGTCTTCGTAGGTTCGAATGTGGTTTCAGCACCAGCTTCGGATGTTTTAGAGTGCGTCGAAGAGGAAGCACTTGTGATTGGAAGGGATGTACTGTGGTCCACAGGATCAGTTTGGCCTCCAACATTGGCAACAGTGGTATCAGGGCCAAGTGTTGTTTCAACAACAGATTCGGTTTCAACTTTGTCTGTAGTTGCTGCTGTGGTCTGTACGCGTTGGGTTATAGAAATGTTGCTCTCTGTGTTAGTAGAAACAGTAGTTTCGGGAACAGTCACGTCAACCTTCTTGTCAGTTTGAACTGCAGAAGTGGTCACGTCAAGCAAATGAGCGGTGGTACCAATTTCACTTGCTTTCGAACCTACCGAAGTTTTCTCATTGGAATCTGTAATTGGTGAAGCAGTACTTTCAGCAGACGCGTCAGTCTCCTTTGCCACAGTTTCGGTGGTAACTTTAGATGACTTTGTGGTTGCCAAAACTTTGTCAGTTTTTTCCTCGACGGTGGTCTTCGTAGGTTCGAATGTGGTTTCAGCACCAGCTTCGGATGATTTAGAGTGTGTCGAAGACGAAGCTCTTGTGATTGGAAGGGATGTACTGTGATCCACAGGATCAGTTTGACCTCCAACATTTGCAACAGTGGTATCAGGGCCAAGTGTTGTTTCAACAACAGATTCGGTTTCAACTTTGTCTGTACTTGCTCCTGTGGTCTGCATATTTTGTGATGTAGAAATTTTGCTCTGTGTGTTAGCAGAAACAGTGGTTTCGGGAACAGTCACGTCAAACGTCTCGTTAGTTTGAACTGCAGAAGTGGTCACGTCAGGCAAATGAGTGGTGGTACCAATTTCACTTGCTTTCGAACCTAACGAAGTTTTCTCATTGGAATCTGTAATCAGTGAAGCAGTACTTTCAGTAGGCGCGTCAGTCTCCTTTACCACAGTTTCGGTGGTAACTTCAGATGATTTTGTGGTTGCCAAAACTTTGTCAGTTTTTTCCTTGACGGTGGTCTTCGTAGGTTCGAATGTGGTTTCAGCACCAGCTTCGGATGATTTAGAGTGTGTCGAAGACGAAGCACTTGTGATTGGAAGGGATGTACTGTGGTCCACAGGATCAGTTTGACCTCCAACATTGGCAACAGTGGTATCAGGGCCAAGTGTTGTTTCAACAACAGATTCAGTTTCAACTTTGTTTGTACTTGCTGCTGTGGTCTGTATATTTTGTGATGTAGAAATTTTGCTCTCTGTGTTAGCAGAAACAGTAGTTTCGGGAACAGTCACTTCAACCGTCTCGTCAGTTTGAACTGCAGAAGTGGTCACGTCAGGCAAATGAGTGGCGGTACCAATTTCACTTGCTTTCGAACCTAACGAAGTTTTCTCATTGGAATCTGTAATCGGTGAAGCAGTACTTTCAGCAGACGCGTCAGTCTCCCTTGCAACAGCTTCGGTGGTAACTTTAGATGACTTTGTGGTTGCCAAAACTTTCTCAGTTTTTTCCTCGACGGTGGTCTTCGTAGGCTCGAATGTGGCTTCAGCACCAGCTTCGGATGTTTTAGAGTGTGTAGAAGACGGAGCAATTGTGATTGGAGGGGATGTACTGTGGTCCACAGGATCAGTTTGACCTCCAACATTGGCAACAGTGGTATCAGGGCCAAGTGTTGTTTCAACAACAGATTCGGTTTCAACTTCGTCTGTAGTTGCTGCTGTGGTCTGTATATTTTGTGATGTAGAAATTTTGCTCTCTGTGTTAGCAGAAACAGTGGTTTCGGGAACAGTCACGTCAACCTTCTCGTCAGTTTGAACTGCAGAAGTGGTCACGTCAGGCAAATGAGTGGTGGTACCAATTTCACTTGCTTTCGAACCTAACGAAGTTTTCTCATTGGAATCTGTAATCAGTGAAGCAGTACTTTCAGTAGACGCGTCAGTCTCCTTTACCACAGTTTCGGTGGTAACTTCAGATGATTTTGTGGTTGCCAAAACTTTGTCAGTTTTTTCCTCGACGGTGGTCTTCGTAGGTTCGAATGTGGTTTCAGGACCAGCTTCGGATGATTTAGAGTGTGTCGAAGACGAAGCACTTGTGATTGGAAGGGATGTACTGTGGTCCACAGGATCAGTTTGACCTCCAACATTGGCAACAGTGGTATCAGGGCCAAGTGTTGTTTCAACAACAGATTCAGTTTCAACTTTGTCTGTAGTTGCTGCTGTGGTCTGTATATTTTGTGATGTAGAAATTTTGCTCTCTGTGTTAGCAGAAACAGTAGTTTCGGGAACAGTCACTTCAACCGTCTCGTCAGTTTGAACTGCAGAAGTGGTCACGTCAGGCAAATGAGTGGCGGTACCAATTTCACTTGCTTTCGAACCTAACGAAGTTTTCTCATTGGAATCTGTAATCGGTGAAGCAGTACTTTCAGCAGACGCGTCAGTCTCCCTTGCAACAGTTTCGGTGGTAACTTTAGATGACTTTGTGGTTGCCAAAACTTTCTCAGTTTTTTCCTCGACGGTGGACTTCGTAGGCTCGAATGTGGCTTCAGCACCAGCTTCGGATGTTTTAGAGTGTGTAGAAGACGGAGCAATTGTGATTGGAGGGGATGTACTGTGGTCCACAGGATCAGTTTGACCTCCAACATTGGCAACAGTGGTATCAGGGCCAAGTGTTGTTTCAACAACAGATTCGGTTTCAACTTCGTCTGTAGTTGCTGCTGTGGTCTGTATATTTTGTGATGTAGAAATTTTGCTCTCTGTGTTAGCAGAAACAGTGGTTTCGGGAACAGTCACGTCAACCTTCTTGTCAGTTTGAACTGCAGAAGTGGTCACGTCAGGCAAATGAGTGGCGGTACCAATTTCACTTGCTTTCGAACCTAACGAAGTTTTCTCATTGGAATCTGTAATCGGTGAAGCAGTACTTTCAGCAGACGCGTCAGTCTCCCTTGCAACAGCTTCGGTGGTAACTTTAGATGACTTTGTGGTTGCCAAAACTTTCTCAGTTTTTTCCTCGACGGTGGTCTTCGTAGGCTCGAATGTGGCTTCAGCACCAGCTTCGGATGTTTTAGAGTGTGTAGAAGACGGAGCAATTGTGATTGGAGGGGATGTACTGTGGTCCACAGGATCAGTTTGACCTCCAACATTGGCAACAGTGGTATCAGGGCCAAGTGTTGTTTCAACAACAGATTCGGTTTCAACTTCGTCTGTAGTTGCTGCTGTGGTCTGTATATTTTGTGATGTAGAAATTTTGCTCTCTGTGTTAGCAGAAACAGTGGTTTCGGGAACAGTCACGTCAACCTTCTCGTCAGTTTGAACTGCAGAAGTGGTCACGTCAGGCAAATGAGTGGTGGTACCAATTTCACTTGCTTTCGAACCTAACGAAGTTTTCTCATTGGAATCTGTAATCAGTGAAGCAGTACTTTCAGTAGACGCGTCAGTCTCCTTTACCACAGTTTCGGTGGTAACTTCAGATGATTTTGTGGTTGCCAAAACTTTGTCAGTTTTTTCCTCGACGGTGGTCTTCGTAGGTTCGAATGTGGTTTCAGGACCAGCTTCGGATGATTTAGAGTGTGTCGAAGACGAAGCACTTGTGATTGGAAGGGATGTACTGTGGTCCACAGGATCAGTTTGACCTCCAACATTGGCAACAGTGGTATCAGGGCCAAGTGTTGTTTCAACAACAGATTCAGTTTCAACTTTGTCTGTAGTTGCTGCTGTGGTCTGTATATTTTGTGATGTAGAAATTTTGCTCTCTGTGTTAGCAGAAACAGTAGTTTCGGGAACAGTCACTTCAACCGTCTCGTCAGTTTGAACTGCAGAAGTGGTCACGTCAGGCAAATGAGTGGCGGTACCAATTTCACTTGCTTTCGAACCTAACGAAGTTTTCTCATTGGAATCTGTAATCGGTGAAGCAGTACTTTCAGCAGACGCGTCAGTCTCCCTTGCAACAGTTTCGGTGGTAACTTTAGATGACTTTGTGGTTGCCAAAACTTTCTCAGTTTTTTCCTCGACGGTGGACTTCGTAGGCTCGAATGTGGCTTCAGCACCAGCTTCGGATGTTTTAGAGTGTGTAGAAGACGGAGCAATTGTGATTGGAGGGGATGTACTGTGGTCCACAGGATCAGTTTGACCTCCAACATTGGCAACAGTGGTATCAGGGCCAAGTGTTGTTTCAACAACAGATTCGGTTTCAACTTCGTCTGTAGTTGCTGCTGTGGTCTGTATATTTTGTGATGTAGAAATTTTGCTCTCTGTGTTAGCAGAAACAGTGGTTTCGGGAACAGTCACGTCAACCTTCTTGTCAGTTTGAACTGCAGAAGTGGTCACGTCAAGCAAATGAGCGGTGGTACCAATTTCACTTGCTTTCGAACCTAACGAAGTTGTCTCATTGGAATCTGTAATTGGTGAAGCAGTACTTTCAGCAGACGCGTCAGTCTCCCTTGCAACAGTTTCGGTGGTAAATTTAGATGACTTTGTGGTTGCCAAAACTTTCTCAGTTTTTTCCTCGACGGTGGTCTTCGTAGGCTCGAATGTGGCTTCAGCACCAGCTTCGGATGTTTTAGAGTGTGTAGAAGACGGAGCAATTGTGACTGGAGGGGATGTAATGTGGTCCACAGGATCAGTTTTACCTCCAACATTGGCAACAGTGGTATCAGGGTCAAGTGTTGTTTCAACAACAGATTCGGTTTCAACTTCGTCTGTAGTTGCTGCTGTGGTCTGTATACTTTGTGATGTAGAAATTTTGCTCTCTGTGTTAGCAGAAACAGTGGTTTCGGGAACAGTCACTTCAACCTTCTTGTCAGTTTGAACTGCAGAAGTGGTCACGTCAAGCAAATGAGTGGTGGTACCAATTTCACTTGCTTTCGAAGCTACCGAAGTTTTCTCATCGGAATCTGTACTTGGTGAAGCAGTACTTTCAGCAGACGCGTCAGTCTCCTTTGCTACAGTTTCAGTTGTAACTTTAGATGATTTTGTGGTTGCCAAAACGTTGTCAGTTTTTTCCTCGACGGTGGTCTTCGTTGGTTCGAATGTGGGTTCAGCACCAGCTTCGGATGTTTTAGGGTGTGTAGAAGACGGAGCAATTGTGATTGGAGGGGATGTACTGTGGTCCACAGGATCAGTTTGACCTCCAACATTGGCAACAGTGGTATCAGGGCCAAGTGTTGTTTCAACAACAGATTCGGTTTCAACTTTGACTGTAGTTGCTGCTGTGGTCTGTATGCGTTGGGATGTATAAATTTTGCTCTCTGTGTTAGCAGAAATAGTAGTTTCGGGAACAGTCACGTCAACCTTCTTGTCAGTTTGAACTGCAGAAGTGGTCACGTCAGGCAAATGAGCAGTGGTACCAATTTCACTTGCTTTTGAACCTACCGAAGTTTTCTCATTGGAATCTGTAATTGGTGAAGCAGTACTTTCAGCAGACGCGTCAGTCTCCTTTGCCACAGTTTCGGTGGTAACTTTAGATGATTTTGTGGTTGCCAAAACGTTGTCAGTTTTTTCCTCGACGGTGGTCTTCGTTCGTTCGAATGTGGTTTCAGCACCAGCTTCGGATGATTTAGAGTGTGTCGAAGACGAAGCACTTGTGATTGGAAGGGATGTACTGTGGACCACAGGATCAGTTTGGCCTCCAACATTAGCAACAGTGGTATCAGAGCCAAGTGTTGTTTCAACAACAGATTCGGTTTCAACTTTGTCTGTAGTTGCTGCTGTGGTCTGTATATTTTGTGATGTAGAAATTTTGCTCTCTGTGTTGGCAGAAACAGTGGTTTTGGGAACAGTCACGTCAACCGTCACGTCAGTTTGAACTGCAGAAGTGGTCACGTCAGGCAAATGAGTGGTGGTACCACTTTCACTTGCTTTCGAACCAAACGAAGTTTTCTCATTGGAATCTGTAATTGGTGAAGCAGTACTTTCAGCAGACGCGTCAGTCTCCTTTGCCACAGTTTCGGTGGTAACTTTAGATGATTTTGTGGTTGCCAAAACGTTGTCAGTTTTTTCCTCGACGGTGGTCTTCGTTGGTTCGAATGTGGTTTCAGCACCAGCTTCGGATGATTTAGAGTGTGTCGAAGACGAAGCACTTCTGATTGGAAAGGATGTACTGTGGCCCACAGGATCAGTTTGGCCTCCAACATTGGCAACAGTGGTATTAGGGCCAAGTGTTGTTTCAACAACAGATTCGGTTTCAACTTTGTCTGTAGTTGCTGCTGTGGTCTGTATCCGTTGGGATGTAGAAATTTTGCTCTCTGTGTTAGCAGAAACAGTAGTTTCGGGAACAGTCACGTCAACCTTCTTGTCAGTTTGAACTGCAGAAGTGGTCACGTCAGGCAAATGAGCGGTGGTACCAATTTCACTTGCTTTCGAACCTACCGAAGTTTTCTCATTGGAATCTGTAATTGGTGAAGCAGTACTTTCAGCAGACGCGTCAGTCTCCTTTGTCACAGTTTCGGTGGTAACTTTAGATGACTTTGTGGTTGCCAAAACTTTATCAGTTTTTTCCTCGACGGTGGTCTTCGTTGGTTCGAATGTGGTTTCAGCACCAGCTTCGGATGATTTAGAGTGTGTCGAAGACGAAGCACTTGTTATTGGAAGGGATGTACTGTGGTTCACAGGATCAGTTTGACCTCCAACATTGGCAACAGTGGTATCAGGGCCAAGTGTTGTTTCAACAACGGATTCAGTTTCAACTTCGTCCGTAGTTGCTGCTGTGGTCTGTATATTTTGTGATGTAGAAAGTTTGCTCTCTGTGTTAGCAGAAACAGTGGTTTCGGGAACAGTCACGTCAACCTTCTTGTCAGTTTGAACTGCAGAAGTGGTCACGTCAGGCAAATGAGCGGTGGTACCAATTTCACTTGCTTTCGAACCTACCGAAGTTTTCTCATTGGAATCTGTAATTGGTGAAGCAGTACTTTCAGCAGACGCGTCAGTCTCCCTTGCAACAGTTTCGGTGGTAACTTTAGATGACTTTGTGGTTGCCAAAACTTTGTCAGTTTTTTCCTCGACGGTGGTCTTCGTTGGTTCGAATGTGGTTTCAGCACCAGCTTCGGATGATTTAGAGTGTGTCGAAGACGAGACACTTGTGATTGGAAGGGATGTACTGTGGTCCACAGGATCAGTTTGACCTCCAACATTGGCAACAGTGGTATCAGGGCCAAGTGTTGTTTCAACAACGGATTCAGTTTCAACTTCGTCCGTAGTTGCTGCTGTGGTCTGTATATTTTGTGATGTAGAAAGTTTGCTCTCTGTGTTAGCAGAAACAGTGGTTTCGGGAACAGTCACGTCAACCTTCTGGTCAGTTTGAACTGCAGAAGTGGTCACGTCAGGCAAATGAGCGGTGGTACCAATTTCACTTGCTTTCGAACCTACCGAAGTTCTCTCATTGGAATCTGTAATTGGTGAAGCAGTACTTTCAGCAGACGCGTCAGTCTCCCTTGCAACAGTTTCGGTGGTAACTTTAGATGACTTTGTGGTTGCCAAAACTTTGTCAGTTTTTTCCTCGACGGTGGTCTTCGTTGGTTCGAATGTGGCTTCAGCACCAGCTTCGGATGTTTTAGAGTGTGTCCAAGACGAAGCACTTGTGATTGGAAGGGATGTACTGTGGTCCACAGGATCAGTTTGACCTCCAACATTGGCAACAGTGGTATCAGGGCCAAGTGTTGTTTCAACAACAGATTCGGTTTCAACTTTGTCTGTAGTTGCTGCTGTGGTCTGTATGCGTTGGGATGTAGAAATTTTGCTCTCTGTGTTAGCAGAAACAGTAGTTTCGGGAACAGTCACGTCAACCTTCTTGTCAGTTTGAACTGCAGAAGTGGTCACGTCAGGCAAATGAGCGGTGGTACCAATTTCACTTGCTTTCGAACCTACCGAAGTTTTCTCATTTGAATCTGTAATTGGTGAAGCAGTACTTTCAGCAGACGCGTCAGTCTCCTTTGCCACAGTTTCGGTGGTAACTTTAGATGATTTTGTGGTTGCCAAAACGTTGTCAGTTTTTTCCTCGACGGTGGTCTTCGTTCGTTCGAATGTGGTTTCAGCACCAGCTTCGGATGATTTAGAGTGTGTCGAAGACGAAGCACTTGTGATTGGAAGGGATGTACTGTGGACCACAGGATCAGTTTGGCCTCCAACATTAGCAACAGTGGTATCAGAGCCAAGTGTTGTTTCAACAACAGATTCGGTTTCAACTTTGTCTGTAGTTGCTGCTGTGGTCTGTATATTTTGTGATGTAGAAATTTTGCTCTCTGTGTTGGCAGAAACAGTGGTTTTGGGAACAGTCACGTCAACCGTCAGGTCAGTTTGAACTGCAGAAGTGGTCACGTCAGGCAAATGAGTGGTGGTACCAATTTCACTTGCTTTCGAACCTAACGAAGTTTTCTCATTGGAATCTGTAATTGGTGAAGCAGTACTTTCAGCAGACGCGTCAGTCTCCTTTGCCACAGTTTCTGTGGTAACTTTAGATGATTTTGTGGTTGCCAAAACGTTGTCAGTTTTTTCCTCGACGGTGGTCTTCGTTGGTTCGAATGTGGTTTCAGCACCAGCTTCGGATGATTTAGAGTGTGTCGAAGACGAAGCACTTGTGATTGGAAAGGATGTACTGTGGACCACAGGATCAGTTTGGCCTCCAACATTGGCAACAGTGGTATCAGGGCCAAGTGTTGTTTCAACAACGGATTCAGTTTCAACTTCGTCCGTAGTTGCTGCTGTGGTCTGTATATTTTGTGATGTAGAAAGTTTGCTCTCTGTGTTAGCAGAAACAGTGGTTTCGGGAACAGTCACGTCAACCTTCTTGTCAGTTTGAACTGCAGAAGTGGTCACGTCAGGCAAATGAGCGGTGGTACCAATTTCACTTGCTTTCGAACCTACCGAAGTTTTCTCATTGGAATCTGTAATTGGTGAAGCAGTACTTTCAGCAGACGCGTCAGTCTCCCTTGCAACAGTTTCGGTGGTAACTTTAGATGACTTTGTGGTTGCCAAAACTTTGTCAGTTTTTTCCTCGACGGTGGTCTTCGTTGGTTCGAATGTGGTTTCAGCACCAGCTTCGGATGATTTAGAGCGTGTCGAAGACAAAGCACTTGTTATTGGAAGGGATGTACTGTGGTCCACAGGATCAGTTTGACCTCCAACATTGGCAACAGTGGTATCAGGGCCAAGTGTTGTTTCAACAACGGATTCAGTTTCAACTTCGTCCGTAGTTGCTGCTGTGGTCTGTATATTTTGTGATGTAGAAAGTTTGCTCTCTGTGTTAGCAGAAACAGTGGTTTCGGGAACAGTCACGCCAACCTTCTGGTCAGTTTGAACTGCAGAAGTGGTCACGTCAGGCAAATGAGCGGTGGTACCAATTTCACTTGCTTTCGAACCTACCGAAGTTCTCTCATTGGAATCTGTAATTGGTGAAGCAGTACTTTCAGCAGACGCGTCAGTCTCCCTTGCAACAGTTTCGGTGGTAACTTTAGATGACTTTGTGGTTGCCAAAACTTTGTCAGTTTTTTCCTCGACGGTGGTCTTCGTTGGTTCGAATGTGGCTTCAGCACCAGCTTCGGATGTTTTAGAGTGTGTCGAAGACGAAGCACTTGTGATTGGAAGGGATGTACTGTGGTCCACAGGATCAGTTTGACCTCCAACATTGGCAACAGTGGAATCAGGGCCAAGTGTTGTTTCAACAACGGATTCAGTTTCAACTTCGTCCGTAGTTGCTGCTGTGGTCTTTATATTTTGTGATGTAGAAATGTTTCTCTCTGTGGTACCAGAAACAGTGGTTTCGGGAACAGTCACGTCAACCTTCTTGTCAGTTTGAACTGCAGAAGTGGTCACGTCAGGCAAATGAGCGGTGGTACCAATTTCACTTGCTTTCGAACCTACCGAAGTTTTCTCATCGGAATCTGTAATTGGTGAAGCAGTACTTTCAGCAGACGCGTCAGTCTCCTTTGTCACAGTTTCGGTGGTAACTTTAGATGATTTTGTGGTGGTCAAAAGTTTGTCAGTTTTTTTCTCGACGGTGCTCTTCGTAGGTTTAAATGTGGTTTCAACACCAGCTGCGGATGGTTTAGAGTGTGTGGAAGACCAGGCACTTGTGATTAGAGGGGATTTACTGTGGTCCACAGGAACAGTTTGGCCTCCAAGATTGGCAACAGTGGTATCAGGGCCAAGTGTTGTTTCAACAACAGATTCGGTTTCAACTTCGTCTGTAGTTGCTGCTGTGGTTTGTATGTGTTGTGATGTAGAAATTTTGCTCTCTGTGTTAGCAGAAACAGTGGTTTCGGGAACAGTTACGTCAACCTTCTTGTCAGTTTGAACTGCAGAAGTTGACACGTCAGGCAAATGAGCGGTGGTACCAAATTCACTTGCTTTCGAACCTAGCGAAGTTTTCTCATTGGAATCTGTAATTGGTGAAGCAGTACTTTCAGCAGACGCGTCAGTCTCCTTTGCCACAGTTTCGGTGGTAACTTTAGATGATGTTGTGGTTGCCAAAACTTTGTCAGTTTTTTCCTCGACGGTGGTCTTGGTAGGTTCGAATGTGGTTTCAGCACCAGCTTCGGTTGATTTAGAGTGTGTCGAAGACGAAGCACTTGTGATTGGAAGGGATGTACTGTGGTCCACAGGATCAGTTTGGCCTCCAACATTGACAACAGTGGTATCAGGGCCAAGTGTTGTTTCAACAACAGATTCAGTTTCAACTTTGTCTGTAGTTGCTGCTGTGGTCTGTATGTGTTGTGATGTAGAAATTTTGCTGTTTGTGTTAGCAGAAACAGTGGTTTCGGGAACAGTCACGTCAACCTTCTTGTCAGTTTGAACTGCAGAAGTTGACACGTCAGGCAAATGAGCAGTGGTACCAATTTCACTTGCTTTCGAACCTACCGAAGTTTTCTCATTGGAATCTGTAATTGGTGAAGCAGTACTTTCAGCAGACGCGTCAGTCTCCTTTGCCACAGTTTTGATGGTAACTTTAGATGATTTTGTGGTGGTCAAAAGTTTGTCAGTTTTTTTCTCGACGGTGCTCCTCGTAGGCTTAAATGTGGTTTCAACACCAGCTGCGGATGGTTTAGAGTGTGTGGAAGACCAGGCACTTGTGATTAGAGGGGATTTACTGTGGTCCACAGGAATAGTTTGGCCTCCAAGATTGGCAACAGTGGTATCAGGGCCAAGTGTTGTTTCAACAACAGATTCGGTTTCAACTTCGTCTGTAGTTGCTGCTGTGGTTTGTATGTTTTGTGATGTCGAAATTTTGCTTTCTGTGTTAGCAGAAACAGTGGTTTCGGGAACAGTCACCACAACCTTTTTGTCAGTTTCAACTGCAGAAGTAGTCACGTCAGGCAAAAGAGTGGTGCTACCAATTTCACTTGCTTTCGAACCTAACGAAGTTTTCTCATTGGAGTCTGTAATTGGAGAAGCAGTACTTTCAGCAGACGCTTCAGTCTTCTTTACCACAGTTTCAGTGGTAGTTGTACTTTCAGTGACATATTTCTTTGTACTGATTTCCGTGGTAGGACTTTGTGGCTGTGTAAATGCTGTGGAAGATGTAGAAAAAGAGTAAAACTCTTTTCTTTTAAAGAAATGATATACATTTAAAACGAAAATTTTCGGACGAAAAACTTTCGGATTCTTCTTTTGTTCGAAAATTTTTCCGTCCCAAATTTGTGTCTGCCGAAAGTTTTTTTGTCCAAAAATTTTAGTTTTTCTAATTTTTTTTTAAAAAAAAGGACCAGTTCATAAAAATTATATATAGGGGAATCAGAAAATTAATAAAAACTGCAGTTTTTGAACTTATTATTTTCGTTATTTTCACATTTGGCTGAGGCTCTATCTATAAAGTTCGATCATGAAGACCCTTTTTATAGATCTTGATTGAATATATGTACACTCTAAATGCTTCTTTTTGTGTCATTTCCTCGTAATCATTACTTTTGAAATTTGGTTAAAATTTGTTCAAAACACTTACCCATACATTTTTTGACTTTATAAATCTTGTGCGAAAATTTTTCCACTGAAATAAAATATTGTGTCGGAAAGTTTTTCCGCCGAAATTTGTCCGCCGAAATATTTAGTTCTTAATGTATGTGTTTATTAGTATGGGTAGGAGAGAATGTCAGTTGCTCTATTAAATTTTTAAATTTTTTGCATTTTTTGCAACGAGTTGGTAGATCTTATATAAATCTTAGAATATATATTCGTATTACCTCTACATTTATAGTGTCTTGGTAAATTTTCACAAGCGTTATCACAGCCACCATTGACTTCAAGACATTCGTTAACGTCTAGAAACAAGATAATGACAGTGATATGTTATATAATTCTGAAGACCTGAACTTCTCACTGCAAGATTAGAACGTTTGCGAAAAGATCTAGAATAAAATTTCTTACTGCGACAGTAGAAAGAAGTTAGCTAAACGATCCAGACTACTAAAAAAATCACATAAGGGAATTAAATGTTGCGAGAACTTATTTTCGCAAGGTTGGCAACTACTAATATTTCGCGATAATTAAATTTCGCGAATTTCACGAAAAAGGAATTTGATGACAATTTGCTTCTAAGTTTATACTGTTTTTCAAGGGCTTTTACGAAGGAGACATAAAATCACTGATATCTTATATGCAGTTCTAGATAAATCAGAAGAACAAAGTTGGTGTGAATCGTTTTTCACAAAAGGAAAAAAATCCAAATTTCGCCGGAATTATTTTTTTGCGAATAGCGAGTTTTCAAATAATTTTCGCGGGAAGTAATTTTCGCGAAATTGACACAAACTCGCAAAATTCGTGAAAAATTAATGCCCGCGAAAATTATTTCCCTTAGGTAGATGATTGCACTGATTCATTTTACGACGTGGAATTATTTAGGTTCAAATAAAAATGTACGCAAAATTTGAAAATACCTTCACATGATTTGCCATCCCTTTTTAATCGGTAACCTTCGTGACATCCACATTGGTAGGCGTATGGAGAAGAATTGCAGACTTGTGAACACCCTCCATTACTAATTGAGCACGAATCACGCACTATAGTTTGAAAAAACACAAAATTCCATATATACATCATTAAAAGGCAAAACGTTGAAATTAAATTTTCAGCATTGCTCGTTTTATCAGTCATTTAGGAATATAAGTTGAGATTTCAATAACAAAGTAGGAAACTGCAGTTGACAAGAATTTAACTACATTATGAAAATATATTATAAAAATACGTCCTTACACCGTGTGACTTTAAAGTCTCTGCCTGCCATAAATACTAATCGATGACACCACAAACCAACGTAATTATCTGTCGGCGAATCAGCCCCGTCACCAGTGAGTTTCAATGATTTTATAAAGATGTCATTAATATAGAGTTTCACATTAACTCCGTCGACAACAGATTTTAAGTTTAACCAATCACCTGACTGGTACTTGAATTTGATACGAGGACTACTTTCCGAACCATCTGAACTGATATATAGAAACTCGTTCACCCAAAGAAAATATCCCCATGCTTGAGTTACCATCCTGAAAGAAAGTCGGTCAACCACCATGAGTGTAAAATTCACTAGCGTAACCTCAATAGAAAAACAAAAAGAATAACTTACTTTGAAGAACGTGTGCTTCCCAACTTATATTTGAACACGTGACCACAAGCACCATAACCAGAATGATTAGATGTCGACACAGGTTTTATTTGCGTTTCGATGACTATGTAATAATTCGAAAGAGTTATAAACCGTGTAAACGCATTAATTGAGAGGGACACTAAAGACGGGAGTATGGCAATTTAAACCCAATTTTTTATGATTTGGGTGAGGGTGAGGGCTTTAGTTTAAAGTGCCAAAAACAAAATCATATCTATGTTGACGCTAGCAATTTTTGTGTACCAAGAATAGTAGAACGAGTATCATCAATCCAGAGAGTGTTTTCATTTTATGTTACTCGTGTAAACCATTTATCACAATTTTGCAAAAATTTTGGATGCCATTTGCCAGGAACGTTTTATCACAAAGTATGAGTGTGAAAATTTGAATTTTACGTGAGCATGTTTTGCCTTTTCCATTACTCCATTTCTCAATAGACGCAGTGTTAACAAAGTGGGCGTAAATTAATTTCTGTCAGTTTGGTTATTTAGAACCTTATATCTAAGTAAAGGATAGTAAAAATGTTGCTCACTTTTTCGAAAGTTTTATCAATATATCAAGTTAGTTTAAAAGTTGTTTAACAATTGCTCACAATGAGATATTTTTTTAATTAAACCAAAAATTCACACACATCATAACTTTAATTTAATAAAATTTTACTCTTTTTGAATAAAACTTTCATTTCATCCCAGCATTAGTTGCTTATTGGTTGGCTGCTTATTGAAAAAAGTGCATACATCATAGCAGACAGAGCAAGGGAAAGCAATATGGCGGATATAAACAAATTTAACAAATCATACGCAAAAAAAGTCAGGAATAAGTTGAAATGAACATACTGTAACGAGAGCGTTGTATTGGCTGAGACCATATACGAGCAGGTCCGTAGTGCCATACTTTATCGTCCACATCAGGTAGGTAGCCAGTAAACATGTTATCTTCATCCTGCCAAATACCAAATGATGAAGGAAACCAGTTGGTAGCAGTTTTTCTAACTTGCGAAGAAGGCTCTTCTAAAGAGAGGGTTATAGAAGAATTATTATTAATGTTAGGGATAACAGATGTTTCAAACAAAGTGTTTATTGAAACTGACATAAGCTAACAGTAAAACAACAATAGCGAAAAAAACCCACCTGAAACTTTTCTCGTGAAGTCCAATAATTTCTTCACTATGTTCACTGAATCAGCAGCGTTGGAAGTTTCAACAAAGAGTACTTTCTTTTCGCTACCGGTAATTTTTCGCAGCAAGTCATAGTCATAGACATCACCATAAACTATGATGAAAACATTCCCGCCTAACTTCCTTAACTTTTCTGCTTCTCTATATACTTCTGCTCGATTTGAAGTTTGGATGCCATCTGTGAATAGCAAGACGACCTTCTTAGCGTTTGTCCTACCACCATTTTGTGGAGAAAACAAGTTATATGTCACTTCATTCAGCGCCGTATCAATTCTACTACTTCCACCCAAATATTGAAATCCATCGATTTTTTCTGCAAGTTTTTCATGAGTGTAAATATCCTTTAAGAGAACTGGGGTGGAAGTATTCGAAGAGCTTATCCCAATCCCTAATCTGATACCACTTGTTGAGAGAGTAATTCTCTGCGAGAATGATTTAAGAAGATCTTTTTGCATTTGGAAATAATGTTTTGATGCATCTGAATCATCCAAAATAATTGCAACATCCAATGGCGACACAATTATCATCTTCCTTTCCGCTAAATAAAATCAGTAATTAACAAATTAATAGGAAGCTTCTTAGTGAAACTGTTTTCAGAAATGGTAGCTGAGTTACGATCTATTTTTCTTATCGTGCAAAACTTTCTTTAAAGCTTAAATCAATACTTCAGCCTAATCCATGCAGATTCTATCATTAGTTCTCATATTTCGCTTTAGTTGAAATTAGAAAATAAACTCCCTTGATTTTTTCAATCAGAAAATTAAATTAAATATGAACGTATTACAAACAACGTACATCATAAAAAAACCTACCCACAATGCCGCATGTTTTTTGAGATATGGATGTGATAAATGCGTCAGAATTTAATTGGTCGTATGTTGGTGCATGAAAGACATTCTTGTCGCTCTGCACCAAAGCATGAAGATTATTTTTATGAACGTCTTCTCCAATAGCAATAACAAATGTCTTAAAAGAAGAAAGAAATACCTGCAAAACAAATAGTGACAGATTTGAAATTGAACTATCGAGTAATCGAACGATGTTTGTAAAATAGGATTTAAGGAAGACAAGAAAAGGTCCAAACATTTGTATATTCAATTCCCACATTTTTTTCACATTTAATAAAAGCCAATTAGTCAAATTTATCTCTTTGTCAAAAACCTTATAATCAGATGCAACACTCCACACGAGTAGGACCACCAATCATCAGTGACTACGAGTGACTACAAACGACGACAAGTTATCACGAGTACATATTAATAGTGACCGCAAGTGACTACAAATGACAATTGACCATGTCTATATATCACTAGCGATCACCAATGACTACGAGTGATCATGAGTGGCTACAAACGTTAACAAGTGATTACAAGTAAATATTACTAGTGGCAACGAGTGATCCCGTAGGACTACGAGTTATTCTGATGACGACAGTGAAAGAACATTTTAGCCTTAATTATGGTTCTATTTCAATGCAATGGGGTGGTATTTTCTCTCATTGTTGAAGTGAATATTGTCTCCATCTTCCTTATAAATTTTTCTGCCACCCTTTGTCATTGATAGCTACCAGTATACCCTAGTATTTACTTGGATGCACCTGCAGTCACTCTTGGAAGTACTCGTGTGACGTTTTATACCTGATAAAAACTTTTGGTAGCAAGTCTGTGCTTAATACCTGCTACCTTGCTAAAATTATATATGATACCTCGCCCCCTAAAGATATGATCTGATCGATAGATTTCTCCAGTGATAAAGTCACAGTTGATGATGTTTGAAGTCCATCAGTTAAAATGTATAGCACGGTTACAACATTGGGACGCGAAGCAGAATCTGATTTCATTAGGTCTTCATGCACTTTTCTCATTGCTTTATCTATACGTGTCTGCCCATTAGGTAAAGGCAATGAACGCACTGCCAGTTTAAAAGAATCAACATCGTAGTGCTCATTAAATCCAATAACAATATTGCTATCATCACTGAAAGAGATCGCCCCAACATGGCTACCTTCTTTGGATATATTGAAATGGTCAAGGAGACGCACAATGACATCAAGCAAATCAGAATAGTGACTTGCAATACTTCCTGAAGCATCAATTACAAAACCAATGTTTAATGTTGTGGGACATTTTGCAGACAAGGTTAAATTCTTTTGAGTTTCAGCTATGGATAAGAGGTAAATTTTCTTATTAATGATTAACGATATACCCAATGTGTTTTGGTGCATAATACAAAATGATCTTTAAGACATAAAACACGGGAGAAAATTAATAATATCTTGAAAAATATACACTTTATTTCATTATAACCTAGGCTATAAGACTCAGAGAAGTCAAGAATAAAGAAATTAGACGTTAAACCGGCTTTAGGCTTCATACTTTTGATATGTTGTCTTTTGTGGTAGCCCCTAGACTCCGCAACCGTTTTTAAAAAAACCCTGAAATCTTCCTTGTTTTTTGCTAACTATTTTTTGTGTTTAAGCCCCAGTTCTGACTATCTGCTACCTCAAGGTTAGTAACCTTGAGAATTGTTGGAAGTAAAATTTAATTCTTTTTTATATGGAACGTTATTTCGATATCTCAAAGTTGAGTGGTCACGAGTTATGGTCGTTAGACGGCATGTCGTTATTTGCCCTTGTCCTTACTGCTCTTCCGGAAATTCTACTGTCTGCATAATTGACAACATTTACTCTACTTATTCATTACACTTACTTAATCCAAATAAAAATTTTAAAAATGTTATTATTACAAGAAACTTTGCAAAACTGCCGATAATAAATGATTTCTGCCTAAATCAGCCTTCCCGTTGCTAGGATGACTTCGCCTCCGATAAACAAAGCACAAAAGGAAAAAGCACGTACATATTCCTGAAAGGACAACTTTTCCCATGTTGTCTTGAAATTTTAAATTCACAACATCTTTAATCGCATTGACATAAAACGCTCCATCAGCAGCGATAAGACCACGATCGATCTTAGCATTGATATTACCAACAGACACCAGATAGACCAGAACACCAGCATGTTTCAGTAACTGTAAATACTTGAATACTGATTTGCTATGCTCTCCTGATAACGCCAAACCATCTGAACAAATTATCAACACCCTAGAAAATTCACAAAACTTTTTCGCATTATTTTCAAAACCTTTTAAAATCCAATTTTGCGGATTTTCCCGCGACGCTCAATTTTTAAGGGGATGGGATATAAAACATTGAGCAAAATACGGGATAAATAACACATAAAAAGGTTAGCTACCTACCTAGGGACACTTGTTCTAGCACCATAGGTACTCGTAAACAAACTTTTATATGCAAAGTCTAACGCAACATCAAGCCTGGCTTGGCGGCTGGCCTTTATAAATTCATTGTTCTTTATTAACACTGAAAGATGCTCCAAATTCGTAGCATCGTTGAACTTAAATCGTACAATAGGTTCTGTGGAGTATTCGAGTAAGGCAAATTGCGTGTGTGTTGGTGATACATAAAAATATGATGTAAAGTGTTTTAGTAGTGCAACTTGTGACTTAACTTCCAATGTTGTATCAAGCAAGAATCCAATATTAGCTGCGACATTGTAACCATTTGATGTCACTAAAATATATGCATACAAGAAGAATATATATGCATGTTCAATGCCTCCAGACAGAGTGTATCTTAAACGTCGATATTTTTGCAGATCTTAAATTTTACAAAGCTTTCTAAGAATCGTTCTTTACGAAATGTTTAAAATATTTCTTTGAAAGAAACGCGTATAATGATTTTTTTACATTTGTTTTAGACGATTCGCAATTCGCAATTTTGACTTTTCGAGGTAATCAGTAAATAACGATAAAGGATAAATTTTATTGGTAGGAGTCTTTCTCCATTAGTAAACATAATTTTCCATTCCCCTCATTAAACTTTGCGCAAGTTAAAGTATTATTAAATCAGCGACTCAGTAGTAGTCATTGCTAAGAGAGGAAGGTCTCAACGCAATCTCTATCTTGAGCTGCAGTCAAATTTTAAATTCAAAGTACTTACAAACTGTGCGTGGCGTCAATGCAATATAACAGACTACCAGTACGGCAAGTTTAGTCATAAGCATAGTGAAAAAAATTCTCACCAAAAACTAAAGCATTTATTTAGATGCTTCACTTAATTAGCTAGCTAACGTAACGTATAAATATGAAAGAATCTTTAACATCGTGTTTTTGTTCTCATGCTATTGTTGTTGTTAGAAATGTCTGTCGCAGTAATGCAAACAAGAAAAAGAATGCTTTAAAGAAAATAACTTGCACATTTCCTGCCCATGAAAAGGTAACACTCAATACTTGATAAACTGAAGTAAAATTTCACAATGTTTATATTGTAAACTGTCTCTGTTTTGATTTTAGACAAGTAAAAAGAATAATTAGCTATGGATAAGGAAGTCTAAAATACACAGTAAATAAAAATGATTTATTTTTCGCCAAACAGAAGAAATGTACATCACATCTCTTGCTTTACGTTACTGTTGAAATAACTGAAAACCACATTTTTAGATCACTTCAAAGCGACTCCTATTTTTTGATAAAGACTTGATTATACAAACACAATAAACGTGTCTTGTTGAGACAAAAAATAATTTCACAACAGCATGCCACAAAAAAAGTATTTTTACCTTTTCCAGAATACGAACAAACAGATGTTGATATTTTTTGAATAAATTCTTCCTTGTTTAAATGTGAAGAATCTTTGGCCTGAAAAATATCTTCCAACTTATTTTGAGAAGGAATGTATGCTTCCCTCGTTATAAGATTTTCCAGGTCTGGTAGGTGCACGTCACTTCCTATTGCCACTATAAACGGCTTCACATCTAAGATTAAATGCAAGTATTTGTCATTGATACACATTTTTGTAAGCAACCAGGGACTGAACCTTAGATTTGAGTCATAATTGAAAACAGTTAAAAGGTTAACAAGCACGGCTTAAAGCTGGACAACCAAACTGAAGCTCTTTAAAATAATGTATTTTTTTAATAAATAAAAAGACTAAAGTGCAAAAGAGGCAAGTGTCTAGCTGAAATCTTGTAAAAGAGCTTTAAGGCTGAAAAAAACATTGACCTCACAAAATTAGACTGAAATACTAAAAAAACTGGAATAGATTATATAAAAAACGTATATAACAAGCATAGAACATTTAGGGTTCCTGCAGAAAAGTTTTTTCTCCATTTCTGGCGTACCTCAACGTTTTTTAAACAATCTCAAAAAAGGAAAATATACGAAAGTTCCTAACAGTATAGCGTTGAGCAGGTGATGTCCATTTTGTCGAATTAAATTTGCCAAATTCAAACCTTGCGTTTAAAAGTAATGGGGTTACATGATCCATTTTGTCAAATTCGATTCATATATGATGCACAATCTAATTTTTCGAATTTGAAAAATTGAATTCGACAAAATGGATCATCTAACACCTACTTTAAAAAAAGTTAATCAAATGTTTACACCTAACAAAACTTGATTTCCCTGATTTTTTTCTGACCTAATATTCAGCAGTTTTCTAAAATGGACGAGTCAACTAATACTTGAATGGCAAGAAATCATAGTTTATTATAATGATATAATTATATTATAAATTATAATTCTTTTCCAGTTTTCCCCAATCAAGGCATTCCCCAAAAAATTTAAAGCACTCACTTTTTTGAACCAATCTGTTCATCACAAGTTTTGGGTTGACATAACCAGAAGTTTGTGTTTGAGCACCATCTGTTTGTAAAATTAAAAATTTCGGCACACCAGGGCGAGCATGTTTAAGAATTTTTTGTTCCACTTGTAGCAATGCTAAGTCGATTCTTGTGGCACCACGTGGGTAATTGATCTAAAAGCACACAAAGATTAAGAACAAATCTACCAGAAGATTCAATGAGCAGTTGTTGAACCACCACTACTAGAAAAAATGTTTATCTTAAATGTGAAGGGAAAATCCATAAATTTTTTTTTAAAGTTTTCCTTAATCAAATCTAGTTTCTAACCTAACTCCTGCTAGCTTTACAAATCAATGGATACATTAATTATACAGTATGCAACAGTGATTGAGTAAGTTATTTACAATTTGCAGTTTGTGAACTACAATATATTTTTCATTCTTTTCTGAAAACAACATTCCATTTTTAAGTTGTTTCAAATTACAAGGGTAGTAGTGCCTATTATAATTTTACATCATAAGTTCTTTTTAGTTCTAATATGTACAAATCTTGTACTACACAATTTTATTTGGACTTAGTTTGAAATACTAAATATTTAAACTCACATTATGTATGGCTTTATTGAAACCAATGTTATCATAATAGTCATTTAGTTTTACACTGACAAATGAATTTGTACTGATCACAACAACACTTGCATGTAAGCCATGTTCCGAAACTCCACCAAGATGCTTAACAATATTGCTAACTAGTTCTACTTGTTTATTAAATTCTCGTCCTACACTGGCAGATCCATCAATAAGAAAGACAACATCCGCTGGATAGTTACAATGTGTTCTGTTGACTGCTTTTTGTCCAAATACTAAAAAAAAGAAGAATAAGAAATAAACATAAAATTTACACTACAATTGTGGAAAGGTTGAATATTCATTGAAGCTAGCGTTAACCAATAATAATATCAGTCAATATTGCAGCATATAAATAGGGTTAAATTTCACTCTAAATCCCAGGTTCACCATTACAAAGATCATGATGTCATATATTTTAATTTTTATATTTTTTTCTCTCTTTTTACTATAATTTGCAGAAAAATCTAATATATTAATTCTGCAGTTCCTCTGTCTGTCTGTAACAGGCAAAGTGGATGTGTTAATTTTCCTTTGGTATCCAAGAACATGTCAAGATTTTCAATTTTATTGATAATACATTACAACATAAATGTATTAGACTGACATCAATATACTGAAAAAAAATTTGCATTCTGCAGATAACTTCAAGGCCAAATAACTTAAAAACTGGGTGAAGGCAGTTATCTTTCATCGTGTTGGTTACTATACCATCTGAGACCAATATCGTTCAAATTTCAGATGAGCGTTTCAAGTTTATTAACACAGTGGAAGTAAGAAAGTGTTTGTTTCTGTTCTTGGATTCTTATTTTCTAATTCTACATGTTTAGCCAAGTGTTTTATTCTAGTAACACCATGTACTCTTCCAGTGTTTAAGTTTATAAAGCTAAAGGTCTGTCTAGATATACGTTCTTGATATGTGACCTTGATTAGAATTTGCAGACTCTGCAGGTTATGTATAGATATTAAGTTACAGCTTAAGATGCAGAAAATATAATTTCCCAAAAGAAGTACTATGGATAGGAAAAGGTTAGTAGCATCGGACAATGTGACTGTGAGAGGCTGTTGGCAAATATTTCCTCAGGAGCTGGGGAGACTTTGCTGCATAATTTCAAGTTAATCTTACACAAACCATTCAAAAAATTAAAAATATTAAAGCTTTTAGTAAGACTTGAGTATGTTTTACTTTTTTGATTGAAAACAGTATTATATTTTCTTAACACACTTTGCTATTGATTTATCACTGAAGGGTTAATTTTAAAAGCAATGCAAATCAATTTGGGGAGAACCCCACTGCCAGTGTCTCCTACACTGAAGAAAAACTGTGCGATTCTGCAATGGTGATATATATACCGCAATTGATGTGAGAAATTATTTGAGAAAATTGTTTCAGGTAATTCTTAAAAATATTCAAAGGATTGGTACATTGAAGAGTAAGAATCCGGTGCTTAACGATTTTCCTTGACTGACCTATAGATAAGTTGTGAATGCTTACAAAGTTGGTATAACGTGTGCATCTTGACAGGCAAGAAAAGAAGGACCACAGACCACATAGGCCAAATTGGCTATGTACACTAATTTAAAGATTTTTGAGAATACAAGATTATAAATGCACTGGAGTTATTTTATCAAATAACCTGTTTAAGAGTTTAAAAATTTTAGTGTCAATCTTATTTTTCACCTAATATCTTCAATCGTTGATGTCTGTTTTTTATTTATTTTTATGAGAGGTTTTACTCTATATTCTCATCACAACAAACAATAAGCAGTTATTACATGGTATTTTCTAACCAAAGGAAAAGTTTTCTTCCTCATGTTATATGAATCAGTTCAGGTAAAGTTACAGAAACAGAAATTATTTCTATATCAGGAAACTTTTTCCACATCGGGAAAAAATTCTCAATCCAAATAGGGAAATTATTTTCCGATTTACAAACTAGTTTCTCGCAAATCTCAACCTGGACCAATGAATTTAGCAAAAGATTTAGAAAAAAATTTACAAAATTTACAAAAGTGATTCTCTTACATTCGTCCACAGAAGAACTTCCATTGGTTCAGCTCTTAAATTTCTGTTAGTAACAGGGGAGAGCTTATTTGATATGAAAAATAATTATTCCTAAAAACCTTCATAATTAAAATATCATTACCCAAAAACTTTGAATATATATATCGCATTCATTGTTTGGGTTCAATCAGGAAATCTCATAATTTCAGAAATTAATTTTCTGATATAGAAATAACACCTAGCTACCTAATTAGGCGACCTTCTTATTCTAGATTGTTGCACTCTCATAGCTAATACTAAGTAGACTTAAAAAACCCTTTTCTGTTTACTTGTTGCAACGTAATAGTTTCATACCTGCCTTATCAAATTTGAAGTTGTGATGTTATTTCCACACCAGATATGCCCGGTAGGCTTAACAACGTGTTATTGCTGGAAGTGGTATATACATTTTACACTCCACTACAAGGTCTGTAGTGGTAAGTATTAAAAAAATGAAAATGCTTTCGGTTTTGTTTTCCAGTTATTTAGTCTCGATTAGTCAAGGAATATACGCGAGTTACGGTTGTGACCAACCTCATCCTCAGGCCTATTGCAATTATTAAATAAAGGCCCACTTCTTAGGCGCCCTTAATTAAACGCCTACGATTATTTTCTGTAAACGCCCCCTCTTTATTCGCCTGTTCTAATAAAAGCCCCTTTAGATTGGGGAAGGAGAATGTACAAATGTTGTATTTTACTGGTTATGATCTTCATAATGATGTTTGATGCTTGATAATTATTGGGGACGAAGTTCTTTATGATGATTTAGAGAATTATGTGAAAAAAAATCAAACACCGACTATTTTGAACGTCCTCTCAACTAGACGCCCCTTGAAAAGCTGCGGGATTTACAGGCTTCGACCTATCGCATCTCGTCCCTGAAGAGGTTCTTTAGAGTGTCAGATATATTATGTATGATAAATATCCACAATTTTGGACATGAATTAGTGTGTAAGTATTGAATTTTGGTCTCCACCTTCTTACACAGTAAGTGTCGAGTTAAAAGAATGGTTGCTCTTTAAAATTCAACCTATAAATATTTTGTCAGGTATTGTAAAACAAAATTTCTTTGAGGTGATTTAACTCAAATATTCTCCCAGTCGGCAAATATCACTTTCAATGGTAAATCATAAGTCGATAGTTTTTTAGGGCGTTGCCATAATGGTTTAAGAGAAAATATGCCGCTTGGCGTCCCTTATATCTAGGAGGATAGAACATCTCTATAATCCGACGGTAGTGAAAATTTGGGCGTAAAATTTCTCTCTTTCCTTTTAACCATAGGTGATATTACGATCCTGAGAATGTAGGTATATTTTCTACTACATAACCAACAAATATCATATTCTTGTAAGTGGCTGTTCTTTGGATATTTCATTGAAGTGAACAAACAGAATTACCTTGCCATGTCTCCACACTATGAAAGCAAACTGCGAAAAAATTCTTTTTGCAGATGTGTAGGCCAAGAAAGGGTTGAGAATAGGCTACTGACAGTTTCTGCCCTGTCCGTTATGTTAATTCTGATATCTTGACAAAGGCAACACGAATATATACACGAGTATATGCCCTGGGAACAATGTTAAAATCAAAACATTTTTTTGCTTTCCATCATGTAGAGCAACAATTTTTAGTTCGGTTTGCTTAAGGAAAATTTAATTTTTTTAATAACTAGAAGTGTAAATGTTTTGTGTGAAAAGATTTTCACTTTATTGTTTTCATAGTGCGAAAAGAAATCTTTTAGTTCTGTCTCTACCATGAGTAAGCGTCAATTGCAATCACACACAAATACAAAATCAAATTAAGTGTCTTATACAGACTCAAAATGGAACCGCCATTATACAAATATTATTGGTATCCAAGGCAACGAAAAAACTAGGCTGTCAGAAACACAAATTCATAACAACTTTATTTATTTCATCGTGTTTTAAGAAAAGAAGAATTTCCACGTCCAAAATTCAGCGTCATGCATTCGTCAATGAGAGTTTGACTGTGGAGTACAATGTCTGATCACACTCATCTTCAGACCACCAGACATCTTCTTTGCTTGTATGAGTTGTGTGAAAATAACAGAATCTTTATTAACGGAACCTTTAACTATGGTTGTGACTCCTATTTTTAAAGGACGACATTTTGAGTACAATCAACTTACTGATTTTGTAACTTTCCTGCTACAAATACAAAGCTTGACAAGTAGATTACAATCATGAACATATTATCGCAAATGACGGTTTTCTGACTATGTTTTCTGTCGCTATTCTTCAAAGTGACCAATCCCCCACCCCCTCTAATATCAAATACGAAAAAAGGGTATCTTATAGTAAATATAGTTGTTCTGCACACAATTTATTGCATTGAATCTTATCCTCTTCTATGCGATTTCATAGTCTTATAATTGTAGTGTATTTTAGGTGAGAGCTGAAGTTTCAAAAGAGTTCTGCTGAGTTGAGGACCTTAACCATAGTGGTCTCTCCTTATTCACCTTAATAAACATTCTCTCCCCTCCAGCTGAAAACCTACGGCTACGCTAATGATCAAAAATTTTGCGGAACTTGTGTATATATAGATTTAGGTCGTCAAAATTTGGAATGCACTGCAAAATTAATTACAAAAAAACAACTTCAAATTGAACAAGATAAGAACATTTTAGGCTTTGATTTTAGGAATTGAACAAAATAAAAACAGAACAAGCTAAAGCCAAATTTCCTCGTTCTTATTCTTATAAAAAAAGTGTAACATCTTGTTTTGGTATGGTTTGTTCTCAGCAAAAACAAAGTAAATAAAAAAGTAAAAAAAGTAAAAAAAATATAAAAAAAAAAAGTAAAAAAAAAAGATTCTTGCTAAAATCACAATATGATTGATATGAATTTGAAACAAGTTGTTTTTGTTTCTGTTCTCAGACATGATGACTGTGAAGATCACGTTAAAACATGAAGATATAAACACAAGTTCAGGATGTTTACCTAACTTACATAAAAAGGATTTAACACAAACATGAAAATACAAAAGTAAATATATTCATGACTGGTGAAAGTAGGTGGAATATAGCGCGATTATCACAAAGCCTATAGCGTTGTGTGGTTTTGTCCTAGACGGATCAAAAATTATCCATCATTAAAGAAAAAATGGTTTTATTATTCACCAGTTGTAAAATATGCCACGACTTTTCCCGTCAACGTAAATATTTACTCAGACAGAGGGTCTAGAATAAATCTGCGCGCAGCCATTTTGAACAGAGACTAGTCATTATTCTGTGGAAAATCACAGCTTCGCCGTCCTACATATTCCGGTCCTCAGATTATCATCCGTCGTACAATTCTGTGGATTGCTATTTTGTGCATCTTCAGCACAAAGTAACAATTTAGCTACCATTTTAAAAACAGACCATGGGTATTATTGATAAAGGAGATACGTTAAAAAGGGAAATCCCTAATTTGATTTCGCGATAGAAATGTTTGTAGCAAAAAACAGAACTACCAAGAGAAAGATTACCTCGTGTCACAGTAGCTCTAGCTCCATAGCTCCAAAAACAGAAAGGATGGGACGAGGCAGGTTGTTTAAATGGCGTAACATTTGCTGTGCAACAAGAACTCTTTACTACAAAGGGTTAAATTAGCAAATATATAATGACGTCATTGAGATCAGAACTGACGTCATACCTGTCATTAGACTATCTTAAATTCAATGCATTCCACAAGTCTGCCAAGTATGAGGCTATGGTATTTACATGCAATACGAGAGAAAAAGTGATCGTATGTGATATGTTTCTACTAGGCTGTGATCCTAGTTCAATCTTACAAACCCATTTCTATCACCAAGCACTTTCCTTAGGTGGTTCTAATATGTCATTGGTTGCTTCAAAAACCATTGTTGAGGAGATTGCCTCACGCAACATGTGGGTATAATATACGTCTTAGTGACCTTGCTTCGTTTCTAGTAATAAATAATAAATATCGCCTTATATGAAGGGTTATCGAGTCTCAAAATGCAAGTCCTTAACAAGAAATTCTGATCGTATTTCATCACAAAAATTTGAAACAGGAGATGTCTGTCCTACGATGCATTCTATAATCTCCGCGATTAGTGAACAAGTACAAACTAGGAGTGTATGTGAGCATGTTAAGCTCTTTGACAGTGCAATATATTAATACATATTTAAACAAGATATCAAATATCAACAGCGGACATTGGATTATGAATGTGCAGAAAACATTGGAGAAAGGCTTGACATGACATATAAAATATTCCGTATTCATTGCAGATGATCCCTATCCCAAGGATATATTTGATTTTAATTTTAAAGCTTCAGTGTTACCCGCCTATCGAAAAAGTGTGAAGATGTTATTACACTTTTTAAAGTACTAAAAAATGCAGATAAAACCTCGGAGATTTTAAAGATTTCAATGACTTTCCTTCAATTTCTTAATCTCTGTAACGTAGTATCTATCATTTGGGGCAACCGATACGAATTGAAGACAGGGTTTAGGTTAGTCAGGAACAGTATTAGTCATAAATGCATAGAATTAAGTTGCTTTCCCCAAATGAGGTTGGGTGTCCATTTATAAAAAAAAAATTTACTCTAAAAAAATTAGTTACCGACCCTTATAATTATTCACTTTTCTTCGGTTTCTTCACCCCGGCTTCTTTTCCTCGATTTCTTTATCCCCAGTTTTTTTCCCCGTTTTTTTTTCCTGAGAAGGTACACAGAAAACCTTTTTAGCAGCACAATCAGAATTGCATCTTTTATAAATAATAAAATAATAATAGTAATAATAGTAATAATAAAATTATTAATTATAAAAATAATAAAAAAATAAATAAATAAAAAAAGTTAAATAAAAACAGATAAATAAATAATTCTTATTTGTTTTGCTGGCTCAAGATTAATTAAAATTTTGCCATCAGATAGCTTTATCTGATTGCAAAATTTTAATTTTTGTGCTACACAACACAATATAGATTATAACTCACTACTTACAATCTTGTTACGCCCTACCCTACTATTAATACAACAGGGCGTAGATATGTGTACCACACATTCTTTCTGTATACACAATGTCACTGACATATCTTTTTACAAAAAGATAGGATAGTGCAAGTTTTTAAAATTAATGGTCATTAATTCAAACCCCTATAAATATTTTCTCTTGCTTTAGGCACCGCTAGCTTAAGAAGTACAAAGGTGTCACACTGTGCGACGAAAATGTGGACAATATGTCCTCTCGTCTATACTTTTGAAGGCAAATTAATTATACGATAGCTAAAAGACGAATAAAAATATTCTTGGCCATTTACAAGAACAGGTCAGACAACTTGTTCATTAAGATAACTTTTATTATTATTATATTATTATATTTGTAATTTCAAGAAAAATGCGTTTGTAGTTCTCAAGTTAAACTTAAAAGAATTTTGGCACGCAAGGCTGCAATCCCCTCACCCCTCCTTTAAAATATATTGGGACTAGGTGGCACATTTAGAAGTTCGTCCCCACTAGTGTTGTGGCTATTTCTTTACCAGGTTCACGTAATTTGAACTGGTCAAGGTTCACTCGTCACTGCTTACAACGGAAACAATGCTTACAACGGAAACAATGCTTACAACGGAAACAATGCTTACAACGGAAACAATGCTTACAACGGAAACAATGCTTACAACGGAAACAATGCTTACAACGGAAACAATGCTTACAACGGAAACAATGCTTACAACGGAAACAATGCTTACAACGGAAACAATGCTTACAACGGAAACAATGCTTACAACGGAAACAATGCTTACAACGGAAACAATGCTTACAACGGAAACAATGCTTACAACGGAAACAACGCTTACAACGGAAACAATGCTTACAACGGAAACAATGCTTACAACTGATTTAGGATTAAAGATTTTAGGTTATTTGGTTAAATCCGAACCCTCAAAATCTGCCATGTTGCTTTTTGCAACTTTGCAAAATGGCCGACAATGCCTGTCTGAATATTTTGGTGAAAGATCGAAGGAGGATTTTCCAGATTGAAAAAATTATAAGCTTCAAGAGCCTTGCTCCTTATTCAGTGTTCTTAAGTAAGTGTAAATATTACGTTGGCGTTGTCATATCTTGTCGTGTCATCACTGCTGTTGTTTTTACATCGGAATATCGGAATATATGGCTCTATGGAGAATATTTTTTAATTATTTTTGTTATTATAAATATCTTATATGTGTTTTAAAGAAATGTCAGACGGAAATCAATTCACTGCTTGTTTATCGGGTCGTTTCATGACAAGAAAGAATATCTGTCAAATGCAAATATTGATTTTTTCAGATAGCTGCGCAGTTATGAGATCAGTCTATTATTTTGAACACACTGGGAGTTCAAAATTCGCAGACAGGACATTTCAAAATGTATCCTTAGCTAGATCTAACTTTTTTTACGGTCAATGATTAAGTCGAAATCAAAATGTACAGTAAATCTTTGAAGCAATAGTTTTTATTTCTATATGTCTTTTATCGTCCCACTAATTATTTTTAATGGCGTTATTACATTTCATCATCGCTGACAGAAGACATTCGCATCAAACCTTCTCCATTGTTTCAATGTGTAAATAACAATGAAAAATACAATACTTCTATGCGACATCTTGACATGTGGTCTTTCAAAAACCTAACAACAAAACCGGGGGTATATATTCTCCAATAAATAATAATAAAAAAATAAAAATAAAGATTCTTACCTAAAACACTGCTAAAAAAATAGCTCAACACAATTTGAAGTTTGAACTTTTCCATCTTGAAAGGGATATCTCGAACTGGCTATGCAATTGTTAAATTCTTCTTTTTTCACTCAAATAAATAGTTACAAATATATATATATGTAAAATAGACAGATAAATATCCTCTATGCTTTTATGATTTCGTATTTGCTATGACTTGGTAGCATATAATATTACCAAAATATTACTACTTCAAAACCAGGTAGTAATTTTTCTTCCCCACTTAGGTTTCTTCCGTCAAGCATCCAACAAAAATGCGTCTATATCTCCGTTGTCTTTTTTCTCTGGATGACATGCTCAGTTGAAGCATGCAATAAGAAAAAGCCACGAAATATTCGAGTTAACACTCCGACTAGGTTAAATATACATCAGGGGGTCGTGTCATCGTTTATATGTTTTTCACAGTTCCACATAGCGCAAGAAAATAAACCATGGGTTTGTCGTTTATTGAAATTAAACAAAAAAACGGACTTTCCCAAACAGTTCAACAAAAATGTCTTTGATTGTTATAATAATAAACACAAAATAAATAAATACATAAGAATTAAAAATAAACAAATTAAAAGAGATTAAAAACTAAGTGAAAATAATAATAAAAATGAAAGTATAAAATGTTGACATGCGCTTGACCCCAGTACTTATTACCATGAGCCACTACAGGTGATTGGGCTGAAATAATGTTTTTAATTTTCTTTATTTTAAAAGCATAAAATGTCCCACCCTCCTAGAAGCTGTGAAACAGGTGGGTTATGACAATTTTAGAGTCTTGGGTTATTAAAAGTGTTTAGGAATAATATAAATCAAAGATGTTTACTGTTGCGAAACACCTACTACAGCGGGCTCCTTCATACGCTAAACAAAGATGTTTGCTGTTGCGAAACACCTACTACAGTGGGCTCCTTCATACGCCAAACAAAGATAGTTTGCTGTTGCGAAACACCTACTACAGCGGGCTCCTTCATACGCCAAACAATTTGGTTTCCGGCAGGAATTATCCCTCTTTTCCCAAATGCGTCCGGTATTTAATTTGTCAAAAATGAAAAGAAAATGAATTGAAGAAAACATCTCTTTTTCTAACTAACCGTATTCTTTAAGCAGTTTTTTAAATTTTTTTTCCAGTTTTAATACAATGGAATATGCTGGTCCGCTTCACAATAAAGAAATGTCGTCAACAGACTTGTTTACCGTATCTGTCTGCTATAGTTAAATACACATTTTTCGTTTTGTTTTTTAAAAAGAATAATAGTGCTTTTTGATCTAGACTCCAATGTTCTTAGTCATCACTAGGAGTCTATCTTTAATATTGTCTGAGTATCGGATACACGTAATGCTGTTAGAATTCTTGAGTTTAAAATTTACCACAATCATATAGAGCCAGGCAGACATTTTCATTGTGATGTTACACTTGGCGTTCATAACAAAAAATATATAAATACTATAAACAAGCCTTATTGCTGATACACGAAATAGGTTTGATTGAGTAATAATTCTTGCAGGATGTATATAATATCTTTTAAAAACAAAAACAAATTTTAAAGCAACTTCCTATTTTTTAGATTTCCAATGTTTGTTTTTGTTCTGCTTAAATTTGATACCGTCTTTCTATTACACAACACGCAACCTCTCCAGTCATTTATTTATTTATTGTGAAAATATTACCACTTCAAGTACTTGTCTGACAGCTAATTTTGGGGGGACGAAGTATCCGGTTTTTAATATAGTTTTCTCTCTCCAGGTATGTCATTATGATTTTCCAATTATTTTTAAGTTGACCTGTCCCATTTTTATATATATAATTTCTTTGTTATTGTTTTGTCTGACAATGACATTGTGGGATTTTCTTCAAAGTATATATCTCCAGGTATCTCTCTTCAGGTATGTCGTTTTAGTTTAGTGGTTATAATACCACAAACAATGTTTTGATTCTGTATTTAGGATGCATGTATCAATAACTCCTGGTTTCGTCATCTTACAAAGAACTAAAAATTGATATAAGTCTGACGGTATTTTGGTCAAGTCGGGTCTAGTCATTACAACAGCTCATCATTACGTCAGTTAGTTATTCCTTTCTGCTAAGAACTGTACATGAATGTCCCGGTCAGTTGTCTACCTCAGCAATTCTTGAACGGAAGCTTTAACTGCACTTTAGGATCCCGGCGCGAACCCCCGATAGTAACAGTACGATGCTTACTGTAGCCCTTAAATAGCAAACCACGCAGACAGGGTAAAATATCGGACAAAAACCATCACACTATTTGATCAAGTAACATCTAATTACTAGGAAAAGTGCTTTATCTTAATGTTTCCTAAAGTTTTTAAACAAAGAGGAGTCTTTTCAAATACTGCAGCGTTTTCTAAGTGTTACAGGAATGTAATTTTTAGAGTATTTACTTTCGCAAGTTTTAAATAATAGTACTTTGGACTTATCTTTGCACATTTGAAAATTGTGCCACCTGACTTGACGTTAGAGGTTGGGCAAAAAACGCCTTTATCGCTAAAAACATTGCTCACGTGTCTGTGGCTCGGAAATTATAATTAGTGGGAGAATTGTAAAGGTGAGACCTTCTTTCGATGAGAGAGGCCAAGTTTTTGATTTCCGCCAGCGAAGGCGGAATCTCTAAAATCGCCTGAGGATATAGATAGAGAGATAGAGAGATAGAGAGATAGATAGAGACAGCGCAGCTAGGCTGGACACCCAAAACTTATCCTCGTTTTGATAGATTTTTTTTCTGAGAACGAGGCTAAAATGAGTTTTAAGCCAATAAGAATCCTAACAGTGCATCAAATTGTTTTATTATCCAATGAACAACACTTTATTTTAAAGTTTATATGCTATCGAAAGTTAAAGCTCGTGCAGTGTAGCATAATGAAGATCGTCTTATAATGCGGCGCCATCTTTGATGTTATTAACGTTTCCCTTTAATAATTACGTCATTTCCTTCTGTACAATTTTGCAAGCACGTAGCTAAAGCTATATTCAGCAGAACTAATTAATTATTCATGAATTTTAATTTAAAGAGGAATTGTTGAGGCTGAATATTTTTGGTGAAAGATAATGTATTATAGCTATAAAATCGTGACAAGTGTGTTATAAAAGAAAAAATAAGTATATGTAGTCTGAAAATAACCTTTCGTAACTGATTATGTGAAAAAAAATTTGCTGCCACCTTTAAAGATATTTCCCAAGTTGTTTTTCAGAGAAAAGGAGAAAATAGATAAATTTTCAGCCTTGCCGTTGTTCTTATTTTGTTTTTATTGTTCATCAATTTTCAGGTTTATTATTTTTCTTTTAAAATTGTTCTTATATAGAGAAATGAAGTTTATGTAAGTTGAGTTAGCTATGATTTCCAGTTACAATAATAATCAAAAATTGAAATTTAAAATTTTAGAATATTCAATGATTTTGTTCCCCCATATTACTCAGTCCTCTTCACAGTTCAGTACTTTTTCAGAGTATTGCTAATGGCGGAAATCTTTAAGCCGCAGGGCTTCTTGTTACACTTAATAACAGATACAAACACTTCTTGTAAACAGCGCGAATGCAGGGCATACCGAATATGGCAGAGGAGCTGTGCAATACAAAAACCGAACAGGTAATGGAGGCGTTACTGTGGGACAAACAAATTTATGTATGTATAACGCAATCATATATGGACGAGAACTCCACTGGTTGAGGAGAAGAATTTATTGGCAAAGGTACCTAAGGACTTTGCCCATTCAGCTACATTGACCTCATTCTAAGTCGCAATTAGAGGCAGACTTATTCAACACGACAGCATGATCACCAGAAAAGACAATAAGGCCGATATTAAAATCTCTGACCCCTACCAATATGCCAGGCATGTTGCGAACGCGCGGAGATTCAATCCACTAGAGACAGATATGGCGAGCAGGAAATGGCCTTAAAAGTAAAATGTAGTGGATTAAAATATGTGCGCACATGTCCGCTTCTAGTCCCTGAGTATACCAAAAAAGAGAATACAGTTCCTTGAGAGCGACGTTGAAAGGGCGTTTACTAAAATTCACTGAGAACTAGTCAAAGCTTCGAAAGATCCAATGGCGTTTACACGAAAATTACTGAAGTAATTTGTAATGCTGTCTGTGGCATAAGTACTGTATATGTGTTGTACAAAACAGGAATTCACACGGAAGCAGAGAAGAAGAATATGTTGCATTGACAATTTATGTAGTATAGCTCAAGAATATGTTGCATTGACAATTTATGTAGTATAGCTCAAGAATATGTTGCATTGACAATTTATGTAGTATAGCTCAAGAATATGTTGCATTGACAATTTATGTAGTATAGCTCAAGAATATGTTGCATTGACAATTTATGTAGTATAGCTCAAGAATATGTTGCATTGACAATTTATGTAGTATAGCTCAAGGATATGTTGCATTGACAATTTATGTAGTATAGCTCAAGAATGTGTTGCATTGACAATTTATGTAGTATAGCTCAAGAATATGTTGCATTGACAATTTATGTAGTATAGCTCAAGAATGTGTTGCATTGACAATTTATGTAGTATAGCTCAAGAATGTGTTGCATTGACAATTTATGTAGTATAGCTCAAGAATGTGTTGCATTGACAATTTATGTAGTATAGCTCAAGAATATGTTGCATTGACAATTTATGTAGTATAGCTCAAGAATATGTTGCATTGACAATTTATGTAGTATAGCTCAAGGATATGTTGCATTGACAATTTATGTAGTATAGCTCAAGAATATGTTGCATTGACAATTTATGTAGTATAGCTCAAGAATATGTTGCATTGACAATTTATGTAGTATAGCTCAAGAATGTGTTGCATTGACAATTTATGTAGTATAGCTCAAGAATGTGTTGCATTGACAATTTATGTAGTATAGCTCAAGAATATGTTGCATTGACAATTTATGTAGTATAGCTCAAGAATGTGTTGCATTGACAATTTATGTAGTATAGCTCAAGAATATGTTGCATTGACAATTTATGTAGTATAGCTCAAGAATGTGTTGCATTGACAATTTATGTAGTATAGCTCAAGAATATGTTGCATTGACAATTTATGTAGTATAGCTCAAGAATATGTTGCATTGACAATTTATGTAGTATAGCTCAAGAATATGTTGCATTGACAATTTATGTAGTATAGCTCAAGAATATGTTGCATTGACAATTTATGTAGTATAGCTCAAGGATATGTTGCATTGACAATTTATGTAGTATAGCTCAAGGATATGTTGCATTGACAATTTATGTAGTATAGCTCAAGAATATGTTGCATTGACAATTTATGTAGTATAGCTCAAGAATGTGTTGCATTGACAATTTATGTAGTATAGCTCAAGAATGTGTTGCATTGACAATTTATGTAGTATAGCTCAAGGATATGTTGCATTGACAATTTATGTAGTATAGCTCAAGAATATGTTGCATTGACAATTTATGTAGTATAGCTCAAGAATATGTTGCATTGACAATTTATGTAGTATAGCTCAAGAATGTGTTGCATTGACAATTTATGTAGTATAGCTCAAGAATATGTTGCATTGACAATTTATGTAGTATAGCTCAAGAATATGTTGCATTGACAATTTATGTAGTATAGCTCAAGAATATGTTGCATTGACAATTTATGTAGTATAGCTCAAGAATGTGTTGCATTGACAATTTATGTAGTATAGCTCAAGGATATGTTGCATTGACAATTTATGTAGTATAGCTCAAGGATAAACTACATAATGCATATTAAAAGTTAGTTGTCGTATCCTAAAATATAAAATAGAATCATTCCCTTTCGTCGGCTACCGTACAAATGTCAAATTGTCTAAGTACAGAATGAATATCTTGAGGCATTCTGTACTCAGCTTTTTCCCTATTCATTTGATAAATGTAGTCCCCAGCCATGGCACTCTTGTGCCTTGTCCACAAAGTAAGAGTATCAGAAGGTTTCAGTAACATTTCCAGCAACAGCGTACAGATCCTCAAATGAAGTTACACCAGGTGTGTAGAACAACAACATTCGAAAACAAAACTAACACTGCATTCTAGAGAAAGAATTTGACAAGATTTTGTTGCCCTAGCTCCTAAACTCTTCTTTGTTGATCCAAAACGAAATGAAATGGAGTTTCCGGATACATATATTCTTAAGCTTCCGTATTATGCGTATTTGAAGTAAACTAACCTGTTAACTTTTTGCTTGATTAGCAGCTCTGTTTACAGCTTCTTTAGCTTGACCATGCTGAAAAAAGATATCCTTCTTTGGTATTGCGCTGGCAATCTTTTGACAGCGTGGGATATTAAATTTAAAAAGGCGACATTGATTCTAATTGTGATCAATGCGTTCGTTAATCTCAATACTGGCAAAGTCATGACCTTTGTAAAAATATTTATAGATGCATTTTGCAGATCTAGCAGGCATACATACCTCCAAATTAATATTCATCGATTCCCAAGAATGTAATTTCAAGTGAAACACTTGGCAATACTTTTAACATGGCTAAAATATTAATTAAGGATTTAACGAATCTGGAGCTTTTACAACTTAATCAACTTTAATTGTCAATTGCAGTGTTTATTCTGCGCAAAAGGTTTTTCTGCATGCCCGGGTATATTTAGCCATTGGCTTTTTCCTGCACATTGTACTTTAAGCTCACTCAGTTCGCTATTTGTAAGTACGTGGTAGCCATTTTGAACTATAACGTTAAGGTAACAAATTTGACGTCAAATAGTTTTTTATACTTTGTACAATACTCAGTGACGGAAGGAAGTGACACTATCTATCTAATAATATTAATGACATGGAACCAGTAAAAATGGTAAAGAAGTTTGCTAACATCTCCTTTCACGTCACCCCTAATCTTTTCGTCAGATTGTGCGACACATAGCAAAATATAAACCAATAGAGATTCAAAATGACCCACAAAAAAATTCCTGTGTCTGACTACAGTTTGTTAAGATATATTCACTCTTACTTTTCAGGAAGTAAACGAAGCTTATGAAGATAAGCTTACAACATTATCTCAAGCTATTCAGAAGGAACAGAAACTTCGACAAAAAAGCGAAGAGACAACACAGAAGCATCTAGAGAAAATCCAACATTTGGAGAAAATCATTGAAGATTGTAAGAAAGAATGCGATACAACTTTCGATCAGCTAAGCACAAAAGCAAACGCAATACCTGAAATGATCGAAGAAGCAATAAAACCAATGGTAAAGATGGCTACTGACGCCGTTGAACAACAAGAAAGAGAAAAGGTAAAAAGAATTCAAGTTGAAGAATTACTGGAGGAGGTGAGACATGAAAGTGATGTTTTGACAAAGGAGAAAGATAAATTGAATGGATGTGTATTTAACATGGAATGCAAAATTAAAGAATTGGAAGTCATTAACGCTTATCAAAAAGATGCGGTGGAAGATCTGAAGAGAAAAATTGCTGAACAAAATGAGCAGTACACTCAATACAAACGGCAAACAAAGAGTTTCACCACCGCGATTCGAAACAAGTTTGATGGCATTACAAAGATTTTGCATAACAATTTTATTTGCAAAATCTTTTCAAGAAAGGTTTCCAAAAAGAAACTGAGAGTTGTGGCTGCGATTGAAGAAGTTGAAGAACTGCTTCAATTGCATGCTGCAAAAATACAAAAATTTTAATTCTCCCTCCCCCCATCCTACCTTTATCCATTTTTCTTGTCTTTTTTTTTGGTCTTTTTTCTGCATTTCCTTCTGATTTTTTTCTGGATTTTTTTTTTTAAATCTTTTTGATGTTTTTTCCAATTTTTTTTCCTGATTTTTTCCTGGGTTTTTATTATGAACTCTTTTCTTTTTCGGTTTTATTTTTTATTTTTTTGCCAGTTACAAAAGTAATTGGCCACGCTATGGTCAGGCAAAAATGACTAGGGCATTAAATACTGTCAACAAGTATTTCAGATGGACGCGTTTTATTTCTTGGTGTGATCACTTTTATGTTTCTGTAAACAGGCGGCCACAGAAGCTTAAGTAATCTCGCTAAGCAAAAGTCGAGTCCTGATGATACACCTGTTCTGATGAAGTAGCCCTTCTTCTTTTTTGCTTTCAAATCTTCCTTTGGTTTTTGTCAGGTTTTACGGGCCATTTTTTTTTACATATAAAGACTGGAATTTATACGAAAGCATCTGAAAGATGTTGTCGTGGGAAGGCGGCAAATACCCGACGACGTCATATTTTGTTTTTAATAATTCTAGTCTTTTAATTCTCATCTTATTAATAGGTTTTTTAAGTTCTTTTTGTGATAAAGGTAGGGTGGGGTTTACGTCTATTCTTCTTTTGTAAATAATGTTTTGTAAATTAATTCAAGTTTTATCACGAAGTTGTTATGACTTTCCAGACAGTTCGTTCAGCCTTGTTCAGCGCTCCGTCCCTATATGAGTGTGTTGATGAAAAATCATGCAAGCCAAGGAGATTTGACTTTGAGCCTCACAGGTTTAACAAACTTACATACACAAACTCTTCGAACATATACATATAAAAAAGAAGCCTTAAGGCTCATACTTTCATTTATCTTAAAACTTCAGTGACAATCTCGTTTACAGCTCTTTTAAACCTTTTCAACTTCAGCTCACTATCTTTTCTAACCTCGTCCCTAGAACTTGTTAGGTTTTTAGGTATTTGGACGAAGCCTTAAGAAAGCAGTGACAGTAGCCGGTCATAATCATCTGCTAAATAAACCGTTTTCTGCAAATCATCAGGAGCAGAATATTTGGAAGATTTTTTATGGGAGCTAAAAAGGCGTATTTGGATTCAAAAATTCTGCCGAACATTTGCCTTGGATTTACCATTTTGAGATATACAGACTCTCGGCGAGTGTTAAAACCGCAAGACTTTTCTTGTCAAATTTAGAATAGTACATCTTTTTCACCACAATTTTTCAAAGGGTAGATGCCAATTGATGTAGCGGAGGTACATAAGAGGGCCATCTTTCTTTAACGACCACAGTTGGGTCCCCAATGTGTTTTATGGTCATTTTCTACTCTATAAGACGATCACCTGCCTAACGCGAGTGCTATTTTTTTATCCCCAGACAAGATAATACTTGTGTAAGACAAACGTCCCTAACTTCTCTACTGTTAAATGAATGCGCAGCAAAGCATTTACATTATAGTTTGCATGACTTAGAGCACAGCGCTCCCATGTTTTCCAATAGTTTCCTGTTTTTTAAAGATTTGTGGTGAAGACAAAAAAGAAAAAAATTGTCGTACTCCAGAGGTTTTTTATAGTATGGCCACCTACTCAACTCCCTAGAGTGGTCGGCAGGTTTCACTATACTCACTGTAAAATAATTTTCATTCTTTTTACGACAACGATATGACACTTAATGCAAATAAAAAGGGTTAGTAATTACGTCGAAACTGGTCTAATAATAATGTGACTTTTGTGGCAAAAATAACCAGGGTAGAAATTGTACCAGGTCTATCATGGATTATTTTATCATGGTGTAAGCACTATGTATGAGTCAAGTTTCTTTCTTCACTAAAATATTACTATCTATTCATTCGTCCTTACTTTGTCAAGTGAAGATCTTACCTTAACAATCCCGGTTGCAATTTGATTATTTGTAAAGCCTAATGCAATGCATAATAGGGAAGCCGTTTGTATTTCTGTTGAAATTGTTTGCTCTTAAACGCAAGAAACAATCACATAAACATATAAACAGTCCTCCATCCAAACAATGACATGTTTTATAGTTGACACAATGTATTATCAACGCAATATAGTTTTAATCCTGTCTTGTCATATAAAGCTTGAAACTGGAAGAAGCTGTCTTGTAACGCTGTTACAAAACAACCATAGGAATGAAGTCTGTCCTTGCTTGAAGATGAGTAAATCAGCAGGGGGCTTAAGAAAACCGATAATCATTTGTCAAGAAACTGGATTTCCGAATATCTTCGATCGTAGGAAATCCCACTTGTTTGCGAAGTGTTTTCTGAATTCGAAGTGGTGGCTGCTAAAATTTTACAAAAGGGTTCACAATGTAGCAAGATTTATTCGGCAAATTAAATTTAGTACAAAGTATAAATAATAAAGATTATATAAAAAATTTAGAAAGAGCATTTCCAATCAAAATCATAACAACAGCATAACATGAGACAGGACGAAGCTAAGTTCAGAAGTCTGAATACTGAATTTTTTGATCTTTGGCACACCATATTGAGACTCAAACAATGTTTCAAGATTGATTATTCCCACTTATTAAGTTTATGCCCTTGAAGTGGACGCACTTGGTATGGCATTATTCGCACTGTAGAAGTAAAACAGTAAAAACCTAAATAAACATAATTCAAGTTAATTTTTTTCAAGTTAGAATTAGAATTTTCCAACATCGTTCCGAAGGCAAACTGTTTACATGAAGAAGGAAAAACTAAGGAAAGAAAACATCCCATTTTTAACTCCAGACTGAAATCACTTCGAGCTCCGCAAAGTTTGAACAGGGTTTTAACGACAATGTATACTGTACACAAATAAAATTTGCCACTGCGAGGCCCACTAATGCACAAGTCTCTTTACAAAAAAACTTGCCTCAATCTGGCCCTTATGACCAGTCACTTATAAAAACCAATATATAATATACAAAATTACACAAAGTGTTTTTTTTAAAAAAATGTTTATATTTATATATTTATTAAAGTTTTCTCCCATTTAAAGAGGTATTACTCTCTTCTTTTCACTATTTTTTCTTCTCGTCTTTCTTACGTTTTAAGGTTTTTTCGCGTTCCTTCTTGGGAGGAGGTGGTCGTTTTTGATCTAAATGTTCTTGATAGCGTCTAGAAAGCAAAAATTTAAAAATTATAAATACAACTTTTAAATTAGTCTGCCAAAAAATTCTTTAAAAAACTGAATTTTCCCTTTTCCATTTTGCCTGTCTCATTATGATTTCCGAACAAATTTCTTGAATGTTTTTCTAAACCACTAGCGAACAAGGCTTCGTAGTAAAAATTGAAACCATATGAGATATGCTAATGCGAAAAACAGAAACGAGTTAGAGTATGATGCTTACGTTATGCTTAAAGAAAAATTAAAAACTTAAACGTTGCCTAACGAGACAGGATGAAATGTACACACGACATGAAAGTGTTACACCCAACATTAAAACCTAACCTCCTGTAAGCTTCCGATCTTAAATAGGTGAGAACATGCGATGCACCAAGAACGATTTGATCTTGAATTTCCTGTATCCAAGGATTCTTTTCAACTCGCAATAAATGTTTCGGACTAATCAAATCAAGGTTTCCTAAACATAAAAATGTGAACATTTTAAAATTCGGTATTTCATTTCTTAATCTGTCTTTTATTTCCCTTGCTTACTCAGATAGTGTTAACAGCGAACTCTGAATAGTTTATTAAACCAAAATGCTAAAAGTTTAACTCAAAATATTAAAAATAAAATCGAAATCTTTTTTTTATTGACACCGACTATGCCATATTTTTTCTGCTTTAAAAATGAATTTGATGTTACGTACCAAGCTCAGGAGGGAGTACTTGCAGCCTGTTGTTTTGTATGTGAAGTTCTTTCAGTTTCGATAGTTCTCCAAGTTCTTTGGGAACGGAGATTAGATCATTATCCCGTACCACAAGCTGCGAACAAAAAAGAAAAGAAATTAATTTTTCGTGAATTTATCAACTTATTTTCTTTAATAAAGTATCTAGAAAACCAACTTTAGGGACATTCAAGCTGTAGCCTAATTTTTTTTCCTAAATTCTTTTCATTTATACTTTTTCCCCTTTTTCAAAAAAAAATTGATGTAGGAAGATCTAAATTTCCCTCATTCAAGTATAGATAATCCGCGATAATTTTCTTTCAGTGATTTTCTTTGAACGTACGTCGACGATTGGTACGTCAATGGCAAGCTGAATTTACTACTAACTTGTATATGTTATTACTTTTAAGAAACATCACTTACAACTTGTAGGTTTACTAAATTTTTGATTTCAGGTGGAAGAACTTCAAATTCATTATCACCAAGGTAGAGGGCTCTCAACGGTGCTAGAAAAAAAAAATACGGCTTCAAAAATATAATGGTCTTTATGGTCTTAAATATTGAACAGGTACAACTTTTCATTTCCTCACATATCAACACAATTGGTGTTTCAAGGTTATTTATTTTTCTTTGTTATTTTTTTTCTTCAATTTATCAACGCAATAAAGAAATTTGAATATAAGCGCAACACATGCAGGGTGTTGTGAGATGGAGTTAAAAATAGTAAACTACCTAAGTAGAAGAAATTTCCTGGAAACGATTGATCATTCAAGTTGTTATATGTTAAATCCAACACTTCCAATGTTGGGCAAGCACCAAAGCCTTTTGGTAGTTCCTTCAGCTTGTTAATTCTAAAGAGAATGTGATACATAATGTTAAAATTGTCCGGGTTGCCACCTATATTTTTATAGATTGAGATTTGAGAACTTTTGATGAGAACTCTTAAGTTTTTTTTAAAGGGAACCCGAGGTATAAAATGATGTTGGACTTATATTATAGAGCTTAAGAAATTGGTTAACAAGTCTTTTCAAATTTTTTAAAAAGCTCTTTTTTTTTCTTCTCAAGATATGCATATTTTTTAAGAAATATAAATTTAATTATGCTGCATAAATTGTAATGTCATATCAAGGAGTAGCAAATTTTCACATTTTCTGTCATCAGTAATTTTACACCTGTTAAGGGATGTGCATTCAAACTTTACCAATGCACAGATATTATAAAGGTGAGTTGATTAACATACAATTTTTTGACAAAACTACAATCGTTTGCTCGTCCCAGACCTCGTCCCAATTTTTTCCCAATGACCCAATAACTTGGGATCTGCAACTTGATTTGCAATAAAAATTTTCTGGTTAAGCTTGTATAGGCCCTAATGTTTACTCATTAGGCTATTTGAGGACATTTTCACATTTTTCCAAACAAATAGAGAAGATTTGATGAAAAAATGTTGTCAAAAAAATACTTTTGGTGAAGGGTCTCTTTAAGAGACAAGAGAGGAGTTGAACGTCCTCCACCATACCTTAGTTTAAAGGGGCGATTGTGGAAGTCCCATGAAATGCCACATAGTGATGGTGTCACTTTAAAAAACACCCAGTCCGGTCTGTGAACGGTTGGCGCTAGGAAGGGCATCCAGCTGTAAAACAATGCCAAAACTCTTTATTAATGGCCATAAGAATAGTTGATCAGACAAACTGCGTAAACGGGGCTGGAACTCTAAGGAGTGAAGGTGTCGCGCACGGTAGGACAGATGTCAGGTGTGAGCATCGTCAGACCGTTACCCAGCTATCACATCACAAGGTAGATAACACTAGGTTGAGGATGGCTAGTGTAAATGTTGGTACTCTGGGAGGTAGAGCAGGTGAAGTAGTTGAAATGTTAGAACGTAGATCTGTTGATATGTGTTGTGTTCAGGAAGTCAGGTGGAGAGGAGCTTCAGTGAGATTTGTGGAAGGTAGGAGGGCAAGGTATAAGCTTTTTTGGATTGGTAATAGTGATGGATATGGAGGAGTTGGCATATTCGTTGCAGAGAAGTGGGTAGAAAAAGTAATAGATGTTATGCGTGTTAATAGTCGTATTATAGTGATAAAGTTTTTGATAGGTAATAGGATTGTCACTTTTCTGTCAGTTTATGCTCCACAGTGTGGACTCAGTGAGGAAGATAAAGATAAGTTTTATGATGAGTTAATAGCAGTCACATCAAAGTTTGGAGACACTGAACTTGTCATGGTGGGCGGCGACTTTAATGGTCATGTTGGGAAGTCATCTGAAGGTTATAGAGGTGTGCATGGAGGCTATGGATTTGGGAGCAGAAATAAGGAAGGGGAGAGATTGCTTGAGTTTGGAATGGCAACGGACATGGTGGTTTGCAACACATCATTCAGTAAGAGACCGAGTAAGCTGATAACATATGAGTCAGGTGGTTGTAAGACACAGATAGATTACTTCCTGGTTAGAAAGTCAGACAAGAAAGTGGTGAAGGACGTGAAAGTTATATCGGGGGAAGAGTGTGTTTCCCAGCATAGGTTGCTGGTTTGTGATATTATCTTGAAGAGTGTTAAAGAAGCCAAGGGAAAGTACAGGCCCCGTCGAAAAGTCTGGAAGCTGAAGGAAGAGATTGTAGCAAGACAATTTAGTGCAAAAGTTCAGCAGTTAGCCCACAATGGTCAATGTGATAGTGACAATGTTGAAAGTACTTGGACTACTTTGAAGAATTGTCTTCTAGAAGCTTCTGATGATACCTGTGGGTGGACGAAAGGACCAGCTAGACATAGACAGACCTGGTGGTGGAATAATGAGGTTGACCAGTGTATAAAGGAAAAGAGGAAACTTTGGAAAGAGTGGAAGTCAGGTGGTAGTAAAAATATTTACTTAGAAGCTAAGCGTCGTGCTCGTACAGCAGTGTATAAGGCAAAATCAGAAGCAGAGAGAAACAGATTTGCAGATGTGTTAAGAAGGGAAGACCAGCGCAATGAGGTATTCAAGATAGCAAAGCAAATGAAGAAGACTAATCAAGATGTTGTAGGTGAGAAGTGTATACGTAATGACGAAGGTGTTTTGGCTAGCACAGAGGAGGAGAAAAGGGTAGCTTGGAAGAATTATTATCAGAGGTTGCTTAACACTGAGTTTGATTGAGATGAGGATAATTTGTCTGATGATGATGTTGTAGAAGGGCCAGCTATGCAGATCAAGACAGAATGGGTAGTGGAGGATATTAGGAAATTGAAGATTGGCAAGGCTGCAGGAGTATCAGGTATTGTTGCAGAGATGGTAAAAGCATCTGGATATATTGGAGTTGAGCTTATTACAAGTCTTGCTAACCAGATTATAAAGGATGGTGCTATTCCGAGTGAGTGGCAGTCAAGTGTAATAGTGAATTGTTTCAAGGGCAAGGGTGATGCATTAGAAAGGGGTAACTATAGAGGTTTGAAGTTGGTTGATCAAGTAATGAAAGTTATTGAAAGAGTGATTGATAAGTTACTTAGAGAAAGGATTGATATAGATAAGATGCAATTTGGTTTTGTTCCAGGGCGTGGCACTACAGATGCAATATTTTTACTCAGACAGCTTCAGGAAAAGTATTTAGGAAAGAGAAAGAATCTCTATTTTGCCTTTGTAGATTTAGAGAAAGCTTTTGATAGAGTGCCACGTAAAGTTATTTGGTGGGCTATGAGAAAATTAGGTGTGGATGAGTGGCTAGTTACGATGGTACAGTCTATGTACAGCAATGCTAGAAGTCGTGTCAGGATTAACGATTCACTTAGTGATGAATTTAGTGTAAATGTTGGTGTACATCAGGGTTCTGTACTTAGTCCTTTGTTGTTTGTTCTAGTCTTAGAAGCGCTGTCGATGGAGTTCAGAACAGGTTGTCCATGGGAGTTATTGTATGCAGATGATTTGGTTCTCATAGCAGAGTCGATGGAAGAATTAGTTGAAAAGTTTGAGAAGTGGAAGAAAGGACTAGAAGAGAAAGGGCTAAAGGTAAACACAGCAAAGTCTAAAGTCATGATTAGTAGCATTGCAGCCAAGTGTGACCTTGTAGTTGGAAAGTGGCCTTGTGGAGTTTGCAGGAAAGGGGTTGGTAGTAACTCAATTTTTTGTCAGACTTGCAAGCATTGGGTACATAAGAAGTGCAGTAGTATTAGTGGAAGGTTAAGAGCTGACATTCAGTTTGTATGCAAGCATTGCAAAGGTGAGATTATAGAGAATGAAGTATTTCCAGCTTTAATGATGTACAACAGTGGCTCGTTAGAGATAGTTGAGAACTTCTGTTACTTAGGTGATATGTTGGGCAGTGAAGGGGGTGTTGGAAGAAGTGTTACTTGCAGGATAGGTTCTGCTTGGAAAAAGTTCAGAGAGTTACTTCCTTTGTTGACTAGCAGAGTCCTGTCAATTGAGGTAAAAGGTAGGTTGTATGAGGCCTGTGTAAGAAGTGTTATGTTGTACGGTAGTGAGACATGGGCAGTGAAGCAGGAAGATCTTGACCGTTTAGAAAGGAATGATATGAGAATGGTTAGGTGGATGTGTAACGCCAGTCTGAGAGACAGAAAGAGTTCAGATGAGCTAAGAAGCAGGCTAAGTCTCCGTAGAATTAAAGATGTTATCCAGATAAGACGATTGAATTGGCTGGGGCACTTGGAAAGAATGGAGGAGGATAATTGGGTAAGAAAGTGTAGAGACTTGATAGTTCCTGTGGCAAAGCCCAGAGGCAGACCGAGAAAGACTTGGCAGGAGGTTATAAGGACAGACTTGATACAGAGGAAGTTGAGTTTAGATCTAACACAGTCTAGATCAGATTGGAAGAGGGTCATTAATATACCCCGTCCAACCCATGCTAGCATGGAAAACGGACGTTAAGCCGAGAATGATGATGATGATATTGTAGGAGTTTTGAGGAGACTTTTCAAAATTGAGAAGAATTGACAAGTTTTGATTGTGTACAGTGGAAAACACTAGTTTAGTCTGCTACAATTTTTTTCATGGCCAAACCTCAATAAACACATGCTTCATATAATGCATATTGAATTGCTGCATGGTGTATAGAAAACAGCATCTGTCATTCATTTTTTAAAAGTTGATTTGATACAAGAAACATACCCACAATTCAGGAACTTGAGCTTTGGTAAATTACACATTGTTGTCGGTAAACTCTGAACAAATAATCACAAAGTTTACTATACATTCACAAAAATACATTGGAATGCATAAATTTTACTCCAAATACCTTCACGTTTTTGTACTTACATCCAGGTCATTATTAAACAAATTCAAGTTTTCTAAACCACTAAGATTAGCTATTGCATCGGGAAGCTCTAGAAAGACGAGATATACAAAATACCAAGTAAAAATTATCAGTTGTTTCAACATATCCTTCTTAAGGAAATATTTACTTACTTTGAATTCGATTATGACTCAAAGTCAGGATAGAGAGGTTACGCATTTGCACTGCAAAAAAAGAAAAGAAAAAAGAATGATAATGATCTTTGCTTGTTATTTTTTTTATCTTTAATAACATACTGCATACGTAAAAATAAAAAACAAGTTTACATAGATGAGGAATATCAGCAACATTGGTTATGCTTTTGTCTTGGAGATCAATTTCCTCATATCCTCTTGATTTGGATTCCTCCATAATTTTTTTCACAGATTTTTGAGCCATTTTTGTACTTTATTTATATCTATAAAATATAGACATGGGAATATACATGATCACTCATTGCCACTCATTGTTGGACAAAATTTGAGGTGAGAGATGGATAACTATATTTCGTTCCTACCCGTAAACAATTTAATTAAAAAACTTTAACTAACGAAATATAAAATTTGATAGTAAAAATTTGCAGGCAAATGTTCTTATGACAAAGGAGAAAAATATGTGTTTCATTGTGTGAGCATGATTTTGTCACTGCTCCTTTTCTTATCCAAAAAACCCTTCTCGTCAACCGTCATAATATATTTGAAATAACTTTCCTTGTAGTTTTGATTGATTGCTGAAAAGATATATATATATAATAGTATAGGAGTGTTTATTTTTGTCTTAAATAAAAACTTATAACATATATATACACATTTTTTTTATTCTTACCACCCATTTGTCAATTAAAAACATTGTACATATCTCAAATAACTAAGTATATGGTTTCAACAAACAGCATTATAAAAAGTAAACAGAGTTGTACATTTGCCTATATGCTACCAATCAATAAACACTACAATTAAACAACCCTGTCTATTATTTCCAGGAGGGGCCATGGCATAGATGGAGAGTCCTAGAGTATTTAATGCTCATTTTGAGCTACGCAGACCCAATTAGGGCCCGCGCTCTACTAGACAACTCCCGGCAACATCCAACGGCCCACACAGTGTGCCATCTCCCCAATTTCCCTCACATGGCTTGGGTTAACCCGGGGCTATGGTAACATTCACTCGCCCATGTTGAATCGCCGTCAAGAGGAATCGAACCCCGGTCTCCCGCACAGAGTACGAGAGCTATAACCACTAATCTACGGCGCCACAGACAAATGGAAATAACAAGAGCACAATAACTAGCAACTATTTACTAAGCATTCCTTTTTGGTAAGTTCCATTTACTATATACTTTTTTAATAACACCACAAAAAAGTGCTTTCTGATGTCTTTGAATATAAGTTCAAATTAATAGGGTGTTTGTTACATACCTGTTACAGGATGAAGATAATAGGAGGATTGCTCCTAAAATAAGAAGGATGAGGTTTCTAATCATAGGGTGGTTGTTTTGAAAATAGGAGTTTTTGACCCCTCTGCCAACTATGGTATACCTGAAGATTATGGTAACTAAAGACTTGGAATATTATTTACGATAAAAAGGGGTTGTCAAGACAAAACACAACATAAGATAACACTGGTTTCATACTTATATTGCCAGTAGTATGTGAGAAATAGAGGGATATACCCTGTCTATTATTTCCAGGAGGGGACATGGCTTCGGGGCAGTCCTAGAGTATTTAATGCTCATTTCAAGCTTTGCAGACCCAATTAGGGTCCCGTAGTAGGGTTACTGGCGCCACAATAACATACTAAATTAAAATTTCGCCCGATTCAACCCGAAACAACATTTTTTTAAACATTTATTTCCATGTATAACTTATTCTTTCAATGTCGAGCAGTGGTAGTGGAAGACTGTTTTTTATATCATTTATTCGATAAATAGCTGTAATAATATCCCACAAATAATAAACTGTAAGCACAATGACAAAATAGCACCTTCCTTCTTCTCGACAAAAATTTAAATGAGAACAATGAGCTCGCCCGCGTTGCATTTCGGGCGCAATTCGGGTGCTTTCGGACGGGTCTAGGCTTTTTCGGGCGGTTACAGACGAAAACTCTCAAAAAAACCTGAAAAAAACGCCCGCGGCCACCCTCGTACTAAATTTTCATGCCGTGAGACTAATTGTTTCTTCAAAAAATGAGAAATATTGATAGTGCCCATTCTCAAAGCCTTTTTAAATTCACTTTGTTTACTTCCTTTCTTCAATACAGAAAATGAGCGAACAACTTAAACTGTGTGAAGAGGTGCTAGCTAGCTAGCTATATGGGAAAAAATATTTTTAGAAAAAACTGAAAAAAAACAAGATGGCAGAGCTTTGGAGATTGTATATACTTTGCAGGTACTTTTTTCTCACCTATTTTTATGGGAGCGATTCTGGATGTGGGTTTGTCCTGTAGCCGACTCTTACCTGACGAAATGACGAAATGACGAAATTTTTGGTGCAATTATAGCCTCCTACACTAGCTATCCTACTGACATTAAGAAATATTGAGGGAATGGGCATCATAAAATAAAGTCAAGAAGAAGAAAAAACATTTAAAACGGGTTAGGTAGCTATATCACTCTCCTCTTCCTTTAATTACGCCAAAATATGGGTTAAAACATTAAAAATAGTTTTACATATTTTCCATTTTGTTTTTCCTGTCATATCGTCTTTATTATTATTCCTATGTGTAAAACAGAATACCTTTCAAATTTAAGGAATTTAAAAGCCTGAGGAATCCTGTTATATTATTACTCCTCCTTTTAATAAAATTAAATTGCCGAACGAATTTGAGCAAAGATTATATAGATGTCAGTTTCCCGGAGACGGAGCACGAAAAATTACGTCACTGACATACAGGACTCATCACAACACAGAAGGATTTCTTATTTCTTTTCTTTTATTCTATTTTACCTTTTTATTGCTTCCACAATATCCGAATTACACATCCCAAAAAGATAATTTGACTGCTGTAGTTTTTTAATTGAATTGGCTTTCGTTGACTGTCTTTACTGTCTTTCAATTTCTTGTTCTTGTTTGGGTTGGGGACGCAGATTAGATAGATAGATGTGCATATTTTACATGGCTAGCCTCACAAATATCGAGGGGTATACCCTGTCTTTTATTTCCAGGAGGGGCCATGGCTTAGATGGAGAGTCCTAGAGTATTTAATGCTCATTTTGAGCTACACAGACCCAAATAGGGCCCGCGCTCTACTCTAGACAATTCCCGGCAACATCCAACGGCCCACACAGTGTGCCATCTTCCCAATTTCCCTCACATGGCTTGAGTTAACCCGGGGCTATGGTAACATTCACTCGCCCATGTTGAATCGCCGTCAAGAGGAATCGAACCCTGGTCTCCCGCACAGAGTTCGAGAGCTATATAACCACTAATCTACGGCGCCATTAGGCATGTCCATGGGGTAAGCTATAATTATTTGCAGTTTTTTTAATTTTGAATAGCATTCACTTAATACTGCAGGAAACAAGGTCACCCTCAAAAATATGTTTGGTTTATGGGTCACATATCTAGCTAGCTAGCTACTGACTTTTGATTTTTTAACGTTGTTCTATATTATAGCTAGCAGCTAGTACTGTAAAAAGGTTTGTTAACATCATGGTTCGTGTTTTTCTCGCGATACACATAAACCACGAAAGTCCACGATGCATTTTTTTTACTAATCATGGACTACATGATCGTTACATCGTGGTTTATACAATTAAAAATTAAACTTTACATCGTGGTGTCCACAATAGATTTATTCTATTGTTACACAACAACAAAGAATAAATTATTGAACAATTAAATTATATTAAAAACCAACGGCGATAAAAATGTGTAACATTTTGTTGTTTTTATTTGTTGGTAAATCTAGCTTAAGCTATATTATTAGATTTTGATCCTTCGTCAATCGGGCGGCGACAAAAAGTTTGGTTAATCTTCCATACAAATTTATAAATTTACAATTTTTTTTTTTAAAAAAAAAAACGTATTGCTGTTTTAAATAACTTCTTCGTATAATCTTTTTTAACAAATTGTATCGCTGTTTTGGTCTGAAAACCTTTAAAAACGCGATCTCATGAATCTTAATTTTCCGCTCTTAAATCTTCAAAAAGAAACCTTGAGAATCTTACTATCGATGTGTGTTTTCCCAAACCTTTAAAACGTAATCTTAAGAGGCTTCACTGTTGTGCGTTCGATGATTGTTGTGTGTTCAATGATTGTTGCGCGTTCAATGATTGTTACGTGTTCAATGATTTGTTGTGCGTTCAATGATTTGTTGTGCATTTTATAAAGGAGCAAATTTAAAAGTGATCTATACATTGGCATTTACATAAAGATTTTAAGTGATAGAAATAATTATATTTTAACAAAGATTGAAACTTTAATTTTGATAGAAAAGCTTCGTTAGATCGCGTTTTAAAAATTAAAAAACGAAGAACCGCGACAGAAATGCTTTTTTTCCTGGATCCGTTTCAGAAAATTAAGAACGAAGAACAGCGATAGAAAAGCTTCACTAGATCGCATTTTAAAAGTTTAAGGACGAAAAGCGGCGATAAAAAGGCTTTTTTTCTAGATCCCGTTTGAAAAAATTAAGAACGAAGAACGGCGATAGAAAAGCTGCATTACATCGTATTTTAAAAGTTTAAGAACGAAAAGCGGCAATAGAAATGCCTTTTTAGATCGCGTTTTAAAAATTTAAGAACGTAGAACGGCAATAGAAAGGCTTCATTAGATTGCATTTTAAAAAATTTAGGAACGAAAAGCAGCGATAGGAATGCTTTTTTAGATCGCGTTTTAAAAAATTTAAGAATGAAGAACGGCGATAGAAAAGCTTTGTTAGATCGTGTTTTAAGTATTTAAAATGTTATGGGACGAGACGAGCCATTGTTTGATAGTTTTATTTATCATGTCATAAACAAGCGAGTTTATTCTAGGCTACGTTTTCGACAGCTACAGCTGTCATCGACGGGCAATGATCGTAATCATCTTTGGCTATTTATTATTTGAAGAGATAATTAGAGGATCGAAATTAACCAATCAGATCACAGCAATAAAAGTAATTAACTTTTTCACGGACCCAGATGGAAGCAATAGATTGATTAAAATCTTTCCTTTTTCTAAAAGTTCGCTTTATGTTACGTTTCTTTTTCTAAAAGTTCGTTTTTTGTTACGTTTGTCCCAAACCATTTTTTGCACTTTTTCCTAAATGTTTGCTTTCCGAAGTGCGGGTAACCATATTTCTGGAAGTTGATAGGAAATACTATTGATATGAGTATTTCTGTTTATACTATTTATGGTTTCTTTTACTTTTCTTGCTGTCCAACCAGACTCTCGGTCTATGACCTTTTTATTGTCCAAGTCAATAACATGATCATTCTTCCAGCTATGGTCCGCAATCTCATTTTTGTCTGTATCTGCGTCTGTATCTGCTCTTTTGTGCTCTTGCACACGTTGTTTAAACATTTGTTTTGTTTCACAAACATAAACAGCATCACAATCCTTACACGGGATTTCGTCGACAATATTACATTGATTCTCTAGACATATTTTGTCTTTCGGATGCGACAGTTTACTACGTAACGTGTTTTTAGATTGAAACACTGGCTTTATTTTATGATCTTTCAATACCCAACGAAGTATGTTACTTGTCCCTGGTATATATGGCATACACACTGTAGCTACTGGTTCATTTTCCGCATCTTCCCCATCACTGCTCTTATCAGTCCTGTTCCTGATTTTCCTCTCAACCTTTTTAATGGTCTGTCTCGAGTACCCATTTGCAAGTAAGGCGTTGTTTATATGAGATAACTCTTTCTTTCGGTCATTCTCTCCACTGACTACATTGACTGCTCTGTCCAGTAATGAGGACACTACACTTTCTTTGCAGGACATTTGGTGATTAGATGTGTAGTTGAGATATTGATCAGTATGAGTTGGTTTGCGGTATCATGACATGATAATATTTATATTATTCAGAAATAATTATGTTATAAAATTCAAATAATGTTAAAACATTGATTTTAAATGTTGTAAATATTAAATATTTTCTTGTAAAAACAGAAATCTTATTACTATTCTCGCCTGCGAGGATAGTATTGGTTTCCAACTCGTAACTGGCTAACATGTCCCAAATGGTCAATTGCAACGTCACAGATTTAAACTTCGTACCTAAACTCTCTAAGTACTTAGAAGTCATCTAAATGACGTTTCAGACCAAAATTGGTATTTGTTTTCGACAAAATTTGGCACAGTTAACAAAAAATGTATGCTGAACATAATGGTGACATCATAATTTTGATTTTTGTCACCTAAATGTCATTTTAGGCCAAAATTGGTCCAAAAATTAAAACCACTTCATTTTCGACCAAATTTGGCACAGTTAACAAATAAAGTATGCTGAACATGGTGGTGACATAAAAACTTGGATTTCTTGTCACCTAAATGTCATTTTAGGCCAAAATTTGCCCAAAAATTAAAACTACTTTATTTTCGACAAAATTTGGCTCAGTTAACAAGAAAAGTATGCTGAACATGGTGGTGACATAAAAACTTGGATTTCTTGTCACCTAAATGTCATTTTAGGCCAAAATTAGTCCAAAAATTAAAACTACTTTATTTTGACAAAATTTGGCTCAGTTAACAAGAAAAGTACGCTGAAGATGATGGTGACATCAAAATTTGGATTTTTTGTCAGCTAAATGTCATTTTAGGCCAAAATTTGCCCAAAAATTAAAACTACTTTATTTTCGACAAAATTTGGCTCAGTTAACAAGAAAAGTACGCTGAAGATGATGGTGACATCAAAATTTGGATTTTTTGTCAGCTAAATGTCATTTTAGGCCAAAATTTGCCCAAAAATTAAAACTACTTTATTTTCGACAAAATTTGGCTCAGTTAACAAGAAAAGTATACTGAACATGATAGTGACATCAAAGTGTTAATTTTTTTGTCACCTAAATGCCGTTTAAGATCATAAACGTTTCAATCGCGCGACTTTAACCATGAATGATATGCTGTATTTTTTGTTAGCAGAAATTGTAGAATTGGGTTGCATTGTCGGTGTTTCATAGTTGTGCATTTTTAATAGCGAGATAGTTTATGCAGCGCCTGCATCTTGTTTATTCATTTAATACAAGGACTTAATTTTAACTTCTTAACTTGTTATAGTAAATAGTTATAAATACAAAGAATTGACTTTGAAATAACCCTGAACACTTCGTCAACGCAGTTCGATGCGCAGATTAAAAAAAATAGTAGGCTTGTAATCATCTAACAAGGATGAGCGCTGGAAGAAAACATTTCTTTAGCAGAGAAAATCTAAAAAATTCTTTCAAAAGTAATAGTTTCCACTTATTTGCGCATTTCAGAGGAGATAACTTTTAAATATTTTGCCTTGGTTAAATGTGCTAGGGTTGAATTTGTCTTTTAGGGCGGGAATACATAAAATCTCATTCGAAAAGGAAATGAACAACAAAAATAAGCGAAATAGACAACAATGTTTAAAGTGTTCATTATTAATCTTGGCGTGTTTCTCTTGAGAGATTAGTTTTGAAAGAAAGAATTATGGTAGCCTGTGATCTGTAAAGAGAGGAAAACCTCTGCCCCAGGGCTCTTATGTTTATAAGATATATAAGATGTGTCGTTCGGGCGTAGTTTAAAAGTTTAAAAAACTTTTACCAAGAAATACAATCATATCAATGACGGAACAATATATCAAGCAAGAGCAAAAAACATTATGCTTCGTTGAACGGGATAAAAGCTGAAAGAAACAAATTAACTTTTATGAAACACATATTTTTTTGAAAAGAAACAATTAAATTATAATTGCTATACAATAACAAGAAATCGTGGCGCTTGCGAAAATGATCGTGGGACACACGATCCTTTGTGAAGATAATGATATTAGCGTGGAGGCCACGATGCAATGTTGGAATTTTTGTTAATAGTGGAGACCACGATGTCATCGTGGTTCGCATGCACCATGCTCGTTACACAAACACGATGTTAACAAACCTTTTGACAGTACTGTAGATGAGTTGCAAATGTTTACAAAGTTCTGTATATGCGCGCGCATCTTTACAGGCAATAAAAGAAGGACCACATAAAGAAAATTGACTATTTCCTTTAATTTATAGATTTAAGGAATAAACAATCTAAAAAAGGAGCTCAAATTTTTTTATCTTAATTATCATTTTCTCTTTTTAAGATCAGGTTTTAATTATTTTAAAAAGTAAGTTGCTTTTTTAACTTGATTTATTTGATTGTTGCGGTCTGTTCTTTATATATTTTGCCTGTGTGCTTGCGTGCGCATGTCCATTGTTTTAGACGCAAAATCAAAACAACTATGTCACACTGCAACTGATCTATACTACCAGATCTCTTGGAATGTGCCCATGTTTTTAAGACTGGCCTGGCCAATCTTCGGACAGTGACAAATAGGTGGCTAGGTCTTATGACTGGATCTATGGACACACATCTTCAATCTTGGAACAATTGTGGAGGACAAAAAGAACAAGGAGAATTTTATACTGTTATTAAAGGTTACCTCCTGCGAAAAATCAAGTTGAGCTCATATGAAAGATCTTTGAGAGTTCTCTAGAAATCTTTTTATTTTTTTGAAAAATCTTTATCCGTTCTCGAGATATTTGTCTTAAAAGTTGTGCTAATTATGCGAAATTATGACGTCATGAGTTAGCAATGAGCATAATTTTGGTAACTAAATATTGAAATTTATGTAAAATGTTCAAAACGCGACAATGTGAACGGCCAGAAAACATTTTTAACTCTATTTGTTTTGTCAAAAATGTTAAATTAACCCCCTTGCAGAGCATACTCATGACATCATGCATAATTAGTGAATCTTCTCAGTCCAAATTCTAAAGAACCAATCAAGAATTTTAAAAACAATATTCAAAGTCCTAGGCAACCTTTCAAGCTCTTTCATATGCAATTAACTTTATTCTTCGCGGGAGGTAACCTTTAACATTGAATTGAAACTGTCCCTGCCAAATTAAAAGGCTGAAATATTTTAATAGGTATATTATATGTGTGATGCTTAACAAGCTATAGCTCAGTATAAAAGTTCCTCTTATAACATTTATAAAATTTATAGAAATTTTTCAATTGGTTGGAAAATAAAAATTTCAAGAAACCCAAGTCCAGATTTTTTCCTGATATTTAAACCAACAAAAATTCTGAATATGGAAACTGTTTCCACATACACGTGTATTTTTTATGGAATTCTTTGGTTATGGTTAAGGAAACTACAAATTTTATTTGAAAAGTAATCCAAACCTTCCCTTTCAATGTTTCTGTCAAATAGGCATACTAACACTCATTATTTGTGACATCTGCCACAATGTCAATTCATTGCATTTATAAATTTGAGACCAATGAACTTACAAACAGAAGGACATATAACTGTCATTTCACAAGTGGGTAATTGAGACACACCTTAAAATAAACTTTGTCAAGTTCCCCAAACCAACGACCATCAACCTGTTATAGAATTAACAGGTTGATGGCATCATTATAAACTTTTATAATGATGCCTCACCTCAACCTCACCATTAATGTTGGTCAACCTTTTGCCTATTTAAATTCTAATTATGCATGATTTTAGATAATAGTAAGTAAAAAAAAATGAAGACAGAATTTGTATTAAGTACATTGCTGGTCCTGTTTTTATCAACTCTAGTTACTGAATCCTCAGGTAAGTTTCTGGATTGCATTTATTTATTAATAATAATTGTTGCGTGGTGTCTTTTATTTTTGTATATCTTTTACATTTTTTTTAGCTTCATGTAGTGATAAAGACAACACTAGTTGTTCTGATTGTGTAAAAGATTTTGATGTAAGTTAATCTATACTCTAAGTGTCCAGTTGTGTTACTTTTTTATATATATTAGTACTAATAAAAGTATAAATATTTTAATCTTACATTTCATCCAGTGTTACTGGTGTGTACCTACAAAGAAATGTGGCAAACGACCAACCATAAAGCCTTCAAAGAGCGAGTGTGATGGCAAATGGTATGCTTTTTCTCAATGCAAAGGTAATAACATATATTTGTACTTTTCTTTTAATGCAAGTTAATCTATATTATAATACCCGTATGCGTCTGTCTGTCTGTCACACAAAATGGTACCGCAAGTAGCGAGACGCACGCAATGCGATATAAAGAGAACGGGCGAACCCGTGGATTTTTCCACGGGCTACTGACTGGTATGTATATAATTTGGAAGTATGGTTTCAAAATCATTTTTCTTTTTCAAAGGGTTTCAAAATCAGAATTTTTTTTAATTTGCATCATCTTGTAGTGAGGGAAAAGACAACTGAAATTTTCCTCACTATTATAACATCAGCTCAGTTGTCAGTGCAATGAGGTGTAAACTCAAGGTCGCTGGTTTGAATGTTGATTGTAATTGTATTTTATAGTGTCTGGAAATTTCTTGTTAATCGTCATACCAATTTGTGCTTTTGTTATACTGGTGATTGCGATTGCATGTATATATTGTTGCTGTTGTCGAAACTGTTGCAGGGAGCGTAGAAGAAAGAAGTAGGTAGTATCTCAAGAAGCCATGTACTAATTTGACATTGTTTATTGAAAGGTCTGACGTGTGCATATGAGAGTAAAAACAAAGTGCAAAACTAATTAGTGTGTAGCATTATGTTACTAAAGTTTTTGTTATTAAAAACCAAAGTAAATTATGTGATGTACACAAGGCTAGCTATGGAGTATCGAATCTTGGAACAATTAGTTCTAAACTATTTTTTGTGTAGTAAGACACGTAGCGTGAATTTTTGGGTGTTTTTGTGGAATTAATTATTAGTTTTTTCATCAATGGACACTAAATATGTTGCAGTTTTTTATTCTACGCACTCTCACACTTTTTTGATAAATGGCCGTTTTAGAAAAAAGTCCTGGAAACTTAATCAATAATCCTGAAAAAAAACCTATTAAAATTTTTCCATACCTATATAGTTCTATATCCTGTTGAATGATGAGTTTTCTAAGCACTGGCTCATGATGGATCACATTGACCCCTTTTTGAACCTATATTGTTATTGAAGGCTGAATTACTGTTAATTTGGTTCAGTATACATTTTTTGAACACTTTCCTTGATAATCTTAAAATCCACCTGGAGTTGTTATAGTTAATTTATTGGAAAAAGTCCTGGAATTTTGTTTGCATAGCTTTCTACTTATAACTTGTTTTTTCTAGGTGGGCCAAAGAAGACAATAGGAGTGATCAACGCAAAAAAGAAAGAGAGGACCGCCATGCAGCCAAGTAAATATTTTTTGTAATGTGATTTGCTGGAAACAAGAAAAACTTTAGGCAGAGTTTTTTTAGTTAAATGAGGTCAATAATATTTTAACATTTTGTCGATTAAAAGAAGTGAAGTCAATGTTAATGTTAATCTAATTAACTTCAAAATATCAAAGCACGGCGTTGTTTTATTGTAAACAAAATTAGTTGCACATTTTTAAAACCAAACGATTTTTTTTTATGTCAAAATTTTACTTTCATGTGTTGCTTATAATATATCCGGTTTAGAGTTCTGTGTTGTGTTGTGAAGTTGTATACAACATATAAAATTTCTGTATTTTTTTCAGGGATGAAGAGAGAAGGTTAAAACACGATCAAATCCGTACGAAATATGGTTAGTAAATAGATCCGTATTTATTTTCTAGGGCTTGTTTTTTAGTACTTGAGAATCACCCAGATGAAAGAAAACTGCTACCGTTCGGATTTAAAGAATTTATGTATTAGACAGGTGTTTTGGATATTTTAACTATATTATCACATTTGTCTTTGTTTCAGGTTTGTTCAAGGAGAATGAACCAAAGTATGAGAAATTTGACGCATCTTAAAGTGTTGTAACTGTTGTTATGACGTCAAAGGTTATGATTTATGTGTATAATTGGTGTTTCTGATTTTGGTGATTTTTTATTCAAGCGTTTTAATATGCTGAAAAGGTTTCATATAACATAATTGGTTGATGCTATATATTGAACTTCAGCCGGATTTTCTAGCACTTACCCTTATAGAATTGCAAGCGATAAGAAAAATATATAATATCTCATGTAATAGAATTTACGTTTAGTTTGAATACTGCCCAAAAACTTGAGCCTAAAATTTGAATTGTCACATTTGCTAAGAAGGTTATGAAATACACACCGTGTTACTTTTTGTATTCTGTGAGCGATAACACCATAAGACAGTCTTTTTCAGTTATCTCAGTTTTGTCGATTTTTAGGACCACTTATGTATTTAGTTTCGGTTAAGAATCTCGATAATTACGTAAATATCAACTAAAAATGTGCTTAAGCGTGGTCAATGTTTCCTCGATGGGTGAGAATATTTCTTGTAACTGAATTTTCGTGTTTTTATAAATACTGAAGGCAAAAAACCAAAACATATAGATGGTACACAAAAGTGTTTATATTTCATAAATTTCCCATAAAGATAAGCAAAGTAAAATATTTCAATATTTTGAGGTGTTGAAGCCCTGTATAGTAAAACCCTGCGCTGCCCTGCATTGATATTTGGTGTATAGTTTGCACATTTAACCATGACGACGGTTTTTTATGTTTTTGTGTTAAAGAATGTGATTGCGTTGGTGTGGAGAGGTGTATATTTTTATGAGATGTAATTATAAAATTGTAGAAGTATTTTTGTATTAAAAGTGTTTGCACAAAAATTCTTATATTCTTGTACATTGTTCTTTTCTGAATAGAAATCAACGGTGATCAAATTTTATTATTCCTTGCTAACCATTCGAGAAGTCGTCAAAATGTCAAAATTACATCTACCTAAATTTTCGCGGATGATTGTAAAAACTTCGCAGATATAATTTTCTCTTCCTTGCGTAAATGAAATTGGACCCTTTTTTACTCTGAAACAAAAGTTATTCTCACATCTCGTTTCTTTTTCGCAGGTATTGATTTTCACGAATGTTATCTTGATTAATATTTCACGGGTACATGCTTTTGAACCGCAGGCCATCGTTCAAACGTTGGCGTTCTGTATGCTCAATTTCTATTATAATACCGTAGCGTTTTGGACAGTTAACTCGTGGTGGACTCGTCTTACTTTCAAGGTTGCGGAAATACAGGCCAAAAACATACTGTAATGCGCATGCCCATACACCAAACAATGGGAGCTGCAGCTAAAGCGTGGTTTCCAATAAGTCGCGGACTGTTGTGTAACTGTTGTGCAACTGTTGCGGATTTGTTGGAAACATAATGTTGCACAACACAATAAATGTTGCACAACTGTTTCGATGTTGCACAACAAGTGTTGCCGAGATTGACAAATTTCTATTTTGTTCTGTGTTGCAGCTTGTTGCAGAACTGTTGCTAAGCAATAGTGCGTCATTTTTTTGTTGAATATTTATTTTGAAGATTTTGGTTCTGTAAAATAACCCTTGTACTGAACAAAAACAACAAATAAAAAATAAAAATGGCCGCTGCTACTTCGTTTTCAAAAGAAAGATTCATGCAAGAAGTCCAACGATACAAGATTTTATATGATAAATTTGATTCCGAATTTAAAAATCAGGATATGAAAAGGAATGCCTGGGAGAAAATTGCTTCGACATTTAACATGAACGCTATGGAGGGATTCGCCTGTGGCCAAATAACGAAATGTTACTATTAATCACTCAGCAGGTGTTATCGGTTCTCTACTTGGGCAAAATTTTTTCCGTATTTTTGGTCCAATCATCGATAAAAGATGTTCAAATCTTTCGGGTGACATCCGAAGGTAACGATAAAAATATTCTCTATCGTGCAGTCATAGCTCCGGTATCAGACTGTAGAACGCAACTTTCTCAACTCGATTTTTGAAAATATCTCTGTAACCCAAAATCTATGACTTCTTCTCTTCTTTTGTTTTTGTTTTCGTCTTCTCGCGAGTATACTGATCAACAGTTTGAGCTGACAAAGAAGGATAAATCGCGTGTTCACATGTGCCATTTTTACGATTTTTGGTTTTTGTTTTGTTTTGGAAACATGGTGTTGTGCAACAACTTGTTGCAGTAGTGTTGCGCAACAACTGTTGTGCAACAACCGCGGAACATCGGCGATTGAAAAGTTGTCTTAACTTAATACCATGTAGCATTTAATGACTATTGCCTCATTTAAACTAATTTTCGCGTATTTATTTTCGCACCTCCAAAAATCTATTCCGCGCGTAATAAATTTCGTGCAAGTTCAAGAAAAGTAAAATTTCAGGACTTTTACCAAAAATATCGCTTTTTTATGTAAAAAGTTACGTTCATTCTGTTTGTAACTTTTAACGCAAATAGTGAGAAAAAAAAGCTGGGAAAAAGTAATTTGACACCCGCAACGCCTTTTTTCGAAGGGCGTATATTTTCCTGCACAATACTCTTCACGCATAATTTCTGTACTTAATTTTGCGAGGCAAATATTTTTTCCGTAAATGTGTACAAATTAGGTTTCGTTGACTGCAGACTGAAATGGAGAATGCAAGAAAAACATACTATCTTCATTAGTCTTTGTCAACCTCGTACCCTTCTTGCGTTGGTAACGGGGTAGAATCTCATCTATCGTTGAGTGTACATATATACAGTTTTGGTAATAAATTGATACAAAATTTCTAGTGAGCATATTTACACTTCTTTTTCGGGTTTCGACAGTGCACATATAATGCATAAAATGAATGTAAGAACATGTATTCCCAATCCAGGTCTTTAACCATGTCTCCTAACACTAGGACGTAGTTATTTTCTTCGCATCAAGTTTGCATGCTTTGCTCTTAATGTCAGAAAGGCTTTTATGATGTAACCACACAGCAGGTGGGGTGACAGTGGTTTGTACATTCGAGTGCACATAAATTTGGACAGAAAGCTGGGGGAGGTGGTGGTGGAGCTGGCGGACCAGGTTTTCCTACTGCACCAGTCTCTCCAACAGGACCAGGAGGCCCAGGCGGACCTGAAAATCCAGAGGCTCCTGTCGCTCCTTGTGGTCCATCTTCTCCTTGTGACCCAGCCGGTGCACCAGGAGGACCCGGTGGACCAACAACACCAGGCTCTCCTTGCGGCCCAGGCTCACCTGGGGGACCATCTGGTCCTTGTGGACCTTCCAATCCCTGTGGTCCGGGAAGGCCCTGTGGAGCTGGTGGATAGTAGTACGTCTGTGGAGGTGGCGGTGGTGGCGGTGGTGGAGGTATAGAGTAGGGTGCAGGAGAACAACATTCAGAAAGACAATACGGAGCGCAAGATGGAGGACAGTTATCAGGACATGATATTTCTTGTTTTTTCCACGCAGGGCCTACAATAAATAAAATCAAGTCGTTTTACAACAGATAAAAAGTGAAGTCAGAACATAACAAACATACACCTCGATGTCCACATAGCACATCCTTAATATGTTAAAAGAGACAAACATACCTGTATTTGCAATGGATGCAAGCTGGAAACAAAATACTGAAACTAAAGCCTGTGCCAACTTCAACATGATGTACTCACTTGAAAGTGACCTAAAGAAACGATAAATACATTCTTAAACCCGCCAAAAGTGATGCCAAGCAAATGACAGCTTCCATGAAATTTCGTTCCCAGGCTTCGTTCACAGGCGTTTTCTCTTTTTGAAAGTATAGAGAAAAAACCTTGGGAACGAGGTTTTACAAATGTGTTCACAATATTTCGAATAAGTTGAGTACTACTTTTTCTCCTGTATATTAAGCCGTATTCTGTTCAAAATGGTATCCGAATCACTACCTTGTGTTAAGGATACACGAAATAACAATGCCCGGGATACGCACGACGCTGAAAATCTGGCCAAAAGCACCTAAATATATACGTCGGGCGAACTCTAGGATGTTTCTACGGTCTAAAGACTATTCGTCCCGCTTTCTCGGCTAACAGATGCTAGTACACATAAAATGTGTAACCTTATGGGGGAAAAATAGGCTTGAAATGCTCCTCGGATATTCTGAAGTTTCTAGGGAAAGAAATGAAGATATTAGGTTGCTTTTGATTGGGCGAAATGCCTACTGGCATAATGGCGTAAGCAAATGTGAATTCCTAATTAAACTCTATATCTTCGAATTTTATATTTTCACACAAAAAAAACTCTTACCTCACTAACTACTGCAATCTATTTATTAATTTGACAAACAAGAAGGAGGAATCAATCAATCATAGCATTGTGTGATTTATGATAAACACGACTCGTAAAAAGTGAAGATTTTGCGCATGATTTTTGCAGCGGCATTTAACTTTAAAACCAGTGGTGAGTGATCTTTTGACAGATGAAGAAAATAAACGATATGCAGTATGATATTAGCCGCGGTTGTTGTCAAAGAAATCGCGGGCAAAACACGTTCTTTCTGCGCAAATGAGTGTAAAATGTTTTAGAAAATTTCTTCTTTGCAAGAACCAACCGCAATCTAGCCTAGTTAACTAAGCTTTCTTCTTCGAGTTGATAAAATGAGTTTCTCTCAAACTAAAGCTTAGACGCGAACGAATGACTCAGCGGAAACCCCGAGTTTAAATTGGACAATGTGACTAATCGCTTCAGAGGCCATTTTAATTTATCTGTGAGTTGTTTACCAAGCTTGGCCACATCTTACTGTGGTAAAAACTTTATAGTTTACTAATGTTTGTTAGGGTGAGTGAAACCACTCGCTGGAATATTCGGATGAAAAGGGCTTTCCCCGACATGGACCACGTGAGCAAAGAACAATAGAATTAGCCAATCAAAAAGCGCGGCCAGACTTTGGCCGCAGAAAAATCGTTTGAGACCCAGCGCAATTTTTCCCACCTTAACTACTCCGATTTCCCGGTGGTACGAAAAATTACGCTGGGTCTCCTGGCTAACCGCAATCCTGTAACTTAACTTTTATATAGTGCTTTTTATTTTAGCAACCTTGTCCCCAGATTCTCTTTGTTTTTTAGTCTGGTAAAATCTTAAAACAAAAACAAAATGATGTGCAAAGTATTAAAACTCTATGTCTTAAAACTCTATGTCTTAAAACTCTATGTCTTAAATCAGTAACTAAATCTTTCCCGTTCGCCACACAACAGAAAGTGAAAAAAGCCTGGGAACGAGTTTGATTGATATGCTAAATTTATACCTACCTTCTAAAACAAAGGTAAATTATTTATGATAGAAATTTTTCGATGTTTTTTGAAATGCAAATAATTCAATATACTCAATAGATAAATTATAGCGGCATTTAATTTCGCAGATCACAAATAATTAAAAATTGTAAGTAGTTTTTTCATCTGGAACTAGCCAACCTTGTCCCAAGGTTCTCTTGCCCCCCTGAGGCAAATTAATCAAAAAGCCCTGGGAACGAGGTTGAAAACTAGCGCAGTCTAGAATTCGCATAGAGCGTGAATACAGCGACAAGGCAGCGCGAAAAGGGTGAACTAAAAACAAAAACAAAATGTCATATTATATTTCAAAAAATAAGCTTTATAATTGGCTTTGCCACACTGATTTAAGGCTTACTCGCGAACTTAGGCATGCCTCTCTTTTCAATTAGGTTCCAAGGACGTAGCTGACACACAAATGTGGAAGAGGGTAGGTGGTTTGAGCACATACATGAGCCGGTGTAAATTTTGAGATTTTAATCCTCTAGATTGGCTACAAATAAATTTTTCGCACACGACTCTCCCATAATAACCATGATCGATGAAGACCCCTTTGGGTACGACGCCATGGGTTCCCATGTGTCAAGACTATAGTCTGTTTTAAGAAAGAGTAATTTTTTCTGGAAAGAATATCTTTTTACGATTTGTTCGTTTTTTTAGCAGGAGCGAACTTGGCGCGGATACGTCTACATTTGGTTCTCGAAGTAAAAACTCGTATTTATTATTACACGCTATTTTTTTATAAGAATACCAACAGCCTAACCAGGCTGATCATTATTCTTATTTCCCTATTGTCCTAAACAATGAACCTGTTGATTTTAACCTAAAATCACAGCCTGATATATTTATAAAGCATATTCTTGTAACAGAAAAGCCGTTGATGGGAATGTCTTGCATGTACCATGATTCGCAAACTTGGCCAAAATCTTTAAAGAACTAAAAAAAAAGGGAACACGGAAATTGAGTACCATTAAGGCATGTTTTCATTCAGTTGAAAAAGTTATTCATAAAAAGTATTAAATAGTGCTTGAGAATGCTTGAGTAACTAACTATTTTTACCTGAAACACAGTGGTGTTGTCTTTAAGTTTATTGATATCATGAGATATCAAATTAACACATGTTACCATAGCAACGATAGGTAGCAAGAATCAACGAAGCATAGAATGTTTAGATGTTAACGCAAAAGTCTTAAACTTTGTATGTTCGCCTTTGTTACGCTGCGTTTCAAGGTAAGCCATTGAGATCTCTCAATATTGTCCTATTCAGCGTTTTTTATGCAAGTATAACTTAACATTTGCACTCTTTTGAAGCATAAAGTTCCTAAATATGTCAAGGCTAAGGGTTTGTTCATAATAGAGATAGGTGACTTGTTTTCTCTATAAGGATGGAAACTTTCGAATGAATAAAGCTTTGTTTCCGCGAGTTTGCAATTAACGGTTTAATTTTAATTTGTAATTTTCTCTGCAATGGGTGTTGCTTTTGACGGGGGAAAGCTTCAAGCCGTCGGATTAAACTATTTTATTTCGTAACATCGCAATCGATCTAATACTGTATTCTTTCAACCTAATCGGTTACGTTCGGCTCCGTAAAACTAGAGCACAAACTGTTTCCATCCTGTTTCAAGGTTATCGCAAACAAGGAAGGAAACCGCAACTTAAAAGTTATTTTATTTAATCCGGTTAATCTGTATATTATAATGACTCATTTACAGACACTACAAGTGTTGTGAAGATGTATCTGGAGAAGAACGTTTAGATTCAGGAAAGAAAGAAAGTAATATTTAAAAAGAAAACTGGGTAATGCTTTAGTTGATGCTCCAAGTCCATCATACAAACGGTTCAAAATCGAACCAGAGGAAGAGAAATATAAGTGGTCATTGTCACAGAAAATGTCCAATCATGTGAATGAATTGTTCGATAAATCCAATCCAAATCAGAAAAAGAGATAAGTTATAAAGCTGGATGATTCTCTGGGGGAAGTAACGAAAGAGAGAAAAAGAAGACACAAGAATTTTGAAAATTTGTTAGCAAGGATTTAATGCAAAGTTTAAAAAGTTGTTGGAACACTGTGCAAAATGTGGGTTACTTTTGATAAATGTAGAGATAATATGGTGAAGAAGAAGCATCGTTAGTCGAGGAACTGTTGTAGTTGTTTAAACAATAGATTTTGTTACTGAGTCAAAACAAGTAATCAAGTGATGTATGAGAGAAGGAAATATACCCTCTCATGTATATACCACCTATCACAAGTAACAGATACTTTAAAGGGGAAGGCAAAGAGAAAAACCCAATCACATCCATTTACCTGAAACTTTTAGCAATAGAAATAGCGACTTAAACTTTTATCAAGATGTTACCAGTGGCATCTTTTCATCTTCAAGTAGATAACAAAGTAGCACTTCGTCAAAAAAAAAGAGATTTATTAAAAATCCTGCAGATATAAGTTATCCATAGGTATAAAACAAAAGCCTAAATATACCGGTTTTGATGGTTTCAATGAAATATTCGCGCAGAAAGAAATTTCAGAGAGAGCTCCCAAACGTATCATCTCATGCAGAAAGCAGTTTTCTGCGTCAAGTTACTCTTCGGCCTGGGGTAGGTGGGGTAGCTGGTATGACAATAAAAAAAATGATCTATTTTAGTCTACTCAAAATCAGGTTCTTGATTGTTTAGCTTCCATGTTTGAGTCAGGTTATTCTTATAATACTATATGCCATCAACGTTTAGCCATCTCAGCTTATCATGTCGGGTTGGATGGGAAATCTGTGGGAGAAAATTCATTCATCAGTTCTCTTATTACAGGTATTTTTAATCAACGACCACCAAAACCTTGGTTTCCCACAATGTGGAATGTTCGAGTAGTGATAGATTATCTAAAAAGATGGATGAGACCGGTATTTTGTCAGATAGACTTTTGTCACTTATGACAACAATTTTTGCTCTAACGTCGGCTGCAAGGTATTCAGGCATTCACCATCTCTATTAAGCATATGGCTAATTTTGAATCGAGTATTACTTTTACATATCATAAACTTCACAAGTCTTGTAGGCAAGGGTAGAATTTCTCAATCAATACTTTTCACGAGTTTGTAGATGACAGTGAACTATGTGTTGTCAAACCTATGAAAACTTATCTTCAATGGTCATCAAACTGGAGAAAGTATGACGAGCCTGGCCAATTAGTGCTAAGTTATGTTAACCCTTATAAACCTGTGTCAAGCGATACAATAGTCAAATGGATCAAAAAAGTCCTACTGGACGCAGGCATTAATACACAGGTATTTACATCGCTCTCCACCCATTCGGCTTCAACCTCAAAAGCAAATTCCAATGGTGCAAACGTTATCAAAAACATTATCAAAATGGCGTCATATTTTGGAACAAAAGTTGATAACATTTTCAAAATGATGTTTTAAGAAGTGTAGTAGTGCTTTAAACTGAAGAAAGAAACATTTTGTGCTCTAGTTTCACGGACCCGAACGCAATCGATTGGGTTAAAAGAATGTAGTATTAGATTGAGATTAGATGAAATAAAATTGAGAATTTGCGGAAGAGCGCACAGCGCCTCTGGAACACAATTTAAAGTTTATGAATAAAATTAAAAGAAGAACTAATACTCACCCTTTCCCTATAAACTGTACGCAAATAGTATACAGGGTGTACCTGTACATATATATACCATAAAATGCCGAAATCAAGCGCAGCGCTTATTAGTGTTGATGGCAAGATTTTGATGCGCTTATCTGAGGGTGCGCTTATCCACGGGTGCTTATAAACGAGTATAAAATAAGTGCAAGGAAAAAAAAGAAAAGAAAAATTGAATAATTTTTTTCAATGATGTATATTCTTTTTTGTGTATCATTTTGTACATTTTATATTCCTTAATCTTCATCAGTTGTTGAATCGTCAGATAAGAAATATCAGAACGAACGCCACTTTGTTCGTACTCAACACCATCTGTGACAGAGGATTCTGAATCATCATCATCATCGTCACTCATTAAGTGGAATTCGCTTTGTGGTTTCTGGTTTTGGCATAATGTAGTTTTCTAAACCTCGAATATTAACAAGATGGTCTTCCGATCCGTCGAGACTGTTTGATATTCCACACTTCAAGAAACACCTAATAAAAAAATGCAGTGTTAGATCTTCTTTCAATTTTATTCATAAAATCTAAATTGCGCTTCAGGCGCTGGGTGCCCTCCCGCAATTTCACAATTGTGGTGGTTTAAAAACAACATGTTGCTGCTGTCCTAAATGCATGCGATAAGCTAGATGGTAAATAATTTAATTTTAAACTTACTTTACGATGTTAAATCATAATACAAAGTTTTAAACATGTTCCAATTTAATGTTTAATGAAATTCAATCTTTTTGAAATTTAATTGATAAAAAATCTAACTAATCAAGATTGATAAACTGGATTAAAGTCAAACAGCTTATTTTGTAAGACTGTTCAACAGTCATTTTCAAAATATTGTCATTCTAGCAGTCCCCTTGAATAACTGGCTTGTGTTGTGATGCATGGTTGGTAAGTGTTACCGTTTATCAGCGCCCTCAAACTCAATTTTAAGAAAGAAAGCTGTGCACCACTCTGGCATTTTTTTAAGAAACTTGATTTTTACAAGTAGGTCTGTTTCTTAAGTTTATTCTTTCTCCAGGTGTCAAATGTGACTTACTTATATATTAGAATTTCTTTTTTGGCATTATTTTATATTTACTCAATTCAGGTTGGTTGTTGCTTCATTTTTCAATCCATTTCAATCTGGTGTTGATTCTCAAACGTTGCTCATAAAAAACGCGAGCAATAGTGATTTATAAATGTTCTCCAATGATGATAAACTGATTTGTAATTCAGTGTTTTTTATCTTTCAAACTTTTGAGTAAGGCAAGCATTGTATTAATAAAATTGTTAATGTGAGTTTGAAACATCAATTAACCTATTTTAGGTACAATGGAATTTAAGAAAGCAAAAGTTAATTTTCAATATGGCAGATACGAAGTATACAATGGCATGTTCAAACTACTTGTCTTGTTGATATTTCTTGTGCTTCTGCTTTCCGTTATTCAATGTTTACTTATGTTTTCAAGCTGCAAAGGTAAGAGAAACATTGTTTTTTGCTTGTTTTCTTTCTAATAAAAGCCCTCTAACCTGGCATTTTAAATGGTATTGTCCCATTCAGTCCAGGGAAAGGGGGGAGGGGAAATAACTCTTCTTTTGCTATGGCTGCATGGTTATTATACTAATTTTTTTTAATTATATATTAGACACCTGGTGCCAATTTATAGGTCCCATACATCTCAGAAACTTAGATATTGGCCATTAATCGAAAATACCCCTTAAGTTTCTATGAAATCCTTAATAATCAGGAAAATATAACAACTTTTGTTAGGATGATCCTTAGAAGTTGATACTTACAACACAAGTTTGTTTCATCAAGTGTTCCAAGTTTGATTCAATTTAGAAAAGTCTACTAAAAGTTTTGGAGGGGGGAGTGGGGTGAAATCCGACTCTGGTCATATTAATATGTTAAAAAAAAACCCGGCCCGATGAATAGAGCTAATTTAATATGCCTGCCAATTCATACCTCCTGAAGAAACCATATAACAGATTCTTTCCCGTGGAATCATCCAATAATACGTACTAGAGTTACACAAACAAGCTGATGTGAATTTTTACATGGTCATCTTTTAAGAATATGCTTGAAAGATGTAAAATATAAAATTTTTGTCTTGCGTTATAGAACATGGAAGCAACTTTCGTTACAGCAATTTTGAAAACATTCAGGTATTTTTTTAAATAATAAGTCCAAAGAAATGATTACGAAAAAAATATATACACCTGCTGACGGTTATAACCCTATTGGGGAGATAATCGACAAGTACCATTCTAACCACTTGCATTTAGCATAAATTTTTATTTAGAGGAGCAAGAATTCACTAAATCAAGGTACACCGATGCCACCATCACCTAAAACAACTGCAAAAATAACTAAAACCAATAAAGAAACACAAATGGTAAGGCAGCAGACATTGCGGAATTTCTGCCGCTATAACCAAACAAAAGATCAGTTAAGAAAAAGTAAACCTCTGATGAATAATATGTTCTATAGTGAAAAGAAAGAAATTATTTACTGTTCCATACCAAAGGCTGCTTGTACAAATTGGAAACGATTACTTCAAGTTTTTGATGGAAGAATGAAAGGCTTGTTTCAAGTTAAGGACAAGGACCAGTTGCACAATATGAAATATTCAATGCTACGAAATCTAAATGAAACAGAACTCGCGTGGAGAAGAAATTCTTACTACGCTTTCGTGTTCGTCAGACATCCGTTCGAGAGATTATTTTCCGCATATCGAAATAAATTAAAGCAACCGCCCCATCCTGGTTTTCAAAAGCGGTACGGTTCCGTCATATTAAGGATGTTTCGTGTAAATCTAAGTAAAGATAAATACGATGCAGGAAGAGGGGTAACTTTTAGAGAATTCTTAATGTATTTAATTTCAGTACATCAAAAAAAAGGGCATAAAGCTTTTGACGAACACTGGCAAATAATGACGAAGCTCTGCAGTCCGTGCACTATGAAATACGACTTCATTGGCAAAATGGACACGTTGCTGGAAGACGCTGAAGAGGTATTGAAACAGACAGGTCTGTACGAAAAATACAAGTTCCCATATAACGCCACTGATAATTATAAACAAAGTGCTAATTCTGTTATGATGAGATTTTATTCAGAAATCCCGAAGTCTTTCCTACGCACATTATATAACATTTACAGGGACGATTTCATTTCTTTCGGGTTTTCTGGAAAGCAGTTTGGTTTGGAAGATAGTTGATTTTTAAATCTATTTTTTTGTAATTTTTTTAATGATGTAATAAAAACATTTGTTAAACTTGGACACAAACAAGTCTTATAAATATCGTAAAGTTTATTTAGTATTAGTTATGATTACAATGCCAATTGAATAACGCACTCTTATTGCCAGCGCATTTTGACTTTATGATAAACTTGCTGACAGCCGTAATTAACGGCTCTAGGGAATAGATCCTAGGGATAATGTGATATGCATTGCAATATTCTTTATAGAATAAATAACTAAAAGGCACTTAAAAATATGAATTTTAAAATATGATCTTCAAGAAAAGGCCTCAATTTTTACCACTTTAGACGTGCTTCCGAATTCTAAAAATAAAAAAAGAGATTTTCTGGAGATTTTCATAGATAAAAAGCAAAACGAAGCTAGGGATATTCTTAACTCGTGAATTATTTCCTAATGGTATGTTCTCGACCACGTCCCTGTCCCTAGGGCTTGCTAGGTTGTTTTTTTATCTAATGGAACCATACCTTCCAAATATATTCTCGTCCCCAAAAATCAGTTTATATCAAAGAGCTCTGGGAACAAAAATTATCCACATATAAAAAAAATACAAGCCCTGAGGACAAGGATGGGTACGTTCTTACAATATAAACATATAACTTCTTGGAAATGTTGTCAACATGCTCATTCGCTCTGTTTTAAATAAAAGTACAAATATTTCTTAATTTTGCCGAGTTTCTTTTTTTAACTTTTTGGCTTTTTAGCTTTTTGGCAAATTTGTTACATAGTCACTCGGAGCAATAACACAGTCACTCTAAGAAAGGTAATATGAGCCAAAATACAATACAGTACAAAACCGCCATAAGCTATGCCCGTGATTAATTAATCTTATGTGACAATGATAGTGCGTTGTCATGTTCTTTGTGAACTTCTGTTTCGCGGGGTAAATCGGCGATGAAGATCCGTTCGTATCTGGAATGCAAAAAAGTGGCAATATAATTTTAAAATTTAAAGAAAACAATTGTTTATTCTGGTCCCACTTTGGTCAACACATTTCGGAGAAAACCTTTTAAAGCAGAGTTTACAATTATCAGGTATTCTATTTTCAGAAGCTCGATGCATAGAATAGAAAATCGATGCATAGAATAGAAAATAATGTCGAGTTAAAACACACACTATACAGCACCATTTTGGAGAAATAAGTTCTGTACTCTTCATAGCATTACGTATACCTATTATAAAATAGGTTTCTTTTATGCAGGAGCATGTAAATTCGTAAAACAGTATTAAAAGTAGGTAAAAATATAATTCTACACTTTTCCCTTTTTTAATGCTCTTCCACTTTCCCAATTATTAAAAAATTGCTAACCTTTTTGTCCATAATCACGCAACATATAAATATCCATAGACCCTATAAAACAAACGATATATTTGAATCCAGATTGAAGCCTAAGAATAACGGACAACATGAAAGAAAAACATGCTTTGATAGTAATCTTTATAACTCTAATCTTGAACAAAAGAAAACTTTTCATACGCTTGTCCAAATTAAATTAAACTTGGCACACTTATAGTACGTCACAAAAGGAACAAAACGATAGCAATAAATTTCTGCTTGAGTCAGCACATTTCTATGACGTCATCAAAAGCTTAAAATTTGTTCAAAATACCACTATCTGCTTAAAATTCAATTACTTTAGTTCTACAACGAATTTTTACATTCCGTTTGAATTTTCTGAAAGCCAAATAAAAGTTATTCAACATATTTTCCAGGTTTTTACATAGTTCGCATAAAAAGTTGCAAAAAATCCGCCCCTCCCCCCGAACCGAAGGTCTATGAGATCTTCGAAATTTTGAAGGATTATGATCAACTTTTAACATCGTTTAACCCTATTTGGTATGGGAGGGAAGGGCATAAAGTAAATTCAAATCTTAAAATATTCTGAATTATTTGCTCAGTTGTTATGAAACTTAGTTACAATTAATATTTTTATGACTGGCATATTTTCCAAAATTTTTGACTGCACCTGTGACGACGTCACAAGTTATTTTTGTTGAAATTGACATTGCTGAAAACTGCCAAAGTATACTTTCTAAATAAATTGAGAAATTCTATAAATTTTGATCTGATAATCATATGAGGGTTTACGTTGATAATTTAAACATTTCGGCAAAGTTTGGCAAACCGAAGATTTTTTTACCCCGATTTTACGATTCTAATTTGATACATGGAATATTAGTGGGATATTTTAGAATTTTGCGTATACTTATCCATTTTTATGTGCAAAAATCAAAATATATGTTATAAACTATATTACTAACAGAAAACCAAAACAGAATTGCGAAATATACTTAGAACGCTCTCAAATGCTCTCAAATCTACAATGCTTGTTTGTTTTTTTAATCTCATATATTACAATTGCAGCAAGTTTTATGTCATCATAAACTATAACCCTGTCAGAAGTTATAGACCTTTGGAACTTTTATACCACCACATACTTTCAAGGTCCAAAAAAGTCCATAGTCTTAATTTCGCTGTTCTTATTTTTAGATTCATAATACTGAGAACGAACTTTCTGACCACAAATACTTTTTGAAAATACTCTCTATATTAATAATATTCGTTTGCTGTTTGTTTAAAATGGTTTCGCACAGACTTAGTTAGGTCTGTCCATATAATTAATTTAATTACTTCATGTTAATAAGCGAACAAATAATCACGAGATAGCAGTACGAAAAATATGTACGACGGGGGAGTTCCTAACGAAATTTAAGTGAAGTAGAGTATTTCCGAAGCTACGTGACCACCAACCGACTATACACGGAGATTCTGAGAAACGGAAAAACTGCGATGTGTTAACGTCCCACAATAATTTGAACCATTTTTCAAAACTACTTCTGACTGTCTCACCACACTCATGTAGATATGGAGCACTATATTTCTTTTTTTTCACAATTTAACAGCTTGTGTGTGAAGCAAGAAAAGAGACTTAAGCAAGCTTAGAGAACATTAATAACGAAATATCGTTGCAATGGCGTATGATGTGTATTCAAAGGATCCTATTCGTTGTCGGTCGTACAGTGCACAGTGTACGTTGAAAAAAGAAGTTCGTCTAAGTTGATCATTTGTGAAAAAAACAAAAGAAAAACACTGTGACGCAATAAAAAAATCGAATACAAAAATGTCTGTATTTTTAAAAAGAAAATTTGAGACAATTTACAAAGTCACCGCGAAGATGGCGAAAAAAAATGTTTCGGACTAATCTATCCCTTTTGAAATTTTATACAAAAATTCTAAACAGGTGGTATGCTTAATGTTTACCTGATTAGTAGAGAATAGAGCGAAAACATATTGCAGAGGACGGTTCTTTGGAAATATTGACACGACGATTCCAGCCAACCAGGTTAATCCAAGCGAAGGTGTAAGAACAACCAAGGCTCGAAGTAACTTTCTAAATAAAAGAAAAGTGAAACGTAGAAACCAACGTGATTAAATTTAGTGATTTTGTTAGCTGTTTAAAAAAAGATGGTTTTCACTTACTTAGCTTTGATGATATTCTTTGCATTCTCCACCGCTTTTGTGCCATATAATCGACGCAATACGTACATGCTAATTCCAAAATTGATCTGAAAGATTGAAAAATGCATACAGTCTTTCATAAAAATATGTGAATTAAAACGGACGTTTCAACAATGCAGATACACACCACCAGTTATGAAAAGTTATATCATCAGGGCTGACGAATTGGTTTTGGAAGTGGAGGGGAAAGTACAGGGACTAGGAAGAGCTTAGTCATGGTTGGGGCTACTTTTAAAATTTTTTTAACATTTAGGACCTTCAGATTGGCTAAAACAATTCAAATTCTACAATCTTATTGTGTTAAAATGGAGAAAATTGTGTTTTTTAAAGCTTTCTAATCCCTTAATGCGCCTGGTTTCGTAGGCCCTGAATGTGAAAAATACAAACAAATAAACAAACAAAAAAACAAAAACAAAACAAAAAAACAACAACGTATAAATTACTAAAAAAATGGCTCTTACAGCTACGACAGTTGCAACAGGGAAGATAAATATCCACAAGGCCTCATCACTTAACCAGCAACTATAAAAAGCAGTCGTAAAAAATAATGCAGCATCCATTTTTGCGTTTTTTTTAACCTTAAATCCATAAAGGATTGATAAGAATTGACAGTTTTTTACATGTTAACTTCGTAACAATTAATTAAGTAGTTACAAGGAAATCTATTACTGAGACATCATCGGAAGAAAGAAAGAATCTGCTATAGAGAACCAGTGTTTCAAAGCATGCAGGTCATAAGAGATTAACCCTAATCGATTGCTGGGTTAGTTTTCTTATCATTTTAAAACCTTTAAATCTAAGCTTTAATTCAACACGTTTAAAGTTGAACGAAGTTTACAATTTTTTGTACTGCCACAAGATATCTTCACATGTTTACTATAGGTGTTCTCTAATTGATACAATCGACTTTGATGTGCGTACTTTTAATATACTTACTGGTGTTTGGTGCCATATCCTTTTCCTTTCGTGTAACTCAAGCCAATTATTTGCAATGCTACTGGAATTCCTAAACAAATATGAAAAGGGTAAAAATAAGTATGACATCATCACTAGAAAATACAATAAAAAACAAAAATTTCGACGCAGAAATTTTATCTTTACATTAAAGTTTAAATTAGAAATAGCTTATAAAATTATCGTTTCGAAAAATTAACTCTTTGAAAATAGACCGTTCAATGAAATTGTTAACTTTCTAAAAAAAGTCGGGGAAAAGTGACTAAATTTTTTGCAAGTGACTTAATCTTTCCCCGACCAAAACTTCCCCCAATTATTTTTTCCCCGACTAGTACTTTTTCCCCGATATTTTATACCCGACTAAGAATTTACCCCGACTTTTTTCTTATCCTAAACTTTTTTTCTCATTGTTACCACCTTAATAAATTGCAAGGAAGATTACAAAAAAAATTAAAAAGGATCGGGGACATAAAATCAGGAAGAGGATGACAGTGACACAGATGATGACTTTACAATTAGTGCAAAAAACGACATAATTGTTTTGGACTGGATTTTTGTTCTTATTCTCGTAGTTGTTTTTATATGAAAAACATACATATAAACATACAAATTCCCTCGGTGAAAAGTGACTTATTTTTTAAAAGTGACCTTAATTTTTCCCTGACTAAATTTTAACCCAACGAAATTTCCCCCCGACATTTTTTTCCCCAATAAGGTATTAAATTAGCGCGGTTAGCGGCTAGTAATGCAAAGAGGGAGTATAACTAAATGAAAGAAGTGACAGGACTAATACAACGGAACAGAACTTTTTTATAAAGGAGCAATCACCTTTTCCGTGTACTCAGCACGCCTTGGTCTGACTCATTACATCGCTTTTTAAGAGTTGGGCCGGGTTGGGCCAAGCCGCACTGAAGAATCCCGCCAAAATTTTAAAGATTGTAGCTGCCCTTAACAACATTTTCTTGCTACAAAAGCAGTTTTACAACTTTATGCGCATGCTTTAGTCTGGCTCGTTTTTTGGGATTTAGATTATACAGTCGAAAAAATTAGTGATGATTTAGTCGGCGGAAAAGAAATTCGGCGGCGTTTTTCGCTGAAATTTTCTCCCTCCGTAAAATTTCTGTGGCAGAAGAATTAAGTAAGTTAATTGTGGCATTTTGTAAGAATCATGGAATTGAAAGAAAGTTTATGCCGCCTCTGAAGAAAGAAGTCTTGTTAAAAGAGTAAAATAAAAAGAATATTTGTTACAATTCGAAAGAATGAAGTATATCGCTCATTGTAGTGCTAATTTATCGTCCTAAAGAGCCTGGGTGGTTTCTAGGTTCTCCAAATCTATTCCACCAGGAAATGTTAGCTAGAAATTCTTAATTTTGCGATATTTTTCCCCTAATTCGGTAACGAAACAGATGAATTGGGGGCCTGTGTTAGTGGGGAAATTAGGGAACATAAAAAGATTTCGCGGAGTTCCAGCTAGCAATGCTATGGCTTCTATTTTAAAACAGCGTTCGGTTCGTGTTAAAATTCGAACAATAGTTAACGAACGAAAACGGAAGTCAGTTGCAGTTTTGTAAACAGTTAAAAATGAGTTGCTGCGTTTGCTGTTAACAAAATTTTATGCGTTAAAACTAATGTTATTTTTATAAAGTTTCAATAAGGCTGGAAATCATTATGGTGGCGCAAAAGAAGGAGAAATTGATAAAATTTCCAAACAAGAATCCCTGGAGTTGGTTAGATGATGCTGGTTTTCACGAAAAACAAGGTTTTACTTTTCCACAAGTGAAAGCAAATTTGATACTGTACGAAACACCAGGAAGTCTCGATGGAAAAGTGCCCATGGTTCCGGGACTAAGCGATATGATTGACCTGGCAACCACTAAAATAGGCACCAAGGTACTCAGGAGTGGGGCTTACTCTAATCTTACTCTAATAATAATCTTTTGGATGGGTGGGTGGTACCCATTCAAAGGATACTTGAGGCGAAAAAAGCCCAGTATGTTTGAAATAAAGTAATGTTCAAGCAAATTTTGATTTCTTTCAGAGGTTTCGAGTACCACCAGATGCTGAGTTTGATTTGAGCGAACCGTATCGACCACCTCCGGAGTATAATTTTTTACATGATCCACATCTGCATGATTATCTAAACAATTCTCTCGTACGAAAAAGATTGACTGAAAAAGGTTTGTTTTATATGTACATCCAGAAATGTCTGACTACAAGCTTTTTTATAAAGAACCAGTTAGGGTTTTATCATATACCTACGGTCAGTTGTTCTATTTTCGAGCATTTTTAGCCTGGTTTGTTTTTATTTTGTTCTTAATAGTAAGAACAGAACTGGTGAATCCAGCCTCATTTCGTTCTTTTTTATCTTCCCCTTTCTCCCAAATCTGTATCCTTATATGAAAAATGAGTGTTTTTCTGCAAATCTATAATTGTGTTCATGAATTACCGAACCAATATGAATTTGTGTTCATGAATTACCGAACCAATATGAATTTTATTACGTAGTTATGGTAGGTGCGAAAAAAAATCGACCACAAGCTTTACGTCCTAAATTGTTCTTATGGCTAAATTCAGACTCAGATTCTTTTACTTTTGAAAACAATGATTGAAGGCTGTAGTTGTTCTTATTTTGTTCCTATTTTTCGGCTAATCTGAGGTTCGGGTTCTTATAAAATTGTTATTTTGAAAAAGTATAGAAATATAGGCATCTATAGGGTAGCAGAGGGAATATCGGAAGTCTGTGACATTAGCTTGAAACTAATGTCGCAAAGGATAAATCTTTAAAACTTTTTTAAGTTATCATAACTTTCCTCTTGAAAACGACAAGGCGAAAGTCTTGGTATTCCGATAGAAAAAAATGACCTCAGGGTTTGGGGAGGGCTTGCTAATCACAAGGACAAGGTGAAATTCTTCAAAAGTCAAAAATCCTCCGTTAAAATTAGGTAATGGCGAGTATAAAATTTAAGAAAACTTTACCAGTGCATCTTTATTCGGAAAAAAAAAAAAATACTTATAACAAGGTTACAATTATGCACTGAATGGCATCAAAAATGTTTATAACAATAGAAGAATAGAGTTAATTAGCTAGTGTGTTTTCGGTTTTTAGACGGCAGTCACAGTTTAAAATAGTATACATCATTTTCTTTTAATAAAAATCTCATTTATAATGAATTAACAAGACCTTAATTAGTAATCAAATTAAGGCTTTAAAGGCTCGAGGCTTCATTTCATTCCAAGAACGCAGATTACAAATGTACTGGACTTTCTTTACTTGAAATAACTCCCTCTTGACAATTGCCACATGAAAAATATCTACCTCAGTTAATCCCTCCTCCTCCTCAGCATTTCCCAATTACCTCTTTCTCTAACTTTATTTAAAATACAACGAAACATTTTTATTTGCACGATTTTTAAATGGGTAATCCGTGGCCTGCTCCCCTGGAAGGAGAGTGGCTTTTCCTAAAAGTAGGAACCAGCAGTATTTTGAAGTAACCACCAGAGAACCACCAGTATTTTGAAGTAACCACCAGAGAAGTAACCACCAGAGAACCACCAGTATTTTGAAGTAACCACCAGAGAACCAGCAGTATTTTGAAGTAACCAACAGAGAACCAGCAGTTTTTTTAAGTAACTACAAGATAACGACCAGTTAACTAGATAAAACGAAATAAACGCAACTACCGCTTCGAATGTGAAACATTTTATAATGTACACAACAGTTCATGACCCTTTTTTTCTTGAAATGTTTATGTCTGGTGTGACTCGGGCTTTATGCAACAGTTGATTAAAAGACTGAAGGCTTTTTAAAAAAAACATATACTGACTGTATTAATAAGTATTTTAAAACCACACGCGAGAATTAACAAAAACAAACTTAATATTTTAAATAACGAACTAATATCTGAATTGTAAACCAAATATAACGAAATATACTGTACGGAGGAGAGTCCAAAACGAGACATTTTTTTCTTCTGGTAGAACATAGTTAAAGTTTGAATGAATTGAATGAATTAATAAACTGCACAGTTTGAAGTCATCGAGCGTGAGAGATGCCTCTACTGCCATTGTACCCACTGTTGAGGAATCCATATCAAATTTAGTTTATTTTTCGCAGCGATTACACACTTCCTTCAACGCTTCCTAAAAAATTATTCCACTTAATCAGATTATGTATTTGACCGAAGGATTTTCATTTTGCAATTCGTGTATTGTACACCAAATTTAACGAAAAACGCTATACGGAGGAGGGTCTAAAACGAGACATTTTTTCTTTTGGTAGACAAAGTAATCTTAAAACATATTTTATCTTTGTTCAAGTTAAAAATTCATGCTTTCAATATGAACGTTTTTTTCTTGAAACGCGTTACATTTTATTTCAAAGAATGAACTTTAATCCTAAAAACACTATTTTCGTTCTGTTCTTTTTGTTCCCATTATTGCCTTTAGGCGAAATAAATAAATAAATAACTTAAGTTGATTAATTATCGCGAATTCCGCGAATTTTATTCATATTTTCGAAAATTAATCTTCGCGGAATGCATTTTATTGGACCTCGTGAAAACAACTTAAAAGTAGCTAGTTAGCAAGAGCATAAAGTGTCAGAAAAATGCCCTGAGAACTAGGTGCCCTTTTATTTATCATATTTGGTAGTTTAAGGTCATGAAGTGTTGTGCATAAAAATCACAACACCTTTGGGCCGCTGTTGCTGCCTTATTGGAGTAAATTAATAATAACTGCTGGTTCTGTTGTGATTACTTAAAAAAACAGCTGGTTCTATGGTGGTTACTTCATAATACTGGTGGTTCTCTGGTGGTTACTTCGAAATACTGGTGGTTCTCTGGTGGTTACCTCATAATACTGGTGGTTCTCTGGTGGTTACTTCGAAATACTGGTGGTTCTCTGGTGGTTACTTCGAAATACTTATGGCTACTGCTGGTTCCTACTTTTAGTATCTACGAAGGAGAGTTTAGAGGAATAGATAATTTGCAGAATATTTAATATCTTTTCGGATGTCGGAAGAGGCAAAATAGGAAACTTATTTTTTCACAAACCTACAACTTCCTCATTTTGTAAACTATGAATTTTTTTAACTTGTTTTTAAATTTTTGATCAATTAAAGTGTTAGGTTTTTTTTATAGTATCCAGGGCAAAAATATCCAGACGTAGTTAGCTACTGGAGGTAGGAATTGTCTGAGGGAGGTATTTCTGGTGGTGGTGGGTGTGTGATACGGGGAAGTTATCCAGCGTTATGTTATTTTGGGGGAATTATCAGGAAAAATATCAAAGAATCAATTTCATATAATTCGTGATCAATAAATCCATAACCATGATTTTTGTTTCTGTCTGGTATGAAATATTTTTTATGACTAAGGAATCGTTTTACTCAACCATTTGCAAAGGAGTGCCTTCTTGTGTTTCGTATGACAATTTATTTTCGTTTACCGGGGTATTCAAAATTGGGAAAAGCTATAAAATGTCTAAACTATGATGTAAGGTCCTAGAAACAACGTATATTGTACCCGTCAGCAATAGTTTAAAATATGATGGATCTTGTTTGCTACTATCTACTAAACAAGGCATTTGTTGAAAATTGAAAAAGAAACAAATTAAATTTAAAAATTAGAGAAAAACTGTCAAACATTTGCCTTGCATTTATCCTTTTAAGATATAGAGAATCTACTTGGAATGAATTAGTTGAATCATTGAACCTTACATAGACTTGAAAGCATTGAGAATCACGAGGCTCAAAATTAAAATTGTAGTTTGTTTTTAAGCAGCACAATATTAAAATGGTAAAATGCTTTGTCCTGTCAATAGGCTTGGTAACAAAAGATGGTTATGTGAAGTGCACTATTAAAGAATTTAACGATTATAGACAATGGATTCGGAAGCTGAAATTAGATGCAATTGACCAAGACTGGCATCTGCAGAAAGCCAATCAAGTCAAAACAGAGAAAGCGTCAAAAAACCATGAAGCGACACAAATTAGCAAACAACGTCAGGAAAGGGCGAAGCAATTATACGATCAAAAGCTGAAGAAGAAGGAGCAAGAGCGCAAAAAGTAAGTTACTGTTGTTCAGTTACATCGATGGTGATTAGCTACTGTTATTATATTGTCAAAAAACATAAGAGATTAAGTTTTGGCTCGCGCCCATACGACTTTTTTTTGAAATTTACATCCATCCGAAATAGACTCGAATTGACTGCATGAAGACCATGCTGTGCTAATAGAGCCTGGACCGAGTCACAATCTATTTATCTTTGTTTTTAAATTTTAGTTTCCGTGTGTAAACAAAATGCGTTGTTATGTTAGCTTCATTACTTTTTCAGAGATGGTATTGTAAAAACAGAAGACAAGATTTTCTTTTTTAACAACGCCGCTGTGAAAAAGTGCGTTCAATGCTTGTTCCTATTAATTTTACCATAATAAGCCCCTGTTTTAAGCACAAAAAGAACCAGACAAAATAAAATAAAACTTATGTTTTATTTTAAGTGGTATTACCCATGAGCAATCGATAATTTAGCAAACCATTACAATCCATAACCTTTTAGGTATTTGAAGTATATGGAAGAAAAAGAGTTGTACATAGAAAAAATGAAGAACGAAATGAACCGGATGTTTGATCAACGAAAAATGAAAAGAAATCAGGACCGGGAAATTAAGCTGCAACAATATAGAGAAAAGGAAAAGGAGGTAAAAATATTTTTTCGCAGTGTAATAAGATGTTCTAGCAAACAGGCGAGATTATACTCAGAAATACTAAAACAACTAACATGCATCGTTATACAGTTAAACGTATATTTTTATAAGTAACTCTATATTTCTCTATATTTATTATATTTCAGCCTTAGTTGCTAAAGGCAAAATTTTGATTTCAGCATGAAAATTTGGTAATTGTCCAAAATATCACTGTTTGCTTAAAACCCGATACCCTTAGTGCTAGATTTTGTTTAAGTTTCTGAGAGCCGAAAAAAATTTATTTAAATACCCTCCGGTTTTTAACAGTTTCCGTATGAGAAAATGCGAAAATTTAAGCGGAATCTTTCCCCATGACCGAATTGGGGTAATCTATTAAGCCCTTGTTAAGCCTTTCTTCGCTTAAAGGTCATTTTGTCTTCTTTATCTGTGAAAAACCCACAAAAATAGTCTGGAAAAAGATGTGTGTGAGCGGAGTAGTGAAAGCGAAATAGTGAAAGCGGAGTAGTGAAAGCGGAGTAGTGAAAGCGGAGTTGCCATTAAGGTTTAGCCTTTAAAGCAAGTATTTACAGTTCAAAAAAAGATTCTGTGTCATGCAAGCACTTGTCTTATCAAAGTTCTCGGAGACATGGGCTGCGATTAGCCGTGCCTTTACCCTATATAGCATTTCCACTATAAAAAGGTGCATAGAATTAGTTTACGTATATAGATTATCATTCTTTAGGGCAAGAGGATACGCATTCGAATACTATTCGATTCGAAAGAAAGCATTAAAAAGAGAGAAGAACGTATCAATGCTTTACACCAGGAGAAGCTTCTAGAGAAAGAAAAGAGGGTAATTATCTATTTTATATTGTTAGTGGGGCAGAAAAGTTTCAGATAGCTATACTAATTATTTACAGCAGTCGTTCGGAAAATTCATTAACAATTTTCCGAACGATTCATTAAAAATATATCGCATTTGCTATTTCGACCTTTTGTGAACTTTCAACACGGTATTAAGGTAAGAAATTTATTCTTTTTGCTCAGCTTATCGCAAAAAAATCACAAATCCGTATTGGAAATTTTTGTTTGTCGGTTTTGTTATGCTTGAAGACTTTTGCTTCTACGTCAGCTTTTTACAAAAGCAACACTCTTAGACAAAACTTTAATTTCTACTAGACTGAAACGGTATGGAAGAGGAAGCAGTCATATTGTTTAGAAAAGATGGAGGAAGAGCGAGAAGGAAGGGAACATGAAGTGTATGCACGAAGACAGAGCATCAGTAGAAGAGAAAGTGTTTATCAAAGAGAAAGGCGAAGGAGTGATGGTGCGAAATTATCTAAATACTAATCTTTAGCACGTGGAAAAATCCACGGGAATTCGCTCGTCGCTACTCAAAGCTACCATTTTGGTTCATAAACAAGTAGCCATGGGTATGGCAAGCATTATAATATGTACTAACTAATCGTTAGCCCGTGCAAAAATTCACTGATTTGCTGGTCGTCGGGTCTTCCTTAATCGCAAATGCCTAGGATGCATAGTTATTTTAAGCAGCACAAACTAGCGACCCGGTTGCTATTTCAAAGAGAATAAGTTGGAATAATATAGATATTGTCATGTCATGAACAAGCGAGTTTATTCTAGGCTATGTTTCGACAGCTACAGCTGTCATCAATGGGCAATGATTAAAATCACCCTGAGCTATTTATTAGTTAAGGAAATAATTAGGATCGAAATCGACGAATCAGGTTACAGCAATCAAAGTAATTAACTTTTTACGGACCTGGATGGAAACAATAAATTGTTAAAAATGTTTCCTTTTTCTAAAAGTTCGCTTTATGTGTTCATTTTTCACGCTACGTAGTATACTGTCGCATCAGAAAGACAAAATATGTCTAGAGAGTCAATGTTATATTATCTTCGAAATCCCTTAAGGATTGTGATGCTGTTTATGTTGGTAAAACGAGACAGACGACGTTTATTTATTGAGGCGATAATGTTTTTTATTATGTCTATGTAGCAGGATGTGTTTGAAGCAGTCTTGACATCGTGATGAATAACATAAATAACAAAAAAGCAATAACACATATCTCGCTTTACATTATTTTGACTGCTTCATGCGAAGGCTGCATTCTGATATATAGCAAATGTTTGAACTATAAACGGCCGAAAATATGGTATCCAATCAGTGTCGATGATTTTTTTTAGCTTACATGCTGCAACATGCTCAAGAGAATCGTAGCAATGCTATGCGCCATCTTGAAGAGGCGAGTGAATTTCTCAGTCGAATCGAAGCCAAGAAGGAAGAAGAAATACAAAAATGGAGAGAAAAGTTAAAATGCATAAAAGAACGTGAGGCTTTGCTCGATTACTACAGACAAAACAGGAAATACGATCAAAAAGCTGGGATGTATAGGCGGCGTCATTCAAAATCAAGAAAAAGTGCATGGGATGTTGATAAGGTCTTGCTTAACCAACTCATGGAAAGTTTTACTGAGGAAGAGAGACACGAGTTAGAAAAGTTGCAAAATAAGGAGGTAATTCTTTCACATAGCCTTTTGATCTTGAAGTTCAAATGCTTCGTTTTTACCAATTGCTGGCGGAGAAAACAAAAAAGCATATTAAACGGCGACACTTAAAATTAAAGTCCAAATTAGTCGTAAATTAAAAACTGTCTTATTCAACTTATGTGCTTGTGATAGCAAATTATTTTTCTTTTCTTTATTTTTACACTTAGCATTATTTACTGATTTTTTTAAAAATGGCGGATGGTAATAAGTAATTTTTGCGGGAATTTTATTTGTCGGACGTCAAATAACAATAATTTTGGCGGATGTTTATCAAATCCTCTAATTCTGCCAAATTTTCTTTCCGTCAATAATTGTTCCTTTAACTTTATATATACTGGGTTATCATGAAATAAAAGTTGATAGAGTTATGGCTAGTATTACATAAAAGGAACAAAATGACAGCAATATTCTTTTCTTATGCCAGCACTTTTTGTGACGTCAACAGAAACTCGAAATTTACCTAAAATCAAATTACATTAGTTTTAGAACGAATTTTAACATTCTGTCTAATAACGCAGTTATATAACATCTTTCGGGTTTAACATATTTCAGGTAATAAAATGCTCTGCTCGTAAATACGATTTGGCGGGAAAGTGTCTAATAGTTATAAAAATTCAGTAGATATCAAAGTTACGCCGCGTATCAAAAAATATTTATTAAAAAATGGCAGAGAGGCTGATTTTTCTCAGTATTTATATCAATCTTTAGTCCCACGACCAAAAAGAATTTGCGAAATGTGACGCGATAGAAGACGACGACAAAATGAAATTTACATCTCGCGAGAACTAATTTTCATCTGTAGGCCTCTTTTTCTGCGAGTAATTGAATAGTAACCAAACTATTCAGTCCCATTACGCTCTTTTTTTAAGAACAATTATTTTTTCGCACTTTGCCCCAAACATTGTTTAGCTACTTAGGGAAAAAAGCCTCCAAAATTTGTTTGGTTATTGTTTACCTGGGTAAGATTAAACGAGACGAATTGTTAACCTGAGTAAGATTAAACGAGGCGAATTGTTTATTTTCAAAGTTTACAAATTGAAAAAATATTTATTCAAAGGAGAGCAACTTACTTTAGATACTTGATTCCCAAAGCACTAGGATGATGAACTGTTTTTTTATAATAAAGGTTTGTGCGGAAGATTTCACACATGTGTTATATGCAGAAGGGGGAAATTAAGTTGAGTTTGTTCATTTCGATCATTTATTCGCCAAATGCAAATTGTTTAGTAATTTTGGCAATTTGGGGGCAATTGTTTAAATTTGGCATTGTTTATAAAATAAAGTGTATGATTTATGCAATAGAACTTTCATTATCTTATTATTTTTCTCAGGCAAACGAAGATAGCAAAGAACCAATGACATCTTCATATAATGCAATCGAATCCAAAGTTAGCTCCCATTTGAAAACAAACCTCATCGAACAAAAAATTAGTTTTGTTACATTTGGAAATATTCAACCCGATGACGTTGTCGATGTGTACCACGAGTCAAAAAGACAATCCATCGTGCCAAATCTTGCCGGTAAAAGTTCACAAATTATGGATATTCCTGAGTTGGTCATCCAACATACAAGAAGTAGTCACGAGCATTTGCCGTGTCTATTTAAAGCTGATGCAAATAAAGGTGACGAAGAGCAACCAGACAATGAACCTGAGGAGGGGTTGGTTGATGAGGATTCAATTTCCAAGCAGAGTTCCTATGAAATATTAGTGATACCAAGTCGCACAAATAGTCATAACAACGTCCTATCAACAACCGAGGATAATTCAAAGTTCACATTAGTGCACGTAATCGATGACGTTCCTGTATTGCTTACATCTGCGAATGTATCCGATGTATCAGTCAATATTGACGATTCTGAAAGTGAAAAAATTGCAGTGGCAGCACAAGCACTTGTTCAAGCATCACTTGGTAATGCGGCAAAGGATTTGGGATACTCAGCTGACGAAATATATGAAACTATTGGTGTAAAAATGGTAGAAAAAATCAAAGAAAATGAATTGGAAGCATCTAAAAGTGAGGAAATTATGGAATCTGCAAAAGAAATTACTAAATTATCACTAATGAGCGCTGCTGTTTCTCTTGGATTTGATAGCAATGAAATCTCAGTTGCACTGGGCATTGCTCCTAATAACGCATCCTTGCAAGATATCACAAAGAGTTATCACCAGGAAATACAGAAAATGGCTAAAGAAGCAGTATTTCAAGCAGCCATATATCTTGGCTACTCTCAAGAAGAAGCTTTAATGGCTGTAAAAACGTTTTCTTGGTCCATTTCGCGTTCGTCAAGTTACGAACTTTCTCCGACACAAAGTAGTTTTACAGCTCTCGCAAAACAACTTGCTAAAACTGCAGTCCGTGAAGCAGCAAAGAAGCTAGGATTTGAGAACAAAATATCAAGTCAAACATTTGTACATGATATTGAAGAGCGACACCAAAATGCACAACATAAATCTTCTTCGTTTATTTTAACTCCAGTGAGCTCTCGTGATTACGATGAACCCTTCAAAGTTATAGCTCACAATGCTCTAAGAAACGCTGCATTGTCTTTGAAATATTGTGAAGAAGAGGTCCTTAATGTGGTAGGACCCGAAAAGATTCTCCAAGATGAAGCAACTATACGCAAGTGGGCAAAGTTGCTTGCACAAAATGCAATACAAAATTGCATTTTATCCGATACAAGTAAAGCGGATATGCACCATGAAGATTTACAAAACCAAGGAGATTCTGAATTTTTAGTAAGACGCTATTCATCAAATTTATGCGAGCCATCAGATCAAGAAGTACATGCTAAAGGAGCAAAGACACGTGACCACGAGGATCTTGAATTTGTTTCTCGAAAACTTTGCGAGGACGCAATACATCAAGCAAGCCTTGACTTGGGTATTGTTAAGGAGGTAAATAGAGTTGAAAATAACGACTTAAAGTTGTATGCTAAAAATTTAGTGTCAACTGTTATGGGAAAAGCTGTAAAAATTGTTCGCGAAGAAAAAAGCGCTTCCAGATTATTGATGGAAGATAAAAAGTTAAAATCGTTCGCTTTGAAATTTTCAATGGTTGTTATTGGGTCAGCTGGAAAAATATTAGGGTATAAAGATGAAGCCATTTTAAACGCTTTATCCCGCAATATAAGTACGTGGAATAAAAAAGGTGACTCTGAGAAGCATCCAAATATACTGGTTAAGTTTAATCAGGAATCAATCAATACAGCCGAAAGACAAAGTTTATCAAATCAACAGAGGCGAGAGTCAATTAGAAATCGACCTTTAACTCCTAAACCAGTTGCATGTAAATCAAATGACAATGTTGACAATGTTAGTGATATCGAAGAGGATAGTCAAGGGGAAGAATCCTGCGCTAAAATGGATGAAGTTATGCAGAATAATACAAATGATACAACTACCAAGGAAAGACGAGCTACACCGTACTTTCCTCCAGCCGTTCAACTAAAGATTGTAGAGGAATTTAACAAGAGCAAAAAACCTCACGAATTAATTATAGAAGAAGAAGAGGAAGAAGAAGGTGAAGAAGAAGGTGAAGAAGAAGATGTCAAAGATGGAGAACAAGATGCTGATGGACCTAAATTGCCTGTGAAAAGTGGTGACCTAGAAATGCAAACAAAATGGTCAAAAGAATTTATAAAAAAGCTTGACAGTATCACCGGTCAAGTTGAGAAATTAGATACAAGTGAAGACTTTTCAGAATTGACAGAAGCAGAAATGATTGCCAAAATCATGCAGGAAAACGAGAAAGAGAAGAACGATCGAAACAGTTTGTCAGAGTATCCGACAGAATGTGAATTTATGACTCTACTAGGTGGAGAAAATTCTAAATTGTTACAAAAAAGTGACGATAATGAAGTTTATCAACATGTGGAGAAGAAGGAAGCACCTCCAGGAATACTTGATTTGTATTCTTCAATCCAATCTAACATCGTACAATGCTTTTCAGAGACTTCAACTAACGTCATGGCGTCAACAGATACCATTAGTTCATCTTGTCAGATCAGTTTTTATTCCGCCATACCGAACAAGGAAAATGAGCTATGCAGCTTATCAAACGAATCTTCATATATACTTCCTGAATTACATTCGGGAAGTCAAGTTTGTCTAACCGGAAGAAAAGACTCGATAAACATCGGTAAAAATTCGAATAAGCAAGGTAGCAATATTGACTTGGGAACTGAATTACCGCAGGTTATTTCATCAACAACAACAAGAAGTAGACTTTCTGTTGCTCCAATTGATATCAACCTAAAATCCAGCGTACCGTCCTTGCCAAGACTAAAATCTCCTTCTAATAAAATATGTCTCCCTCAACTAAAATCACCAGAGTCAGAAGACGTACCTGCTTTAAGACAATCTCTTTCACTGATGTGTGTAGAAATTAAAGACAGTTGCACTGGTCAACATATTGAGCATGCAACTATTGGAGATGATATGATGATAACTGAAGAACAAGAGGTGGTAATAAAGGCTCCAACAGATTTCCATGATAATTCTAAAGTTAGAATTGAAAAGGATGTCAAAAAGTCCCTCGAGAATAAGAATTCGTCAAATGCACAATTTCGAAGCTTAACTCAAGCCAGGTTGACGAACTCCTATAACAGAAATACCGTAAAAAATAGCAAACCATCAATAGATTCATCTAGTAAGTCATCAGCGGTCATAAAAAAATCTATTAAACAAATTTCAGCTGACAATAAAAGCACGAGAGAAAAATCTTCACTAATAACCATCTCACAGAATTCTACACCCAGCTACGCACAACCTTTAAATCGAATGTCATCCGTCAACATAAAAGAATCTGAATCACATAATCGTCCAAAAACAAATTCTTCAAACTCTGTGTTTGAAAGATTATCGTCAATAAATAAAACATCTGAAGGGAAATTGACGACGAGAGATAAAGAGGTTAAAGAGAATAGCGCATTAAACATACCAGCAAAACTGTCTAAAAGTGAAACGAAACAAAATGTGAGGACGTCAAATCGCTCTAAACTGGAACGTTATGCATCAGTGTCATCTAAACCATCAACATCAGCATTTTCAAATGTTAAAAGTGTTTCAACTACAAAAGTAGCGTCCAATCTCACTACTAGCATATCATCGAATGAAATACCTGTTGTAAGATCTCAACAAATTATTTGGCGATCAAGTCCATCTAGTAAAAGTAGCGCTATTTACAATACAAAATCTAAAGTTGGTATAAATAAAGCAGATGAAAGTCTCGACACATTAACGCACAAAAAAGGTATCAAGCCGATTAAAAAAGCAAGTGATTCCAATGCATCAATGCCCAAAGGACAAACTAAAAAATCGGTGTCATTGAAAAAGATTAAAAGTAATGTTGAAGTTAAAAGGAAATCAGTTAGCAACAGTAGATCATCCTCTGTCTCCAGCAACTCTAAAATAAATAAGTCAAGAAATGCTATGCCTAATGCTTCAACTAGTCACACCAAAAAACGTCGAAGGGAGTCAAAGAAATCACTTTCCAAGGCTAAGATGTCTTCTACTTGTGCAACACAAAGTGAAAAGCAACACGACTTGAAGAAAGATAGTGCTGTTATAGAGGTTGCGAGTAACAGAATCTTTGAATTAGTTGATGGCACTGATAACCTTTATGCAATTTCACGCGTTAATGCTGACCTGGACGCAAAAGAACAATCAAAGAAATCTCTATCCAATGCTAAGATGTCTTTCACTGGCGCGAAAAAGAGTGGAAACCAGCTCAACATGAAGAAAGACAATGCTGTTCAAGAAGTTGCAAGTAACAGCGTTTCCAAATTGATTGATGGTACAAATAATCTATATAACACTTCACAAGCTAATGCCCAAATAAACACAAAAGAGCAAACAAAGAAATCTCTTTCCAGTGCTAAGTTATCTTCTGCGAGTGTAGATCAGGGTGAGAATCAATTCAAGTTAAAAATAGATGTGACTGAACGAGATGCTGCGAGAATTAAAGTGGAAGATGAAATGGATAATCTAGAAGAAATTCAACAAAGCGCAAAAGATATTGGCGAAGAAAATGACAAAGAACTTTCTACAAACGATGTAGCAATGGAAGATTTCAATGATATAACCGACAGCAATAAGATACCAACACAGATGTCAGATGTGACAAGTAATGGAGGAAAAGAAGATGATTTGGGGATAAATAATGAAGAGCTTCAAAATGCTTCAAACCAGGAGAAAACTTGTAATGTGACCGGTGAGAAAGGACAAAGAGAACTCGAAAGCTTATCTCAAGATAAGGATGATCTAGCTGGAAAAGTTTCTGTGGCTGCCGTACAAAATACTGAGAATGACAGAAAGAATGATAATCCTGTGTCAACAGTTACCTTAGAATTTGATGGCAAACTGGACATGTTGAAAACAAAAGGTTCAAAAGTAGAAAATGATCAATTGAAAACATCAACAGAAAACAGTCTGGAAGAGACAGTTGTTGGAAACAACATTCGTAAACACACTGCGAAAACAACATCTAGTCTGAAGTTCTTACCATCTCCACCACCAGGGAAAAGACCAAGTATGTTCATGTCGCAATCCCTAAAAGCGATGGTAAGCAACCGTGCTATGAGAGCCGTTTCAAAAAGTAAAAGTTTAGGCTCAGCCGGAAGAGTCAAGTCAAACGAGTCCAGGCGTGGTCAATATGCTTCTACATTTAAAGAATCTATCCCGATGTTACCAGTCAGCGAAGGGGATTATCAGTCGTTTACTGAATTAACTAAGCATGGTTCCTCGATAAATGATGTGATAATCAGAAGATCACTGTCCAAAACTACAGCATCTTCCGTGTGGGTACCATCTCAAAGCGTTACAGCGCAAAATTCTGCAAATGAAATCTCTTCGCATTCTCCGAGTGCTGTGCTTGTGAAGGCTGCATCATCCCGAAAACTTTCAGACTCTTCGTTTACATCTGGGCACATTTTTGTGACACCTGCTGCTTCTATTAATTTTGTCACGTCGTCATCACAAACAGATACTGCTATTAAATATCCTACACCGTCATCTAGAGCGTCCATTGATGAAATTGTTGAGAAACGTGTTTCAGGCTCAAAGTTGTCAAATCAGCCTTCCATGGCATCAAATGTCGACTTAACCACTGAAAATCAACTGATAGTTAAAGAAACTGCAGAAGAAAATCCAGAATGATTCTGTTTTAACGTCTTGTATATAGTTTTATATTTGTTTTTTTTTTATTTACGCAATTAATAATATATCTACAGTCGACGCTCATTATCTCGAACCTCCGTTATCTCGAACTTTCTCTATCTCGAACTTTTTCTTCGGTCCCTTGAGTTCGAACTTTTCATGAAATACGCTCGTTATCTCGAACTTTCGCTATCTCGAACTTTTCTTTCGGTCCCTTGGGAGTTCGAGATAACGAGCGTCGACTGTATTTAATTTAGGATTCTAGTTTCATCTCATACCACAATATTACCCTTAACTTAAAAGTATGGAATGACCATAGAGTCGCTCGCAAAGCAAAATCCAGTTAATCCTGTAACCAATTTTCTAATCTAGAAGGAAATGTTGTATCTGAAAACAAATACGCAAAATCTTACCATATCCTACGCAATAAAAATACAACAGCCTTCTTCTTTTTGACATGAGTCTGGTAGTAACGGAAAACACCAAATGTATTCCGATGTTGAGCATCCACATAAAAGAACATGTATACCAAAACGACGTACCAAGGGCCACAATAGCACATAACGCCTAAATTTAAATACCAGAAAAAAAGGAAGTTAAATCAAAGTAAAATTAACACATTTGTTGTTGTGCAGGGGCAGCGACAAGCAATACAATATTCAAATCATTTTAAATTTTACTCTTTTTTTTAATAACTTTCGGAGTTGAAGCTCGTTATAAATTAATAACGATTCCAAAGTCATACTTCAGACTTTATGTGCGTTTACAAAAGTAATTTTACACATCTTGATGGTTTGCAAGACCTTAGCCTCTTTACAGGTTCGAAAATATGATGATCATTTTCATGCACATTGTCCTCCAAATGTGCTAACAAAAGTTTATACAAAGTCTTGTAACAATACAATTTCCTTTTTGTCCCCACCCCCTCCCCCCAGCTTTCCAGATCCCCCCAAATTCTGCCTGAATAGAGGCATTTAAGTTCAGCGGTACTTGTTAACCTTCGTGAATAATGGGAGTCTAGGATTCAAGTAAGGGACGAAGATACAGCACAGGGTAAAATAATTAATATGATCCATTTAGGCAATCGTTGCTCTAGAGTACTCGATGATCATCTCCCCCCTACCCATTGCTAATTTTTCGCACACTCTTTTCTCATATTTCAACGCCCTACCCATTTATTAATTTATTGAGATTAAAACGTCTGGCCTATTTACTCTTCTGTCTGTCATCCAATTAAAACAATATATGGGAAAACAAATAGTCTAAATAAAAATTCAAGAACATTGTTACGTAGAAATGACATGTCATTTAACTACAAAACAACTATTATCAAGAATTCGTGTTTTCCTTCTAAAACTCCCTATTTCGTTCACAGCCTTGTTTATTCCTTACTCTAGAGGTCTAGAGTTTGCAAAATTCCTTACTTGAACAAATCTGGACAGACTAAAATTCGTGAAATTTGTTGATTAAACTTACTGGAAATTTCCTAAAATTGATCTACGATTAGAGGATTTTTAATAAAAAATGTTAGAACCGATTTTTTTGATGTCGTAGGATGTGTTCTAAAATCAGGAACTTGTTATGAATGAGATTTGAAAAGTTATATATAGTTGCGAGGCATAGTTGCAATAAGAAAAGCAGACCAGTAATGTAACTAAGCCTACCACAGTCACTTTAGCTGTTTCAACCAAGGAGACGAACAAAATGTGTGCAAGCAACATGTTGACAAGCAAATTGAGAATTAATTTCCTTCGTGTCGTCAGCTGTCTAAAATAAAATTAAAATAATATATAAATTTGTCTTTAGAAAAGAATCAGTTGTGTTTAAAAATTTTCATTTCGTAGAAGTATTAAACACAGATATCTTTTACAATAGAAGAGTAAAATAGGAGCATCCTCTGGTAAACTGAGAAGTTATTTCTTGCTTATTCAGTTGGTAAAGATTGGAATTTTTGTCGTCAGTACATTTAGTTATACCACTCTTATTCTAAGTACCTAGCAGACCCTGCAACAGAATTGAATATTTTTTATCTGTGGATTTTTTTAATCTGATTTTTCACTTTAGCAATACATGATGCTGAGTTTCAGAAAGAGTATATGTTAATAAAAGACTTTCAACACTTGTTGCGTACAACTAGAAGAATCTCACAGATTGCGCTTTTTCAAAATCGTGTTGTTTTTTTTTTGACAAACATGTTGCTGTGGGACTATAAACAAATGTACTATGTATTACCTGATGTAAATCATGACAGCTATACTAACAAGCTCACATAATATGGATATGATGAGCCCAATTGTTGTTATGTAAGATAAAATTATGTCATCTTCAGCACTCGTCTGAAAAATCAGTGTTATTCACAAAAATAGCAAAATTAAACAAGGAAATGAACAAATGGTAGACATTTGTCATGCAGTCGATTTCACACTGTTAGGATTTAAAGACTGATGTATCCTCTCCTTCTTTTCGGACTTCGTCTTCTTTATCCTTCAGTTATAAGGATTTCTCTATATTTCCTTGCATGAAATACATTACTATCGTTCTGAGATTGCAGTTTGTTCGTAAATCCATTCTAGTTTTTAGGGTAGATAAGCCGGAAAATTTGGACTGTGCCAATGAACTATCAAATAAATAAACGGAATAACTTACTAATTCTCCAGTGACGAGAATGGCAAAGTTTGTCAAATGATTGCACGTAAAGGTCGTAGCTTTAGCTGAGGAAGTTAAAACTTTGCATCCAGAAGTTGACCAAGTTCCAGAAGTGCTAAAAGAAAATCACATACTAACTCTTGATGCACTTTTATGAAAATGTAAGGTTCTTAGGCTCAATGAAAATTGGAGATTACGGAACTAACACTAAGAATTATTTGATTATCAACAATGTGAAAATTATAGTACCTGTTTAAGATTTGCCAGAATACAGGAATTTGTTTGTACTTTACATCAGTCTAGAATTACAAACAATGTATAATCTTGTTTGGTTTTGGTGTTCAAACTCGTACAAAGAAAGACAACGCCATTGGTTGGAATAAGCCATCACGTCAATGCTAAGCAAGGCTCACAGCTTGCTCAGCTTCTTTTTTCAAAAAAAACATTGAAAGCGTTATATTGTTACCTTCAAATGTCTCAATGTGATCACTGATACAATATCTTTTCTGATTTCTTTTTTGAAGTTAGCTGTGTATAACGTTCCTGAGATGATGTTGCTATTGATAAAGCTGAAAAATTATCACAATTATAATTTCTTACCAGGGAAACTTACATGCTTTTCTACAAAAGAAGGCGCCTGAACAAAAAAGACTATGTGTAAATACTTTGATTTATATGTACAATATTGTTCTCAGGACAAAGACAAAAGGAGACCATAAACATAAGGTTTCAATCTTAACTACCGGTTTGAAAAAGCAATGGAATTTGTTCATGGTTCCAGTAAAAAGGATTACAGGTCGATTCGGTAGATCGACTCGTAAATACTTAAATATCGCGAATCGTTTTTAGAACATCAATTCGCTACGACATTTTTTGCAACTCAGCACAGCTTTTTTGCTAGTTGTAGTTGCTAAAAAACACACAAACAATACCTCAGTTTTAAATTTGGCGATTTCTCAAAATTTTACTAAATCATCGAAATGCTTAAAATTTCGGTTTTTCTATTCGTTAACTTTATTTCTCGATCATGTTTTTCCCAATTTTCACATGCTTCCTCCATAAAAACCAACTTTTCAACTGATTTAAATAAATATAGTTTAATCTAATCAACATATCAATCTCTTTATTAATAGCCGTATTTCTGTCTCTGCGTGTTTTTATAGGCGCGAAATGAACACATGAACTGCGATATATAAGAGACGGGCAAACCCATGGATTTATTCACGGGTTCCTTACTAGTATTAGATTTAATTTTCTAATCTTTTGCGAAATTTAATTCTCGCAAAATCTAAAGTATAATTTATTTTTTATTCGCGAAATGGCGAATATTAATTCTCGCAAAAATGTATTCCCTTAGGTATATAAAAGTTACTTGTTGAATTTGCGTGATGTGAAATGGTAACCAGACCTGTAGTTGGATCCAGCACTTTTATTTTTCACATTTACTGGCAATAATTTGTTGATATTTTTTATAACTACAGTGCTAAATATGATATTTCCTTCCGCTGAATGATTTCTGATGCTAATTCGATCTTGATCGTTATTTGCAAGCTCATCCGAAAATGTCATGGTGTTGTTTGGAGACATCTTGACACCTTGATAGACTAAACGTAATACAACACAAAATTAAAAGAAATGTAAAAATGACAGTAACAGAACATTTCTGCAGAATGCGTTTTTTTCTTCAAACCCGAACATATCAAACGTATGTGGAAAAGAGAGACGCGTTTTAAAGAATAAAAAGCATTTAATATTTCTTCAGGCTTGCTCATATCTTGAAGGAAGAAAGACAGACTGTATTTCTTTCTCCAAGCTCACATTGATATAATAATATTCTAATTTAAATAACATACCGATATTTTTCATATATTTTTCGAGTGAAGATAAGCGATCGACATCATCCAATCCACTTGATATGGTAACCTCGATATCATTCAGTAACCTTATACCAACTGGAACCAACTGAAATAAAAAAAGTAATGTATCATTGAAGACATATAAAGTGGATAAATAAAACGCAGAAACATTCTACCTCGTTCAAAACTTTCATCTCTTCAATGTTCTTGTCATCTATAACTTCATTGCAAAGATCAAGGACGTCCTGTACAAATTAATATATTAAATTTGTTCTACATAAGAAAGATCAAATCGCATGTTTGAATGTAAGTCAAAAGAAAACTTATGAACCAACCTTTAGTTCCAAATTTTAAAAAACTGGTCCTCAGATCATTCATCTGGCAACTTTCTCTACTTTGAATTAATCCAACTGAGAAAGAGACTGCTGCAGATAAGCAGTCTGTCTGTTACCATTATTAGCAAGAGCAAAATAAAAACCATAAAAGGTAGAAATACCTGATATTTTGGCGTCTTTGCTTCTACATTGATGAGATCAGTTATCATAACTAATTGAGTATCTGTTAGGTTTCCTTCCTTGACTACTTTCACCACGCTTTTCATATGTGCTTGAGAAAAAACACGTGGTCGTTTGACATCGTCGTATAACTAAGAATGAAAAGAACTGGTCAGGACGGTTTCATTAGCTGACACCGTTACACATTTCTTTGTCTTAAACTTTTTTTGGTTTTAAACATTTTGCAGTCTTGTTTACATTAAGTTTATAAATATTAATTTTTAGTTTTTTTTTCACAAAAAAAATATGTTGAGGTATTTTGTAAATATTTTTTTTTCGATCGATCCATTTCCGCGAAATGTTTTAAACTCCAGTGTAGCAATTGCGGGGGTTTTCGTAAAAAGTCCCTCGAAAACACAACCAGTCGCTTCTACACTTTAACGTTACCTTCACACATATTCAGTTGTTTAACACTTTAACAGAGGCTCCACTTCTTAACGTGTGCACCGCCTTTGCCCCCACACCTGGCATCTAAGAAATAATTACCTGATTATAAAGTGATGCAAAAACGCCCTCATAACAGCTTCGTGGCGGGCGTTTTTTACGCCCTATACGTTGACAATTTTCTTTATTAGTCATGTTGGTGGATTTTTTGGTTGCTTTGTTTTTTGTAGCCAGAGGGTGTTTTGTGACGAGTTGTGTTTTAATTGCTTTGATGCCACCATGTATTGCTACGGTTCGGCTGGTAGTTTGAGACGTAAGGTTCTTGCTATTAACGATATTGCGTCTTAGTATTACCAGTGAAGGGTCACTGAATTTGTTTTCACTCGTTTCTTTGATAATTTCATTTCCTGTAGAGATTTGTAAATCCACAGATGGTAATATACTTCGTGTAAAGGGCAGATGATACGTTGATCGTTGTTTCATGATGCTCATGGATGTGGTTGTAGGCGCAAAAGTGGTATCGCTAAGTTTTTCTTTAATGTTTCTTGCCGAAGTTATCTTCTTAAATATGGCTTCCACTTTTAGTAACTCTGGCTTGAGTTGATTAGAACTCGACAGCGATAATCTTCCAGATGGAAGTCGACCGTTATGGCAACCGTGTACACTCTTATCATTCTGTCTCTCGTTGGAAGGAAACTGTCCCTCACGTATGGAATCCGAGTTATCAGCAGTCACATCATGGTAAGGGGTATCGATATTTAAATTCTCACATGATGCCAAGGATATTAATATCAACAATAGGACGTGATCTAAAAATGAAGAACTTTGTGAAATATTAAAGTTCTCTTGAGCGAAAGGGAAAAATTAAGATTTCTGCAAGTCGGGACATTAAATTTTATATCCGTTACTTTTTTGGTTGTTTAGTATATAAGTCCACGTGGCAACGCAACTTTATTATTTTCATCCGCAAAATTAAATTACCGCGAAGAAGTACCATCGTCTTCCCTTAAGGTACTTTTTGAGAGCGAGAAGGTAAAATATTGCATCCTATTGGCTGATTCTTTATCATCTTCACCTACGATTGTATCGTTACTTTTACATCACACGCTAGAGGTGTATAAATCCCTTTAAGTTTTCCTTGCCACACAAGCTGTTTAATAGATGACTGCATATAAGGAGGAAGTCTACAACCTTATAATCATCAACAAAATGCGCCTAACTACAACACCACCACTACACTGGTCAAGGATAGAGTTTACCAAGAACAGTACCTTGCATAATCAACACAAGAACCATCAATCTTGAATTTTTCTTCAACTTCTCCAAAAAACACCAAAAGTGATTTTTTTTCAGCTGTTTTCAACACTCTTGTTACAAACTGTTGTTCGAGAAAGAAAAACCTTTTAATTAACAGACTTGTGAACTTTTGAATACAATACGTTTATGAAAGAACTTTGCGAAAAACAACTGCATATTCTTTTGACATTTTGGCTTTTTTGTAAGTTAAAATACTCACTGCTATTGTGTACTGACATGCATCAACTCAGCTGATTGGTATATACCTTTTGCGGCCTTTGATGTTAATAATGCTTCTTTTAAATGTTTATTAATAAATATCTTATTATTATCATCCTTTACAAACACTTTAAAATCTAAAATTACTTCAAAAATATTATGTTTGAACAGACATATATAACATATGTGGCTTTCCCAAGCATTATGGACATACATCTTTGCGAGCACATTATTGAACGTTACAAATGAGAGACTTTTTGTTTTTGATGGTAAAATAAATCTTATGCATGTCAATCATTTTATTGAAAACCTGACTGCATAACTTTAGAAGGCACAAGAATTCCATAATCCAGTCTTCTTCATTTACTCGATGATAATAGAATTGCTTATGTGTGTTTATCGCCTTATAACATACCAAAGTTCTTGCAGTGGATTTAAATTTTAACACATCAAATTTATGTTCAAATACTTTTTTTACAAATGTTGGCTTTATCCGTTTATTACGAGATGTTAACACATAGAAAAGCATTTTAAATGTCAAATTTTTTAAAATCTACTTTCTCTAGAATACCGACTAATCTCAGCACCATCCTCCATCCACCATCCTCCTCTTGATTGTTAATTCTTGGATTCTTTCTATCCCCTTAATTTATTAATTTATTAAGATGAGTAAAGTATTTAACAATTTGTACCTTTTCACCACACACAATTTCTAGAATTTGTTTAAAAGTTCATCCATTGCAAGTGTCGCATTTAAGATTTTATCAGAGGTATTTTTTTTTTTTTAAATAAGAAAGTTTTCTATGGTAAAATGTCTGCAATATCTGGAAACAATGATTTAGGGCGTACCATATACGTTTTCATGATCCTGCAAGAATCTTCCTGGTTCTATTTTCTTTTTGTTTTGCCACTGTTATGATTAGCTAGCCAAATTGAAAGCACCCAACAGAGAAATGGCAATATTGGCATTTTTAATTTTTCTTTGGTAGCTACCCAGTTAGCTAAGCTAAAGTTCTCAGTCTGTGATAAATTCAAATGTGTAGTTGTAGCTCTGGATAATAACGATAGACTGAGTAGCCCAGAGTGGTCAGTGTGTTTTTTATCCGTACATGAAGCCTATAAAACATTATGATAGCTAGCTATATAGCTATCTAACCAAGCTTTTTTACAAGGGCTACAAGGTCAAACGTGCGACTGTAACTGATTTATATATACACAACCACTTTCTTTCTAATTTTGCAATTTTCATCGAACTTACTGTTAAAAATCATTACTGGGTGTTTCTCGTGTTCTTATTTAAACAGAAGTGATAATAAGAAAGCTATTTTTTGGAAAAGATATGCCGAAAAGGGTGCTCCACTGAATGTGTGGTAGACATACCTTCATTAAAAGGGTGCTCCACTGAATGTGTGGTAGACATACCTTCATTAAAAGGGTGCTCCACTGAATGTGTGGTAGACATACCTTCATTAAAAGGGTGCTCCACTGAATGTGTGGTAGACATACCTTCATTAAAAGGGTGCTCCACTGAATGTGTGGTAGACATACCTTCATTAAAAGGGTGCTCCACTGAATGTGTGGTAGACATACCTTCATTAAAAGGGTGCTCCACTGAATGTGTGGTAGACATACCTTCATTAAAAGGGTGCTCCACTGAATGTGCGGTAGACATACCTTCATTAAAAGGGTGCTCCACTGAATGTGTGGTAGACATACCTTCATTAAAAGGGTGCTCCACTGAATGTGTGGTAGACATACCTTCATTAAAAGGGTGCTCCACTGAATGTGCGGTAGACATACCTTCATTAAAAGGGTGCTCCACTGAATGTGCGGTAGACATACCTTCATTAAAAGGGTGCTCCACTGAATGTGTGGTAGACATACCTTCATTAAAAGGGTGCTCCACTGAATGTGTGGTAGACATACCTTCATTAAGCGCCTCGCCTCAACATACGATATGGTCTATCTATACTAAGAGCAAAAACCCAGCGTAGCTTGTGATTACATGATTACAGGGAATTTTATTTTTTGAAAAAAAAATTACAAATGAAAGGCGTCCTAAGTGCTCCACATGATGTACCAGCACTAAGCACTCCACCCTTGTAAGGTGGATGATATACAACCTCCACTTAAAATAGTGAAAATATTGTACAATTAATCAATCAATAAATCAATTTTCAAAGATTTAGTAAATAGTTTGTAACTATGATCTAGTTATCTTAATTTGAAGTATTCGGTCAGTGTTGTGACGAAGTTGTAACTGATTATCAGAACATCGAATATGAAATTTTATTCTTTCTTTCTTTTTTCTTTATATTTATTTGTGAAGTATAAACGATTTATTGATATTTTTGACTAAGCGTATTTTTTTAATGAATTTATGTTATTAACAAGTAACGTATGCTCCTTTGTATTCTGCAAAATATCTACAACAGAATGATGTAACCGTGTATAATCCACTTGTAAACAATCACGCACCGTTAGCAAATTCTTTCGAGTTCTCCAACCAGCCATCCACCCTGGAAAATTTTCTCAAACACTTTAATAAAATTACGTATCCGACCCCTCCAAATTTTTGATAAACTGAACGAAGTAACTGTAACTTTTAAACGACTGAACCAATTGAATTAGTTTGTTTGATTTGGAGCTAATCTCTGCTTCGAATGGATTGCACAAAAACGCGTCTTTTCTCATTCACATGTAATAACAAAAAAAAGGCGAGATGAAATTCAGTTAGACATCAACTCCTCAACGCCGAAAAACAAATGCAACGAAGAAATCAGAAATACTATAAATGCACGTGTCTATTGTGTACTGTTGTTTATTTTATTCCGACTGTTTACATGAAATTAACAAATTTATGTATTTCTTCCTGCTTCAATAAAATATACAACAAACGTTTTGACAAAAAGGACAATAACTTTTTCAGTTAATTTTATTTCATTATTCAGTCTCTTTTATTCAATCTATTTTATTTTTAGTTTAGTTTTTGCAGCAGACAAGAACGCCATCTGTTAAGATTTTATTTACCTTACTGCGCTATTAGCAATTTCTACGCCTTCTGATTGGACAAAATATTTTTACTTTTTGAAGGCGAGTTGAATATTTCTACTCACTTGCGAATCGACACAAGAAAAACAATCGATAGAAATACTGAAGTTACCAACACGAATGCTCAGCACGTTTTCTTCTCGAAATATGTGGCTTGGAAATAAAACTTTAACATATCGTATTTGACTGTCTCTCTAATTGTACTTTGTAAAAGTGTTGCATCTTCTTTTGAGGTACATAGTCGTATACTTTTCTTCTTGAATTATATAAAAAACCGGATATTTTATATAATCTTTTATATTATGTCCAAAACAAAAAGTCAGGTCCAAAATACCTTATTTAGAGCAGCTCAAAAACCATAGAAAAGTATTCTAACAGTTTTTTCTGAAGGGCTTTTTATGTGTACAAAAAGGGTCAAGCTTTATAAATTTCTATCAGTGACAACCAGGAGTTTAACATTATCACCAAAGGTACTAGTACACTTTAAAGAGACTCTCCCCTCTTCGGAGGGGTGCAACAAGCAACTGGTTCAGATTATATTGTAGGTCTTAGAGTTTAACTAGGTGGAGACAGCACCTGGTTGACAGCAAAAAGGATTGCACTGAATGCATCTGAAACATTATTTTTAAATCCAACAGAAAACCTTTCTCAAGGCGTTTCCATCGCAAAATAAGTTTACAAAAAATCATTCCTAAACCTTCCAAAAAGTATATTGGTGTGATTCTTAATGATCACTTAACGTAGAACCTTCACATGGATGCCCTCGTTTCAAAGCTTAATAGAACCATCTATATGCTAGAAAAAGTTGGCCATTACTTTTTATCGGACAAGATACTTGTTATATGAGAATCGTAAAAAAAAATTCCATTTTTGTTTCAACTATTCACATCTTCTCGTAATAGGGGAAAAGAAGATGTCATGTAAATTTCCAGTCTATACCTCATCCATATCAAAGGTTATTACAATAACCCAATGTGGCGGAGGTAACATACACCCTCCCCCCTAAAAAACAGTTGCACTAAGCAGTGTTAATATTGGAAAAAAAATAGGACGCAGATCATATCAACACGATAAACACAATCCAAAAAAGAAACACCGGGAATTCTCATTAAAACAAAAATGAATAAAAAATAAATTTGATAGGTTCTTGTGGTGTCTTTTTCTATGCACTTTTCTATACGCTTGTTCTTCAGATTTTTTGAATGGGAATGTAGTAGATTTCACGCTCTCTTTGATATTGTGCTAAAAAAATAAACTGACAGAAAACAGCGAAGTCAGAGCGAGTTGAACAGAATCATACCGAATCTGAGTTGATGTTTGATGTCATTTGGTAACGCTTGAACACCTTTGCTGAATGGCGAGTAGTAACATAACATATATAACGTAAAGAATAGTTAAAAGTATCGGCAAAGAAGATTACCGTAATGTTAAAAAAAATAGAACTTTGATTTGACTTTTTATTACTCTCATTCTTGTTATACGACAACGTCAAAACAATGGATTTAAAAGACACTACTGATTTCACTACCGAAGAAAGCAATGAGAGTACTGAAGTTAGTAAAGTTGAAAAGAAAGGTCTCACAACAATGGGAGCAGTCTTCTTTGTTGTTGGTGACATTGTAGGTGCAGGAATTGTCACATTGCCTTACACGATGCGATTGGTTAGTTGGTGGGGAGTTCCCTTATTTTTCATGGCAGCTCTGTTGATGTGCCTTTGTGGCATATTATTGTCGAAAGGTTGTTTAATTGTTTTCAAGGAAGTTAAGAATAGAGAAGAACTGCGAGATCCTTATCCAAGATTAGCTGAGAAAGCATTTGGTCACAAAGCAAAAATTAGTGTCATTATCATTCTAAATGTATCTCTTATTTTTACATGCATTGTTTTCTTACTGCTACTGGGCGAGATTTTTACGCAATTTGCTCCACTTCCAACGAACATAGTGACGCAAAGAAATCAACTCAGAATATGGTTTATCATTTGTGCGATAGTTTTACTACCTCTAACCTTCTTGGGAACTCCAAAAGACTTCTGGGGAATTGGTCTTTTGGCTACTGTTTGTAGCAGTTTAGCTGCAATAATAATTGTAGTGAATATCGCCATGACAAGTCATAAGTATGGATATAAAATACCGACCAGGATCAAAATAAACCCTGAAACTATATTAGCAGCATTTGGAACTATACAATTTACATTTGGTGGAATAGCTATATTTCCAACGATTCAGAACGACTTAAAAAACCCAGAGAAATTTCCCATTGCTGTTATATTTGGGTATTGCATTGTTTTGTTTATATACCTTGGAGTGTCCTTGACGGCTTTTATAGTACTTGATGGAAAAATTCAAGAAGATATTCTGACTTCATTTTCAAGCATGCCGATGTTTAAGACTTGCAAGTTTTTTAAGGCGTATGTTATGATTGCGCAAATGTTGATCTGTGGTCACGTGTTATGCGCGTTTGTTATGTTAGTAAATCCAGTGAACCAACAGTTAGAAGCTCTTCTTAATGCTCCGATATGTAAGTAACACATTTTGTATGAATCGAAATCACTAGCTATTCTTATGCTTTATAATCCTGTTAACAACATTTTGTGGAATGTCCGTCACCAAGTGAGAATGTTTCACAGAAATTTAATTTCGCGGATAAAAAATTTGCACATTTTATTAAATAATCATTTTTTATGTTAACATTGACTAAATCATATAGCATAAAATTATCAGAGCAGCATACTTTTTAAGAAAACAAAAAAATGATTCTTCGCGAATTACATGCACATGTTTTTAAGAAAACAAAAAAATGATTCTTCGCGAATTACATGCACATGTTTTTAAGAAAACAAAAAAATGATTCTTCGCGAATTACATGCACATGTTTTTAAGAAAACAAAAAAATGATTCTTCGCGAATTACATGCACATGTATTTAAGATAAGAAAACAAAAAAATGATTCTTCGCGAATTACATGCACATGTATTTAAGATAAGAAAACAAAAAAATGATTCTTCGCGAATTACATGCACATGTATTTAAGATAAGAAAACAAAAAAATGATTCTTCGCGAATTACATGTTTTTAATTTGTGCATGTCATACCATTTTGTACACATAATTTCTTTAAAGTTTTATCATTTGTTGAACAATTATGACATTCACCAATTTATGAATGATGGCTTTCCATTTCCCTGAAATTTTCATCGTTTAGATTTCAGTTGGCAAAGAATTGTTATTCGCACCGCGATTATTGTCTTAGTCGTTGTTGTAGCAACTGTAATACCGAACTTTGGACCAGTTTTATCGTTGGCTGGTGGAACATTGTTTAGCTTATTAAATGTCATCTTTCCCATTCTCTTTTATTGCAAACTGGCCAATAGGATGGGCTGGTTAAAAGAGGTGTTTTTAGCGCTAATTATCATAATATCTATAGCAACAGCAATTGGAAATGGGTACGTGGAAATCAAAGATGTGGTAAAAGTTATACAAGGAAAATACGAAGTCGTGTAACTAAATTATTATAATTAATATATATAGATCTTGTAAATACATAAATATTGAGCCATGCTCTCGTGCTATTCAGCTTTGTTCAGATACTGTTTTAGCCCCCATCCCAACTTTTTTACAATAACTCCTGCTGACGCATATTGTTTTAGGGGTTAAAATGTGGTCACAACATCATTTTATAGTTAGCTTCACGATAGTAACATTTTTTGGTGTGCCATCACGTCTATTGTAACCGGGGACTCATCGGTTTACAGGTGGTTGGAAAAAAATATTGACCAAAATTTTTTTTTTTCTTGAAATATCCTCATCAACAATTTTTATGCTTCTATCAACTAATTCTATATATTATCTAAAACGTTGAAACAGCTTTTCCTATCCAAAATTATGCGTTCATCCATTTGGCCTGTTTTCGAGTTCGGAAATATATGATGACGTCATCCGAAATTTTGTTATCCCAAATGTCATCCAGTGTTCTAACAAACATTTGTGTCAACTTTTGTGGCAACTATTGTGTATCACACAGATCATAACTACAGAATAACAAACTTGAAAACTATATTTTTGTCACATGCACACCTATATAATATGTACAACACAGATAACATGTAGTTTACAGAACAGATACGGCACTTAACACATAAAACACAGACTAGACACATAACCGCAACACGATGTCTTCTTGTTCGTCAGTTTTGGGGGAGGGGGGAAGTTTTTTTAACCCTCACCCCGGCTTTTTAGAAGCCCAAAAAAGCCCAGTCCGAATAGGGTTAATACTAATTCCTAGGTTTGTAGGGCAAAAAAAGGCTGATGGCAGGTGTTTCTAGGAGACTTTGGACATGAAGTTTGGGTAAATAACGTTAAAATGTGCTTAGCTCTTTCGACACACGTTCATGAGCAAATACGCCGACGGCTTAATTTAAGGCCCCCAAAAGAACAGACAATAAAAAATATAACGTCTATATCTTAAAATAATAAAAACAGCTGATACTAAATATATTTATTTGCGCTCTAATAAATACTTTTTTATATTTTCAGCCTCCCTCGTTTTGCTGTCAATGTTCTTTAAGACGGTGTATTGTTCCAAAATTTTGTTATCAGGGAGAGAAGCATTCATGTAGTCCACTACATCAACGAAATATATATCGGCGAGTGAAATCTGAAAACATGAAGTATATAGAAAATATATCCACTAAATTCTTATTACTTCAGTCGGTTTAAACAGTGCAGACTAGAATATCAATGAATTTAAATGACTTACCGCTTTTCCAACGAAGTGGTCTTTCGATTCATTGTCTTTGATAAAAATTTCATAAAATTTGAATGATTTATGAATTGTATTCTCAAGCTGTTTGCGCTTCTCCGGCTAAAATGCAACAAATATAAAAATATTAGCAATTTAAGGCGAGCAAAAATATTTCAGGAATCTTGCTCCATTAACCTTTTCTTTGGGCATACAGATATACTTTGAGAAATAATCCGCTATGTGTATTATTTATAGCTGAAAGTTATAATAGAAAAATGCAATGGAATACTGTATGGCATTTAGTAAATTCTCAAGAATATGATTTACCTTGTCCTCATCCTTTGTCCCGAACTCCAAAGATATCATAAGATCATGTACTTCTTTATGAGTATCCACAATAGCATCGATCATTGCACGCTCCACATTGCCGTTACCATAGAGATTTAGTTCATTTGCCACGTATCTTAAAATGGCAGCTGTTTGCACTATTTTCTTTCCACATGGTGTTGTCAAAACTGGCAAAGAGCCGGATGGAGTTTTTGTGACTAAAAAGAAAAAACAACAAAGTATCGAAATTATAATACCCGTATACGTCTGTCTGTCACGCAAAATGGTACCGCAAGTAGCGAGAGGCACGCAATGCGGTTCAAAAAGAACGGCCGAAGCCATGGATTTTTTCACTGGCCACCGACTAGTTTTCTAAAAAACATTGCAGTGTTTCATTTGTCCAGCTAAAGATTTAAAAAATTAAATGCGTACCCAGTCGGGGAAAAACCAGGACATAATGCATTTTATGGATCAAGAAAAAGATAATAAAAACGATATTAATAAGATCAAGGAAACAAGACAAAACAAAACAACAAAAATAAACAAACAAAACAAAACAAACCAAAACCAAAGAAACAAGAAAAAACTCGGTACCGTCTGCTTTGACCTCTGGCAATTCTGCAAATGTGATTCTTTTATCTTCAAAATCAACTCCAGCATGCTTGAATAACATTCGAATCGCCTCGCCGCGTGCGCGAAGGTCAAAGTACAACAAGGAATATTTAGCAGCCATCTTTAAATTAAATCTAAAATGTACCAACAATTATAAAGTGAATCATTTCCCAGATATCAACAACGCAAACAATAAACAAATATCCCAAACTTAACCGTAGTTGAAGAAATGTCTCCCTTTTAATAAAGTTTAAGAATTTGTTTGATCAAAAAAATATTTTGTTATTGCTCCAAAACCTTTAAATAAAGAAGTCATATAAAAAGGTTTACGTTATATTTCGATAAACAAAAGTTACTTTAAGCCCTTCCGTTTAACGTTAAACAATAAACTTTAAATATATCCACACTACCCCATGGATTACGCGATAACTGAGCTTGTTCATCCATTATGTTTTAATTCAAAGGACTAAAAAATGTATATGTTTGTTAAATAAAACACGTTAGCTACGAAATTATCGTTGTAAATTTAGTTGGCTAAAAATTACGTCTTAACACACACGGACATAAACTAATGACATTTTTTATGTTCAAATGTATTAACTTGAATTAAACATTTGAACGCTTCAAGATAAGGCCAAGTGTTTGCCGACAAGTTCAATAAAAATTCCGAAAACGCTTCCATTTTTAATGTTTGGAAATTAAACATATTAAGCGCTGACGTAACTGGAAACTGCGGTCATGCATACTAAGGCGGGAAGTTTCTTAACTTCCATGCAAATATTCCAAAATTATTTGTGGCCTCTGTTCGTTGCTCAACTTACTCTAAAACTTTTTCAATAATTCGCCAGATACCAATTCAAACTACGATAGCTTACATAAAGGTTTTTTGATCTGTGTGTATATATAAGTCTAAATCTCAAAACGCGTGCATCTCCTGCATGAAAAACATGTGCTTGCAGAAACAAAATAATCTACATACCTGATATTAACAAGTCTGTTGGTTAAAAGAGAGATGACAAGGTCAGGAATTTTTTTTTATAGTAAAGTCTAGAATGACGATGCAAAAATCTCTTCATCACTATAACCTCAGTGTCCATTTACTTTATTACGAAAGTATTTCAAAAGTCTCTGCAATGGAGACTGTGAAAAGAAACATAAAGTCTCGTGTGGAGATCATATGACAGCAAACTTGTGACATAATGAAAGTAAAAGAATGACTGGATAAGTATCACTTTAAAATGCCCATTAAACCCAAGGCTCGACTTTAAGCAACCTAAAACCCGAGGTCACGGTCATTCATCACACTAAATGCATAATAAACAAATATTATTTTCTTTATACTAGAGCAGTGACCAGGGACATAGTAAAAAATTTTTTCGTCTGGTGTAAAAATAAAAGCATCTGGGGGTTTGTGGGGCGTTGTGAGACACCAAATCAGCCACCGCCCTTTAACGCCCTGTAATGGTGAAAACAGCTTAAAAATTAACTACTTAACTTGTTGTTTCTAGACCCCTTAAGTTTAGTATTAAAAACAGCAATATTTTTTTTCTTTTTTTGTTTTGCATCGTTCCTTTTCCTCAACAAGCTTGTTTTTAAATATATTTTTTCTTACTAAAGGGAAAAATAAAAAGCCCAATTATATCTTCATCTTAAAAAAAAATATTCTTGAACATTTTAATCAGTTTCTCTTTAGCGTAGCGTATAATAGATGTATATTTACTATTGAGCAGCTAAAAAATATAAAGCACATTTTTGAATGTATATACTAATACTGTCCTCGTATATTAGAGGTATATTTTCTGTACATTAAAATGCGACATCAAAGATCTAGGAAGAAAAATGTTATTATTTATTTGATCGTTTATTGACACGGTAATTCCGCTATGGCATTGTTTTTTAAACCTATTGTCAGCCTGATTTCGCAAGAATTTAAACCCATCAGGATATTTTAAAATCATAACAAACTTTTAAATCCACGAAGTATACTTTATTTGAATAAAACTTTAAACATGTGGAAATCACTAAAAATCTTATGAAAGTAACGCTACATAGCTTTCTAAGTCATCTTGTAAAGAAGGCTGACCTATGTACCACAGTTGTCAGCTATTATCTATTATAATATTTGTCCTTAATCCTAATCATACCGGCCCTTTTAAGGCCTCTTAAAACCAGCAGTGTGCACATAGGGCACGGGGTGCTTGAAAATTGTTCGATTAGTTCTAATGGCTCTGAAATTCTGACTGGATAACATTTCAACATTAATTTACCACAAAAAAAATTCTGTAAATAAACCTTTCCAAGCGGTCACACACGGGTTCTGGGTAAAAAGGAACGAAATGTAAAAATTGGGATTTTTTGAAAGCATTTTGGCGAGGAATTTGTTTAAATAACATCGTACCAACCAAGTATACAGTACTACATACCTACATATGAAAATAGAGCTTTATGGACCAAAATACTGCAGTTTTAGGCCCTAATGTAACCGTTTGACATAAGAAAATGAAAATAAAAACTAATAGTATTCCTAAATCGGAGTTTGTGATGTCTGTATGACATAAAAAAAGGTTGTTTTATTACAAAGATAATGAAAAGTTGGTTGTGGTATATATGTAAAACAAATACCGTAATGCTTCGAATAAACGCCCGGGGCGTTTATTAAATTTTTTGACATTTTTTGGGGGCGTCTATTCGAGGGGGCGTTTAAAAGAGGAGGGCGTTTATTAATTTTTTTACACTTCGTCTCTTTTGCAGTTTTTAAGGATACCTATAATATATATCTTCAAAACAGAAAATAAAAGATATGTTTTAGAGAATGAACTTCAAAAGCGAAAAACTAAATTTTCAACCTTAAACCTAAGATTTAGGAAAAAAGTATGTAAGTAAGTATACTTTTACTATCGCCTCGAATAAACGCCCCTTATGAGGGAGGGGCGTCTATTCTCGGGGGGCGTTTAATAGAAGGGGGCGTTAATCGAAGCATTACGGTAACCAAAGTTAGCAAAATTCTCTAACGAAGAAGATGAACATGTAAGTTGACATTGACAAAGCGACTTCAATCAAGGTAAGTTTTCTTTCTGAGTAAGCTTCCCCGGCAGAATCTGAATAATACAAATGACGGCGTGCGCGCTTTTCATTAAAAATAGGAACTGCGTCAAGATGTTTCAACAATATCGATGTTTCAATGATATTTCTATGTTGTCTTTACTCCGTACGAAGAAATAAATCTCCATCTTGTTGCCGATCTTGCATCTCTTTTATTGCTGACGGAATTGTTTATTTGCATCGTTGCGATACATGTGATGTGTTTATCGTACAACCAAAGTGATAAAAACATTGATGCGTATTAACGATCAAAGGAGATATTTCATCCTGCTAGTTGTGTCATGCTTTCCAATCTTTTAATCAAATATTTTACAATTTCTTCTGTACCTTGTACGTAATATTTACTACCTTCTTAGTATTTCACTATATGGTGCAACAACAAAGTTGTATGGCTTACGAGTTCCGTTTATTGACTTAAAGAGTATTCCATATTTAACTGGCACGTTTGGGTTGTACTGTTTGACCCCTATCTGTGTCCTCATATCGTACAATGTTGATTAAGGAAAGATAATTACCCGGTTGATAGACATTGCATGCATTGATGGTTAGCAGCAAAACGATCTTTCTTCTATCTGTAGTCTCAAGTGGTTTGGTCGTCGAATTGAAGGTTTTGCGGAAGAAATGTGAAACGGTTATGTGACATATTTGCACCACATATTGGCCACACTCGTTGGAAAATAGTTTATCAATACTAATTGTATTGAGCTTATATAAAGCCCTCTATATAAAAACAAACCAACAAATGCACCTAGTTCAGATGGAACAGTTGGTTTTGTAAATGGGTGTAACTTTTGTCGAACATTTTGAAAACCAGTGTATAATTAACAATCTTGTGAATCGTATCATGAGTGTTAAAATGTTCAAAATAATTCCTGTTATCTGTAGTACTTCTGCAACGCCTTGCTGCCCTGTTGGTTGGGCGCTAGTAAAATAATTATAAAAGGCATATAAAACTTAGACCAATTCCATAATTTCCACTGAGCGCAGTGAAAATTATGGAATTGGCGGCAAAATAGATTTGTTTCGTGCACATTATGCACACTGCCAGTATGAATAGAGTTAACGCGCGCTGAAGAAGTATCAGTTTCGGAAACTACATTTTCTCCTCTGTCTAACAAATAAATATTCGTATCAACATGAATTTAAGAATGATCTTCCAATATTATTGTGTTTCGCTCCTCTCCGCGATAAAATAATTGGTGGAGGGACATGTGTGAAATGGTTTAGAACTTTAACATAAAACTTTGATAAATAAAAGATTTCAACCCTTGTACCCTTGTGTTTTATTCGAATTTAAGTTGGATTAGGCAGTTTTCACAGTGGTACCAACTGGCGCCTTTAGTGCGCGCTTTTGAAGTTAAAACATTTGGGAAACTACATTTCCATGCCTTTCTAACGGCACTAGTCCGTTTGCGTTCCACTAGTTGCGTCACGGATTCGTTTTAGCGTGAATTTAGCAATAATTTTCCGATATGCCTAGTTCCCCTGCATTCCCCGATAAAAGGACTGGCGAAGGGACTTGACTAAAATAAATTTAAATATTGACGTAATGCAATTGAGAAATGAAACATCATTTCAACTGCGAAAAGTAACGTTTTACGAAACTTGGCACGATTGGGTAAACTCCGCGGCGATCGTGCGTACTGTGCTAGCGTTTTATTTGTAATTTAAATTGGATTAAGCAGTTTTCACTGTGGTACCAATGTGCGCCTTTAACGCACCCTGAAGAACTGAAAACAGTCTCAAAGAAATACATTTTCTTGGCTTTCTAACGGTACCGGTCCGATTGTATTTCACCGGTTGTGTCCCACATTCCGGTATTATTGTATTTCGCCGCCGCTTTCCCTGATAAAAAAAGCGGCAGGAGTCACCATGACAAAATCTGAAGAATGTAAAGCGAATCATATCCGTGAGTCTCAATATGTTTTACAAATAGTAATTATGTTATTCTCCATTTGAAACACCCTACTTCAAGATAAGATTCCTACCGCCCCCTCTACCAATGGTGTACCCTGCAAATGGAGTCAAATATAAAAAAGATTAAAAAAAGGCTTCATCCTTATCGCTATTTCAAAATATTGCATTTAATGGAAGTCTTTCACAAAAGCAAACAACAAAGTTCCCCAAGGGTACTTTGATTACTCTTGACCCTTGACAAAGGATGCTCCCAAAATTGTGTTTGCGCACACTGCGGTCTTTATTTTAGAAGCATCGGGTCGAGCAAAGAAGACGCGTACCATTGATGATGTGCAACAAAATGAAACAAACTCAGATAATAGCAGCCTTTTAATTGGTTTATTTACAGCACGGCGAAATTTACAGCCACCACGAGACTTTCTGATTATTATAAAGATCGTTCTTCAAATTCCACAGATATGAAATGGAACTCTTTAAGACGAGATATCAGCGCCTGATTGATAGACATTATTGACATTACCAACAAACCAGTAATTGCAGTAATTGCATTATTTACTGAGATACTTGAAACCACTTGAGACATGTAAATTGGATTTTTAGAAAAGATTTAAAAAAAAGTTTTAATAACTGGTTTCTTTCAGATTGTTTTGTTTCGGATGTGTAATTTTATATTCCAGTTGTGTGAAATTTTATTTATCAATTTGCTTAGTTTTTACTTTTTTGCAACTAATTAAATTTTATTTTTCTTGTCGCTATTTTGTTTTCCGTTCTAGCCGTCGTTGTTACTATTAGACTTGGCATGACTGTTTCTCGTTTAAATAAAAAAAATAACATGACATATTGTGACGATACGTCAAAGTATTTTGAAGGGAAACACGATGACTGTGTCACCTATTTAATTTTTGAAACTTAAGCAAATGTATAACACTTACAAATATCTGGTTGGTGACAGCACATTAATACGTAAGGGAATTTTGTTAATACTGCATCAGCGAAACTGAGGCGGAATCTTTTATGCTCGGATGGTCGTTGAAGTTTCTCATTAGGAACACACGTTTGTAAATTGTAGCACAAACTCTTTTTCCCCCAATGAGAGAGGGGTTGGTTTTATCAGCATTTATGGTATTTTTAGAGTAGTTGTGCCGATATATTTTGTGACTGGGTGTAGAATAAATAAAATTTATTGAACACGAAAGAGCGTTATGTTTATTAAAAATTTCTTTACGCCGTTTTTAATTTATTTTGCTGCCTCTGATATGCTGTCTTAGCTGTTAATTACTTTGCATTTAAGAAAACGTAAAGATGCGTAAAAAGTAGTAGAGTAATCACAAACCGAATATATTTGCATCGTGAGCAGAAAATTATCCTTTCCGGGAATTAATGTTCTCAACTTGGGCTAGTTCTCGTCTTTTGTGAATATTAGTTTAAGAGAAAATTATTTGGAGTAAGTGCAAATGTTTGCTTTATTCTTGGAATGTGGTGCACTTCAGCAGGACGCTTTTCTTTATATATTTATTGATATATATATATATATTAGTTACTTGTTTAAAGTGTTGCTAAAATTTTCATTACTATGATTTTTAAGATTGTCAACTTCAACATGCTGAAGGCAGTTCTTGTAATCATTTGCACCATCATGGTAGTAGGTAGGTGATAAGTTTACTGTTCTTTTAAGATTTAAAATATACATTTAAGAAATAACTTTGACAGAGCAAATGAGTCAAATTATATTCATTGGTTAAAAAAAATATATCAGACTTGTGTTTTTCAAAGGAAATGCTGAGAACTCGTGCAGGCGACCGGGAGACTCAGTAGATTGCAGTGGCTTGGGGACATGTGTTAATGGAATGTGCGAGTGCATTTCAAGACCGGTAAATGTCTTCTTTATTTTTTTTGGAATGAAAATTAACACCTCTAACATATTTTCCAAATATTTTCTATTCTAACACGTTTAGAATCCCACGGAGAAAATCACAGGGAAATTTTGTCAATGTAATAATTTTGGCTGTGACAGACACGAAGACAAAGTTTGTGGAGGTAAAGTTAAGTTGATACACACTTTTGTTGTAAAAAACCACTCTCGTTATTTTTTTTATATTTTTTATATCTTACATGTTGTCGAAGTAGCAGCGGTACATTTTAAGTTAAACTTTTTTGTGTAGGCAAGGATAGAGGAGTGTGTGATTGCGGACAATGCAAATGTAAAACTGGATTTCTTGGAAGTAATTGTGGAAAAGTGGACTGCTTAATTGGAAAAAAAAATTGTCTGAGGAACAGTTCATCCAACGTATAAAGATGTTACCATTTTCATTTCTATTATTTTGTGTTCCTTTTACCATTTAAGTTTTAACGAAAAAGACAGTTAAATTTTGTTTCAGATTGTATGCAGCGGAAATGGTGATTGTAACTGCGACAAATGCGTTTGCAACGTTGGTTATGCTGGCAAGTATTGTCAGTATTGTCTAGTAAGTGAACCGAATTAATGTTGCTTCGAATGCTACTCTATAGTATTCAAAACAACAAAATATTCCAATTTAGACATTTTTAAAACCTTAAAAAGTAATACTTAATTTTGCAATTCTTTTCTGTTTTACAACAGGTAACACTGTTCTATTAATACCAATATATTATAGATGTACGGTACAACTGCCTATGTGTGGAATAATTGATACAAAACAACTAAAAGTTAAAAATTAAAAAAAAATAATAACTTTTCGTAATGACTCCTTAAGATGTTGAACTTTTACGCAAAATATGTTGAATGTATGTAAGAAAGATAACTTCGATTCCATTTTGACAATACAAAGAGTCCACTGAAGGTACCTTAAAAAGTATGTTTTTTATGAGTTTACTTTTTTCTTTTTTATGAAATCACAGTCTTGTCCAAGACAGATATCACCTTCTTGCAAACCACCTAAGACTGACGCACAAACTCCTGATTGCAATGGCTTTGGAGCATGTGTAAATGGAAGTTGCCAGTGTGACATACGACAGGTAATTTCGTTTGTTTTGTTGTTTCCTCTTCATAGAGACAAAAATATCAGTAATATTTAGTTGGTGTACAACAGGTACTTACAAAAACTGTAATTATTTTTAAAGGAAAAAATACATGCTCCCTCTAAAAAATGTGTATTTTAGCTTCAGAAAAATCGTGTATTTCATTTTTGAAAATATCATGTATTTTAAGACGTTCTCTTTATTTTAACACTTAAAATTTTCACGTTATTGACACTATAACCTTGATTAGTGACGTCATTAAGATAAAAAAATGACGTCATATCAGCAAGAAAGTTTCTTAATTTCCTGTTTTTTACAGAAGAATTGATGCTCATGTCGTTAGATTTGCTACATCTCTTGAATAATGTAATCTTGCTACGTCGACTTCTCCTTCAAATCTAATTTACATTTTATTTATATTGTAAACTGTATTATATCTTTCCTGACAACATCTTAGTAACCACCTGGTAACCAACACAAACGTAATAAATACAACTTCCTGCAACAATGTTGCATAGTTGAAGACCGTTTCCGAAGTAATAGGGTTAAACAAAATCAGGAAAGTATGTAAGATTCGACTTTGCAACTGATTCGTACGTTTGCCAAATGACTAGTGAATTGTGAAAGCATCATGCGCCAGCTCTATAACTTTTTCTATTTACCAATCTTTGTATTATTTTCAGACTACAAAGTTTTTTTATTATTACTAATGCGTACTACTGTTCAGAATCCCATGGAGCGCATTACAGGGAGATATTGCGAGTGTAACAATTTTGGCTGCCCTAGATATCAAGGAAAAATATGTGGAGGTAATTGATATTTTTTTCTTCATGTGAAAGTGTAATAAACAGTGAAGCTGTATCAAATGTTAGATTGGACCATAAGTGTGCAATAAGTTTGCTTATTCGTTTAGGCAAGAATAGAGGAGTATGTGAATGTGATCAATGCAAATGTAAAACCGGTTTTCTTGGAAGTAATTGCGGAGAAGTGGATTGCTCAGTTGGGAAAAAAAATTGTCTGCGTACCAGTTCATCAAACGTATTTGTTTTTAATTTGTTTTATACAAAGTCGAAACCTTCAAGAAATTATTTAACATTGACATCATAAAGGTTAGAATATATTTATCATTTTAGACTTCATGCAGTGGAAATGGCATTTGCAGCTGTTACCAGTGCGAATGCAGCACAGGTTATCGCGGAAAGTTTTGTGAAGAATGTGTAGTAAGTTTGTTGCTTGAGAAAACTTCATCTTATCTTGATTTTTACTTAAAACAGAATTTTACAAACACCATGGTTAAATAATATGTTACTTAGAGCTGTCCTGAAAAATGCAACACGTTAAGCGATTGTGTGAGATGTCAAGCATTCAATGAACCAGATAAGGATAATTGTGGCAATCTCAAATGCAGCTTGAACATAGTTCTTGTTAATATAACCGAGGAACACTGTGTTCACAAATCTTCAGATAACTGTTATATCACTTTCTCACCTCAACGAGACCCGATAACAGGAGCAGAAACCATTTTCGTTCAGAAAGATAAAAGTATGTTTTTATTCCTGCGTATTTATATGTTTTTGTTTTATTTTTCTGGCTTGTTTTCTTCATTTATTATTGGACAAATTCCCTGGGAATGTATAAATACGTTCACCTGGCATTACACTGCCATGCTCTGGATGCTAATAAATATCTAAGACCCAGAGCCGATTATAGAGTAATAACTGACCAATACTTAATCCACGTGGTTCCATGCGCTCAGGGAGGAGGCCAATAAAATTTCAATATCAAGTAAGACAACGCCAGTCCGAAAAGTTTTATTAATTAGAATTTACAATTTTTTGTGCAAATCTTAAAGTTTCAAGCATAGTTGTTTTGGTATTGCGGCCAAAAAAGAAAATAGTGCATGCGCACTGCGGCCACATTAATATATCCCATTCGCTGCCTGACAGCAAACAATTAAATTTTGCTACAAGTAGGTGTTTAATTAAAAATTATTTTTAATTTCTGCTTCCGTCTTAGCTGCCTAGCTTTCTAACGTGAATGCAGTTTGTATATATGTTACAAGGAATATGATCCATTATACATATTCGTCAGGTGTTATGTATAAGGGTTAGGGTTATTGTTACTAAGCATAATTCCTGAATTTATCACAATCCCCGTAACATATTACTTAAATTTTAATATTACAAGAATGGAGCATGAGTTCATCTAAAGAGGAAAGAGATCAGTCAATGCAAGTTTAATACATATTGCTCAGGGTTTTAATGAGAAATATTCTCTAACGACCTATACTGGTAGTATTAAGACCAGCGCCGTAAAAAATTCTTCTTGATAAACCAAGCTGTTGGGTCGTTTAGTTTATTACAATTTGTTTAACTGGTCAATATATTTTCTTACTTGCTTTTAGGATGCGTAAAAATTAAAAAAGACGCACAAAAAAACAACCAAGTTATTCACCATGCTTCGTCCTGCATCATTATTCTGGTTTTTATTGCAAGCATGATGGTATGGATGTGATGAACAAAGGGGACAGTAGACAAACAATGCATGAAACAATACCCACAAACCTATTTAAAGCAGAAACTCTTTCTATAAAATGTTAATTTTGATTTAATTCTTTTTTGCATCAACATGTATTATTGCCTTTTTTCTTAAATAACTATTCATGTTAATATGTTTATTTTTTCAATTTCCTTACCTCGGGAGTTGGCAATTTAATTTCTCTCAAAACGCAAGTAATAATTTTTCCGCGTCTTACAACTTCGTTAACGAAATAAACCTAAATGAATCATGAACTAGAAGTGCAAAAGCAATATTGTTTAAACCCTCTATACGAAGTAAAGTGGGACTGTCATAAGCTTCCTAAGTATGGTCGGCCATTTTTTATTTCGAAACAAACAAGAAGAGCATAGGTTCTCTTTTGACTTTTAATGGCTGACACGAGTAGAGTCTGTGCAGGGCCAAATGTGCAAGAAAGGGTCAGGCGAACTGACATTAAAATAGCCAAAGATTATGTGTCAAAAAATATTGGAGCAATTCTAAAACCAAAAATCCGAGCGAAAACATTAGGAGTGGATATAAGGAGATGAAATAACAAAAGTTGTATTGACAGTCGTGTTATAAAATACAAGGTATAATATGTATTGTGTATAACATGTTATTTCATTACAAATAGAATGATATCAATTTTATTTCATCCGTACCACGTCGTGGTGATAATCGTTTGTGATATATTTTATTTTATAATAATACAGTCGCAGTAGGTTACTTCGGTAAAACTTCCACAGTGATTGCGGTTAACTAGGCTACGTTCTCATGTCGTTTTAGTATAAAAATCGCAATTTCGCTGTTTCCCAGGAGTTTTATAACGATTTTTTTGTATTATTTGTCTAACTCGGTGTCTTAATAACTTATTTGATACTGGTTAGCAAAACAAACGTCATTTTCGAACAGTAGGTAGATTTTACAATATACCGCCATTATTGTTACGTCATTGCTCTTTTTACCAACATAATAGTAGGTTTTTTGCAACAAAGATGTATGTGCCAATGTCGAGGGATCCATATCGGCGATTCCGAGGCAGACAACGTGTTGGGACGGGGCCTAAAAAGAGAGGGTTTTTTCTCATGTGATGTGGCAATCTATATGTTCTAGCATGATACCTAGTTATGTAAATATAAAGGGATTGGTAACTAGGTGGTTCGTGTTATGGTAAATAATACTACTTCTCATTCATTTGCGGTTTGTGATTACTAGTGAGGTCCAGTTAATCCTACAGCCTGGAGCTTATATAGCCCTTGCCTTGGCAAGCAAATCCTTGATATTTTTATGCCGCATATAGTTGCAACAATTGGAGAGTTAGGCCAGATTTTATATAAGGTGCCAATGTTTATTAATAACTTTTTTGATTGTAGTGTTGTCTTTGAAGTAGTGTGTGAGGAAAACTAGATATCTTTGAGTATTATCTGTTTTAGGTGTATCGTGATAGAGTACATCCTTTTGTGTTAAGTCATGTTTTTATAGAGTTACTGAAGCGTCACCGTTTACATATTGTGGCGTAGACATGTTCGGACCATTTTATATCATTATATATTATATTTATATAAGTTTGTTAAAGCAGTATGATCGATATTTACGTGTTTAGCAAGTCGTGCTGCGCATATTGAAAGTACCAACAGGATGGATGCTGACTCGTTCATACAAGCATTACGACGTATCATATCACGACGAGGATATGTGAGACAGATTAGATGCGATCATGGTTCTAATTTCATTGGAGCTTAACTTAAAGTGAACTTTGTAAGGCGCCTCAAGAAATGAATCACGAAAAAGTGAAAACCTTTCTTCAATCAACGGGAGCTGACTATCTCATCGAGTGGAAGCGAAACCCTCCGACATCGAGTCATATGGGTGGCTCTCTTGGGAACGTCAAATAAGATCAATCAGAGATGTGCTGTCTCATTTATTCAAACACCATGGTGAAAGCTTGGACGACGAGTCGTTTAGAACCTTCTTGACGGAAGCTGAAGCCATTATCAATTCGCGACCGTTAACATTGGAAACCATAAATGATCCACCGAGTGAAAGACCGATTACACCGAATCATTTACTCACAATGAAATCGAAGGCTATGTTAAATTTACCGCCCGTTATCAAAATTTGATCGCCTGAAATCTAAGTTGTTAATTTTATGTCTTGACCTGTTGCGTAATGTCTTGTGTTGTCATGGTTATTGTATGGTTCATTTATTATTATTAAATGCTCGTTATATATATTTGTGTCCTTAGGGATTTAATGTTTCTATATGTATCTGTTTTATGTTTGAAATTGTTAGATTTTCAAGATTCTAATCACTGTGTAACACGAATGCGTCTGTAGAAAAAGTTTGCAAAAAGGTTAACATATTCATATGCTGGTGCAATTCATTTATTCATTCAAATCAATACTTATATTTAACATGTAAACTGAGGCAACTGGTGAGTTTTTTTTCTGTTAGCTTTCGGTAATATTTCAGAATTATGTATTTTAAAATTTGTATCAATATCATTTAGTTTGAACATTATTTACATTCACAATAACTGCGTTACAAACAAGCCCTTTGATTTGTCTTATCAACCCAGCTATGTTGCTGATACAGGCTATAATGCCTCCACCTGGCGTATTTTTACGTGAAGACTTGTATTCTCGTCGCCGTTGGAGAAGAGTTCAACACTTGTTAAATGATTTTGGACACGCTGGACAAAGATCTCTTCAGATCGAAATGGAAAGAGCGGAACGTCAATTTCAAACAGGAGATGTCGTAATGGTGAGGAGCGAGGAAACTGGCCAATGGGAAAGATATTGGCGGTTATGCCCAGTATCGATGGAAATGTGCGAAAGGTTGTCGTGTCGTGCATGTAAACAACAGTGAATACGAGCGTCCAATTCGCAAGTTGGTTTTGTTGTTGGAGGCAACTAACGATTCCCCCGACGAGGAGCCATAGTTTTTATTTTTTTAAGAACCGTTATGTTAACCCTTCTTGAAGGGAGTCAGGTGTTGCGTATGCATGTCAGTTTTTTCCCCGCGCGCGTGTGGGCATGCACGCTTCTGGTTTCCCTTAGGCATAGTTATAACTGTATAAATAGGCTGTCCTTTTTTGATGATCGTTAATTGTTGCCGTCACAACTGAGTTGTTGCTTTGAAAGTGTGTACTGCGAATGTTAAAATTAGTAAAGTAAAGTTAGTAAAGTTTTTAAGTTTAAATTTAAAGTTACGTATACAGCTTTAAAGTTACGTATACAGTTTTACGGATATTTGGCGGTCGCGTTAACGTCGTGTTTATTTGTTATTTTTTTCATCGATTTGTTATTTATTTGTATATGTATATTATAGGTGTTTGATTTTGCTGTTTATATTCATGTATGTATGTATGCAATAGGCTACGTTGTTCAGTAGTATTGTGTTTGTCATTCTGTGCATGTAATACTCCGTAGTTTTACTTGTGTACACTTGTCCGTGTACGTTTCGTCTGTGTACAAGCCATGTTAGTAGGCGCCGTATATACCGTAATTGTAGTTCTCCCCGGGTCGATGGTTGTTTAGTGTCTAGTGTGCGTTTTCCACAGGAGGTATTCTGGGCGGGTATGTGTTTTACCCTCAGGCTGTGATGTTACGTGAAGTAATTGTTAGTGTCTGTATATGAACAAATGATTCCGTTAAGGTAAAAGTCGATTGAGGAGGTACTTGCCAAAAAAGCCTAAGAAATGAGGATATAAACTCTGGGCACGTGCTGGAGTATATCTATAACTTTGAAGTAGATAAACCGCCTGTAAGCAAAGGACCTCCAGATAACGCAATAGTGTCGCCAAAATGTGGAGAAAGTGATTATGTTGCGATGAGGCTAGCTGACAGTGTTGAGAAAAACCTTTCTACGACGACTACTTTTCGTAACCGGAACTAGCAGTTTATTTGCATAAGCAAAAAGGCATCTTTGCTGTTTCTACCCTACCTCGAAAGCGGAGTCGGAAATATCCCTTACCATCCAAAAAAGCAATGATGAAGGAAGAGCGGGGGAAATATTGAATTTTTCGATGACAGTTATTATCTGGGATTAATTACCTACACATAAATCGAATAGTCCATCGTGATATCAAACTACAGAATTTTTTTATTACTAAAAACTAAATGGTCAAGATGATTTAGCCAGAGTATACGACTTTTGTAAATTGTTACGTCTGTGGCAAGATATTTGCTTTTGGTTTCTCTGTTGTCAATGCAAAGATCTCTGTGCCCAATCATACCAGTGCTTTGAAATGCAACAAGTGCATCAAGTTTTAGATAGTTGTTTGGCAAAGTTTAGATGAATGGCACAGTTAAAACATTCGCAATAAAATCCATATTAGAAAATTATTCCAAAATCATTGATTTGAAGCACTTAAAAACCCTAAAAATTCCTAAATTTTTGCGGACTGCGGGCGAAGCCCATTTCCCATTTAAGCGAGCGTAAATATGTCTTACCAGAGAATATTTTCCCAAAGCAAGTAAGACTTATGACTTCTAGTCAAGTCCCGCTTATGACCTCCAAATTTAAAGGTATTTTACCTAAAAGAGGCGAGCCTATAAAAAGAAAGGAGAGTTTGGCTTGGCGAACTGGCGAAGCATAACATTCTGTATAATAAATAAATGAATAAATACACAACACTAATTGGTAACATTGCTAAAAGAATCACTCGAATATGTAGATTTGTTCTTGTTGTTAGTATCACTTAACATGCATTGTTCAACATGACTGTTCAGCATGAAAATCACGTGCGAGTGAGAACATAGCTATAACCTTCGTGATATTTCATTACATCAGCTACTACCCATGGTGCTACATTTTGCAGAAATACCTACTTGTGAAATGTACTTGTGTTGCAAATCTCCATTGTTCATCATGGCGCGTTTCAGGATTTTGCGAAAAATCATAAAAAGCAGCGTCGCTGCAACGCTTAGTGTGTTTGTTGTTGAAATATAAAGAAACAACACGTTACTTGCGTTTAATTGCACTGGTGTTTAATAACTCTGTCGAAAACAAAAGTATTGTAACGAAATAAACATTCGAATAAAGTTTGGTTAGTGTCAAATATAACTCAAAATTGCACAGGATCTTGATTGGAACGCAATTGCGTGGTTTTAACATATTCAAGATCGTTACTAATAACCGCAACGTTTGACATTTCTGTAGAAAGTTCTACTGCTTCTGAACGTAATCTTTTGCAACAGAGATAGGTAAGTGCTATATTCCTCAGTGGTTTGTTAAGGAAAACATAAATTAAAGGGTCGACAATATAACCACAGTTAAACATAATAAGTGAAGAGGTATGAACAGAAACATTATAACTTTTACTCCACAACAACCACGAAAGTGCTAAATTCGGAGAAGCCGAAAATATGATGAAAGTGATAACGATTAAAAAGGGAATCAGAAAATGCTTTTTGTTTGTGATTGATTCTACCGTTCTTAAATTCGCTTGAAATTCTCTTCGTCTTTTTAAATACAACCCAATCGATGCATAAACCACGACAGATGTTATAATATAAACGCCAGTCATAACTGTATGTGTCAAATACAGAATGTCAAATACGGTATTACTTAATTTCCGATTGTAAATATCTATGATAAATACTGGTAGCGCTAAAAGTGCCGACGTAATCCAAGCTGCAGTAACAACTTTCACCAATCTTTTTTTTGTAACAATGTAATTGTATTTGATATGTAAATGAATGCAAAGAAAACGATCTGATACAATTGTAAACATGATAAAAAGCAATAAAAATTCTCCTTGTACGTCCATAAAGTTAATAACGCTCCATAAAATCTGTGTAATGTTACCAGTGGGTCTATATTTGAAATACATACCAAATGCAAAATTGCGAATCAAAAGAACGATCTCTGCTGCGCTCAGATTTATCAATAATACTTTTTGATTCTTATTTTGTTTTTTATGTTTGCACAAACAAAATATTGCTACAGCCTGCATACACAAAGCTACAACTGATAAGCCAAGCATCCAATATAACGCAATTATCATTTTGCAGCAATGTTATTGTCTTATGTATTTCCCTGCAAAATAAAAGTATGAGACAATTGCTACGTGAGTGATTGAAATGTTGAAATGTTCCATGATCCTTATCAACTATTAAAATCTCAGCCTCCAAATTAAACTAGGTTCTTATAAAAAAATGTATATATAAACTTTTTTAACATAAATTAAATTAAAATTCGAAATTAAAATTTTGCCATGGATACCTTAAATTTGCGCATGAGGAGCAGAGCAATTCTTCTCTCCAGTACAAGTTAAAAGTTTTAGCTACCCCGTAATCACGAGAGTGTTCAAATTGTGCTAGTGTCAGGCTGTTTTCTAAATCTATAAAATATTAAATTAAATTTATTATTATATAACAAAATATATCACTGAAAATCGCTCAGAAAAGTAGAAAATGACTGAAGGGACAATATCAAAACTCTCAAGAATTTACATTTAAGGTGCAAGATGCCAAAAACGGCCAATGTTTTGTCTAATAAATAGTAGTTATCGCATAGTGCCGAAAATAATATGGGAAAATTTTTTGAGTTTTTTACGTTCTCGTTTACATATTTATACGAGAACTAAAAAAAAAAAATAATTTGACGATACTTTTCGAGAACAAGTGCGATAACTTGTTTATCACATAAACCGAGCATATCCCATTTACGCCTAACAAAACTGGGCTTAATTTAAACCAGTTTTTTAATTAAAGGGGAATTAAGCCTCAAACTTAAATAGCATTATTTCGGTTAACATTATGTTCGTTTCCCAAATTCTGGTCAAAATTTTAAAAAATAAATATTATTTGGATTGATTTTAATATAAAAGTTACCCCTTCTATGAGCGAACGGTAAGCGCCATTTAAATTTTCTGAGGCCACGGCTGATTCTGGAGACTGTTATATCGTGACGTTCTTACGCTGAAGAAGCATAAGCTTGCGCTGAGCGGAAGCATATGGAAAATTTAAGCTCCTGCTCTGACTCTCCTATCTCTAGAATATTCAAGTGACTCTAGTGAAACGTCAGTAACAGAATGTTACATGAATAAGCCTGGAATACTCCAAAGCAGAACTTGAAAAAGTGACTTATGAATCTAGTGATAGCGAAGAAGAAGACGAATTAAATTTAAGCAGACTTGAAAATTTGCATTGGTGTACCTGTACATGTTGCGTTATTTATAATTGCTTCACTCTTGTGGAATGCAAGTGTTGCCAAGAATTTTTCAATTTATTGAACGACAAGTTGAATGATAACAAGTGCATCACGATGCACAAGGATTTTGAAATTTTATGTTTGAACCGCACAGTGTTAGAGACAACCAGCATACGACATCGACGATACCAGAAAAAATATAACGAACTCTCCACATATACTAATAAGTAAGTCTTTCTTCAAAAAATATGTTTCTCATAAATATTTTCACAGACCATGTAACACAAATATAAAACGTTCTTCTTATCTTCTCACTTTTCGCTTTATAATCTTACAGGTCCACGCGCTATGAAAATACACACCATCGCAGATTATTTAATTAAATTAAAAATAATGTCATGCCTTGAATATCAAATAAAAAGGAGGAGACCCCATGTGCCTTAACAATTTGTTTCAAAGAAGTTTTGATGAATAAATAATTTCTTTCGAATATTTTATCCTGGTTTACACTATAACATAAACTTTGATTCCGTTGTAGGGAAATGAGGTACACCAGTTACCAGATGGAAAATATACTGGTTTCAAAGAATTTGTTGACATATAACGGGACTTAACATTTTTAAACAAACAATAACACCAACAAAAAAGCGAAATAAAGTACAACGGACCAGAGTTATTTTTTGATTCGTTTTGCATAATTCCGTTTCTCTAAAATTTTCGAAGTGTCAGGTCTGGCCGTGTGGGCAATGTTACGTGGTCGACTAAGCTTGTTTACAACTTCTTTACCACAGATCTTTACCTTTACCCCACTCTCCTTTCTTTCAATTATGTCATTCATTATCGCATCAACAAAATTGAAAGACTTGGGTTCTTTCACAGGTTTCGCGACCCACTCTTTATTCAATTTGCTTGAGGCAAACTTCCACTTTTTTTCACCGACCTTCTGACTCCCTTTACGCGCGCATTTTACAACAGCCTGCTTTCGACCAACGTTATTGTTATGGTCCAAGATAGCCAACTTCACTCGGGCGTTCATCACATTCAACTCGAAATGTTGCCGTTTTGGTGCATACGCTGTTATCAGTGAGTGAAAAACTTCCACGCCCCCTGTGTGGTATGGTTCGCAAAGATGTTCCATATCCTTAAAGTTTTTTTTATCAAGGACGATTTCTTCCAATGCATTATACGCTGGCGAATGTTTCTCAATCCACTTCTTCTTTCGTGCCTCAGCACTAGAATAGGCTTCGTGTCGGCACCTGGGATACTTGGGATATTGCTTCGCGAAATTATGTTTATTCGTAACATGTTGAAGTATCGACTTCCACATTTGCACCAGCAGCTCTGGGTCACCTTGGCAGTTTTCGGCACACCAGAAAAGATGATTTCCTATTGGTTTGATCCAATCCTGTAATATTCGCCTATCTTTTCGTTTTACTAATGGTCTAAGTTTGGCTTTGATGTTCTTAGCAAAATGCCATGGATCATACCGATGCGTGATATCTAACCTGTTTTCACGTATCCATTTAGCGATTTGCCTGTTTCGGTCCGTGGCAACTCTTCTTACAGGATAGTTATCGGAACTTAACTGCTCAAGGCAATTTTTGAAGCCTTGTAACTCCAAGGGCGCCGAACCTTTACCGGTTGTTGTTTGGATTGTGGTTGTCGCAACAATTTTCTTAGACGCTGACGATTGTAAACTATATGTGCAATACTTAGCAGATTTACTAGGTGAGTCAAATCTGCCATCGCCAAGACATGCTTCATTCTCTCCCCGACTATCCTCTCTTGCACTGGCAATATTTTTCACGAAATGCTCGTTTACAGTTGGGATTATCAGTGATCGCTGAACATCATAGTATGTTCGTTGATTGACAAAATTTAAACCAGAAAAATTCGCAACTTTCTTCACCCTTTCATATGTGTTTCCTAAAATGGTATAATATATGATTTTAGGTGATCCAGACTGCAGCGTGCTGAATGAGCAGCGAAAATAACAAAAAGTCAACATGTCCGGGAGTTGAGGTTGCTTTCAACCCGTTTGAAAACATGGCATAGCCTGCTGTATATTTCCATATCATCATGCAGCATGCAAAAGAAGATTTTTTTTACCTGAACAAAATATTGCAGAGGATAGCAACAAATTAAATGCTGGCATTTTTCCAAGCATGGGTTGACTTGTGCTGATTGATGCAATACCCTTTGTATAGTACACACGTTCCCTGCTCACGCTTTTCGATACTGGTTGCGGTTCCATCACATGAACGACAGGGCAGTAAGTTAAATATTTCATCTAGCATGCTTTTCGAAAACAACAAATTTCTTTTCTTTCAAAATGCTTCGCTCGGTTTCATGAGCATCACTAATATTGATTGACTCTTCTGCACTTTCAGCGATGTAATCAGAGTCTTTTTCATCGTCAGTTGGTAAGGATTGTAATGACGAGTTTATAGGAGAGAGTGAGACGTCCTCACAAACGTGCTTTCTTTTAGAAGGAGTGGAGCAAACAGTCTTTTCTTTAGAATATGCGTGATCGTTTACCACAGCAACGTAATTAGCAGAAATGGAATAATACTCGGGAGCTTGCGCTTCAAAGTCACATGATTCTAACCGATCAGTTTAACAGCTTCTGTTTAAGTCGCTTAGTGATATTTCACATTGAACTACAACGTTCTTGTGGGTTGGTTCAATAATCTTGAAAGATAAAATAAATAAGTTTTACCGAAAAAAAAGTTGTAACAAATCGAAATCAGTTACAGTGTGACTTACATCCTTCACATTTATGATCATGATGAATCAGTTACAGTGTGACTTACATCCTTCACATTTATGATCATGATGAATCAGTTACAGTGTGACTTACATCCTTCACATTTATGATCATGATGAATCAGTTACAGTGTGACTTACATCCTTCACATTTATGATCATGATGAATCAGTTACAGTGTGACTTACATCCTTCACATTTATGATCATGATGAATCAGTTACAGTGTGACTTACATCCTTCACATTTATGATCATGATGAATCAGTTACAGTGTGACTTACATCCTTCACATTTATGATCATGATGAATCAGTTACAGTGTGACTTACATCCTTCACATTTATGATCATGATGAATCAGTTACAGTGTGACTTACATCCTTCACATTTATGATCATGATGAATCAGTTACAGTGTGACTTACATCCTTCACATTTATGATCATGATGAATCAGTTACAGTGTGACTTACATCCTTCACATTTATGATCATGATGGTTTCTTCTTCAACCAAAGTTGGATTTGTTTGAACATTCACAGTTTCGTTTTGAGAAACTTCGTTTTCCGTTAGCAGATGGCCGATAAGCTGTAAAACACAAAATTAAATACAACTCAGTGTAAACAGGACCTAAACAATATCATTTGAAAACACTCCAGAGGTAGTCTAGATAAAAAATACAAAGAAAACTGATGTAATTATATGTTAGAAAAAAGTTACCAACTTCAGAACGTGCTCTTCACTTCGTCTAACAGATAATTTTCGTTGCTGTAAATGTTTTGTGCCGTCCATGTTTATTTCATCGTATGTTTTGTGCGAAAATTTTGTTGGCACTGCCCCCGGTACTAACACTTTCTTTTTTCTTTTCGTAAAATTATTATTTATTATTATTATTATTATAAACAATTTTTATACAGGATATAGATTTTCAATATATACAATATTGCTATTAACAAACGTCCTGTCTTTAAAAATAAAAATTAAAATATAGTAAGGTAAAAACATATATTATATAAGCAATAAAAATAAAACTAGTTAAAAAGTCTTAAAATCAGCTAAAACTGCCAGATTGTGAGAAGAAACAATAAACAGCAAATGTCTGTTTTATGAAACTAATAGGCTACAATTAAAATATCACAACTGAAGTAAAGTCTCCGCAGGAAAAATAAGCACGTTAAATCAAACAGAACACTCTGTACTATCAAATGGAGTATAGGACTATCGGATATAAATCAAATCAAAGGTTAAAAACCTTCAAAACATTTTTCCTAAACAAATTAAAATTTTCAATTTTACGAATATTTAATGGTAGCTCGTTGTATAGTGTAACACCCATTGAAAAGAAATCAGATTGTGCATATTTGAGTTTTGTGAATGGAATTTGTAATTTATAACCATCATTTCTTGTCCCCCGACCATGGGACTGTACTTTGAAGTAATCAATAAAGTTTGTACACGTTTTCCTTTCTAAACATTTTCGCACAAGTAGAATTGATTGTTTCTTTAATACGTTTTCAACAGGTGGTTGGCTTGTTCCAGTGACCATTTCAGCTAGATTATCAATGGATTTAAGCTTGTTTCTTTGAGTTTGGCTTAAATTTAAGTTTACCGTACAGTTGTATGTTATGCAAGGAAGAATCATTCCATTGTAAATCTTCCTTTTTGACGAATCGTCGAGATAACTTTGGAGAGAAGACAACATACGTAATTTGGATACTGAACGCTTGTAGATTTAATCAAAATTAGTAGAGAGTGAAAGTAGTTCCTAAGTATTTGTATGTTTCGGTAGCCTGTATCTCACTGTCATCAAACAACAAGGACATATTTTTACCACAGGATGATAGTTTTTTCGAGGTACCAAAAAGCATAGTTTCGGTTTTGCCTTTATTCAAGCTGATAACTAGCTGGTTGATTTGGAAATATGTTTAAATCAACTTCAAGTTCTCATTTAGCTGGTACTCGATGGATTCCTTGTTCTTCCCCTCAACATATACCACAGTGTCATCAGCAAAGTTCAAAGAATGCGTGTATTTTAAGCATTTCTCAAAGTCATTGAAATAAATCAAGAAAAGAAGTGGTCCCAAGATCGAGCCTTGGGGCACTCCACAGGTGATCTTCATACGTTCTCATTTACACTTCTCAACAATACAGTATTGCTCCCTATTGAAAAGGTAGTCAGCGAACACTTTTCAACTTTTCCAGGAGAATTGAATGGTTTAAAGTGTCAAAAGTTGCCTTTGTCGACAGCTTTGCGAATATTGTCTGTCAGCAGGATGGTAGCTAGCTCAGTTGAACGTCTTTTCCGATAACCGAACTGATTTTCTGATAGATAAGATGTTGTTATTCTCGAGGTAATCAGATAGTTGTTTATGGACAGCTTTCTCGAGGATTTTTGATAAGGAAGAAAGTACGGAAATCGGTCGATAATTGTTGTTGTTGTCAGTTGCACCTCCTTTGTGAATTGGGGTAATTTTTCCACTCAGTTGGAACCAGTCCAGTGGAAATCGACATGTTGATGAGGTGAGTTAATGGACCCGATAGGGGTTGGGCAGCATCTTTCAGGATTCCTGGAGTTAGGTTGTCACAACCAGCAGCTTTTCTCCGTTTTAGTGATCTCAGTTCTTTTTCCACAAATATTCGACTAACGTAGCCGAAAGTAAACAATTTTTCTGACGTAACAAGTTTTGGTGGTATCTCCCAGACGAAATTTCGTGATCGATGCTCGTAGTTGCAGAAGCTGGAGGATGTTCTTTTGTTGGAAATATTTCTTTGATGCATTTCCAAAACTTAGCCGGGTTTTTACAATTCTCGTGTAGAAGATCTTTGTGGTATTTCTGTTTTGCTTGTTTCACTTTGTTGTTACAAGAATTTTTAAGTCTTTTGTAAGTCGACCAGTCACATTCATTTTTCGATTTTCTCGCTTTGCGAAGCAACTTGTCTCTTGTGTTCATGAGCGCTTTCAAATCATAAGTAAACCATGGACAGGGCCTACCCTTGACACGTTTTGTGATGAGAGGTGCGTGTTTATCAGCAATCGATGTAAGTCCTTCTTTCATGTAACTCCAAGCTCTATTAACATTTTGTGTTTCATAAAATGGTTTCCAATTGAAATTTGCAACATCGAAAGAAAAGTCTGTGTGATTATATTTTGAATAATCTCTGCATTCAATTGTTCTGAATTGTTCTTTACGATGATTTAATTTTCGTACACATGCAACACAATCATGATCACTTAGACTCAAGGGAATAACTTTAGTACAATGAACATGAGAGTAATTGTTTGTTAGAATAACGTCAATTAAAGTTTGTGTGTCTTTTGTTACACGAGTTGGTGATTTAACGATTTGTGTAAGTCCGTGAGTGACAAAAATATTTTTAATTTCTTTGTTATTCGATTTTGTAAGAAAGTTCACATTAATATCTCCCAAGAGAAACGTTTCCGTGGAGATTTTGTTAACTTTTGACAGCATATCGTTGAGAAAACTGTTGAAATCTTTTTTCAAGTAATTTGACGAATCGGGGGTTCTGTATATGCAACCAACTACAAAGTTTTTCCCCTTGAAAATCTCAATTTCAACCCAAATACATTCAATTTCATGAGTTTCTAAATCTGGTCGTCTTTTCCATTTGATATCATCAGATAAATAGATAGCAACACCACCCCCGATACCGTCAGGGCGATCTTTACGAATAAACTGAAACCCTGGCATCTTAAAAAGTTCTGAGTTTGTTGTAGAGGTTGTGTGTGTTTCCGATAGAGTTAGAATGAATTTTGATTTTTCGCTTGTAAACAAAGTTTGTAACATATTTCTCTTACCAAACAATCCCCTGATATTTTGATGAATCAGTTTTATTCCTCTCATGTTTGAAAGCTCTTGAAAGTTCTTTTGAAATGGCCCTGGACATGATTCAATATCTCCACTACATAGAAGAAGCAACATAAACATCAAAGTTCTCTTTTGCAGTTTGGGAATTCTAAGATAGTGTCGTCGAAATCGCCTTTCTCGCAGTAAACATATTCCACATTTTCTCAATGAATTATCTCTTCTTTCTGGAGAGTTATCATCACTAAAAGTTCTCATAATCAGAAGGCATGCTTCGCAAGACATAAGCATAAAAATACGTCCTTCCTCGCCAACATCTTTTCGCGGAGTGATATATAGTGATATATCTGACGCGACAAGCTAAATGTTCCGGCAATGTTATTTCTTTTTTTAAACAATCTGGGTGAAAATGATCTTCGCATAATACAGCGTCTTTACCAAATTTCAACGCATTGATGTTCACATCGGCACGACCCATGTTGTTTATCCATCTCAAACAACGCAACTTTTCTTCGTTACTGTTCGGTCGAGGAATCATAAAAAAGACTTCTTCACCTCTCCTTTCCCAGTACTATTTCTACAACCATAAGCCTTACAAGTAGGCATCGTTTTGGAAGAAAGATAACATGAACAAATACTCTGTTACATTTGTTCACATTGTGTAAACAACTTTAAAAAAGATGAAGAGATCAAAAAATTGAAATGAGCGTAAAATACGTCATAGATCTCCATCGCAGATTTTTTTGATTTAAACATGGCGATTACTGTTGTCAACTTTTATGCTAGAAAAGGGATGTAAATTCAAAGAATTTCAATTTTTTTTATATACCATCAAAATAATTAGGGTTTGTAAAAGATATTTCCGAAGAAAAAAAATGTGGGCTTAATTCCCCTTTAAATCTCGGTTTTTAGATGTAACATTCACACGTAAAAGTTCAAAACACTTTTTTCACAATTAAAAATAAAATTATTAAGATAAAAAATTCTGACTTAGATCGTCTCTGAAAGAAGTATCTGGTCAGAACCATGAATAAAGCTTATGAAGATGTTGCTGCTAAACCAACTCTTTGTTAAAAAAACCCTTTCCTTTCAATGAATGCTTAAAGGTCTTCATCAGCGAACGTTTTTTCTCCGATTCGACCACGTAATGACTTGATACGCTTTGATTCATGAGATTATGCAAAGATGAAAACTGCATCACAAATATAAGTTTTATATTTTTATTACACTTATGCATTTATTTATTTTTACCTTTGAGAATTGAGATACAACTCACGAATCGGCCATTTAAATTCTATTCATATTTCTATCGAAAGAGGTGTCCCTTAAAGAAGCTATGCGGGATGCAAAGTTCACTGGATATACTGGAATTGCGACAAATTTGCGTTTGTTTACGTTTTTGAAAAGAGGTCTAAATGGCTTCTGAATTTTATTAGCCAATCATCTTTAGAGGATATATAAACATTAAAAGCACAAAAAACTTCTGTATTCTTGAGAGAAATTGAAAAAACATAAGTGACCAACAATTTTTAATAACCATATATTTCGACTTTTATAGTCATTTTATAGTCAATCAGGTAAAATCTAAAATAATAGTAAAATCAGTTAATACAGTTTAAAACAAAAGTATCTACAACATACGTTCTCTAAACTAAAAAATATTGAAATGATATTAAAATTTTATCAAAAGAGTGTGACTTTTAAACTCGTCTTTTGTATTCAACGATGGCTTAATGTCATTTATATAAAGGGCTTCCAAAATCTATAAGTGCTGCTGAGACTTCGAGGTCGATAAAATTTTAACTGTTTCCATTGATAGTATACATTCGCAGCTATTGAAATGTAAGCCCACCAGACTTGAACCTCTTGAATGCGCCTTTATGCGGGTGATAAGTCAATCAAGTCGGCATGATTTTTAGAAAGCATCTATAATTAACGTGTATTAGTTTGCCTAGAAAAATAAGATAATAAATGTGAAATGTTTAATGTGAACATAGAGTGAAGGAAGAAACGTTTTTATAGAATGATGTACTTAAGATCCTGAAGAAAATTTTTCGAAACAAGCACATGAGGTTGCAATGAAAATCCAAAATATGTATTTTTGTTAAAATTTTGAGACCGTGTGACCTTTTATAAATACTGCGATCGCAGTTTTTGTTAGCTACTGCACCTTAATTTTCCAGTCGTTCCTCACATATCTGGAATTAAAAATATTTTGTTTTGTTTTGTTTAAAAAATTTAGCTACAAACATCTGCACAACACTTGGCGACTATCTGCATGAATTAAATTGATTGACAGTTGGTCCGAATTGGCCAATCACAATTCGTTTTTAAACAATCAAACTAACTTCCCGCGGGCAAATTTAAAGATGAGTTTGTTCTCTTTGAATGCGGCACCTGCTTTTGCATCACGCTTGATTTCAATAGCTCCAAAGAAGATGTATTTACTCTTCTTTTTATCATTTTGGTCGGCGTTTTATCAGGTCGGCGGTCGTTTCGGAGGACGTTTCGGCGGACGTTTTGATGACCCAGCGGTCGGCGCTACTATGCGAGGTCGACGAAGCTTTTGGCCGTTGTTTCTATGATCCAGCGGTGTTTTAGACCGGTGTATCAATAACCGAGGTGTTCTTGGTATAATAAAGTTCGGGGTTGTTCTTCTCAGCGTTTCATTGCCTGGGCGGTCGTTTCAACCCCTGACTTTGCGTTTTCTCGATGGTTTCACAGCGCAGCAAAACACTTCAAGAGACGATGTAGTGCCGCGGTGGTTGGTGTTTGAATGGTCGTTTGGGAGAAAACCGCCGTTTCCATAAGAGCTCTGAAGAACGAAATGCAGCGGCGGTCGAAAATCAGGCGGCAGTCAAAAATTCGTTGAAGCATCGTTTTGAATAATTTGTATAATATTTTACAAAATGAAAATAAAAAAGAATGAACAGAATGAATTAAAATTGGAACAAAATAGTTGTGTTTAGTTTTTCACTTGTTTGGGTTTAGTTATATATGAAGAAAAAGTATATGGAATGAAATATTAGCATGTCTGTTACGTTAGGTTTTTTGGTAAGTTTTTTATGTACAAAGGTGTACAGAATAAGTTGTTCTGCAAAATACCAACGTTATTTTACCAACGACCTGCACCACCTCATCACAGCGCCTCTTTCACCGCCGCCGAATTTTTTATTAGAGCGACCTCGTCAATTGACTCTACAGTCATAGAAAGTTATAGAAAAGAGACAACATGCGCTGGGAACGAGGTTGGCTGTTATCTACCTCTGGGAAAAATGAAAGTACCAACTGGCTGTAGCATCTTTCTTATGCTAAATGAGGTCCCCCGGCTAGTCTATAATATTACCCTTTTGGACAATACAACACGTGAGTAAAAAATGCTCATTAAACACGATTGCCATGGCAACTTCCAAAGTAGGATTTTTAAAATTGTTTATGAAATGTTGCTTAATAGTTACTGGAGGAATATTTTATGAGTTATAATAAAAAAAAGGGATTTGAAGCGATGGTAAATTAACACCCTCCCCTTCCCTCCCCTGGTGTAATTAGGGTTAAGCCGTGACGGTTTTGAAAATAATTGAAATACTATTGATCGGCGCAGATATCGTTATTTTTTAAAGACCAATATTACCCAAAGTAACAAAACTTGTTTCGACTTTATTTAATTAAAAATTATACCTCTCAGGTGATTTGTGTAATTTACTTTTGCGGACTAATTAAAATGATTATTTCTAATAGACACGTGCATAATTAAAAAGCCGGTAAATAATAATGTTGTTCTGTAATAAATACTGTTATCTTTGTCATAAAGCAATTTTGCTTGTATTTTTTTAGATCGAAAAAATAAATATGTTACAAATTCTCTGTGAAATAGATTCTGACATTTGAACTGCAGCGTTCAATTGGTGGAAGTAACATGTCAGTTTTTTCTGACTTTAAAATTGACTTTAAAATGTTCATAATATTGCACCATTAACTAAGTTAAGTGATAATTGTTTATTTTTGTTTTCCAGATATCTTAAACAAATACCGCTATATTGAGAAAAAAAACAGATAGAAATGCAGTATGTGAAACAGACAAACTCCAACAGACGCATGATAAATAACAAAACATTCTGAACTTAAACAAAAAAAAAGCAAATAAGTATACAGGGGCGTTGTTAACGCTCAAGTTTGTAGGAGTGCGTGCCTCGCTAGTCCAAGTCTATGCGTGCTCACCTCAACGTACAGTATAGTGAAAAAATAATTGAAAATAAAAAAAAATAAGACAAATGTTTATGGAGTGCCTCACAAACGGAAGTAGCAGAAGGTCCACTCGCACCTGCACAACGACAAAATACATCCTATGTAGACATATCGATTCTGCTAAATACAGTTTGTAGACACGAACGAATTAATGCAAGTGAACCACTGTCAGTTACTTAGCAGACATGGCCTATCACAAAATAACTCAGATGCTAGCCTCATTTTTACACTTAGTCACGTGATGAATGGTGATGCCAGTTAGAAAGTTTAGGTTTACACTCCCTCCCCCCTCCCCTTTACGACAAAAGCCGTAATTACACACCTGCAAATCATTGAATTAATGTCATATAAAAACAAACTCAGCTCAGATTTAATGTCATATAGAGACTCAGCTCAGGCAATCTGAAGTTACAGACCAACAATTCCGCGAAATGCCATTTTCTGGTTTAACTAACAGCTTTAAGTAATCACCCAATTAGCTACAATTAGCTGGCTGGCATTTTTTGTATACATAAAGCATTGGAGCAGTGAGGGGTTCCGTTCCCCTTGATGTTTTTTTTAATAACTCCTTAATGATATGTTGCATGGCTATAATACTTACTGAATTTCAATAAGTATCTATTAGACACCTGCATGCCAAATTTTTAGTTCTCATATCTTTCAGAAGCTATGATATTGACTATTACTCGGGAATACCCCTAAAAATCTCTATGAAATCCTTATATGGGCAAAATATAATAACTCTTGTTAGGATTTTCCTTAGAAATCCCCCCTACCCCCCCCCCCCCCCCAACCCCCCCCTCCCCGTGTCATATTTCTTTCAATTTTGCAGTACACACCTAATACTACACGAGAATCCTTAATTTTCCGCTCTTAATATTATCAGTTGTTAATCCGTTAATTTCCTGTAATTACATTACATTACATGACATTGACATTGACATTAGCAAGAGGAAATAACAAACGCATTGTTTTTTTACCAAAAATAACATTGACTAACTATTACTAAGTTTAATATCAATAGGTATTTACATGGATTGAGAGTAGTTTTTTAAAAAGCACGCTGTGACAGTAACCCTGTTGAAATACCCACAGACCAAAGAATAATTTAGTGCACAATAGTCGGTTTTGAGCTGTTCATTAGCAGTTTGGATTTAGCAAAATAAGCCGCAGCTAAGGGTTCCTCTAAATGCATCTTTATCTACGTATTTTTTCTTTTCTTTGACAAAGTTAATTTATCCTCTATCAATTTTGTATCATTGTTACTTGTTGAATATGTAGAATTTATGTTGAACAATGTTATTTATCAGGACAACTCAGTCGGCCACAGGAGTTCCTATCATTTGAAAAATTGTCTTGGGCAACCGTTTTTGTGAAAAACATTTTTATATATTTCAATACGCCACCATTCCGGGATATATAAACGATAGAGTTGATGCCAGAATTATACACAATGGGTGCATGTGCCCAAGGAAGCATATAGTTATAATAATGGCTACGAGGATCATTAGTGACGATTAGAAATCCAACGAATGGAAATAAAACTATAAGTGGCAAATAACATAGTATAGCCACAACTGTTATAATAAGTATGGTTTTCGTTGCTTTTGTATGGTATTGAACAATGTTTGAATTTTGACGCAACGCACTGTTCTTGCTTGTTTTGTTGATGTGAAATAACAATCGTAAATTTATAACAATCATGCCAGTTACGATACAAATCACATAAACGGATGAGAATATCAAGAAAATCACGTGATGTAATTGACGAGTCAAGCGTGAAATATAACAATACCAACATGCGTAACACAATGAAATTAACACTTGGATAATTAGAATAAATTTCACTGCTGATGGTGATGTTAATTTCATTGCTTTGGAATTCTTTGTTATCAGTGCGTAACGAAACAGAGATATTACCATTAATAACATCATTGACAAGCTAGGTGAAAATGCATTAAAAAATGCTTGGATGGAAACTAAAGTGCAATTGCTCTTTGATCCATTGATAACCATTCCGATTTGAATCGGGACTGTTAGAATGCCCGTGACTAAATCGGAAAAAGACTGACATAAGAATAACTTCTTTGATAATGAAAGATGTTTATTTAACTTGATGGTACCAATAATCATCAGGATATTAGAAAACAAAATAAACACAATCGCACAAACATAAACAGTCAAGAGGAGAAGAACATTTAGAGTGGCGGAAAAATTTTTCTTGAATATTTTCACGCACGTTTCATTCATTCCGATATTTTTTTCTTTTCTGTAACATCAGTGACACTACGAAGTTTAAAACTTGTGTCGCATATCGTGATCTCTTTTAGACTGTTTATTTGTATCTGCGACAACAAGTTGCTAATAGTACGAGTAAAGATTCTTTCTTGCAACTAATGAGTCCATTTTATAAAAATATATCATCGAAATATATTTTTCTTTATAACTTGTTTGCTGTTTTGGTTTAACTATTTATCTAAGTTTCCTTTCGTTTCATTAGGGCAGCGCAAACATGTAAATTTAAGAACTAGCTCGACTTCCGACATAATTTTAATCACAGTAAAAAACCTTTTCTGTTGGAGTATCCGTGACAATTTAATTAAGAAAAAAAATATAAAAAAATATACTTGTATACTTGCATAATAATAACGATAAACAGAAAAGTTATTTTACAGACACGTTTTGTTTTTCATAAGAACGTCTTAATTTTAGCTAAACTTTTAAAAAAGTAATCTCATAAAAACCTACGTGTAAATAAAACACCAGTTTCTAAAATAATTGTTACTTAGTAATTCTTGACTCACATTATTTTGTTGCTGTAACCAATGAATGGAATTCAAGTTGAGTACTTTCATATGTTCTTCATCCTTTGGAGGCCTGTTCACGTATTAGCAGTGTTCTGAGATCCTGACGCTAAGGAAAACGACTACCTTAAGGAACTTTTAAACTAGGTTCTCATAAAAAAATTAACACAAAAAGTACAACAAGGCCACATTTTCGAGAAATTGGTCAAAAATCACACTCTCCATTTGTCTCCTTCTCAAAAAGGCTATATATCTTAATCCCCATACGAAATAAGGTAAGAGGATGTTGAAGATTTTTAGGAAGAATTAAAGAAAGTTTGAGTCGTGAAGGAGACAATTGACTAACGCTTCGACAAATCGACTTACAAGATATTATTGTTTTAGCGTATTTTCCTCAAAAAGTAATGTGTGTAATCTAGAAAGATGAAAAGGTTTAATATAATACTTCTTGTAATTATGGTTTCATTTACTCGTTACGGAGGAGTGCATTGATTTAGTTGTTTTCTCCCGCGTGGTTGCTTTTTATGCCGTTGTATTCAATATTTTGTATTCGTGCAGTGCTTCACGTCCCTAGCTAAAATTTTGTTTTCGTTCATTTTATGTAAGCTGCTTTCCAATACTTAATTGTAAAACATTGGAAATAACATTTGTTGTAGGACTACAATATTGGACAAAAATATTGAGACGAAGACAGTTTTTTCCTGTCAGGTTGTAAAGCCATTACTTTTGCACACACGTAGGCAAGACAGACATCATTTAAAATTTGCCAGACACATTCTCTAGCACACCCTCATACCAAAATAATTCACGTGTCGGGACCGACGAAGGACCCGAAATTCGTGGAAAATGCCCAGTCTGACGTCAGCAACAATTAGCACATTTTAAAAGTTTGGATCAAATCAAATATCCTCAGTCCACTCTGATCATTAACAAGTACACTGTGACATGTTCAAATGCATGTATCTGATATGGGAATAACCTAATTTACGCACTAAAGACGCATTTACCGACTTTCATACAGCGCAGTCTGGGCACGAGTTAAACGCTTGTAGGGACAACTTTTCATAATGGTGGCGCAACAAGAAGAAGACAACAACATTAGCAGAAGATTTAACTTGTGGCTTTACCATTATAACACTAAAAACACAAAGAAGGGTATTCTTTAATGGTTTATGGACTGTATTCTATCCACTAGACACAAAATTCAAGGTTATTAATGACTGAAAACTGTTGATATCCGTTATATGGTTAGCCTAGCTAAAATTCAAATGTCCAACGTGTCAAACAAGAAATGAATGTTATTGTTGGCACCATATTGCTAGTTTTTATTGTCATCTTTAAAACGTATTGTGCCAAATAGTTACTACCACTATATTTTAAAAGTAAGCAAGTGTAGCTAACTAGCTGCTGACGAAAGGTAGGTATAATTTAAGCCGGTTAGCTGTAGTTAGCCTGGCCAGTGCGGAGGGACAAAGAAAAAATTCTGAGACACCCAAATTTGACTGTTCCTAAACTCCAAGAAACAATTTAATTTTATTTTTCACGGTGGTCAGCATGGTTAAAAAATTGGTTAAACAAAGCATTTCCCGTAGAACCAAGGATCTGTATACTTCGAGCATTTTTACGGGAATGAAAGAAAGCGAATCTAAAATTCAAGAAAACTCCTAACCATTTGCTTTTTGAGTCAGATTCTACACAGGAAAAGTATTAAATTGCAAGGACTTGTTGCCATGCATGTCACCATGCCTTTTTTATTAGGAAGAATCAATGTCAATAATTCTAACGCTTGCATTATCTAATTTCGAGAGTTTTACCAGAAAATTGGGAAAATTTGGATTCTCGTGCATTTTGACGTTAAGCAGTATAAAAACGCGAAAGTATCTACCGTGAAATCTCCCTAAAGCAGATACCAACGGTGCCTTATGAGTGTCCACTATAGAGAGTATAAAACTGTCCGCCTCGTAGAGCTTTGATGTTGTAAAGAGGTTTCCGGTATAAAGGATGTACGCTACAAGGTGGTTTTTATTGTATACTTATCTATCCTAAGACTTCAAAAAGAATATCAAAATTCCTTTTAGTAGTCAATGCATTTTTAGTGCTAAACCAATTTCATTTTTTTCTAAACAAAACAGAGTTTTTTTCCACAACATATTCACCCAATTCGTGTTGCTATTTTGTTGTGTTTTTTTTCAATTCTTTTTAACGTTGCAGCTACAACCCCCCATAAAAAAATATGAGACAAACTGAATTTTTTGCAAATTTTCGTTCTCCTTTCCCACAATTCAAGTTTTGAGGGTAGTAACTGCACTCTTGGCTCCTAACCCATCACAATCATCAAAAAGGTAAAATGTCCTAGGAACAAAGATGCTTCTTTTTCTATCCTCGAATTGAAGAATGCATGGAGAGCAATGAGTTCAACAAGCATATATAAAACTTACTTTCATAATTAGACTGTTAACAACAGTCTAGAAATAAATTGTAAAAAAGTAACAAAATAAAATGAAAAAGAAACTATTTTTAAGAAATTCAAGAAAAAACAAACGTGATATGAGAGCTCAAATAATAAATATATGAATACATAACATGGACTTATGCACAAAAAATTGTAGAAAAAATAATAACGAGAAAACAACAAATGTCTTATTTAAATGCTAATGAGAAAAGTGGAAAGAAACTTTACTGAAACTTAATAAAAAAGACTTGAAACGCAACATGAGGACATTCCAGTTCCAATTCAATAAGTTCACAAAGAATTGAGAAAATTTTTTAGTTACTCGCAGCAAATTTATCTTTTATTTAGAGCTCACTGTTGTATTTTAGAAGTATAATTTTACCTTAATTTTTTCGCGAATTTTCAATATAATGTTTTAGCACTATATTTTTGCTTGTAAAACATCAATTTGATAACAACTACTGATAAGGTTACCATTGTGTAAATATATTGTTATGTAAACACAAAATATCTTTTTTCTGCCTTGTAAAGATTCGGAATAGTAACAGTGCAGTATTTTAGATAAAAAGAGTTGATAGAAAAACGCATTAAAATACATTTTTTAGATAACTTGCAAAATTTCTTGCTAACAGAAGATGGAGTATACTTAGATAACATAATGTAAATAAATTTTAGCTAAAGTAGATTAAAACGACTGATGATCTATATTGTACTGTATCACTCATCTGTTTTGATATGACGATATGCTCAAGCTTGGCGATATCTGTTTTAATTGATACCTCATTCTTAATGTAAAGACCAAATGTTAAGTTGTGATAGGATTGTGATATCATTTTTGAATCCAACAACAAGGTAAATGTATATAAGATCTTCTGTGATTGTAAGATATTTCTTTTTTAGTGATGTGCACTATTCCTTTGATTTTTTTGACATAATGAAACTGCTTTTTCACATGATTTGACATTAAAAGTATATTGTATTTCTTTCGTATTTGTTTGGTGTATTTTCATGTGTACTGGTTGTCACAAGGTGTAAACTTGTTTCAGAGAAATCCAGCAACTCTTTAGTAATAGAGTCAATCATGTTAATTGAAACATCTAGATCTCGAGTGCTTCCGTTACCTTTAAAATTGCTGCTCGTATATACATCACTGCCATCTCCTTCTGAAAAACATCTTGGTCTAGTGACGTATGTTTCTGATTCTAAAAAAACGCACGCATAGTTTTAAAACTTTCAGTCACAACTTACTACTAACCTTAGCGGTGAAAAATTCGTCATAGCAAATTTTCTTCGGAAAAATAATTCGTCACCAGCAACTTATTTTGTCACTTTTTCCAGACACCCCCTCCCCCAGTATTTTTAACTTTTTTATTTCATTTGATTCATTGCTTTGTTACTATGTTGACTGTGGATAAAAGTTAGGATAAGCAAAAAATAGCGAAAATATTCCCATTTCGTTACGTTTCAAAAGTGATCCGCACAAAAATTATCCAGTATAAATCATATTTCATGAGGAAAAATAATTTCAATAAAATATACAAACCTCGGGCTTGGCACGGAAACTACACATAAAGAAATAGTAAACTACCTAATTTTAGTTTCAGGTTTATAAGTGCTTTGCAAAAAAAGAATTAATTGTTACCTAATTCCCCTTTCCTTCCATCGATAACCGAACTTCTAGTAGAATCAATAATTGAATCTCTATACATGTTGCGAATATTTTTGTTGATTATTTTATCACAGTATGAACGAGGCCTAGCCTCGCCACAAGAATCTCGCATTCCACTTCCACCATATGGGTAGTTATTTACAAAATCAGGTATATTAGAGCAAGATTGACTTTTACGTTTTTCGTCAACAACAGTTTTTATTTTCAGACAATCTGATGTCTCACTCTCCTTCTCGGAAAGATCTGCAGTTTTTTGAGTGTTCAGATTTTTAACAAAACTAATTTCTTTATTATGTTCAAATCCTTTTGAAAAAACATCATTGTTATTCACCGGACTTTCCATATCTTCAGGACAAATCAGAGGATCTCTCTCCGACGCTATGGATGATCCAAGCAGTTCCAACGAATTTCTCAGATCTGCTGTTTCACGTTTAGAGCCAAGATATTTTTGTACACGATCAAGTAGCATCAATTTTCTTCTCTGACCAGGCGAGGCTTCACTTGAATCTTCTTCCGTTCTTATGCAGTTCTTGTTATGGTCTTTATTATCCTGTCTTTCAGTTTCTAAATTTCCTGCTAAAATGTCTTTAGCATTCGTACAAATTCGCTTACTGTGGTCGGAACTTGATCCTTCTTCAACTATATGAAAATATTTATTGATTAACTTCGATTCCTTCAGAAGTAGAACATGGAAATGTATAAGATCTTTACAGTATACACAATAGTAAAAAATACTTGCTTGTTCCGATATTTTAGAAACCAATGAAATGTTCAAATTGAAAGAACAAATTGAATTGAGACTTTCCTGTTTCCCAACAAACTTTAATGACCAAGGCATGTTTTAGCTACCATTTTTAAAAAGCAAAATATCATAAAATGTGGTAAAAATAGTATCCCAAGTGAATCTGACATTTGTTTTAATGCATTTGATGGTATTACTCTCACACAACGTTTTATTATTGTTCCTGTATCACAGATAATTAGGACCCTAGGAATTCGGACTTTAGAGTCTTATTTTCGTTTATTTCGAAAATTAGAACCTCAAGACGTCTGTGTATCAGAGTTCTATCTAATGTTATTTTTCTAAAAATTCAAGAGCAGACCAGTGAATTAGGACAATTGTGAAAGAATGAGAGTTTAAATCTTCTAAGAAAATAAGTAGCTACTAAACCTGGTTTTTGCTATACTATTGTGAGAAATAAATTGATAATAGACTGTTTTTCATAAATAAAAATGAAAGTTTCTTTTATCAATATCAGCTACGAGCAATTATATGCTTATCAAGATGTTCACAGAACCAAATGTTTTTTGTAGCAGTGACTAATAAATGGAATCACTTCAATGTGAGAATCTTGTAAGTAATAGAAAGTACTAGGCTGGCAAATAGACGCTAATATTTCTGTATTATTAATAGCTGTGTTTTATGAAATATTCTGCTAAATTGCTGGTCTGAAAAAAGCGATTTGCAAAATTTGACGGCAAAATTCCCGTGGATTTTTCTAGGGCCTAACCACAAGCCTTAATAATAGCAGCCGTGTTTTGTCTGAAGTATTAACGCACCAGATAGCAAAAAGAGTATTTTTCGATTTGGCTGCGCCCCTCATGACTATACTGGTTGCAAATATTGAGAGAATTAGCTGTACTTCAAATCGTTTATCCTTTTAACCCTATCAACTATTTACCTTGTTTTGTATGAGGTGTGTCAGGACTTCCATCAATACCTGAATCAATAGACCTACTAGACGATGCCGTTGGTTGCTGGCTGTAGATTTGCAAATTGCTATCTTGCAATCCTATTTCGTGATGAATTTCTGGTAAAGTTGATAGCCTTCTTTCTTCTTTTGTTTCTTCCTTTTTAGATTCTGGCACTGACTCCCTTCTTTTCTGGCGATATGATTCATATGTTTCAAGATCAGAAGGTAATCTGTGTCTTTGGTAATCAGTTGGAACCATAGAGTCTGTAAGTGAGCTGCCACCCATATCAGTGAGTGATCGTATTCTTTGATCGGCTCTATCTTCGTTTTCTTTTGCTTTGCGTGTATTTCTTCGCACAGTTGATGCTGTACCCCGACGCCATGGATCTAACAATTCGAAAATAACATGGAGTTAGCAATCATCAACCTCGTTATTTATTTATTATTATTTTTCTTTATTTTATGCTTACCCCAAATGTCACTATCAGGCCGTTGGAATCCAGCGTATGAGCACATTACTCTTAGATAAAATAATATACCACGACGATACGGTTTACATAAAGCTGCACAAGCTAGTGGGTTTAACATTGAATTTACAACAGCTATTCGAATAGCAAATAGATCTAAGTTTTTGAATGGAATATCCACGCCCAGTTGGCTAGCTGTCACCACCATCTAAACAAAATAAAATATTCAACAGCTGTAACAGTAGCCGCAGAAGCAACATCTAAAACCACGACAAAAACCAGAAAAATAACCACAGAAAAACTCACCAAAAATGGCAACCAACTGAACCAAAATAAAATCATCAATGCCACTGTCAGATAGGAAAACATTTTCTCTGTTTTTAAATTGAGCCCTCTCGGTGACTTACTCCCATGTTTTCGATGTGCTGATAGTTTTCTATGCCGGTGTATGAGGTCGCGAATTTTATAAAAAACAAAACCATACGCCACCATAACGATGCCGATCATTCCGAAGCCGTAACTTATAATGAAAATGGAATATGCCATCGTGCCACGGGAGTGCTGGGAGTAATCGAAATGAGAATACGCCCCATCATTGTATGGTAGCATCCTTCCTACACCAATAACTGGTAAAGCAGATTGAAAGGCTGTTATCAACATAGCAACTGCAGATACGATTTGAACTTTTCTTGTTGTTACCCAGCGTTTATAGGCGAACGGTTTGACCACTGCCCAGAATCTTTCAATTGCCATAAGCGTCAATATAAGCATAGCAGCTGAGTTTGTAAAAAAGGCAATCCAACCAAAGAAATCACATCCTGGAGTTCCTGTAAAAAAAGAAGGAAATTTAGACAGAGACAGATCTCGTTAAACCCCCATCCGGGAAATCAAACCTTTTAGAATGTTATTTCCACACCACGGGATTCTTTAGATCACGACATGTTTGTAAAGTATTTTGTTGAAAGGATTGGCTGAAATTAATCCGTTTGTTGGAGTTATGTCATCAAAAGCGACGATTTTTCTTTCCTATATGTCTTCTTTATATCCCAAAGTAAACCAATCAGAGGGCCTACCAGTTTAGGTTTCTTAAGTATTTCGTGATTTTAGTACCAAACGTTTCTCATGTGGTTTTTTATTGAAAATTTGTGCGCATACTACAAACATTTAAACAGGTAACAAGAAGGAGAAAATGCGTTGCCTAGTTTCAAATGGCCCTAAAAGTTACCTAATTTTTTTGTTAAATAAGATCTAGCAGTAGGAGTTTCTAAAACCTTTAGAGATCTTAGTACTCAGTTTCTTATCAACAGATTTCTTTTAAGAAAACATGTGTCATTTTTCCTAAAAAAAATTTTTTTTTTGTTTTTGTTTTCTGAGAAACCTCAATCATCAGGCACAGTACCGAATCTTTTTACTTTTGATCGGTGTATATTTGATGTGGAGAATTAAGTTACGATTTAAAAACCCGCAGACAAATACTTTCAAGAAGGATACAACCACAATGATATTACGAGCTCCGTCTATATTTGGACCCACTTAAGCTAAATTAATCATCAAGTGTTAGACAGTGAATACTCAAGTAGGCTTTCCTCTACTTAGTTGTGTAAAAACTATTTTTATTTGTTACAAAACTATTTGTTCCTAACATATGACGAGGTAAATAACAATGAGAGTTTTTATTGTAAAGCTATACTCTTGTTGACATAAGGTCTAAAAGTTGTAATTTCTGTTTGATGAGTAATAATGAACAAAAATAATTTTTTTATATTTTATATGGTATAATATAGTATATGTAATAATGATATATAATATTATAGGATACAGAAACTCAGCATGACACAGAAAAATTTGTAAAATACTGTAGAGAAAATGCAAATGTTCTTTTATTTGATCATCTGAGTTTACTGTGTAAAGCTTTTCCTTGTGTACTGTGTTTATTTATTATTCAATTATATTTATTTATTATATAATTACTCTTTATACTTAACTTTATACTAACTTTGGTTCAAATGTTAAGATATATAGCTATTCTTTGTTTTGCACGTGCATATCTTGTTACGACAAACTTCGCACAAATGACTCATTCTATTGTAGTGGGGAGACATGAATAATTTCAAGTTGTTTTTTTTGCACATTTTAAATTTATCTATAGCTAAATTTTGATATCTTTTAATACATTAGTAATAAGAAGCATTCTAGTCCTTCAGATGCAGGCGGGAAAGCCTTCCTATATTTTTGAAATATTCATTTAAACATCCCCGGAACAAAAATACTACCAGCTATTTATCATGCGCGTCTGTAAACATCTCCACGTAAAATAATAAAACCCTAACATTAGCCCTGATTGTATATAAATTTCGATATTTTTATAGATACCTCAATTTCGAGAATAATAGAAAAAACTTAACTAACATGTACGTACCTACTTTAAGATAAGCGTCCGTCATGTATATATAAATTGACATTGGAACTGGAATCAACCCCTTTAGTAAATCAGTCATGGCTAATGTTAGCACAAATATATCGATCGCGTTTTTATGTCGAAATCGAACTATCACCATTATTGCTAGTACATTAAGTAGAATGATAAAAAAGTTGATTCCAAGCAACGTTCCACCTAAAACACTATCATGGATTCCTACTTCTGATGTTGTGTTGACTTTTTTTGACGCCATTTTGAATTAGTTAAGTAACTCTGTGTTAGCTAAATTAAAATCAGTGTTCTCTTCACGGAAGAATAACACATCGATGTTGTTATCGGAAAAATTGATTCGCATACAACTTTTTTCTTGTACCTGTAAGGGAAAAGTTGAAAGTTAAATAAAACACCTAAAACCAAATAAAAATCATAGTTAACAGAAAGTTTGATGTTACTGGCAAGCACAACAGGAAGTTTTCAAAATCACTTAAAACATTACTACATAAAATATTTAACAGCGACATTCGACCTTCGTAAGAATACACAGCTTGGATAAGCTTAAGTGTAAGAAGTAAAGCCACAGTTGATAAAACAAACGAACATAGTCTTTCTAAAAAAAATCACGACATAAATACATTAGTTTTGCTTAGAATTTTTTCAACCCTTACGTAAACCATTGGCTCTGTTAAATTTTGTGCAAAAATATTGATCGATAACATCGCCTGTTATTTATTTAAGCAGAACTTTAAGCTACTTTGAAAGTAAATAATTTTTTTTCAGGACAGAGAATACAAAACATTGGTAAATATTGTTGAAAAGAAGACTTCAAAATATAGATTAAATATGTCTTGTTAAGTTTCTGTTTTGTTTCAAGAAATTATTTTTTATATGTTTTCGATTAACTAACACGTTATACACTCTTGTGTTTATGTCACGTCAACCAAACCATTTCAATGGCGTCGTTTTCATTCTAGTTTTCGAGCTAAAATGAAGAACTGCCAAATAAGGTTGCGTAGTAGCTACTTCCATATCATCTATAAAATTGTAAAGAAATGTACACACGTCGCAAATATTAAAATATTAAGCAAAAACGCTTTTTTACAATTCAACATGCTAGGTTATAGTAAACAGGGAAATAATTCGCTTACACGAATAAACAAAGATAAAAAATGTAAACACAAAGAACGAAAGCTTCATTTTTTTTTTTTTTTAAATATTATGGCGTGAACACAATCCTTATTGCAAAATATGAGTTCCTTTAAAATGTTCGTATAAAAGAAGATTGAAGTGATCTATTCTAGCATTAGGCACATATGTGCATGGAGTTTGTTAGTCGCATAATGAGGAGGATGCACATATAATTTCGCTAACTTAAAAGAAAGAGATTAGTCCGGAAAAATACAATTTAAAATTAGTATTAGCGAATTTCCCCCCGAATTTGAGAGGATTAACACTGTCATTTTTTAAACCACAGATTATTATCTATTTTAACCTAACAAATTTTCCGTTCATTTATCTCATATTGTTCATTCGTAATCTATTTATTCCGCAAAATTCGCGCAATTTTAAAATTCGTAAGCTTTAATGCCGCAATCTCGTTTACATTTTTAAAGGGAATTAGAACTTGAGATGAAATCCAACAAAACACAGAAACGTGATTTTACGAGCTTACAATAATAAAGTAACATAAGTAAGTAACGTAGGAACAACAATACACAGAGATGCAGTGTTAAAAATAAACTTTCATCATCTTCATCAAACAAAAATCTTACTACTTATTATTTTCAACTTTTTAGGCGGCCGATGATTTCCTATCTTATGCATATCTTATTTATATATATCTGCAACTGCTGAAAGCGTCGTACAATTACATGATTTTTTCAACAGAAATTTATGTGCGACACATATACAATACGTTTACACATGCACTGATCCAGTGGGCACTTCAACGTTGAATCAACGTTGGATGTGACGTTGAATAGACGTTGATTTTGCGTTGAAAATGAAAGTTTTTTTTGCCGTCTTTTTCCACGTCAAATTTAACGTCAGACAATAACGTCTAAAGTTGAAAAGACGTTGGATTGACGTTGGTCACATCGACGTTGCTAACTCAACGTTGAAAAGACGTTGAATGTAGGGTAGCGACGTCGCGTCCAGAATTCAACGTTGAATGAACATCGAATAAACGTCGTGTGCCCGCTGGGGAAAGCAAACGCATATGCGTAATTAGTTTACATCGGGTTAAACTCCGTGTAGTGATTATATACTTTCTCAGGTCGATCTAACTAATATGAAAATGAATCTTTATCTGTTTGAGATTTATAACCATCAGCAACCACGTGACTTGATATGCATTTGAAGAAATTTTTGAGTTGTGATTCTATAATCGTGCAGAAATATAATAAAACAACTATTCTTTCAACCACATTAAAACAAACTTATGTATACAAGGGTGCTAAATTACCTTAAGGTCGGAAAGATGCATTACTTTAAAAGCAGAAACTTTCGCGTTTTTTCGCGCTTTTCCTGTTTTCGCGAAAATTTATTCATTTGGATATATCTAATCAACAAAACGCCAAAGTTTTTTACGCGAAGTTGTACGGTCATTTGACAAAAATGCATGTACTGAACTGACACTGGGAAATTTAACACACCTCATACTAACTCATAACAGCTTAAAACGTTATACTAAGTAACGTTATATCAAATATAAACATGCAAGTATTGTCTTGACCTTATTTTATTAAAAATTTCACCTGACCCGTAAACACTCTTTGCAGAGATATACACAGATAGTCACTCGTTCCCTCGTGAAATGTAAAAAAGCAAACAACTTTACATCTCCATGTTTTTACTCCATAAAAATTAATATTTTAAACTTCAACATCATCGTTTAGTCATGTTTCTTTTGACACTTCATTCACTAAAGATGAAATCCCCATCCGGCTCTCAGCATAGATTCGTTTAACACTTTCTAATCAGAAAATAAACAAATAAACATTTCCGACATCACCACTATGTTGTTATAACAGTTTCACAGCGTTTAGGCGCGAGCAAATGAAACCTACTTGTTGCCGTAGTAGCAAGGATCCCTGTCATGGTAACGACAATAAAATTCTTTCATAAAATTCACGCCATGCATACATTGTTTTTACGGAGAATTACAATTTTTTGTGTGAGCCAAACGCTTTTTATAGCGGATTAGTTTTTTTCACCCTAAATGTACAGCTGGATCTTAGAATTTGGAAAGCTTTTTATGGCCCTCTCGCATCGGTTCCTTTAAATTTAAATAGAGAAGCAGACAAAAAATTTAACTGACTTTAGAAAATCCCTACAAGATGTTATACTTGGTCCAAGATCAGCGTATTGAAATCTGATTGTCAAGAAAAATAAGGCTTATGGCACGATTCTTAAAAGATATTCTTAAATTTAAGAGGTGTGAATTTTAGAGAAGATCCTTTCTTCTGCATATTAATTTTCGCGAATTTCGCTAACCTTATTTAAATTACGGAAAAATCCGATTACGGAAAAATCCGATTTATTTTTTCTGTTTTTATTCTGTTGTTCTTCTTGGTAAATTTCCCTTTGTGTAGCTACTTTAAATTAAAAACCTTTGCAAAACAAAATTTAGAAATTTCGCGATTTGGGGGCAAAATCGCAAACGTTTAATTCCACGAAAATTTGATAAATCGCGAAAGTTTATTCTTGCTTCACTAGCACTTATAGCATATTTTCTTGAAATGGCGAGAAATAATACAAAAATTGGTGACATCAAATTACACCAAGCTTGAAAAAACTTTTTAAGTTCCGTAGGCCACATACGTTCACAGTCACGTACCTCTCACACGTGTTGTCAAATATTCAACACGTTTAATTGCCTTGCCTTTAAAATCTCTCCAGTGATAAATAAATATCTCTTAGTGAGGGTTGATATTATAAACATTACGAATTCCTCTTTTATCGAGTTTTGAGTGGTTAATTATCTATCTAATTATCTAGAGTTGGTTCACCGTTAGAAAAATAAAATATTAATAATTTCTCAACGTGAACAAAATCATATCATAACCTTCTGAGAATACACGTTTTTTTATAAGAAACCAAGGGCAAAAGGCATAGTAGTCTAGTTTTCTTGATTTCAGTACCTTATACCTTTGATACGTTTTTAAAGGAGTTCACATCACCAGAATGGTCACGCAGATGTCTTGGAAGTGTATCGAAGAGTCTTGGGCCAAAATGACTCAGGCTACCGTACATTTTGGTTCTAATTGAATTTGGAATTTGTGAAATAACAGAAATAAGCTTGCATAATCTGCCTCTACGTGGTGAGATAGTAATAGTTGATAGCTTTGTAAGTGCCATCAAAATCTGGAACAAAGCCTTTTATAATTTTCCAAGCGTAAATTAGTTGATATCTCTTTCTACGTCGTTGTAGCGAATATGTTTAACCATTTAAGGGTTTCCCAAAAGTTTTTACCATGAGTACCATCTATTTTTCTTAAGTAGCTCCATTGTATGGCTTCAAGGGAAGAAATCTCTGATTGCTTGTAAGGGCTCCATAGGTGAGAGCAATATTCCATTATTGGTAGTACCATGGATTTCCACAGGCGAACCATAAGTAAGGGTGAACGGTTTAAAAACACGCGAAGAATCCATGATGATTGATGTCTGCTTGACAAAATGACTTGATTGATGTGGGCTTGAAGGTGGCATCATTAGACATTATTATTCCTAAATCTTTAACTTGTGTTTTTTCTTTTATTTGAGATCTGCTAGGAGTTATGTAGGTTATTTTTGGGATAGTTGTGTTGCACGTGTACCGAGTCAGTTCAAACCTTTCACTGTTGAAGGACATATTATTGTCAAATGCCCATAAACAGTGTCAAGATCTTTTTGAAGGTTTGTGGAGTCACTGTCTGATTTTATTCCTTTTGAGATGCGAGTGTCATCAGCAAAACTACGCAATATCGCAAAAATGATATCTTAAGCTAATGTCTCCCATTAATATTAGAAATATGAGGGGGCAAGAACGCTTCCTTGGGGAACTCCTGATAGTACTTCTGCAGGATCAGAGAGTGAATTGTTGACAACAACAATTTGAGTTCGATTTGTGAGAAAAGACTTGATCCATTCATAGATCTTACCACATATACCAATTTTTTTAATTTTAGTAGAACAATGCTAAAGTCAACCTTGTCGAACGCCTTAGCAAAGTCGAGATACACTGTATCAACATTGTAGCCATCTGAGAGAAGCTGAAGAATATCATCGTGGTGTGCTAATAGTTGGCTAAGGCAGGAGTGACCTTTCCTAAAACCATGTTGATTTGAGTTAAACCGTACATCCATGGTTAAACAGATTGTGTTTATCCATAAAATTAACAAGTTTGGTTCTCAGGACTTGCTCAAAAACTTTCATTATGTGGGAGGTGAGCGCAAGGGGTCGATAGTTGGATGGTGTGGAGCGACTACCGCCTTTGTGCTGGGGAGCAATTATTGCACTTTTAAGGAATGTCGCTAGTTTCAATGCATTTTTTCAAAAATATGGTGAGAAGAACTGATAGAGAATGTTTACAGCGACGTAATAGAACAGATGGAAAATCGTCAGGCCCACAAGCAGACTTTAATGAAAGTTCACTGATGGTTTTGACAAGATCTTCAGCATTAAAATCCAAATTTACAATGGTAGGGTTTCTGGGTTGAGTTAGCTCCTCCAGGACATGACGAGGCTGGCTAAAAACTGAAGAGTATTGGTTAGAAAATATATTTGCCATTTCTTTTGGATCATGGATGAGTTGATTTTCAGTGTTTCTCAAGAGGCCAATACTTGTTTTAATTTTAGAAAACATTTTGGCATATGAGTAAAAGTAGCTTTTGCTTCCATGATCGTTTGAATGGAAACGAGATCTTCTTAACTTCTAAATAATGTATAAATCAATAAAAATCGTCCAAATAGCTAGACGTGTTTTTACGCATAAATACTATGCTATAATATTGCAAATATAACCCATGCAGATATTCGTTGCAAAAATATATGTATTTCATAACACACAATCATAATAATATTTTACCTCAATCTTTTGGTTTTGCTGAGCTGCAGTGTAAAAAATGATTCGAACTTGTTTTATGTAAGTCATATACTTCTTAAATTAAACAATCGAACGATTAAGTTATATCAAAGAATATTCGAACACTTTTTTCTTCAAAATTGTCTTGGGAATACTATCTCTTTTCTTTCAAGGGAAATACCTGTTGGCTTGCTGGAGTGTGACTATAGTCATTTTTTTGTATGACTATGGTGCGACTGTTTAACTTTGTATTTAGCAGTACAAACTAGCATTTAGCATCAGACAGAGTAAGGTCAACTAAACATCCGAGGTGTTAACTACCATTTTATAGGGATTACTACCGTTTTGGGCAATGCGCAAAGCACGGGCTTATGTTCACCTTTTTAAAAATCTTTTAATAAAATAAAAATTTCCAACTTATTTCCAACAATAATTGATATTAATTTATTTCCGCCAAGCGAGGCAGAATCCCTGAATTCGCTAGAGGTTGTTAATTTACTCAACAGTAATATATTCAACAATGCTTTTGACATACAAAAGTGTGTTGAAAGATTGTGCATATAGTAATGCTTCGAATAAACGGCAATCGGTGGGTGGAAAGAAAGAGAAGACGTAATCAGACATCAGTTTATTCCAGCGATAATTGATGGTCATGTCGTAACTGATGAAGAACGAATGCTTATGTCACTGCCGCCCAGATTGGGAGGACTTGGTTTGAAAAATATATGCGAATACGCTCCAGTCGAGCTGGAAAACTCGAAACAATTGACGTACCTGCTTCAAAAAGAAATCGTGGGAAAGATCAACGATGACAGTGGTAAGACAATTGCAATGATAAAAAGCGAACGGCGTCAACAAAATAAAGAAAAGCTCGAGCTGTTAAGAGCAAACATGAATGAAGAACAGAAGAGGATTAATGATGTAAACATGATGGTGGGAGCATCGAATTGGCTGACGAGTTTACCTATTAAAGAACTAATGTATGACTTAAACAAAGAACAATTTAGGGATGCGTTACGTATCCGTTATAATTGGGCACTACCTAGACTCCCTTCATATTATGCATGTGGTAGCAAATTTAACGTGACTCATGCTTTATCCTGCAAGAAAGGTGGTTTTATCACGATGAGACACAATGAAGTTCGTGATATCACTTCTGTTTTTCTAAACGAAGTGTGTAAGGACGTTCGACGCGAACCAATGTTGATTCAGTTGGATTGTGAACAAATTCAACCACGAAGCGCCAATAGAAGTCAAGAAGCTCGTCTTGATATAAGCGGTATTGGGTTCTGGACTCCTGGTCAAAGGGTATTTTTGGATATACGGGTTTTTGACCTAAACGCTCGGAGATACCAGGGTTTGGAACTTAATAAATGCTTTAAACGCAACGAGGATGGGAAGACACCGGCGGCCTATCGGTATAAAAACAGAGCCAACAAGTGTTGTATATTATCTTATAATCTTAAAAAAAAATAACAATATAACGTAAAAATTCCGTGTATTACCATGAGAAATAATTTTAACATAGTATAATTTTATTATTCTTTCGTCAAAAATCCTAACTTGTAAAACGTTGAAAAATAATCGTAAAAAGCAATATTCTTCATTGATTAAATCTAAATGTGTAAGTCCCTGCGCAAAAAGAGCGCGTAAAAGAAAGGGGGGGCGGGGGAGGGGGGGGATTGAAATAAACTACCCGGGCCGTTAGTTGTGCTCCATGGGGGAAAAGTAACGGTCCATCTGACGAAAGACTTTGCAATTTTTAGAGTAAAAACGAAAGTGCATATTTAAGGAAATATTCAATATATATGTGATTTATGACTATTTTGCAGTTTTAAATCAAATAAGAAATCAGTTCAGAAGGTGAGAGTTGTGTACTATTACGACTAGCTAGCTAGCTCTAGCGTTACATTTTTATGCATGTTTGTTTTGGATTTTAGACTTTGCTATAGCTAGCTCTTTCATCATCAGCTAATCATAGTAGACAAAGCTATTCTCACAGACAGGATGGTCTCCTTCCTCCGTGCTCTCCTTTTGGTGTAGTTAGATAGATAGCCTAGATGTGCATATATATTTTACGAGGATGCCAACTTGCCGAAAACGTAGTATATGTGAGGGCGGCCGCGGGCGTTTTTCGGGGTTTTTTTCAGGGTTTTCGTCTGTAACCGCCCGGACCAGTCCGAAAGCGCCCGAATTGCGGAATTGCGCCCGAAATGCAACGTGGGCTGAGCTCATTGTTCTCATTTAAATTTTGTCGAGAAGAAGGAATGTGCTATTTTGTCGTCGTACTTACAGTTTATTATTTGTGGGCTTTTATTACAGCTATTTATCAAATAAATGATATAAAAAACAGTCTTTCACTACCACTGCTCGACATTAAAAGAATAAATTATACATGGAAATAAATTTTTCAAAAAATGTTGGTTCAGGTTTCTCTGGGCGAAATTTTAAGTTTTTTCTAAAACGCCGGAAGTCGTCCGACAGCCCCATTGTTTTTGCGGCGTTTCCGGCGAGTCGGCACCCTTGTCATATTTTAAATACACATGGCTCAAGCCTCACAAATATAGAGGATATACCCTGTCTCTTATTTCCAGGAGGTATGGATTAAATGGGGAGTCCTACATTAATGTTCATTTTGAGCTATGCAGACCCAATTAGGGGCCGCGCTCTAACAGACAACTCTCAGCAACATCCAACAGCCCACACAGTGTTCCATATCCCAAATTTCCCTCACATGGCTTGGGTTAACCTGGGGCTATGGTAACATTCACTCGCCCATACTGAATTGCCGTAAATTGAACCCCGGTCTCCCGCACAAAGTGTGAGAATCGCACAAAATGTGAGAGTTATAACCACTAAGCTTTGGCGCACTGTCAGTTGTCAAAGTTTTAATAGAGATTTTTATGCCAATTGCTTTCGAAATGCTGATCAAGCAAATGTATATATATATATATATGATCATGTACTTTTGGTAAATGGTTACAGAGATATTGGGATTTAAATAATCTTGTACTTTTGGCAAATGGTTACAGAGATATTTGGATTTAAAGGTTTTTTAATGACATCATTAACCTGTCTGTTCCAAAATGGGTGGGTTGAGACAAGGATGGACAGACCCAGGGTTTGCCTGGATAAATTTTGTTTCAGGGTACGTATAAGTAAGATTTTTTATAAGCGTGAAAAGCATCCATAGGCTAAAATTTGTTAATTTTTAAGCATTATGCGAAGCCTAAGAAAATGTTGTGAAGTTTTTATAATGTTTTTTGTTTTGTAAGCAGTTTTTTTTAATTCTTTATGTCTTGATTAACCAGTATGTAGTGAGATTTAAGTTGTAATTATTGATGTTCAAAATTTAAATGCAATATTTTTTTTTCAAATAAGCATATTTTAGCCTGATCATGTGTTTTTCATAAGCATATTCCAATAAATCATTTTTGCCATTAAGCATAACACTAAGCAGATTTTAAGCCTAAAAAGAACTTTTTATAAGCATCCTTAAGCCTCATTTTGAACTTATTCTGAAGCCATGTACAAATTGAAATATACAACTACTGAGCCTAGCTAATTTTTTCATATTACACTTCCACATGCTAACTGTTGATCAAATATTTTTTATATTAAATATAGAAGAAAGTTGTGTTTCAATGATTCGACATGCATTAGCTAAAAATTTTATCATAGATAGCTAAGATTTTTATTATGCCTTGCCATTAGCTAATTTATCAGTTTGTTTCCTCATTTTTATCATTCTTTTCCTCATTTTTATCATTCTTTTCTTCACAAGCTAGGTTTGTTGTCATCCAGTTAATGTCATCTATCCTAATTTTAAAACTTGCGGATGTACTTGAATTGCGATTGATCACGCAATCAATCGCATTCGCACCACACATCAATCGTCACAACAGTGGCAAATGAATTTTTAACTTTCTTTTTGAGGAAGACATTCAGTTTTTCTACTGCAATAAAACATTTTAAGATTATCGAGGTCAATATGTTATATACAATGGAAATGAAATATATAGACTTTAGTCGATAATGTTTCTACACAGCTTAAAGCTTTTTTAATTATTTTTCTTTTTTCACCCCGGAACAATCTGCAGGGGTAAAATCTGAATTAAATTGAAATCCCTGGAAGAGCATCCGAATGCCTGGCAAGCCCTAGACTCTGGTATTTGTCCAGGGTCTGCTCGCCTCATGGGTTGACCCAGATGTAGGCAATTGGTTCCAGGTGGTCCCCTTTACCCACGCAGGAGAGGACATCAGTTATATTTCCACCCACTTCCAAATTATGTGACCTCAAACTAAAAGTCCAATGCAATGCTTTAACTAATTTAATTAAAAAGATTGATGTCAGTCTGATTTATCAACGGTATAAAAACCTCAAACTAAATGTTTTGTTGATTAGCCATTGAGATATATTGTTAAAGGGAAAAAAGTGAATGTCACCATTGCCCCTCAAAAACACAGATGTATCATATTAATAGATGATAGGCTATTGTGACTCCAATAGGCTATTAACATGGTTTTTGCTGCCTATCGCTGTTCCATTGCATAGTCGCAATGATTTTATTAGCTAAGAGGCCGTTGACAAAAGATTTTCATCTTTTTTATGAGATCTGGCTGATAAGGGGAGGACGTGTCAACACAGTCACCGATATAAAATAATAACATGGAAAAAATCTTTTTGGATTTTTGTGTAGAACAGAGATAATTCAACTAAAGGAAGAATAGAAATTTTTTATTGTAAATTGAGCAGTGAATTAGTGTACAAAAGGTTTGTTTATTTACAGTATTTAACATTTATAGGTTTATCCATTTAAGAATTTAGTCATTTTTGCCGAATAATTGTAAGATCGAAAACGAAAGTTTGAGTTTTTTCTTTCATTTAAAAGATACTTACGCTGATTTTGAGGGTCATATAATAGAAAAATAGAAAACATTAAGGCTCAAAATTTTAAGAAACTCCAGTTCAACCAAATGCTCAGGTTTCTAAAAAAAAAATGTGCATTTGTTAAAATTCTACATCAACATTTCCTAGAATACAACCATCTACAAAAAGACAATATTAATTGTGTCCTTGCTTTTATGTTTTTTCTTCTAATTGTAATGTCTTTCTTTTTAGAACTGCTAAATGTTCAAACTACTTTATGGTGCTTGTAGTACAGTGAAAAGAGTTTTAATTCCCGCATCAGATTTTGCTGCATTTGGCGCTCCATTGACGCAACTTGTCAAACCTAAGAAACAGTCGCCATTTAATTGTGGAAAGATACAAGTTCGATACAAGTTCACGGTACGATCCTATTTGAAAGATTTACTTACGACCATGTCTGCTGGTGCTAAGATGAGCAAAGACCAAGCACAGAAAAGTGTTGGTTCCACCATGAAAACAGCATCTGTTCAAGACAAACAGGTTAACGAAAAACAGACAGTTGAAAATCCTTCAGAAGCGAAGGAAGAAGGCAATGCTTTGACGTCACGACAGAAACGGAACAGGAATCGTAATCGTATTCGCAAGATGAAAAAGGAGGCTCTAAACAATCCGAACAATGCCGAATCTAATCGAAATAGAAAAGAAACTGCTCCTTCTACCAAAAAAAGGAACAACAAGCATGGTAAAGAAGATAGTAAAGAAAGCGGAAATGCAAATGAAAATCTACCTTCGTATCTTCTTACTGCCCGTCCGGGCGACAAAAGCAAACCTGCTAACCGCAAAAGGGCTGATAACGACGAGAAGAAAGGAAATGGTCAACAAAGGGGTAGCAAACTTCCCGAAATCAACTTTCAACCATACATAACATTCAATGAGTGTTCACAAGGCTTGAAAAGAGGAGAGTTGATCCAAGGCGTTCTGAGAATAAATCAGCGAAATTTTCAAGAAGCTTACATCACTTCCGACGCAGGAGGGCGTGACATTCTCATGGATGGCGTTGCTGCCAGAAACAGGGCGCTACCTGGTGACGTTGTAGTAATCAAAATACTTCCCAAAGAAAAATGGAAAAGATATAATCAACATTCGAAAGCAGACAATGTTGCTGAAAGTGATAGCGATCTTAGTAGGACCGCCAATGTTGTGTTCATTCTTGAAAAGAAGCATCCGAGGCTTGCAGCTGGTCATCTGAATGTCTATCGCAATAACGCTTACGGTTTTGCTTTAATGTCACCTGTTGATAACCGGTTACCTCGATTAATGATACCTTTAAACGAATGTCCTGATGATTTCAAAGCTAGACCAACCGATTACGCAAAGACTTTGTTTATCGCTCGAATTTCAAACTGGAATTTAAATGTGGCGTTCGCGTCAGGTAAACTTATGCGTAGTTTAGGAGAAGCAGGTCACATAGAACCAGAAACTGAAGCTATGCTTATTGCAAACGATATTGATAGTTCTCCTTTTGAAAAAGATGTTATCAATTGTTTACCAAATGGAGCTACTTGGCAAATAACAAAAGAAGAGTTAAGCAAGCGGAGAGACTTGCGAAAGGAGTGTATATTTACCATCGATCCAGCCACTGCTCGTGATTTAGATGACGCACTCTCTTGTAAGAAGATCGGTGAAGATTTGTACGAAGTCGGTGTACATATTGCGGACGTCAGCCATTTTATAGAACAAGGTAGTGCTTTAGATAGAGTTGCTACGCAACGAGCTACTAGCGTTTATTTGGCACAGAAGGTGGTGCCAATGTTACCGTCTGTTTTATGTGAACAATTGTGCAGTTTAAATCCTGGTGTGGAACGGCTTGCTTATTCAGTCATTTGGAATATGACTTCCAACGGAACCGTTCTGAAGGAATGGTTTGGAAGAACAGTGATACGTTCATGTATAAAACTATCGTACAACCACGCCCAGCAGATGATTGAAAGTGCTGAAGATGATCAATTGAATTCGGAAGAATACCCTGCTGTAGACGGCGGATTTAGTTTGGGAAAAATCCGAGATACCGTTCAATTGCTGTTTGGTATGTCGGATTTTTTAAGAAAGAAGCGATTTGAGTCGGGTGCTTTGAGACTGGATCAACCGAAGTTAGCATTTACACTCGAATCTAAAACTGGTTTACCCAACGGATGCAGTGTATATGAATACAAAGACAGCAACCGTATGATTGAAGAATTCATGTTATTAGCTAATATGGCTGTTGGTCGAAAGATATATGACGCTCAGCCTGACAGGGCAATTTTACGTTGCCACCCTCCTCCACACCCACAAATGATGGAAGATTTACTTAACCAGTGCAAGTTGCATAACATAGCTTTCGATATAAGTGATAGTTCTAGTATATCACAATCTCTTGAGAAAGTCTCTGAGATGGAGCCCGAAGTTCGGGATTATATGTTACCTGCTCTTACTTTAATGTGCACCAAACCGTTTCAGAATGCTAAATACTTCTGCACTGGTACCGTTGAAGATGAATCTGTATACAGACATTACGCTTTAAATGTTCCCATTTATACTCATTTCACATCGCCGATACGTCGGTATCCCGACGTCTTAGTCCATCGTTTTCTGACGGCGGCTTTAGACGGACAATTCGAAGTGACATCGGAAGCAAAAGAATTGCAGAAAATAGCTGAACATTGCAATGATAAGAAGTGGGCGGCGAAGAAAGTATCAGAACAAAGTTCACTTCTCTTTTTTTCTATATATGTATTGGAATGCGGCCCGCTTGTGGAGAAAGGAGTGGTCGTTGGAATACTAGATCAAGCAGTTGACATTTTATGTACGCGGATAGGTATGGTACAGCGAGTTTATTGTGATAAGTTGTCCTTGTTTCGTCATGAATTCAAGATGGTGGATCTTAAGCCGCAAATGACTCTGCATTGGGTAGAAGAAACAACTGACGAAAATGTGGATCAAAAGCTTAAAAAATTGACAAAACGCTTTGAAAGAAACTGGGCGCAAGGAAGAAACGGAAATGAAAAAGATCCCAAAGAGCGTGAAGAACTTCCGCCAGTTCCCGATGACGCCATGACACAAACTTTGCATATGTTTGCACCTGTCGATGTCGTATTAAAAGTTGAACGACAATCTCCAACAAAAATACTGGCATTCTTGCGCAGTCCGTTTGTCACAGATACTCCAGACATAGGGCTTTAAACAGTTTTACTAGCAGTAGCACTGGTGATGTTATTTGAGTTTATTGTAATGTTTTATTTTCTATAAGTAAGCTTTAAAAGAGCTTTTATATTTTAAGTTTAGCCTGCGAACTAAGTTTATTGCAAGATATTTGTGCTGTCAGTGACATCTAGACTTTTAATTTTTAAAATGACAAAGTATGCATGCACCTGCAATGTGTTTTTTTTATTAGCATATGAATTTTTGAAATCAGGCTCGGGTAAGCTTAGCATTAATTACAAAAGATGCTCAAACTATGCTAGGAATATGCTTACTACCGTTACCGTTCCAAACCCAATAACCAAAATAAAGAACAAAGTTTCACATTTTTAACTGTTTTTTCTTAAAACACAAACAAGAAGGGCTCACAGTTGCTTGTAATATGCTTATTTTTTCACTAACCCTGAGCCTAAATATGCTTATAAACATATACGGTTGTGTTATTAGTTATGTTCGCACTTTTAGTTTTTAAGATTTTAAACGACTTTAATGTTTTTATTTTTATCTCGTATTTTTATATAGTTAGTATGTATCGCATATACATTTTCAATGAGTTTAATTTCCCACTTTTTAGAATGGAACTACCTTAATTCAAGAAATTTTCGCTCGCAGCTAATTTTCGGTCAGAGCCGCTGCGTAAATCCAAAGAAGCTTTTGATCGCTAATCAGCCACACAAAAAGTTATTTTTGTAAAAAAAAAGTTAAGATGTTATAAACTTTTTGAGAAGTACAATACTTTGATATGTTCATGAGCGTTGTTTTTATATATTACCTGTGTGCGAAAATAAAATGTGCGCTAAACTTAGGTACGCGAAAATCATATGCGCGAGAAAAAGTGCGCGAGAAAAAGGTGCGCGAGTTTAAAATTTGAATGTTTAGCTTAAACTCGTACGAAAATTTCATGAATTAAGGTTACATCATACACATCGACTAATATGAAGGCGTAATCCGTGGAAAAACTTGTTCGAATGTTCGAATAAAGGTGGACTTCTACACAAATGCAAAATTGATCGGAACGGAACAAGAAATACTTAAATTTGATTGGTATGTGCTAATTATTCTTTGTTTTTTTAAAAAATTTTGTTCCTGTCCGCAAGAAAAGTTGAAATGGTTTTCAGTTTGGATGGGAACGGAAAATTTTATCAACCAATTAGATTCCAGAAATCACAATTGTCCGTTCCATTTCCACCTTAAAGAAATAGAAAATGAGGCGGAGTCTTCGAGTTAACCGCCAATCCAGTTAGTGGATGGGTGAAGTTGCTGTGATTTTAACCGCCAATCCAGTTAGTGGATGGGTGAAGTTGCTGTGATTTTAACCGCCAATCCAGTTAGTGGATGGGTGAAGTTGCTGTGATTTTAACCGCCAATCCAGTTAGTGGATGGGTGAAGTTGCTGTGATTTTAACCGCCAATCCAGTTAGTGGATGGGTGAAGTTGCTGTGATTTTAACCGCCAATCCAGTTAGTGGATGGGTGAAGTTGCTGTGATTTTAACCGCCAATCCAGTTAGTGGATGGGTGAAGTTGCTGTGATTTTAACCGCCAATCCAGTTAGTGGATGGGTGAAGTTGCTGTGATTTTAACCGCCAATCCAGTTAGTGGATGGGTGAAGTTGCTGTGATTTTAACCGCCAATCCAGTTAGTGGATGGGTGAAGTTGCTGTGATTTTAACCGCCAATCCAGTTAGTGGATGGGTGAAGTTGCTGTGATTTTAACCGCCAATCCAGTTAGTGGATGGGTGAAGTTGCTGTGATTTTAACCGCCAATCCAGTTAGTGGATGGGTGAAGTTGCTGTGATTTTAATTAATCCTTGATTCGGTCGCGCATGGAATTCCCAGCTGTCTTAAATCTTCAATAGTAAACATTTGACTAGTCCGGAGAAATCTTAAAAAAAAGGTTTTGTAAGAATGAATATTATTTATTTGCAAGTTCTATGTCAAACTTTACCTGAAGTTCTTTTATTCAACTCATTTGTGAAATCGGATTAGACAATAGATTACGCGGCTATAAAAATTTACTGCTGTTATTTAACTTATACTTATAATATTATTCGTCCCTTTAAAACAGAATTTTGCGGGTTAAAAATACTCAAATTGAAATGCTCAACATAATTTACTTCAACGAATTAAATACCTTCTTCAGGATAGATACTTTGTTAGTTTTATTTATCGTCGTAAAATTTTCGCGACGAATTAATTGTTTCGGTTTATTTAACCGACAATTTTAGAGCCGAGGATGTTTTTAATATAATTATGGATTTAAGCAGTGTGATAGGTATTATTTAAGATTTCTAAAATAAAATAAATTGGCAAAGGGAAGCAAAGCCCGAATTGAGAACACGTGACTTTTTATTTTCTCGCTTTGTTGACTGTACACTCGTTGTAGATTCCACATATACGAATTAGTGATTTGCTGCTGTTGTTCTACCCCATCACAGGATACCTGTCAATCTTTCAACACGAAAATAACCATCGAAAGACAAAGTAGAGATTTAAATATAATGGGCGCAAGACCTGTCTTAGCAAGATCATCAACAGACGCGCAAGTGGGTTCTTTTTGCGATGTATCCAACTACCCGATTAAAGTTGGTTTCTTGGAGATAAACACCTTTTTAAACCATATTTGCAGATTATGTGTCTGCGGAAGTGCATGAGACGCAATCTCATTCCCAAGACTTCCTAGGTTCCGTCACAATATTTGAAAACGAAGTTGATTCAACAAAACAACAGATTTTCGGTAGTTTTCTCGAACGGCCTGCACAGATCTGTCAGAGTTTAAACGAATCTGCTATCCTATGTTGCTCCAATTCGTTAAGGTCGCTTCACACTGCAGCAATATATTGTTGCCAATAATAATTGATAAGATTGCACAATATGTTGATATTACGTTAAAAGGACCTGCAATACGTTGTTAGAAAATGACATAAATGGTCGAGGTGTTTTGCAATCTTTTTTAAATGAAACTGGGTTTGATTTAAAAGATACTGCAGATGAATATCTTCTGTTCCATTAGGCCTCGCTGGTTTTATTGAAATCAAAACAAAGAAATTTAATTTAGTAAAACATCAAGAACTTTTGGAAACACCTTGTATAACAGCATTCAGTAACATTGTGCAAGATATTGCTGTAATGTAAAACCGCCTTTAAATTAGTCTCTTTTTCTAGAAGACTTGTTATGGACACGCACTTTTTGACAAATTTAGTAAAATTGAGTACGCAATTAGTTGGTACAACATCAACTAAGCGCGATGAACATTTTCTTAATATGGCGAATTCGAAGTAGCTTCCAAAGATATCTAGAATCGTTTTGCTTTGCTTTTTCACTATCAAACATATTCTCACATCAAAACAAGACGTAAACAGCTGCTGTACAGAACACCAAGACTGCTGTGGCTCAATGGTTTATGCAGAAAGCAAGTACATTCTCTCTCACTTCAGCATGATAAATCACATTTCTGTATCTTTCTCACTTACATGCGAAAGAAGCTGCAACAAAACTACTTTTTACATACTATGTATTATTTCAGTTGACGAAAGATGTTGATCTATTTATATGTCTCAATCATACAGCATATGATGTTACCATCATCAGAAGCAAGGTATCTCGTTGGTAAGTATAATTTTTTTATTGCAAATACTCTTCCCATACAAAATACAGTAAAGTCATAGGCGTGTAACCATTGTTGTGCAAGATATCATTGGTTCCCCTTTGCTATGCCTTTTTTATCAGAAATTTCTTGATAACACTGATTTTATAAGAAGAAGAGGCTAGGTAAAGCTAAGTAAGAACAAAGTAAGAACAATTACAAGACCGAAATTTTACCAATTTTCTCTTTTTTCCCTTAAAAACACAACTAACATTAGTAAACACATATTTAGGGATAAATTGTCGCAATACCAATTGTTGCGATTTTGCAGGAGGAGGCTGACTCCGCCCACCCCCTCTATAACTTTTAATAGATGACACATTTATAGTACGTCATAAAAGAAACAAAATGGCAGCAATAAATGTTACTACGTTTTTGTCACGTCATGGGAAGAATAAAATTAGTGCAAATTAGAACGGAATTTGACATTCTGTTTAAAGTTCCTGATGGCTGAAATAAAAGTTATTTAACATATTTTCCGGTTTTTACATAATTCGCATGACAAAGTGCTAAAAATTGCCCAAAATCCGAAAAGAAATCGGGAAAGCAGGGTAATAATGTGTCCAAATTTACAGAATCATTTCCCTTGATCAAATACAGTTCACTGTGATTTCAAGGATAATCCTAACAAAAGTTATTATATTTTTCCGATTTCATCGAAGTTTACGTCGAAGTTGAAAAACATTGAAGTTGAAAAACACGTAAACTTTGATCTCATCGAAGTTTAAGTGTTTTTCAAGTAACAGCCAATATCTAAGGCTCTGAGAGGTGTGGGACCTAAAAGATTGGCATGAAGGTGTCTAAAAGATAAGTGTGCAAACTCAGTATGTATCATAGCCATGCAGGATAACAACAAAAGTTATTTGAAACATAAAAGCAGGTGAGCAGCGAATAGGATTCACTTAACTTTAACGGTATTTTTGGCTTTGTACTTTCTATCCAAGTGATACTATTTTCTCCATCATAATGTCAAAGAGGCCTATAAGAATGCCACCAAGGTAAAGCCTTGTTCACAAGACATGAATGTGATATTGGAAGATTTTGCTGAGATCGGCATGTTTGACGTTTTTGCAAATTAAACTAAAGCAAATAGCATGATGGAATTTAAAATGTCGCTGGTCCCTAAAACGTTTTGTGTTGCTGTTGTTTTTGTGTATGTGTATGCTTAAAAGAAAGCTTTCCTCCAAGGTGTATGAGAGATAGGGAAAGATGAGAGTGCTGACAGAGAAAATATTATGGTCAATGTGCTGATTTGTAGTTACTTTGAGTTGTTTAACTGAAGTAATTACAATTTGGATAGACACAAGAAATAAAACGAATAAAAATCAATTTTTTTCTTCTTAATTTTTGTAACGTTTTTAGGTAATCGTTTACCAATGACAAGAAACGGACGTTTGGCACAACCATCACTTATTGATATAAATGATGATATACTGGAACAAGAACTTTCGATAGGATACAAAAACCAGGTCGTACCTACCTCTCGATACCTCACAGACTTGCCAGTAAACGAAGAATCTCCTTTCTCTCTAAATCAAAATAATCTTAGACGATATGCATCACTGCTGCAGAACAAAGACTTGATTTCGCAGAAAAACACGCGACATTATAATGATTATCCCCGGGGTTATTTAAGCGAATTGCAAAAGTTTTATGAAAAGCAATCTCAAAAGAGAAGTCAGTCAACAGCAAACAATGATCAAAACACCATCACTGAAAATGACGCCGGTACATTGTCTAAAGATCCGGATAGCGTGTTAAACAATACGGATACTTTATCACGTGATACAGAATACACGGATAGAGCACATAAGCGCGTTTTTAACGAATCGGAAACTGTAGTCGAAGTAATAGGCGACGAGAATGCAAATAACACAAGTTCAGTGGATGCAGATTTAGAGTCCATTCCAAATTTAGAAAGTAGTAATGACACGAGCGTTAATGAAACGCAGGAGTTTCAAGATTTACTTGAAGAGGCGCGAAAAACGAAAGAACAAATAGAACGACTATCTGCAAAGTTAAACGATGATTCAGACGAAATGACAGCAAAAGACAATGAAACAACTGCTTCTAAGAAAAGCAATCTTGATAATTTGCAGAACGACATTAGTGTTGAACGAGGTGTTCGACAATTACTTGTCAAGCATTTGATTCAAGTGCAAATCGAAGATCGACACCGCGAAGAAGCGTTGGAAAGCATGTTAAAACATTTTCCCATTGAAAACAATCCATTAAGGTCATGGAATATTACCCAAGGTGCACTAAAAGCTATACTACGCGCAAAGGTAAATTTAATGGATCCTGAAAATAGACTTCTAATGGCAAAGAAGCTGAGTCGCATAAGAGAGATGCAAGGCAACTGATAATGATTTTCCCGCCTTTTTTATACTACTCATTCATATGTTTATAGTTATTTTAGTTTTTTTAGTTTATACAAAGGATCCTGAAATAAAATGCAGCATACAAAACATGATCTGCTTTTATCTAGCTTCTAAGCTTCTACCGCACGTTTGAATGCACTCCATGGAACGCAGACTTCCAATAGTTTGAAATAAAAATGAAGGCTGTTTAGGGAGGGGCGCATTTATAAATTACATGTGCAAGGAAAGGCGGGGATATGATAATTAGAAAAGCATTGATACATTCAGTGGCGGGTGAACCTTGGATTGACGTTTTCCACATTTTTTGGAGAATATAATGGTTTACTAGGGACAGCGGGATTAGGCGACAAGTATCAAAACGTTTTGACATTCATCGCCAGCGAGGAGTTTCATCGCTTTTTTGTTCTCGTCGAAGCAACGAGTCGTCGTCGCGGCGATAGAATGGAGTGAAGCTCATCTTTCTCAGTGAAAACCAGGCTTAACTGACCAGCGACGTAATTTACTTCTTAGCAAATTTTGTGAATAATTTCATATCTAGGATATTGTTTGGACAGAATATTCTAAAACCTTACGTCCATTGAAAAGATATTGTTTGAGCTCGAAAGAACGTAAAATGTTGTCTAGGAACCTTTTCATTTTTTTGATTTTTTTTTTCTTTCTAAGTGTTGCAAAGATGATGGATCAAGTGGGACTTGAGCCCACGCCCTCTCGATTATCGAGCAATTGCTCTATCGACTGAGCTGTCGATCCGATGCTATCTCCTTGCGATATACCACGGGGGCGAGGCGTATGCCCACTTCGCAACATATGATGATGCATAACCAGAGCTCAAGTATTAACTGAACAGTTAAATTTGCCGCACTTGTTAGCTTCTTTATACTGATGAGAGGCACTTGCCCAAGATAGCCCGGTTTCGAAACTATGTACATCATCAGCCCATATTATAAGAACAGCGGTACATATGTGAGATATATTACTATCAGTTAACCTGCACATTAACCTCCTAAGTGCTGCGAAGATAATGGACCGAATGGGACTTTGAGTTGACCGAACCACATACCTTACTTCCCAGCAGTTGTGATACAAAAATAACATATTTTTATATTGAGCTTACGCTGTTTTTTCTTACCAAAATAACAAAATTTCTTGAATAATATTGAAACTTTAATGAAAGGATGAGATAAGTACTTATAAAAGTTCAAAGATAAAAAACGTTAAAAATATATTCATTCCACTCTAGTCTGTTTTGTTACCTCGTCTTTGCTTAATAAAGGTTCTAATAATCCATTGTTGGCTTTTATAATAACATTTGGAAGTCCACTTAATTTTGCCATTGCACTACGTGATCGATTATTGTACCTCGGTTCAGAATCGCCGCCATGATGGATTAGAACAGTTGCTCTGCTTGCTGGTCGGCTTGTTTTCTTTCTGACCAATGTCTTCTTTGTTCGCATGTTATTGTTTATGATGAAAAAATGAAGGAACAAATGTAAACAAAACCCAAGATGTATTGGCTCGCCTGCTTTTAAAAGTGCCATAGTTGCCTCGCTTATTCCTGAGTGTTCAATTAAACCTTCCACAATTCCAGTATAACTATCAATGACGGTCATTATGAAAACAGATAAAAGCGACAACATCAATGCCGGTAAAATTAAGTAAATTAAAGCGTTTTTCTTCACATTTTTACGGCAACCGATAAATGGATCAGATTTTATAAAGAAATATAACTGAAATAAAATACCGACAGATCGCAAACCATTTTTCGCAACACTCCATTCTAAATACTCAAGCTGTTCAGATGTTAATCCTATAATCTTGATTGCCCAAACAGCGTTTAATATCGTCTTGATTACCCAAAATACAAATCCGGTTATTCCCATCACTGCAACCATAATATCAACTGCTTTCGAATTGGTTTCCCGCCATTTTCCGAATGTTCCAAACTCGATATTTCCTGAAAAAAAGTCGAATATTGTATACTTAAAAGTTAAATATTGTTTATTGCAAATCACGCCAATTTTTGTCACTAAAAGCCGAAATATCGTCATGCCATATGTAAACCGTTAGACGTGATCGCTCAACTTGTGATATCAAAATAGAAGCCTTATGAATAGTGAAATTAATTTCCCAATCTGTCATCCTTAAGCAATTGGTGATGAGAAATCCGTTTCGTCAACAAAAGACTGTCGGAAAAATTTATGGTTGTTCTAACATTATTGAAAGAAAGTTTTGCTGGATAAGGATTATACATTGTAATATACATGTCGTGAAGAAGTAAATTATCATGCGAATTTAGCGGTTACTTTTAACACCGTTCCAAGCGCTCCAAATGCATCTGCTTTTGGATAAAATTGGGCGAAACCCAGTAAACGAGGTATAAAATAACTTAGGTCGCGGATATCCATCCACATTTTCGGGAAAGTTAATAATGCTATAGTACACAAGCTTTTTTCAGTTATTTTTATATAGCCAGTTTAGTATTACCCTCAGGAGAACAACGCAACTGTAAAGTTAAGAGTGTTTTCTTTATAACGTGCTCGTATCAATAGTGTAAGGAAGGAGAAATGTAGAGGCTTGTTGTGAATTCCAATATTGTGGACATTTGTTTTGTGTACTCGATTGGAAATTTTTAAGTGCTATTACTTTACGTATCCTAACATATCGACATTGGCTCCCCTCATCTTAAAGCTACAAGATAAATTATTAATATTACTACAAAAACGAAAGTACTGTTTTCACTTTGCACTTTTTAATTCGTTCAAAGCTTTCCTGTTTGTTGCTTTATTTGTTATTGTAAAGTGTGCCATGCTTTAATATTCTACTTAAACACAAATAAAATCTAAACATGGAAATTCAACAGTCACCTTGCATTACAAAAGGCTTCAAGAGACACCATAAATGAAAGTTAATATATATCGTAATATATAAAGTTTCAAAATGCATTCTAAATAGCTCACCTGATAGCTTTAATAAAAGAAACCCAAATATGATAACCAAAGCGTCTGCTAACATTGGAAACACGTTTGTCCAAGAACCAACAAAATTAGCATACTGCAATCCGCACACCAATTGGAAAGCAATACAGCAAAAACCAATAACGTAACCGAAACCGCTCATTTGAGAGATATTCACTTTAAACAATGGCGAGGATAAACTCATGTCGTCATCTTCTTCATCCTCGTTTTCATCTATGTCTAATTCCTCCTCCTTTTCGCTTCCAATCTCCAGCGCATGCTCAGAGAACAAGAGGCAACAAAATAACCTGTAATCGATGAGCAATGCATTACACGCTGAAGTGATTATTGAAAAACCTTTACCGAATAATTCCTCGATGTACAAGTTGCCATCGTGTGACGTCATAATAGAATCCAACCACATGGCAAAATTAAAAAACGAAAGAACCACTAGGTACCAGGCTGCTCCTAACTTTTTATCACGAGCCGGAACTTTCAATCGTAAACTAAAATGGTAGACACTTGCTTGGACCAACTTTTGAAACAGTCCAATTGATTTAATTGTTGCTAGATATTTATCGACTTTATATGTCACGGCGCCGATGAACACGAATAATTCTAATAATACTAGAGGAATAGTAACCACCCAGATTATTAAGCTCATATCGGAATGATAAAAACCAAGTGGACGTTCTAATGCATTCACTGGAGCTACAAAGAATATCTTTGAACCAATAAAAGTCATTAGAATACCAATAAGACAAAGCGTTATGATGACGTATGTTCCATAAATATCTGGGTAATTTTGCGGTACCGACAATGATGTAACGGTAGCGAGCAGCACGCCGAAGAAGAGCACAACTAAATTACTTGGATATCCAAATGAAGATGTGTATTCATCACCACGCGAATAAAAACATAGAAGCAGTAGCACCAGAATGAAACTGAATCCAGAAAGTGATGTGACAGTATAGCTTGATTCCAAGTTAACATTGCACGAAATATTAGCTGGTAAGTTATGCATCTATAATGTAGAAGTCATATTGCAGATTAACAAAAATATTCATCTGATATGTATTGTATTTTACTCCAAGACAAGGGAGTAACTGTGTTATTAACGTTTATACACCTTTTTTAAATCCTAAATCCATCAAACCGCAAACCTCAAAACCACCGGCAGTAATGGTTCACAACCGTGATTCTGTGTGCGCAGATTTTCAATTCAAAGTTTTTCAAAAGTCTATACTTTCAGTTTTATGCCTCCTAGCTTAACCCTATTTATGTCGGGTTTATTAGGGCCACTAAAAAGGCGAGAGGATAACCATCCGAAACAAGATTAAATGGTGGGACATAAACTTTTAAATTACAAAAACTGTTTCAAAAGTTTTAGATTATATATAAAGTTAGTTGATAAAAGCATAAATAGGCTAAAATATGACTTTGGAAGTGTTGATGAGGATATTTCAAGAAAAAAAAATTTGGCTGACTTTTTTCTGCCCATATGGTAACCACACCGTGACGTCATACCTCAAAATTTTTTTGATTATCCTCAAGCTAAATAAAAATGATTAGAAGAAGTCAAATTATAATCCCTAAAACGGTATGCTTCAAAATGTATTACAAAAAAACGGGGTGAGGGGATGTTGGTTGACGTTGTTAATTGTTTCCTGTAAAAAGGATTTCAACACTGCATGATATACCAGATTCTCTAGCACGAAAACCTTCCAATAGGTTAGGGTACTCGCTGCCTGAGATTGTCAGAGAGCGGAAAAGCCAAACAGAGCCAAAAAATTATTCGTTAAAAATTGATATCCTATTAGCAAACATGTATAATCTATAACACAGAAAACACTAAATGTTTGCCTTTTTACTATAAAAATCACCAAGTACGCCTGGTATGAATGCCACTCCACACTCCATATATTGCTGGTTTGTTATTTCTTGCACTTTCCAAATATTTGGTTGACATCGTTCCCGCATAATATCTCATAAAGAAGAAACATTATTAACAAAATAAACACAAAATAAATCCATTTTCGAGATAAAAATTCGTAAAATTCTCTTGAACATTTTCAGTTCTATCTAAACTTTCTAGCGTGGCTGCATATCGTTGGTGTTGATGTTTATCCAATTGTAATCCAACATGTAAAAGTAAACATTAGTATCTTCTCCGCAGATGCTACACTTTGTTCTTAGAAAATGGTTGAACTTGAATTGTTTTGTAATATTATTTATAAAGGGTATACAAAAGAGAAAGTTTTTAAGATTATTACGTCACCAGTCAGATCATTTTTGGTTTCCATAGTTGGTATAATGGCTAATTCGAGACTTAATTAATGCCAGAAGCCGAGTTTACCCTCTACGCCTTTCTTTATTAACCAGAAAATTTGATTTTAGTCCGAGGTGTTCTTATTTTGTTACTGAAATTTTAGAATTAGAATTTTTGGCGGCCTAAATTCAATGTATATACAAGTTTCGCAAGGTCGCAACATTTGATTATTTAAAAAATATTGGCTTGAAAAATATTTCTTCATGTTTGTTGTGTCTTTCAAGAGGAAAGAAAGAATCAGTAATATTTCAGCCTTGACATATATATCTTGTTCTTATCTTGTTCTTATTATTCACCAATTTAGCTATAATCAAAGTCTTACAAAGAATGTCAAATATATACCACCCTGACGTCGATCCCAGGGCTCATTTTTTTATACCGGGACAGCATTGCGGTTCCCACCTTTGTTCTTATCCCTTTTTACTCTATGTACTTTGTATTTTAAGGAGAGTTTAGTTTTATGTATTCTATACTTTAAAAATAAATGTTTCGTCCTGTTTTTCATTATGTATCATAAACGAACCAATTTTTAAAATTCGCTATAAATGTACAACCTGCATGATGTGAGGAAGAACTAGCTTAACCAACATGATATTCTCCTACATTTTTATTCCAGCCAACAGTGTTATTTCTTTTTTCTTCATTACTATTCCTTACCATTCTGATTTTTAATTAAGATGTACCTTCCTGGGTTGACACCTAGCTAGCTATGACTACTACCAAATAAGTGAAGGTGAGCTAAAAGCCCGGTTGGTGAGAACTCGATTTCGAGTTGATGCGTTTTGACAACTTTGCAAAATGGCCGAGTCATTCTCTCAAAATTTGAGTGCAAGGCAAGGCACAGTTGGTTAAAAAGTTGGATTTAATTACAGAATTGCTCTGTCGAATATTTTACACTCCTTCATCTTTTTATTGGCTCCGAGAAAAAACAATTCAATTAATCCTAAAGAATCTTGACGAAGGAGAGCAGCGGGAAAAATGTGTTTTCATGTTGTTATGTTAAGGCATATCGGAAAAGTGGGATGCGGGATGCGGGATGCAGGATTCAAGATGCGGGATGCGGGATGCAAAAAAATCATCGAAATAAAATAATGACCGCGTCAATGTTATTTTTTCTCGCTATGGATTCAACGCACAAAAAAACGATAATGAATAAATACATTTTCGTTTATTTTTAACAGACTTAACAAAGTATAACGAAAAATAACAGAATTTTTTTTAACAAGTTCAAAAAAATGTGAATTATGAAAAACACAAAGGATAAGGGAAGGCGACTTTGCTTTGAAAATTTTCAAATGTGCAGAGTGGGTAGAAAGGATATCCTTCAAAAAAGGATTACTTTTTGCTGGTATCAATTAGTACAAATAATAACCAAAAAGTAATTTCTGCCCTTTTGAAAGTATTTGAAAACTTTAAAAAATATCGCAAAAACCTAATTTCGCGACAAATTTAATCCTCACGAAGATTAATTTAAATATTTCCTTTTGTTTACTTGGTCGTTTGATGGCAAGTCAACCAATAACACCAATGGGAATCCATACTAACCAATATTAACGAAACAGAAAAGTAGATAAAGGTAAATTTACAATCGAACTGACCGCAACAATGTTTTATGTCTGCCAGTCAGGTGTGGCTTCAAGTCTTCTGGAACAGTTATGGAAGGCACAAAAATTTTTTGTCATGTTTAGACAGGCACGAGTGGTTAAAACGATAATATACTTTGGTAAAATCGGGTGATTGTGTCAGTTCCTTCGATTTCGGACTGACGTATATTCTTTTCGTTTTTGAGACAACCACCAAGTCGTTTGGCTCTTCAGGTGGACCGTTTACACATTACTTCCCACCACAACCGTAACAGCTTGAAACATTCGTGTGACAAAATTTCATCAGCGTCAGTATGTAGCTGTGTGGATTTGGATCAGGTCTTCTGGGTGGTAATAAGGTGGTATCAGTTGTAAATGTGGTGTGTGTATCGTTTGTTTTGGGCTGTAATGAAGTGCTGGTAGTTGTGGTAGTTGAAGAGGACACAGAAGTTCTTGCAATCTGTTGAATGTTGAATGTTGCCGTAGTTTTTGTTGGTTGTGGAGAAACAACAAAATTTATAGGCGTGGATTTTTTGTTCGCCTTTCCTTTTCTTCGCTGCGTTACGTTGCTTTCTTTTTCTTTTTTCCTGCACCCCTCTCCTTGCTAAGGTTCGCCAATGTGCTCAGCTAAACTTTTTTTGCGTTGCAAGTTTGTACAAACGGTTTTGCGACATTGTTGTAAATTGCAACTGATAGCGAATGTGCGCAAATGCCGAAACACTTGAAATGAATGCATTTGTCATGTGTGCATTTTATATTAGCTTTGGAGCTATCGTCGTGAAGAACTTTGTAATCGTCATTCTCGGTGGTTTTATTTTTAACGAAAAATGTTGCTCAAAATCCTTTCATGATTCTGCTTTCAGTTTTAATCAACGCCGCTTCTTTCTTGATTTCTTCAGCGATGGATTCTGGTATATTTTTAATATCCAAATCATGAAGGTATGTGTCATCGTTGAGCGTTGGCTTCCTTTTCGTTACAACTTTGGTTTCATCACTCATGATAAACTTGTTAAATTTGTTCACTGCTGCAATTCGCTGTGCAGTTGACATGATGTAGTATTTTTTGTTGTTGATAAAGAATTTAGCTCTGTAGTTTTCGACAATCCTCCAATCACCTGTAAACAACGCAATGTAATTATGCACCAAAACCGTCTCCAGGTTCTACAACCTTTTTTTAATTAAGCTAAATGTCCTGAAAAGGAACGTTACAATAATTGAACGTCGTGTCATATATCATCCATCACATATTACGTTTCATCCTAGCTTGAAGTTTTTCGATTCAATTTTATTCTAGACCACCTGATTATACAGAATTCACTCACCTTTCCCAACGAGAGCAAGTTTTAAAAGTTCAATGTCAAACAAATCGTTTCGTATCACATTAAGTTCACCAAGCGAAAAAAAATCAAGTCATGCATTTCTAACTGTTGTATTCTTTTTAGAAAATTCCGGCGTAGTTTATTTTAATGTCTACGCGATGTTTGGTAACGGCATGGTCAGTATTTTATTTCGATGAATTTTTTGCATCCCGCTTCCCGCATCCCGCATTTCGTATCCCGCATCCCGCATCCCGATAGGTCATCCCGCATCCCGCATCCCGCTTTTCCGATATGTCGTTATGGTAAATGTTTCATTGTTAAGCTTTGTTGTTAATTTTGAAAGACTTGTTTCAAAAATAGTAACCTTTTTGTTTTTTATTTTTTTGGGAGGATGATAAAACATCTCGCTTTGACGATATTCGGCTGCACTTCATCGAATATCATAAGCTCGACTGAATAATTGTCGATATTCCACCTCATCCAATATTTGTTTAATATTGTTTAAATGTAAGCAAAAAGATAGAAATTTGATTACAGGTATAAATCAATTCTGACACACATCAAAGAGAGTTCACAAATGGACGCACTTTCTAAGAAGGAAAATCAACAAAGGACAATGAATTTAAATTTATCATGAAATAGGACTGGGTAATGCTTGAAAATTCGACAATAATTAAAAGTTTTTTTGCATTCTCCTTAGCGTAGTATTAGCGGTATTTGACCAACCTCGTAATAACGGCTCAGGGGCCACAAGACCCTGGGGACAAGGTTGGTATTTGACCCTATTGTCCCAAATGTCACCAGTCCATAGCATAAGGTTAGCCTTACCACCGGTCTTTACAAAACGACCGGAGAACCAGCAACGAGTGAGCAATCTATACAGAACAACCAGAGAACCAACAACAAACGAGCAGTCCGAGTAATTACTATAACGAAAAAAACGTAGAAGAAGGAGAACAAACGGAAAACAAAAACAAACACGCTGTAAATTTGCGCAACACATGTGACGAACAGCAAGAGATTTTCTCGGTACTGACACAAAAAAATTAATTCAAAAGTAAAAACACGAAGCAAGCAACTAGGGGCTTAATCAGGAGTTCCGACGCTTATCTTTTCGATGCCGATATTTGAGAAATTATAAATGACTGAAAATAAATTAATGAAATTATAATGAAATTGTGGAGGTTTATGGAAACAGAAAAGACAGTTAGCCTGCCGAACTACAGGGATCTTGTGGTACATGCTTTGAATACGAATTCTCGTTCAAGCTATCGTAAAGCACCCACAACAAATAGTTTTCACACAATTTTTGTTCAATTACTAAAAAACCTCTTGTTTCTCGCAACGGCACGAGATAATAAAAAATATCCGTACCGTCGTAACACGGCTGATCATGTCCGAACACTACTAACATCAAAGCTACCGATAATTGTTTTTGCTTTTGATTGTTTTCTCACCTAAAATGATGGCTAAATGTTATACATATTTCGGCGATCGGTCATAAACACAATTATAGTTCCATTAACAGCAAAACAAACAAATTTCACATATAATTATTATTTATTACACGTATGTTCGTTTCAGGCGGTAACTAAGGTGTTGTTAAGAAAATATATGGGTCCTAGGAAAAAAATACAGACAAGATTTGACAAAAATATCGATAGCAAAATGACAGCATTTCTAATAGAATGACGTCATTATATTGTTTTGCTTACCTGGAACATCTTTAAATGTCATATTCTAAACATGTACCAAGTTTACTGACATGAACATAAATGTTTTAGATAAAACGGATATTTTTACCTTTATCGTTAAAATAAGAAACTTTTGTACAAATTAGAATTAGATTTAGTCCGTGTCTTGATATTTATTATGCGTGACGTCTTTTCTGTTCCCAAGGACGGCATCAAATTGCTTCCTGGAATCTGTTTGTATTAATACTTTCTACAGGTATGTTAAGTTTTATCACCTAAGCATCAGTAGTTGCTGATTTGTGACCTGCGGGCACTTTATGCCTCCCCCCACCGGTGCTACATCAGATCCAAAAACAGTAGGGTGGTAATGGGTTTTAAACAATATGCTGTTGGAAGTTTTTGTAGATTTTGTAAATTCACGCAGGTCGGAGAAAAATGTCTCCTTTATACAGATGTACTCTTTAAAAATATAGGTTTCTTATAGAATTCTTCCGAGACAAATCAAAATTTTTGTCTTAAAGAATTCTTCAGGGTAAAGCCAAAGTTTCCGTCTTATAGAGGCGGCCACTAATCCGTTTTAGGGAATCAATTTTTTTCAATTCAATCCGTCCTGAAATTGCTCATTCCAGAAAATTTAAAGTTTTTTGGAAAATGTGGAGAAATAACATTATAGCATTATAGCGATGAAATAGTGATATATACAACTTGCACCCTATTATTCGGGGCGAGAGGGAGGAGGATGGTTGTGCCCCCTCACAATGTTTTGTAATAACTTCTGAAGCATACCGTCTAAGGGGTTGGAATTTGGTGACATTTCATCATTTTTAGTTAGCTTCAGGTCAGTCAAAAATGTTTGATATGATGTGGTCGAAAAAAATCTGCTAAAAAATCTGCTTCTATCAAGTAATTTTGCACATCTAAAACAATTGAAACATCTTTTGTAATTCCAAAGTTTACGTTCCACCGTTATAGCCTGTTTTCGGGTTCGTAAATATAAGAAGACGTTATCCAATTTTTATTTCCCAATTTTCCTCCGATGTGCTAACAGATATTCATGCCAAGTTTTGTGGCAATACCATGTCTCATTTGCCACTTTCGTAGTAAAGTCAACATTAAAATTAAAATATGTATTTTTCTAGCAATAACCGTTACTTTGAGCAATAACTTTAAATGAACCGAGATTGAGAGGAAAGCAGAAATGCGCAATTCATAACAGTGGAACTAAATGTGTTCTGCAATGTTATTATATACGCCGTAGAAGAAAAATATATTAACTTGGCCATGTAAAATAATTTACTCTTTTCTAAGTTCAGTGATTCTATTGATAAAACTATTTTTCTAATTTAGGTAGAATGTTATCAACATTACAACTGTCGTACGATGTAACATTAATTAACCTTTAACAGAAGAGCGATGAGATATCTTTTATAATTTGCAAACCGCATTCATTCTAATGTTATATTTATATGGGCTTGTTCTTTGCCATGTCGACAATCCAAGTATCGCATGAGCCAATCAAACACGCTATCAATGATTGCCACGTGTTGCTAAAACAAAGTCTTGAGACTTTTTAATTCGAACTAAGTGAGCTGTTATCTGTTGCGCAGTTCCTGACACCTAAGAAAAAAAATTATATATACATGCTCTCCAATATCTCATCAAAATCAAGAGTATCTGAGGAGTAGTGAAGTTTTTAATTTTACAACATTTAGAAATAGGGCTTTTTCCCTTCAACTTTCTTTTTCTGAAAAAATATGACTTAGAGAGCGTGAAAAATAAAAGAATGAATGAGCTTAATTTTTGTTGTCATTCATTTATAAGATGTAATTTTTAAATTTAAAAAACAGCTTATGAGTAATAGAGCATAAAAAGAGTCAAATCTTTTATTTTTGCATTTTGCCGAATCTCGTACTATTGTGGCATTTAATCCCGCGTTAAAATGGCCGAAAAATTGCGAAAACTTTCACTTTTAAGCTACATCTTAACTGGTTTTAATCTCTTTCATGTCAAAATAACATACCTAAATCTTCCAGCTCTGTTGAATCTGTTTGACGGACGGTCAACTGTATTTTTCGACAACTGTTTGGTGACAACCCAAAATTGGAACTTCCTGTGTATAAATCTCTCTGACTGATGCCGTCAAAATTTGATTGTCTTCTGTCTTCACCTAACGGTGGGCTGTATGATGATCGCTATAACAAAAAGCTGGTTAGGTTATTCATTCCTTTTTATTTGGAAAATGAAACGTTAGTCTGCTATAGATAAGTCATATGTAAAGGAAGAAGATAAACAAATCATTTTATCACCTACCACACTTCGTATAGTTCCTGTACTATGTACAGCATTTTTTTTCCCACAAACATCTTTTAAGAATGCTTTGCGCACCTAAATATATCCGAAAGGTTTGCCCGGTTTATATAAAATTATACATTAAAATAAGAAAGAAGGGGACCAAAATTTTTTTTCAATTCTGTTTCTGTAATTGTTTCAGATGTAAATAATGTGATTTCATTCCAATATGTTTTTGTTTTACTCGCATTTTTGAGCAACCAACAAAATCAGAAATTTCACGATGACGTCATCAAAATTTAGATATACCCTAAAAATCCGTCCTTGGTGGTTTAAGTAAATAGTCGTACCTGTTCATCGAACACAACGTGGAAGACAAAAAATAAAATCCCCTGAAACGAGAAAATCTAGATAAGAATTGATTACTTTCGCTGTTTGTTCTGAAAAAAAAATCACGTCGACTTACTATAATTCCATTAAAGATGACGAATACATATCCTAAGATGACGTCATCAAACTCCAGAAAGAAACCCATTAAGAATGTGATGCCAAGCAGCGGATAAATGACCAGCATTGATCGTATAGTACCTCTATTGTTATATAGAAAATATAAATATGTTATTTGTTTTCTAATTATTTTTTTTGGTATCGCACAATCTGTTTAATTATAAACTACTTCAAATGCATTTCAACATTTGCACATTCGACATAAAACGGGAATTTCGTAGCAGCTTTTAAACGTTGGGACGTCGGTGGTAAGTAACACTGCCGTGTGGTTTTATTTAGTTTTCACGTGTGCTTTTACCTTCAATCGCTTTGCAAAGCTACGAAGACAGAATGCGTCAATAAAAGCTACTTACGCTGTCTTCTTCAAGCCGCTTGTGTATCTTTTTGAAGTGATGATCTCTCTGATAACTACACCCAGTATGAATAGAAAGCATGCGAAATTTGCCTAAAAAGTGCAAAGTAGTTGCAATACTGAAGAAGAAGAAGAAGAAGAAGAAGAAGAAGAAGAAGAAGAAGAAGAAGAAGAAGAAGGAGGAGGAGGCGGAGGATGATGAGGAGAAAATAAAGAAGATTACCAGTAGTATAGCTGCCACAGGACCTTTATACAACCATTGGTCAGCTTTCTTGTTCAGTAAAGAGCATCTGAAACACATTAAGATGAATTTGCATTTTAGAAATCAACAAGTGAAATGTTAAAGAGACTGCTTTATAAGGAAACTTTTCCTGGATAAAACTACAAAATTTAAAATACAGTATATGAAAAAATATATCAGGTTAACATTGTCATGGCTTACGTTTCCAATGATGCAAATCGGTCGAACCAACCAATCAATTCTATAGTTATAATTAGGAGCGGTAAACCTAAAAAAAGCAAGTTTTGAGATTTTGAAAAATCCAAGCCATTTCTATTTTACGACACACAATAAAAATAAAAATTTTATTCGTCAATGATCAATGATCTACCACTCTGGTAGAACAGAACAAAATGAGTAGAATAGCTGTTTACCCCATCCGATAGATCCATATAACATATACTGCTTTACTTTGGATTCTGTGTCGAACACTGCTGTCAATTTCACGCAAATGTGAACACCTTCAATTAGCATGCACGTCAGAAATGCTGTCATGAAGTAATGTGAAAGAATAGTCATAGCTGTACACACCGTCTGAAAATATACAAAAGTCAATAAAATACAGAAAACATGCAGAAATTGCAATACATATAGTGACCAAATTGTTAAGTACTTTATTGCAGCATGTTATCAAAAAATCATAGAACATTTTCTGTTCTACGCTAGCTGTATGCGTACTTTTCAAGAATTTGCTTCATTACAGCTAAAGCTTGGTTTCCATTGCGACCGTAGCGCAACCTTATGGAAACAAAAATCGCATAACATTTTATTTATCGTTATGTATGACATTCATACCACAACAAATATTTATTCTACTTGATGAGGTCTCTTGTTGCTACTAACCTTCACTTTCACTGCAGCCATTTGTACATCTTGGTGAGTCAATAAGAACAACGAATCTGCGATACAGTAAGCCGTAAGCATTTGCCGATGGATGAAGAACTTTAGGGAGGATTTTACTCTAAAGATAAAAGCAATGTTAGTTGTGAATGTATTTAACAAAATTTATAGCGAAACATTTTAGTTTTTCAAGAATTTTTTAATACGACATTCTTTTGTTTTTCACACTCGATTACTTTTTAACTTTTTAATGTTACTTGCCTGCCAGGATGTTTTTAAGACGTAATTATTTAAAATATTTTAAGCCAAAACTATAACGACTCATATTCCTGCATTACCGTTTTCTTTTTCTCCTATGATCACAATCATCTACTGGTTTGTCAACCCGAAAAAAATATTCCTTTTCTGCCAATGGTTGTAAATGCATTAAATGGTCCGTGGTTTATCGAACATATTATGACCGGGGGGCAGGGACACCCGCCCCCTACATAATTTTTATAGGATTATCCAAATTGAATCTAACTTAGTACTGTTATAAAAGTTCATGAAAGGAACAAAATGGCAGCAATACATTTTGGTGAAAGCGTGAAATTAGTTCAAAGTACCCCAATCCAGTCACTTTAGTTCAAAGTACCCCAATCCAGTCACTTTAGTTCAAAGTACCCCAATCCAGTCACTTTAGTTCAAAGTACCCCAATCCAGTCACTTTAGTTCCAGACTGAACGGTATCATTATGTTTGAAGTTTCTGGCAACCAAATAAAAGTTATTTAACATATTTCCGATTATTACCTAATTCGCATGAAAAAACGGTTGCCCAAAAATCCGGATTTTCGGGTATATTTCGAAGAAATCGGGAAATCGGATTATTCACGTGTTCAAAATTTACAGAGTGATTTAACCTTGATAAAGTAAAGTTGTTTTGTAAGGTTCCAAGTTTAAACATAATTCTTACTAAAGTTATTAATATTTGCTATAATATCAAAATATTTCTTCTACTCAACTTCAGCAGCTTGTGCTTATGTTCGATATAGAAAATGTTGCGACTTTTAGCTGGCAGTAGACTGTACATTTTGTTCTCATTTTTAGTTTTACTGCATCAAGAGAAATGTTTCCAAACATGTAACGCTTCATCATTGTTGTGTTGTGATGTGGTTTGGATTTATTTTTTGCGCTTGCTTCACAAACTCTTTAAACGGTTGCAATTAAAAATAGGAAAGAAAGGATAAACAAAGTAATATTGTACTTACTTTAAAGATGATAACAAGATCAACGAGATAAAAGCGAAAGATAGCGAAACCCCTCGAAGAATATATTCAAATTCTATTTGTCTTTTCAGATGACCTATCAGCCATAGTTGATAACTTGTGTAAACTCTTCTTCTCGGAATCTACATTAACAATATGTATTTTGTCAGACTACATGGTAAACCAACTGTAATGCAAATAAACTAAATAGTCCATTTTTAAGAGGAAATTAATTTCGCAGCTTCGTTCATATTTCATGTAGTTTATAGTCGAACCTGAATTTGTGTTGTATCATTGCCGTCTGTTAAGTTACCGCCGTTGTATGATGCTGAAGGATATGAACTATAATTCCCTGTAAATATTTTAAATAGATGAAACAATAAGAGCATTTTCCGATGTAGGGTATATTCAATTTTTTTATTGGCTAATTTAATTATAATCGAAACTCAACAATACTTTTCTTTCGCCGGTATATTCATAAACCTTTGTACAAACGTAGAAGGTCTTTATATGCCCGTATTATCATGTCTGGCGTAGTAAAACACAGTACAGGCTCGGCGGAGTGATGTTATTTTATAAGGTTATCATGTGTTTTAATCAATTATTAATTGATCAATACATACATATGCTCTGTATGAGATCAACATGCTTTCAGCTCGTTTTAACTCCACCTCGATTCTCAATTTCTACAAAGATAGGACTGACAAACTAGACCTGATCAAAATTGCCAACGCATTTGTCCAATCGGACGACAACAGAAAGCGAGTATTCGGAAAATTTACAAAGGGGGACTGGTAGTTGTCATTATACTATAGCCTTTCTCTGCATTATCTTTATTTTGCTTCGATGTTACTATTGCTTATTTTGAAAATGTATCTTACACATAAAATATGGCGTTTCTATATTTCTATATGTAATCTCCTGCATTTTGTGAAGGCTTTCGAGCGCAATATTTCGGAATTTGAAGTATATTTTAGCCAATCTAGGGGGCCGAAAGTTTAAAAATTTTCTTAGCCCGTCGGCCCAAACCATGGTAGGGCCTCCTTTAATGCTGAATAATTTAGCCCCTCCACTTTCAAAATTGCTCCGCCAGGGCCTGAAGTAATCTGAGACTTGAATATCCCCTTAAATAACATCTGTATCGAATGTAAGATCGTTTCAAGATCAAGGTTTTGAATAGAATGCGCACATCAAAGAAATATCGTATCAGCGCTGGCACTTAAAAATATCTCTTTAATAATAGCCGTATTTTGTCTGTCTGTCCGCGAAAGCCGCTTCCTGTTACGGAAACACAAAATGCGATATATAAAGGACGGGCGACCCCGTGGATTTTTCCACGGGTTAACGGCTAGTCTCTATAATAGTAGCTGTATTTTGTCTGTCTGTCCGCAAGAAAATTGTCGTGCAACGGGCATACAAAATTACGTATACTTTAAAGACGGGCGACCCCGTGGATTTTTTCACGGGTTAACGACCAGTATTTAATAATATTGAATTTGTATGTTTGCTTACAAATAGCTTGAACTTGATCTAAATATAAAAAAATACCGTTATGATCACTATTCGTATCAATTTCACTTTTTGGTAATTCACCTGACCAAATGTCTTCCCCAATCACCAAAACAAAAAGTGCCAACAAATTAACTGCAACTAAAATTATAAAATTGAGTTCTCTATTCTTCATTCATAAGAGGAAAATGTGGAACATTTAGATATATGTACATTTATTTGATATTTTTGACATTACCAGTCTGGAAGATATTTTTTATGGTGTTGCTAACACAGAAAGGTGAAAAGAAGGCCAAAAAAGATGAGAGTAGCTGGATTGGAAATCTTAAATAGCAGGAGAATGAAATGTAGAATATTGGTTATATGCCAACTGATATTAATAACTACACTTCTTTTGAGTGAATTAAATATACCTTTTATATTTTTCATGCTTGCCAGTTCTTTAGTTCTGCTTGGATCCGTAGCTAACAAAAAGATTTTTCGCCTTTTCTCTAAATTATATGTTTACTTTGGCGTCGAATGATTATTATAAAACTTTGATAACTTCGCATTCTATATGTATACAGTCCTGTTCAGTAAGTTCTCGATCTCATCACCAAACCAGCTTGAAAATCTAATGTATAGTAATGGCGAAAATATACATACAATGTTGTTTGTTTTCAGTTATATAAATCATTCAATTCGGAAATGAAGCCTTTTATGAAGAGGGTTTACAAATTTTGATTCACAGCTGTTTTTGTTACAAAAACGTAATTTAACACTATATACATGACAGATACGTGACAATCTTACACAAAGTCGCTAACTAAACGTTTCAAATGTAACTGCACATATCAAATGTTCTCGTCTTTAATTGTATTAAAACTTTCAGCCAATATTTTTCACGAGAAATTCACATTAAATCTCAAATCAAAATTACAGCAAGAAAAAGCAACCAGATCAAATTTACGAAAATAACCAAGAAGAGCTTTAATTAAAATGTTGGAGTTCTTCATCAAAAGTTGGGACAGCTGCTAAAATTTCTGTGTTTTGGTGAGCAAATTTTACTTTTGTAAACTTTTTAAACAGCCATGTTTGCTTTAACTATTAAAAAGTTCGCTATCTTCTTTTGTTTGTTTATTACATTTAAAAATAACATTTGATATTTCGTTCCCAACTCCTCATTTTGCAGTAAGCATTTGATAATTGAAATGCATTCTCAGGCTAGGCAAAAAAACTTTTAAAATATTTTCAGTTCGTAAGCTTCTTATTTGTAAACTGTATTTAGAAACTGGCCTTTTTTTTTTGTACTTATTTTTGGTAAATTTGTGCAACGTGAACATAACGAATGGCGATGGATAACGTTTGAATGCGGCAAGGTCTTGGGAAAACATAACCCGATTTCGAGCTAATAAATAATTTACACAAAACGATGGCCCTCTAATTGAGTTAAGTAGAAATATAAAAAAAATGAATCCTGCTCAAAGGTTATTTCGTTAGTATGGTTACACAATCCGAGGTGTAAAGGTCGTGTGTATAGAATATGTTTGACTCTTGTGATGCTGATGTTTTGCGTATCGAGACCAAACGTTACATATTTGTTGTCAAGGCAACAACAGAAGAAGAGATACTAAAATATTGACAGATTGAAGACATAGTTGTAGGTGATATGGATCTTCCACACATCCCTTGAGTTAGCGGAAAATAATTTGTCATAAAAAAGGTATACATCCTACATAGCTGATTAGTTGCGTAAAATGTTTCCCCCTCCTCTCCCCCCATAACAAAAGAATAAATAAATAAATAAACAGAGTTTGTAAAGCTAAACCATAGGATATACCGCATATCACGTGGAAAGTATATTCCATTAACAGCTGAAAGGAAACGACCCCTCTAACAGCAAGCACACTGTGTGAAAAATGTAGACATGTGAAACAAAAGACGATGAAAGGTGTTAAGTACTGATAGAAGTAGTACCGCAGGATTGATTGACATAATAAAAGATAAGAAATTGAAACCAAAATTTTCTCCCACACAAAGTTGAATAAACTACCAGTCAGAGTATGACATGTACTCCATGTGTAACACTTTGCAGTATAAGTACTGCAAGTGGAAGTCCCATACCTAAGAAACTGTAGGAAAAAAGGAAATTGTCTTCCGCGAACAATGTTGAACTACTTATCATAACGCCACGACATTTGATACACTCTTTATAGAACTCTTGATGACGTCAAAGAACAGAAATTACCGCACCTGCGCAAATCGTTGCTTGTTTTTACCATTTGATGAATGTGTGAATGAATTGTGACAAGTCGTTCGAAGGAATAAGAATAGTCGTTTACCCGGTCGATAAAAGGTCGATAAAAATATATCGCATCGCACTTGTTATTTGTAGCTTTAAGATTTCGTGTGTGGTTAACACGACCTGCTCTAGGTCGACAGACAAAACACGGGGTATTATTAATATAGAGATTGTAATGACATTTTGGATCAACAGTGAAGTTGTGTGCGAACAAAAGTTGGTCTCTCTTTTGGTTGGTGCAAGTATAGAGAATTAGTTCCTCAGAGCAAGCAAAAATATTAGTGCTAAAATTTACAAGGCTTCTCATTTTCTCCTAATTGTTTCAGTGACTTAAATTACTATAAGTTACTTTTCGACAACATCACAAGTCAATTAATATCCGTTGGAAACGTAATTACTCACCGTAAGTTGACAATTAATTAAAATGAATTTCACGAAGGTCATCAACTCTCCTCCGAATGTTTACATCAAAGTACGTTTGCTCGTCCTGTTGTTATCCTTTAAAAATCCATGTCATTTGATGATCAATATATTTCACCTTATGATGAACCCTGCCGAAGCCTATTTTGGAATAATACAGCCACTTTTTTATGAGTCAATGTGCTCATAAAACGTTCCGTCGCATAAAGAAGACTGTCGGGAAGTTACTGACACGGAAAGTAATTACCTTATGCCATGAAATTTCCGAGTCATGAAATTAACGCGGTTTTTCAAAATTCGCGTTAATTTAATGACCGTTAATTAAATGCAGTGTTAATTTAAAGACTGTTAATTTCATGACTCGTTAATTAAAATACTGTTAATTTGTTGACTTTTTATAATATATAAAAGCCTCAAAAACATAAAATTACAATTTTTTTACAATTTTTTAACTATTTCCTCCTCATCGGACGATAGCTCAATGGTGTTCTTTTTTTCAGCGATCTTTAAAATAGCTTTTGTATAATCATCATACTTTGATCTAAGTGGAAAATTAACTGAAAGCACTTTGTTTTCCAAAAATTTTAAATTTTTAACATTGTCTTTCCAAACAACGAAAACTTTTATTTCGATTTACAACCGCTTCACTATCTAAACCCCGATCGTGACGTGACAACCATTAAAGTTTATCTTCGCTTGTCAACTTCAAACCCAGAACATGCGAAACTCATGAAAAGCATCTACGAGTTTTGTCAAACTGAAAAAGGTCGTAACATCATCACTGCTGGTTGGAGGACTGCTGGGATAACAGAAACATTAAAAAGCGCCAGAGAAGAAAATAGACATGGACCCATTTTTGTAAAATTACAAGTTCATATCATACGAAAAAAGTTTCTAACTGTTAAAAAATGTTTTTCCTGCTCAAAGTTTTTTTTTCGCGTTAATTAAATGCCTTTTTAAAAAACAACCTTGCTCAACCGCGTTAATTAAATGCCTTTTTCAAAATAATTTCATTGAACCGCGTTAATTTCATGACCGTTAATTTAATTCGCGTTAATTTCTTGACTCGTTAATTTCATGGAATAAGGTAGTTATAATGACATTAACATAGGAGATCTTACGAATACAGATTTCCTTTCGAGATTTCGAGGAATATTTCTTAATATTCCCAATATTATTATTTCGAACTGTTGGTGATAAAATCAAAAAATTGTTTTGTATGAGCAAGGGTGCCAGAATCCTAATACCACGTTTTACAATTTATCAGATTGTGTTTCCAATATACACACATTTAAAATGGCGTCCGGACCTAAAAGGGTTACTAAAAATATTTAGAAGCTTGTTGAAATTAATCTTTAAGAAGGGATGTAAAAGCGGGTCTGCAATAGACTTTATTTCAGTGGAGATTATGACTAGGAGTTCAAAATAGAATCCACAAAGTCTCATAAAGTAGTTAATGCCCGCCACCATTTAAATATTGCATTAAAGAACTACCTATTTTTTTTTCGACCTGATAAAAAAAGTTAACCCTCAGCATCTGCAACATTTTTCGACAAATCCGAATTATCTATTGTTCTTTACCAACAATTTTTCGTCTTTTAACCTGATTTCTGCCCATCTGATATCTCAACGTTGGCGAACTTGAGCAATGCCGGATGAGAAATTAATTCTCTTTGATGTGGAGCTGTATTTTCATAAACCAAATTTGAGTGATCACAAATTATGTCTAAATGGATGACATGTTGATATTCCTGCTCTAGCTGCGACGCCAATTTGCGTCCTTTGGAGACTATAAGTTTTAATTCTAGCAATTAGAGGGAATTTTGGAATTGGCAACTTGTGACTCCATGAAAAACAGTAACAATATAAAAATTAGGACGAATTAAAAGTCCTTTGTTTTTGTTTATTTGTATACTACTCGTAAGCCAGCACATATTTTGATCCAATACCCTTCTTGATACCAGCAGGGATGTATTTCTTGTTCCACTAACGAAGTTAATTGCACGCAGGCGTTCATGTTAGAATGTGTTTTCCCGAAATTATGACTTCGAGGTCAAAACCATTTTAATTCTTGTCATGCTGGATCACATCTTTTTTGTATTATAAACAACTAAATGTCGTGTGAAATTAACATGTACTGGTGGAACTCTTTTGTTAACACATCCGAAAAAAAAATTCTCGAATTTTCGCTGGGAATATTGAGTAATGAAAGCACATAAGAAATTCATCAAAGTCAATTCCACGTATATTAATCATTTTTTTGTTTTAAACACTGCTTTAAATTACATTGCATTTCCCACGTTTTTGTTTAAAATATTGTTCACCCTATACTGCCAGCCTTTCTTGGAATCTGAAAAGACAGGAGGGTGGGCCTGAAGCACTTACTTTGAATTTTTAATTAAGAAAAATTATTGAGATTTATGCACTTTTGATTTCAACACTTGTTTTACGGTGCGTTGTTTGAAAATACTCTTCTTTTTTCAGTCCAAAAACAATCAGCTTCCTGAAACTTCCGCCGCGATTGATGGCTAAGGAGAAGAGACCTCGACGTTGCTTGTTTCGAACTGTTGGTTAGCCCAATTCACTCTCTTTCTAAAACATATCGAGCACTTTTTTTGCAACCCAGGCCGTAGGAGTTATAGTTACAGCCTGTGGGGCCGTTAACAACTTTACTTTATCGCTTATTTATTCTAAATATTCGATGAGAACAATGAGCAACGTTTTGCCAATTATTATCATCTCACAATCAATTTTCTTATTATTATCTGTCTGTTGCTAATTCTCCTGCTAATTCGGTATTTAGCTACATCCATGATCTGACTTAAGTCGGCGATATCGCATACGATCTCAAACCGCATCTGGCGCAATGCTCATATTCGCGTAAAGAGAGCTACTGAAAAAGCCAAAGTCAAAAATCTGTTTTTCTCACAATTTGTTCTATTTCTTATTCGAAGAACTGTTATTTTTCTGGTTTTTTCCATGTCATACTTTGGAGGAAAGGTCATACGTAGCTACAAATGATTAATAACAGTTTCGGTAAAAACACCTGATAAGAAGTTATGTAACGAGAAGAAAGGATATACACAGTATAAGTGGGATGGTAACACTCGTTACGTTACCACGTGGTCACTAATCTCTTCCCATATCAACAAAACTTTACATGACTTCATTGAACAGAAAAAAGAGTTGATTGAAAAGTCTGTCAACGGGAAGTAGTTTAGAATATAATGAAAGTGATGGACAGCCCATTGACCTTGCGAAACGTAGATTTTCACTTCACGGTAAATAGTTTTAAATAAAATTCCTGTGGTTTGAAACATCCTTTCTTACGTTTTACGTTTATTTTCCATACTTTACTGACAAATTTGGATTTTATTAATGACGACAAGGTCGAGTTTGTTTATTCAGGCACATAAAAATAACAATACAGATTCTTTGACCTTTACGTTGATGGTGTACATACTTTGCCAGCCCACACTAATTAATTGACTTTATAACGTAATCTAATTGATTTGAAATCTCGTATAAAACCTGAGGAATAAGCCATTTCACTATTCTACACTTGAAGTGAAACACTCACAGAAGAAGAACATAACTCTAAGGATGTCTCGTATAAATTTTGTTTGTGCTGTTGCTTTTGCGACATGCATCATCCATGCTATTAATGCAGAACGTTATTGCAGCGATGATTTAAAAGGATATTATCAATATGCTACGAATAACAATAAAACTTTCATTGAATGTCCATCAAACACGAGATGCAGCTGTTACTTTCGACAGAAGTGCGTTATGCCAGTTGATTCCATATGCTCACAAAACGCATCACCATTTCCTTCAACTCTTAGCTTTTCATTAGTCACCAAAGGCACTGGCATTGAAACACGAAATGGGAAGGTGTCAAGAATTAGACATGAACAAACAAATATTTATCAAGATGGACAAACCAAGATGTTGTCAAAAAAGGAAATTGGAAAAACGCTTCAATCTGGCATTTCAACATCATTTGAAATATTAAAAATGGATATCAATGGAAACTACACAGAGGTAAAATCAAATATTGGTTAAATACTTTTTTTGATAACTTCGCATGCCGATTATGGTTCTGAATCAGTCCAATTGCGAGATCTGGTATGTTAATATTATTATATTTTTCTTTTTTATAGTACGTTGGTTACAATGGACAATGTTTCAGGTTGTCTCGATCGTCTTTTAACAGCTTTCTTTATGAGCTTGCTAATTTAACACCCATCTTGACAGAGGAAGATTCAACTGGTGACGTCATCCAGACATGGTCTGCAACTGATGCACCGATCACACACACATGGACATTGAAGTATCATCCTCAAAATGATGTAATAACTCCTGTCTCGGGATCGACAGAGTTTAGAATTCCTGGGCTTTCTTACGTTAAGAAATACAATGTTCATAAGTTTTCCATCGAAGATCAAATGTATGACCATTTTGTGGTACCTCAGACGTGCTGAAAGAAAAATTATATAAATTATTTTCAAAAACTGTTAGAAACATTTTCGAATTTACTTATATGAACAATTTCCTTTTGACCTTTTTGCTTGTGAAAAACTAGCAAATGTGCGAAAACTTTATGACAGGAACCTGTTACAGTCTGCTGTTTGAATATCCAACACCATTCTTTCTCGCCACAAACTAAATGTATCAATATTACAGTCAGAGCTGGACCCTTATGTAGATGTTGATAACACTAGATTAGTTATCGTATACTTTTGTAAATTTATTTATAATATATTGAATAAATCACCCGATGTTCTTTAATAATTGTGTTGTAATACTAATACTAATGATGACTGAGATACTAATGTCTGACTTGTGCAAAGTAGATTCAATTTTGTCTCCTACAAGACAAAATTTAAACGAAAAATTATTTTTCACATACTAGATTGACGTTAATAACATCTTGATGAGCAAACAGGATTTTGATTCGTTTTGTTGAAATTTCCAATTATCATCAGGATTTAACCAAATGTTTTTCTTTAAGTTTGAAATATAGACAGAAGGATAAAGGAACTATAAGTCGATAAAGATAAAAAAAGAAGAGTTAGCTTAACAAACTTCCAATGTTTCGTACAAAAGTACACACAGCTGTGCTCCATTTTTCTTTGTTATTATAAGCCTGTTGTTGAGACTTTGAATGTGGCTGTTAGTTGTGGTTCTTCTTCAACGCCTTTGTTAAGGACTGAGTCGGGACCTTCAAATAAAATTTGCGTTTGCCTGGAGAAACGTGAAAATGTAGAATCTAGTCCAAGTCTGCTTTTCAAAACGGATTTAAAGTTATGCAATAAAAGGAAAAAATATCCTTCTAAACTTTTTGCACACGATACCACTTTTCCATGGGGTCGTCAACACAATAATTCAAGTGAAGGAGCGTAGGGGGAGTGGCTACGGCTGAATTCGAAGCGTCCGAGAACATTTTCGAAATTTGGAATATCCGTTACTTTTAGTTTACTATTTTTTATATATATAAAAAAAAGAGTTGTGGAAATTTGATTTACGTTGCTAAAGGCTGATCTCCACTTGTTGAAATAATTCCCGGACAAGATAAATTTCCAACATGAGCATGCGGATTAAAATATGTTTACAGCATTATACGGACATTTTTCATGGATTGGACGGGATTCTGAAAGTTGAAAACTTTCAACTTTTTAAGAATTTTCAAGGAAAAAATTATTTTCCAGCCAATAAAAATGCAAGAACTACATCACGTGTATAAACATTGGAGGAAATTGTGACTGATATGAATTAAAATTTTCCTGCGCGGAAAAAAAAATTTCTTGTCCGGGGACTATTTTAAGAAGATCTAAATTATTTATTCAACAAAAACTAAAGCTTTTAGTCAGAGGTGAATAAAAAAGCTTTCAATATAAGTTATCGCCTCTTTAGCTTTCTTATTACTCCAAGTTTCTGTGGTTTACAGCAAGTTATCGTGATTATGGCAAAATACGCAAACAGGGATTGACATAACAAAATAACAGGAAAATCATAACTTAACGTCAGAAAGATATACAAAAGACATTTCTGAAAGAAAAAACATTTTACGGATGATCATTACAAGGAGCGTAGTGAATACTATATTCCTTAACGGCAACTTTTTCTTTTATTAAAGTTTAAAATATCTTATGATTGCATTTAAATAAGTAATTATAACATAATGATTGATAAATTTTTTATTTCTTTTTTTTCTTATATATAATGAAAGACCGTTTAATCGACATCGAAAAAGACATCTTGATGAAGATTCAAATAAAACAGGTAAATACAAAATACAGATTTTAATTTCGGTAAAGCTGTGTTTCTTTTGTTGTGTATAGTGTTAAAAGTCACTAAGCATTACAAGAAACCAATGTTTTATACTTTATGTTTATGTTTTAATAAAAGTTTCAAAACGCATAATGCTTCCATGCATTACATACAGCGTGTTGATTCATGCGTAATCGTTCCACCATTAAACTAGATAATCGCTATAAAAGTAGGTCGAGGCATTTTGTTAAAGACGCAAGCTTTGCGTCTTCTTTACTCTAATGCAATAAGTCAGACAAAATGATAATACTTTACTGTTGATTCTAATATGTTTTATTTCCTTTTTAGTGTAATTTTAAGATAAAAAGTCGGATTACAGGAAGCGACACAAAAACTTCGTAAACCGCGTTATTAGATAAATTCCCATTGGCATAGTGATATCAAATGACAAGATTGGTCGATCGATTGACTCATAACTGTCAATTATCGGAGTGTTGAAAGCTGGATGTATGTATAAAACATTATTAAAACCAACTCTGACTTTATCATCAAAACAAAAAATATTATTCAAAGAACTTTTAAATCCACAGTCATAAATAAGATGATGTTTTGTGTCTTTGTTAAAAAACGTGAAAAAATGTTGAAGGAAATGTTAAACAGTTTTTACTATTACGATTAATGGTATTGTAAAATCATACTTAATTATCTAAATATTTATCTACTCCTTTTTTTTTATTGACACGACTAATATCGTTTTCTACACTAACGACTGAATTTCTTCATTGATAGCAATAACAGTGAACGAAGAGCAAAAGTGAAACTTCAAAAAACTGTCACAAACAGGAAGAGATATATATAAAGGTATGACTTAATTTCGTTACCACCGCCTGTTGTCTGTTTTCATATCGAGACGGAAAGATGAACGTAGTCTCGCCGTCCAAAAAAAAAGACATAACAGGCGCTGGGAACGAGGTTGTGTATGACTATCATATGAAGGATATCACTTCATTTTATCAAAACAGGATAGTATGTACGACACATTCTTTTATTAGAGCGATTTATAAAAAAAATGAGCCTACAATCGTGGACAAAAATATTGAGACTAAGGCAGTTTTTTACTCATTATCTAAATATGGACAAAACAGTCAAACAGTCAATGTTCTCCAGCCGGCAGACTGCAAAGTCGCTACTTTGGCACACAAGTAGGCCAGGCAGAGAGGGTTCAAAAGTTGCTAGTCATATTCCTTAGCACGCTGGCACGCCGAAATAATTCACGTCGGGACCACGAAGGCCCCGAAATTCGTGACTAATGGCCTTGCTGACGTCAGCAACAATTAGCACATTTTAAGAATTTCGTATTTACCAAATAACCTAAGATCCGAAGTACTAAGTCCACTCTGAACATTGACAAGTGAACTTTGACAAGTTCAAGATGCGTGAATCTAATATAGAATTCTACGCAATTACTTGTGGTGGCGAACTTCGAAATTCGTTGTCCTGTACCAACATATTGTGACCACGATTGTAGGAATGGCTGAAATTTAGAACAAAATAACGGCAATGTTAACTTAATTTCTGGTCGTTAGGTATTTTGGGTCTCGTTTTCTTTTGTTTTTTTTTGAGGGAAATAGGGAGGGAAGATTATACTACCTCGTTGATTCAAGGAAGGACAAATACTATGAAAACTCACTCGAATAGAAGGTCATTTTTTCGGAGGTTTTTCTTCTTTCTTCTTTTCCAAAACTTTTCCAACTCCGACAAAGAGAATAAAATTAATAAAATGTCTATTCTATATCTCATGCGGGTGGTAAAATTATTTGTAATGTAGTACAAATAAATGATTAAAATACACGAGCAAAATAAGAACAATTTCAAGTTGAACATGTGAAAACAAGAACGCAGTGGAACCTCCTTAAGCTAAATTTATGCTGAGTTATTTGTGGGAGGGGGTGATTCGCCTCCTTCCCGCTTCCCACCCTCTCTATTTCTCAAGTAGTTGTCCAATAGACATGAAACTTACCAAGGCAAGTGTTGCCAAGACCTTAAGTAACAATTTGTTAAAAAATTGCTGATGTCAGCATTTTGGCTAATGACGTCATCAAAAGTGGGTAAAAAGTTAGGACAAAAGGTTAAACAGGGGGCACGAATAGGGTGTTAAAGACGGACAACAAATTTTCTTCCGGAAGATTTCTAAGAAAACCCTTATAATAAAATCTCTCGAAAGCGGACAGTCTACAGCGGATTCTGCCTCATAGGGCGGACACTTATTTCATATCCAACACGGCTATTTCCATGAGAATTTATCTCTATAAAGCGGACAAAGAAACACTTTTCGACCAGAATATCAAAAATCAATATTTTATTGTTTTCTTTTTGTCTAAACAATTGTTTACAATACATGTGTGTTCTTTTGTTATTAAATTGATTTTATTTACAGCTTTTTCTTGACCACTAACGTGGCATTAACAAGATAACTCTAATCCATATCCAGCTCTCCTCAGTAGACGTATGTCACCTCTGCTTCCCTTGGTCGTGATCTATTATAAACGTAATATGTGCATGCCTAATGGATTTCCGGTTTTGTATTAGAATTTTTTCCGCGTTTCTTGCCAAAATAAGCGAAAACCCTCAAAGACGGACACCTCTCCAAAGCGGACAAAATCTCTGGTCCTATATGTGTCCGTCTTTAAGAAGGTTCCACTGTACTTCAGCCGAAGTGAAATTTCAAAAAACATGTGCAGTGCCCTGAATTTCGTTTTTAATGTTTTATTTAACTCGAACAAATTTGTTTACAAGTCCTTACCGTCGCGAAATGTACAATTTTTTCATGTATCACCAGTTTTTGCAATTGAAAAATATGTTGTGTTGGAAAACCTGGCTTTTGTATCTTCTCATTTTAACGGAATGTCTTCTTGAAATGTAAATTTTCGAATAACAAAAATTCGAATGTTTAACTTGTGCGTAAACGCGAAAGAGAAAACGTTTTCCCAACATAATGCAACACAACAAAAAACATAAATTGGAAACAATCAGAATTTATACGCCCTCATGCTTCAGCCTGGACTTATTTATGGTATTTTTAACTGATGGGAATTTCATTTAATGGGGACGTTTGCTTGACAGAGTTTCTTTCAGAGTCAACTTTTTGTTTTATGTGTATTTAACGCGGCGGATAATAAATTTCAAATTGATTCCTGTGTGTATTTAAAAACACTATAAACCATTATCGCTCTAAATTTCGTCGACGTTAATGTTCTTGCTAACTTTTTGTATTTCGAATGAACACAGAGCTATGGCTGGTGTATAGTAGAAAAGGGCGGGTAAAAGAGGGCGGTGAATGAAGGCGCTGTGTACAGATTTCACATTGAACCATTAGGCTTTTGTTTAAAGCAACATTTGAGAAGGGTTCAAGATGCATCACAATCGGTATATATGTATATATTTCTTATTTAGGCTATTAAGTCATGGAAAATATAAATACCCCATTTCGTGTATCATATGGCACTAATGAATACGTACAATATCATCATGGCGGAGAAAAATCAAAACTTGTCATCTCTGTGCCCCATGGTGGCTCGATGAAACCCACATCGATACCGAACAGAGATGAGAGTGATCATGCGGTGAAGAATGGTGGGAACATTAAAATATCTGTTATCAAGGACTTGTATACCAAAGAATTAGGATTACTACTACGAGACGAAATCATTCAGTTGACTTCTTCCGAGCATGCACCTCATTTAATAATATGTGATCTACACCGTTGTAAAATTGATGCCAACAGGGGAATTGAAGAAGCAACGTTACAAAATGAAGATTCAATAATAGCTTACAAAGAGTACCACGATTTCCTTTCGTTAGCTAGCAGAACCGTTGACGTCGGTTTGATGGTTGATTTACATGGTCAAACACACCCAGAAGAATGGGTTGAGTTAGGTTATCTTATTACAAAAGGAGCCCTTAACCAGGACTCTTATAATAAGGAGAAATGCTCAATAAGATCACTCTGTACGACATCAAAGTTTCCTTTAAAAGACTTAATTTGCGGAGATTGCAGTTTAGGCCATTTTTTACAAAGCGAAGGTGTCAATACCATACCCTCTCCAGTGAACCCTAAAACAAATGGAAACTATTTTAGCGGAGCCTACAATATTTTTGAGCATGGTTCTTTCAATACTGGAAGTGTGGACGCAGTGCAAATCGAAACACCTCGAAAATATAGAAATAAAGATGCAGCGACGGCTTACGTGAAAGCATTAGCAAGAGCTATTGTTAATTTCATCAATCTACACTATGAATCAATGTGAAAAGTAAAACTGTTTCAGTTTAAGTACAAAAACGTTTGGAATTAAATTTTAATCTATATTTATTTTTTATTTATTATATTTATACCTAATTTATTATACTTCGTATCAAAAAGCTTTATTAGGCAGCCATTGTAATTCTTGCGAAGGGTAAATCGCATCGCACATTTAGGAAAATTCAAAAAAATTTCTTATCTAAGACATAGTTGTGTATCATCTGGTCACATCCAAACATTTTAGTTTATACTGTGCAAAAAACAATGGCTATCCAAGCTATCCATACCCATAGCTAAAAAAACAGTCACCAATCATTTCTGTTATTATGGAAGAGGTTTTAACGGGTTCCATAGAGTTTATTGTTAGTTAATTGAAAACTTTGTAGCTATAGGTTACTTTCATTTTAAGGCAAAAGTTCACTCCCATCTATAAGTAGCTCGGTTCAAGGCGCACGCATTAATATGCTTAATATTATTGCGCAGCATTTAGAAGCGCTTTTGCCTGTGCTGCATCTTCAAAAGTCAAAATTATTTTAATATTTTTATGAGCGCTAAAATCGCTGCAATATATAATAACGTAATTGAATGATTTCGACCATCTTCGACGCAAAATCTCCCGACAAGTATGAAAAATTGCGTAAAGGGTACTCAAAGTAGCTAAACATAACCAATAGCAAACATTACCATGGAAATCTAATCGTCGGATCTGAGAAAACTAAGATTTATCCGTGCAAAATTCGTTGCTGAAAAATGACAAATGTCGATTTTTTTGTCAACGAAAATTTTAACCAATGCAATTTTATACTAAGGCCTATTTTAAACCGACGGAAGTTATCATCTTCCGGTCTTATGTCTGAATAGTATTATTTCATTTTTGTTGAGGCAATTTTTTTTCTCTCTTTCGCACTAACTTGGCGTTGAGGGGTTAAAGAAAGAGAAATCATACTAATAATGACGATAAGTCTTTTTACATAATGATGCCAGATGACGAATTTCTTTATCCAAAAAAAATTTTATAAGCGACAAAACTTATAAGTAAAATATTTATCACTGAGATGCCATATTGTACTGTGTACCGCGCAATAACAGCTACGTGTTTTGCAATTGTCCATCCGTCCATCCATACCTCTGTCCGTCTGAAGGTAGCTGCAATCTTAAGATTTTTTTTAAGAACCAATCATGGTGCATGCTTTTATAAAATCACAAGTTAGCGAGATATTCGTGATATGGAGATGCCGACAAAGTAGCGTAAAACGCTTAGAGATATGATCACGACGTTTATTTTGGAAGTTGTAGTTTTGCGGCTTGGAGAGGGTTACTTTATATCATTTTAGAGAAAAAAATTATTTTTTACGCTCTTACATGTTAATAAGGTGAATACATTATCACGTTTTTAACAAGCTATTTATGCATTTCTCCTAGTTTTTTTTAAGAAATAGAGATATCCGGAATGTGAACGGCAGGTGCAAATCTGATTCTAAAGTATTTACGGCAGCGCAACGACAGGAGAACCTATTTTTAAATGTTTCGTTGTGTTACGTCACGTTATGCTTGACTGCTCAACGAAACTTAACGCTTCGATAGGTCCCTAACGGTACATGATTTTGACTTTATATGTTATCTGCATTGAGAACTTCGAACTCAGAACACGGTCAAAGTTAATCAGAAACGTTAGACAGATATTCTTACGATGAGTCTGAATGTACGACTTGTACTTTTTGCGATTTGCTTATTTTATAGCAATGCAGATATGGACTGCATTGATGGTACCGAGAACCGATGCTGTCGAGATGACTTGAAAGGATATTATCATTCAGTAAATAACAAAAGACACTTCACAGAGTGTCCAATCAATACAAGATGCAGCTGTTACTTTCGTCAGAAATGTACAATGCCGATAGAAGAAATATGTTCTGAAAGGAAATCACCATTTCCTCCAAACCTTAGTTTTTCTGTCGTTTTTAATGGCACGGAAACTAATCCAAGAGCTAAAGTTTCAGTTGTTCGAGAAGGATATGTTCACGAGGATGGTGAACAAAAAAAATCTTTTAAGAATGAAACAAGAAAATCACTTCAAACGAGTAGTTTTCAACAATTGCTACTTCCCGATGGAAAAGGAGCTTTTGATTTGGTAGGAAATGATATACCGTCTTTATTAAATTTGTTCGCAGTAAGGGGAAGGTTGCAAGGGCAATTTTCTTACAAGCCAAATATTCCTATAAAAAATGATTTATCTGGTAAAGTTCGGTAAATTTCAAAAATTTAAGCCTGAAATTTTGTATTCTTTTTCTCACGAAAGACTTTGCCCCTTATTGCTTCTAATTAATAAATAACACAAGCCATGGTTTCTAAAACTAATATAATTTAAAACTGACTCAGCTGTTTTTACTAAGCCACTGGACTCAATTGATGCAGTATTTATTTAAAATCATATTGCTGCTATACGAGTGTATGTAAGTAGGAAAGGAATCTTTCCCATAGAAGCATTGGTACACTACAGTTGTCATACACTCTTTTGTTTTTCAATTAAATATAACTTTGTTTTAAGGCTGCGATTAAATTGGATGAGTGGAGCTGATTTTTTACGTTTTTTTACAGTTTAGTAGCAGTGCAACTGGCTGTTCCAAGTTGGCAAGTAAGATATTCAGAGGATTTCATGATGAACTACGCGCCCTAACACCGATCAGTACGAACGAAACAGAGACTGGCCATATTATCCAGGACTGGTACGCATCAGATGGAACGTTTGCACATACTTGGAGGCTAAAGTATAACAAAGGCACGGGCAAAATCATCCCATTATTTACCATTTCAGAAGTACCCAGGATGCGGTTCAAATTGACAAGGGTTATTCATTCCTTCATCTTAGAAGAGCAAAACGAGAAACATTTTATTCTGCCAGAGGAGTGTGAGAATGTGTAATTATCAGTAACACGTTAACGTGAGTCAGAAAGAACTAACGTATAACTTATTGATTGTAAAAATAAAATGATTAACGGAACCTTTTGAATTTTTTTTGCGTACTAGCAGATTCCTAACCAAAGTAACATTGAACTGAGGCAACGAAAATAGTGTAAACTGAAAAGGTTTGTATCTTCGCATTTTAAAAGCATTTTTTTTCTTAATGCACTAAAAATAGTGAAAACGAAGATAGTAAACTCAGTCAACTATTAAAATTGCATTAAATTCAGAATCAATAAACTTCGAATGGATACTTAATATACCTATTATTACTATGCTAATAATATTATTTCCTGTCTAAAATTGTCGCTACGTTTTCTTTGAAAGATAAACAACTCGATCAAGGAAAATTAATCCAATTTTTATGTCAACAAACATTAATGAAGATCAGCATTCTTTCCCGTTATAATTAGAAAAATTAAAATTTTTTGGCACTGAGAAATTTTCTTAGTTTAATACAACATTTTTATCAAATGTAAAACAGAACAAAAAATAAGTTGCACAAGATGCAGTTGTTATGCTATGTCGCGCGTGTTACTTTTGGTATTAAACGGATTAATGTCTTCGGAAATTAGTACTAAACCGCTAATGACGGAAACAACTTTGCCGGTATAGCAATATAATGAATTAATCAACATAATTAACTAACAAACTTGCAATATCCTGGACCCAAAAATTGCTTTCTTTTTGTTATTGTACACAAACTTTAAGAATACAATTTCCTTTTGTTTCTGTGATTAAAAATTCTGCTGAGTTCATTGTGGTTTTCCTCCCCCAGAAAGGAAATAACAGTGGTTTTCATTGGATAAAGTTTAAGCATTTTTAAAATTCCTTCCAGAATCTCAAATGACATATCTATATTAAGTTGTCTGTTCATTTTATGGTTCCAGCTAGTTATTATCAATGCGGAATAAATAAGGGGTTATAAGTCCTTCTCTCTACCTCTCCTCTACAAATACAGATCATATTGTTGGCTCAGTTCTCTGCGATCGCATTTCTTTTTTGAATGATGTATGTGAGCACGACATTGAGAAGGGCTGGCTACCTTTCCATTTTCAAATAGTGATCACTTTTCTTTAGGAAATTTCCTTAAAAAATAATTTGAAATTCTTTAAAAGTCATGGAAAACCAAGCTTGTGTTCACCCAGTGAGAAAGAAAGCATTTTTTACAATTCCTTCTAAACACGAACTGTGAAATATCAACAGTTAACTGGAGAATCTTGTTTGTGAGAGAATTTGTTATTTTTAAAAAATTAAGGCACTTTCGTGAAAATCAAACCCATGAATATTAAATACTTCTTGAAGGGCAATACCGATTACTAACGCAAAATTTTTATGATTACTGACAGTTTATCCAGCTCACAAAATTTTCACCAAAACTTTTGATTCGCAAACGTTTTCTTGGTAAAATCTACAAAACATCAAATTCTCAAATGTTTAACTCGCTATTTTCTATTATAAATCAACCTCGTGGAAGTTTCTATTACAATGGTTTCTCCAAATAACGTTTTCATGCAGCATTCAGTATTAACATTCGAAATTAAATCTCCTTAAAATATTTTGAAATTTTTTGTTTGTTGTATTTATCGGTTTTACTGGCGAAACGAAATCAAACTTGGCATAGTTATAGTATGTGAAAAAAATTTTCACTTACGTCAGCACTTTTTCTGTGACATTATCAGAAGCTTGAAATTTGTCGAGAAAACCATTGTCTATACAATCCACTTACTTCAGTTCTAGGACGAATTTTAACATTCTGTTTGAAGTTTCTGTTAACTGTTCCAGTTTTTACTTTTCACAGATATGGGTAGTTTCGAGTAGTGTCAATATCTATCGGTCTTTGAAGTGTGCAACCTAACAATTTTGCAGGCAGGTGTCTTACAGATAAATATAATACGTCAGTTGGTATCGTAGAATTGAATCATAACAACAAGAGTAGAGATATAAGAAAAAAATGTACGAGGGGACGGTATATATACCTTCCTGGACCACATAATCTTTAGGCAACGTGTCTGGCATTCTTGTTTCCTACAGTAGATTGGTCCTAATGCAGATTAGTGAGTTTCTTCCTTTAAGAAAACTAGTTTTTCTAGACGATTGTACCGTTCTCAGTTGCTGAAGTATTTCATATATTCTTGCTATTAAACTCCCCATTTTTTAATGGTGTCCCACCACAACTACCATGTTAGCCTTGTACTAATAAGTTCAGATTCTACCAATCATTATACAACTTTTGATTGGTTGCTAACTGGGTAATAAAAACGTCGACGCATGAAAGAGGAAAAACTATAACAGATTTTGGGGGCCGAAAGTGGTTGTTGCCACAAAGTACAAACTTTGTACAATAACAACATTGATTGGAAACAACGCATTAGAAGAATTCGAACGAAATTGACCTTGAATTGTTTCGCTTCAAGCGTTATGAGGTTATACAGATCGGGTTCCCGCGATAATGGTAAGTTGGTAATATATAATTTAAAATATATAATTTAAAATATATAATTTAAAATATATAATTTAAAATATATAACTTTCCACGGTTATATTTTAAACACAAACTCTTTTCTGTTTTAATCCATCATGCATTAATAGACTTTGTTAATTAAAAACAAAGAACAAGAAAGATTCTTGATATTTTGTAGGTATTTTTGCGACGAATATGAGGCAAGAAGGACATCGAGCAAAAATACAACCAAAGAAGATATTCGCGTCTATGGAAATCTTTGTAGATCTGTTTCTTGTATTTTTTAATCTTTTTTGTTTAGTTACATAACGTCAAATAAATTGTGTAAGCTTTAAGAGAGTTCAAAGGTGAAATATTGTAAAAACTACGGATAAATAGGCGTAAAAGTTGACGTTTTAACACATGTTGGATATATGGTTCTTCTCTTTGTAGAAAAAGAGTTCACGTTGATAAGATGATATCAGAAAAAAATACATCACCACGAATTTTATTACTACGAGGAAGCCTCGCATCCTCACAAAAAACTAACAAATGGAAATAAATTCGATTTTTGATTTTTGTGGTGATGTCAATAGATCATCCAATTCGAAAAGATTTGTGTCTTGAAATAAATTCTTTAAGTATTGTCGGCATCACTTATGGAAGGACATGGCGAATCCTTGTGAGACGTGATTTTCCTGTTATTCAGATAAAACACCACAACATAAGTGTACGCCACAGCAAGCAATACAACAAATGCTGGAAACGCTACTTTTATTTACTTAATCACGTGACATGTTAGATTACCTTATCAGCAGCTAAACTACACTCCAAATTCGATGCATGCTCTCTTTTCGTAGTTTTTTTTTTTCAGCGTATTTTGAAAAAGCTGGTGGGCCAAAAAGAAACAAATTGAAGATTGCAAATGTTAAGAAGGGCGCTGGACATTTCAATGTTTTTTTACCTATCAAACAATTATTGCAATGCAAATTCAATTTTTCAGAAGAATGCTTGTTCAAGTATTTCGGAGATTTTTTTCTCACCACTTGTTTTCATATTGATATTCCAATATTTTGATATTGTATAGATGACTTTCAACGTTTACGTTTTTCCGGGATTCTTGCACATGCGCGGAAAAAATCAGAAAAATCGGCAGGCAAAAAAATGCAGACCGTAGGTGAAGAAAATCGAATTATGGTTAAAAACTTTTGTACTGTGGCTACTAGCATCTTTTCACTGATACATGATCTAAATCTAAACTAAATGCAAGCTATATTCTAATTTTAAGATCAAAAGATGCCTCTAACTGAAAATAAAGTTTGGAATGGACTGGTCCACGACTTACCGCCTGCATTATTTTGCCTGTCGATTAGCGTAAGAGGTCTGGGGATTAAAAAACAACACGCGTCACGATGAAAGTCGTCTATAGGAAGTTTTATATTTTAAGTAAAATCAAACCTTTTATAATTATATTTCAAAAACTTAACATTGTATAAAGTCATTCCAGTTTACAAAGAATTTTATTATTATCACGAGGAAAATATTCCATTATCTCACTCTATACGAGTAGGCATATGGCTTTAAATCGCATGTAGAAACCAGAAATCTTCCTGTTCTAAATAACTTCCTGTTACTTTATTAGGTTTAAGTAAAGATGGCTCTGAAGATAATCACCATCCCCCGTTGCGTTACTAGTCAATTATTTTAAATTCTGACATCGTTCGGTATGACATTAAGATATACATCATGATATGGTTCTGTCTGCTCAGATCATGTTAACAGAAAGTTATCATGTTATCAAACACACAGAAAATAATAACGACGTTTAAGAGGTTGCATTTTGATCCTGTAATGACCTTTTGGAAGTGAGGTACATCCCAAAGAAGAATTAAATTAGGTGCCCACGTTGTTAATTAGTAATTGAAGTATATCCTGTCCTGAGAACACATAAAACCCAAAACAAAGTTAACAAGCATTAAACTACACCATTAGCCACATCAAGAAGTCATGTATTTCAATTGGTTTGGTTGTGCTCTTTTGCTTGTACAATCTTTTTACTACATTCAAGCTTATCATAAGAAGAAGACTGCGGGATATTATTGTAAAGATGACTTATCAGGATACTATAAGTTAACCAATGGTGTTAAAGAATTTACAGCTTGTCCACCAAACACACGATGCAGTTGCTACTTTCGTCAGAAATGCACAATGCCACTGGAGAAAGTTTGTTCAAATGATGATTTTTATTTTCCCACGAATCGAAGTTTTACTTTGAAATTTCGGTCTGTCACCACACAAGTTATGAACGCAAATAGATCCATTACTGTGCGTCGTTATGGCACTGTAAAACAGAATTTCGAATCAAGAACGTACTCGTCGAAAGAAATTATTTTAACACCAAGGGCATTTATCAAAAGTTCAACGATAGTGATACCTAATGTGAATGGCAGTTTTGATGGGGTAGGGTGATATTTATTTTTATTTTCGTTGTAGTTTTAAGTGGCAAATGTTTTGCTCAAAGAAAGTATTTATTTAATTATTTTTTTTCGTTTATTTCTCGTAGTACGTTAATGCCAAAAAGAAGGGCGAGCCTGAAAAATGCATCAAAAGACCCAAGAAAAACTTCGAGATTTTTTCGTACTCTCTGCGACATTTGAAACCAATTCATACAGAAATTAACTACAAAGGAGACGTGACTCAAGAATGGTATTCAACTGAAAAAGACGGACCTCGCACATCAACAACTAAATGGAGATTAAGATTTGACAATAAACGAAAGTTGATCGTGCCCGTCTCTCTGGTGCGTGAAATTAAAGTCTACCAAATTGAAACTACCTTTAAAATCTTCTATTATGGTTTTCGTGTCAAGAACATTAAAACAAGAAGAGCAAAACTACCTCAAGCATGTCAAAATTTGTGATATTAGTTAATGTCGTAGATAATATGTGTTTGAAGTCTTTAACTAATGTGGCTATCTTTAACTAATGTGGCATCGTGGCTATATTGAAGGTGTCAGTGAGGAAAAAAACCTTTGACATAAAATAAATATTTTCGTCAGCTGATTTTTCCTGTTTTCAGAATATCAATCACCCAAGTTATTTTCTTTCTATAAGCAGCAATATTGTAAATGTTGTATTGAAATTCTGGGTGTTAAATATAGCATATGACATGTTATAATTTACATTTTGTAAATAAATGTATTGTTTCAAAAAACGACAATAAAAAAGGTAATTTGTTCTTCTACATTCCGCGTAGCGCATTATTACATGGAACGATGTTTAGATTCAAAGCCTGGTTTCTATCTGGCGTTAATTCGCGCGTTAAGCAGGCGGGCCAAATCTATATTAAATTACCCGTATACGTCTGTCTGTCTGTCACGCAAAATGGTAACTTAGCTGCGCAAGTAGCGAGACGCACGCAATGCGGTATAAAAAGGACGGGCGAACACGTCCACACAGGAGGGGTGGATTCCGCCCCCCTCCCCTCTGACGGTTTTTTTTAATAACTCCTTTATGTTATATTGCATGGCTATGATACTTACTGAATTTCAATATTTATCTATTGGACACAAGCATGCCAAATTTTTAGGTTCCATACCTCTCAGAAGCTTTGATATTGGCTATTACCCGAAACTACCCCTAATAAAAATCTCTATGAAATCCTTATAATCTGGGAATTATAATAACTCTTGTTAGGATTATCCTTTGAACTTGAAACTTACAACACAACTTTGTTTCATTAATTAGAATCCTTCTGTATGTTTTTGACACGAAAGTAATCCGATTTCCCGATTTTGTCGGATTTTACCCGAAAATCGGGACAAACCGGATTTTCGGGCAATTTTTTGCAACTTTTTATGCGAATTATGTAAAAGCCAGGAAAATATGTTTAATAATTTTTATTTGGCTTTCGGAAAATCCAAACAGAATGTAAAAATTTGCTCTAGAACTAAAGTAATTGAATTTTAAGCAGATAGTGGTATTTTAAACGAATTTAAAGCTGTTGATGACGTCATAGAAAAGGTGCTGACATAAGCGAAAATTTATTGCTGCCATATTGTTCCATTTCTATCAACATTTGTTTTAAAACGGCGGACGAAAAAAGTTCCCCCTTAAAAGATTATATATTCAGTCTACTCCATATTGCCCTCGTTTTACAAAAAAATTACGAATCTAAAATCTTGACCGTTTTCTTTTTTGATTTTTTGATCTTCTTTTAATTACCATTTTGAAAATCTGTAATAAAATGTCCTCCTCGATGTTATTAGACATATTTTATCAAAAGCTTGTAAAGAATGGAACTGCAAGACCAAATGTGGCAATAGATGTAAATGCATGAAAAGCGATCTTTCATGCACGGAGTCTTGTGATTGTAGCGGGGGATGTAGCGAGGGATGTAGCGGGGAAATGTCGAACAACTATTATTTAGATAATATTTGTTAAAAACTTTTTTAACTATTTATATCATCACCTTATATATCTATAATTTGAATCTCCTTCAAATTTCCTTTTTTAATGGTATAAAAAATGATCGTATTCTAAACAGTAGAAGAAACCGCAGACGTCAGCATTTTAACTGAGATCACTTATAACTTGAGAACTAAACATTTTTATGACATGCTGCTAATGTGAATTTTAATCAGCATCGATAGCTACGAAGAGGTTTGGAAGTAATTTCAAACATTCCAAGTATGTATTCACCCACTGATAAGTAACCAATTATATCATTATATTGTGGTTCATTTCGCGTCACAGTCTATCCAAATTGAGGTTCTGTTAAAGCAGTGCCAGCGTGACCCGTAATGACATATTTTGAAATAGTAATTTATTTCTAATATAATAAGGTGAAATATGTGATATTACAAAGACACATCCATTAGTAACATAAAAATAAACTTTCTACCAGAAACCTTTTCAAAGTACCTTATTACAAATTTTGCCTGGCGAGAGAATTTAATGTTAATGTCATTATACAGGAATTTTGTTTATTTTCTGCAGGTATGATGAAGGAAATGTTTGGTAAGGTTTCAGGTACATCAAGTACAATCAGAGTTGTAATAGACGGCAGGATAAACCACAGGATTATAAAAACACTGCATTAAAAAGATTGGAATTTGAAAAAAAACAAAAGTCGAAAATATTTCTTACGTGACGAATGTTACTGGCTCATATTTGATTTTCGGGTCCAATGAAAATAAATATAAAGTCAATTTTGGGTCCGATGACTGCTTTTGAAGTTGTATGTGCAAACATAAGACCTCTGTTAAAAAGAAAGAATTCACATTTCTCTTGGTACTCATCATAAATTATCTGTACGAAGTCACTATGCAATAAACTGGCCTATGTTGTGTCCCATGCGATACAACAAAATATCGGTGATGGTACGGATGCCAATGTTGAAAATATTGAATGAAATGTCGTGGCAGTAGAATTACCAATTTTTTTCTAAATTTGGTTTGTTCAACGGCTTGCTGTCAGTTTCTTTGTCAGTTTCATATTTTTTGCAATTTTGACAGTAGCCATATCTGTTTTGATTTTATTTCACGTTGTTAATTTTTCGTAATCAATTTTTGGCGCGATTTTTGACTGAAAGCGGCATTATTTCCAATTTCCTAATATACTCACCCGTGATTCATCCTGTGTAGATTTTACGCTTCTAATTCCCTTTCCCATTTCTAAAAGTCATAAAACAAGGCTTATTAAAACGTTTTGTTGGCAGAAATGTCCAGGAACTGAACCAACTTGGTATGCAAGCATTCTCGACCCCATAGCTCTTTGAGATAAACCTCGAAAGTAGTACTTTTGATGTTTTAATCTCAAAAGAGCTATGGGGTCGAGACTGGTATGCAAGCTGTTGCTGAAATGCAAGTAAAGAAGATAGCACAATCATCTCAATACGACAACCCAAATGATGATGATGATGACAATAACGAAGTGACGAAGGTGACGAAGGTGATGTATTACATTTAGAGGTGGAGTCAGATGCTGAACAATTGGAAACAAATAATGACAATATTGTTACTTTAGATAAATCAAGAAATTTAGAAAAATATGATAGCGTAACCAAATTTTCGGGTTGGCAGAATACGGGCCGGCGTAAAAAGTTCTGGCGTTAAATTAGGGCCAGCGTAAAAAGGTCCAACAAGTTATTTCATTTGACGGATTTTAATGAAAAATTATTGACAACGTCGTTGCGGGTAGTCGCTGTTCTTGTTTCGTAAAGTCCCTAATTAAACTCCATGTTGTTATTTTTTATTTTTACCGTCGATTTCTGAAATTACGTAATAGGTCAAAATACTCAAATATCATTGGCTATTTGTTGCTAGAGAGAAAAACAACGTCACCAAAATAATAGTGTAAACTTCATTTCTTAAACGTTACGTTTTTTAAAGTTCTATGAAGATAAAGCAAGCAGTCCAAACTGCAGAACGTGACAACGAAAGACGTTTTCCATCCATTTTAGGAGAAACCTTATTTGTAACGGGACAGCACTTGTCTAAAGCCAGGCTGTTACTTTATCTAAGTGTGTGTATCTTTAGACAATCATACTAAGTTATCTTTAGACAATCATACTAAGTGTGTGTATCTTTAGACAATCATACTAAGTGTGTGTATCTTTAGACGATCATACTAAGTGTGTGTATCTTTAGACAATCATACTAAGTATAAAATCTAAAAGGATCCACCTAGACAAATGTCGTACCAGGTGAATACAAAGTTTTTGGTATTCATAATGCGAGATGTGAGCTGTGGAGAGGAAGTATAAACGCATCAATTTCGTGCAGAGTTAGGATTATACTGTATCGGTGAAAATCCAAATCTGGATCCGTAACTTAGATAGATAGATAGATGTGCATATTTTACATGGCTAGCCTCACAAATATCGAGGGATTGTACCCTGTCTATTATTTCCAGGAGGGGCCATGGCTTAGATGGAGAGTCCTAGAGTATTTAATGCTCATTTTGAGCTACGCAGACCCAAATAGGACCCGCGCTCTACTAGACAACTCCCGGCAACATCAAACGGCCCACACAGTGTGCCATCTCCCCAATTTCCCTCACATGGCTTGGGTTAACCCGGGGCTATGGTAACATTCACTCGCCCATGTTGAATCACCGTCAAGAGGAATCGAACCCCGGTCTCCCGCACAGAGTACGAGAGCTATAACCACTAATCTACGGCGCTTGAATTACACTAACTACACTAACTAATTACACTAACTTTTTTATATCAGAAACCGATTTATAAGAAAGTTTAAAAGCCAGGTATAATTTGGGTTGCAGGAAAATAAAATAATAGTCTTCGTAATGAGTGATAACTTGTTCGATAAATTTTAATAACTGTTCCCATAGGTGCTGTTCCTTTATCCGCTATGATTACGTCTCACAGCCCACAAAGAGGCCTTTGGTTTTCATTTCTTTGTGTTATATCTATGTATTACTCTTAGTTGAGTAGTTGCAGTGTATGTGATGTTCTAAATTTATTTACTTATTGTTCAAGTTGTGTTAATAATATATTTCTGTTACATGTCATTTAAGTTAATAAGTTGTATTTAGTCTTTTGTGTATTTTTGTATTCCCACATGGTGGTTATGTAGTGTGGTGTGTATTTTTGTATTCCCACATGGTGGTTATGTAGTGTGGTGTGTATTTTTGTATTCCCACATGGTGGTTATGTAGTGTGGTGTGTATTTTTGTATTCCCACATGGTGGTTATGTAGTGTGGTGTGTATTTCCTTTTTTGGTAAGATTTTATTTGTCTGTTTATCATTTTTTATATTGCAATGGCGTGTTTTTTTGTATTCAGTTTATTTTCCTTGTTTATTTTCATATTTGCTTTATATAGCTGTATTATTATTTGTTGTAACGTCTATGGTTTGTCTACATTTTTCTATTTGAAATTGAAAGTCAGTAAAACCCACATAACAATATTTTTCTTGTATTTGACGCAATTTTATCCAGGATTTCAAAAGGAACTTTCCCACAAGAATTTGATTTAGTTAACAAACCCATTAAAAAAACTTTAAGAACTAACGACGCGGGGAAAGATAAGAATTCATTATAAACATACAGTGTGGAGGAGAGAACTTGAAGATGACTATCCGGACGATGTTATAATGTAGGCATATCGGAAAAGTGAGACGCGGGACGCGGGACCCTGTTGAGTCAGGACGCGGGACTCGAGACGCGGGACTCGGGACGTGGGATCCTGATATCGGGACGTAGGACGCAATGCGGCAAAATTTAGATGATACAAAATACTGACCCACGCTATAATAAAAAAGATCATAAAGTCAGCATTTTTTATGTTTGTTCTATAAAAAAAGTATTCCTACTGTGAGTGTGGGTGCTGTGAAAAGGTGATTAAAAACACAACATTTACAAGATGATACATTGTAGATCTTTAAAAAGCTTAAAAGTAAGATAATTTTAAAAAGAATAAAAGATGAAAGAAATGAAAATGCTATTAACACCGTCATATCACCAGCCGACATTTTGCTGCACCAGCTATATGTCGATAAGAACAGAATAAGAACAATGGCAAGGCTGAAATTTTACTGATTTGCTCTGAAAAAACACTATAGTTTATTTTAACCCGGGGTGAATTCAAAATTAAACACGAGTAAATACAATCTTTTTTCATATCGGGATGAAGTCTTTTTGTAAGAATAGTGTTTTTCGTTTCAGCCTCAATATTCTTAATTTTTTTACCAATATCAGCCTCAAATATTCTTAAAAATATTCTTAGCATGACTACACATGAAAACATATAATCAGCTTTGATATAACAAGATTGCTCTAATTTTCTAGACTAAGTTTGACTACGTGTAACAGACACATTACGTTGTTGCTTTTGTACTGATAAAGAAGTTCAGTTTACGTGATATATAATAAGAAACAAATTTTAATATCTAGAGTAAAAATTAGAGCCTGGACATATTCTTAGGATATTCTTAATTTTTGTTCCATTTTTCAACCTCGATATTCTTATAGAGTATAGTCATATAAAAAAAACGCGTGTACACTCTTTTGTTCACAAAATGAAGAACGTCACCCTTATAAAAACCCTAACACCGTTTGCCAGTGTGATATCAACAAAACAAATCCTGCATTCATATCCTTCTCTTTGCTTAAAAACATTGTGGTAGGTGTTCACGATTCATGACACATTTTGAATGGTACGTAAAACCAGACAACGCTTAATATTCTTGTTTACAGTTTCTTTTTTATTCTTTGTTCAACGTGTTTATATTTTTGAAATACGCTTTGTGTAAAATTTTTATTTTTATTTTATATCTCTTTTTTAGAATTTCTGTTCATTCCTTGTTAAAACGTGTATATTTTTTAAAACACACATTGGGAATGACTACCATCGATTTATCTTATTTTCCATCCAACGGTCCTGATTTTACACATTCAATACAGAGTCCCGCGAAACTGTTAAAATATGTATTTTCCAGGGTCCTGAATCCCGCGTCCCGAGTCCTGTATCCCGAGTCCCGCGTCCCGACTCAACAGGGTCCCGCGTCCCGCGTCCCACTTTTCCGATATGCCTATAATGTATGTATGTATCAGTTGTTTACAGAAATCTTAATTGTTTTCACTTTTAACAAATATTTTCAAAACGTTACGAAAACACACCCGAATAAAAAAAATATAGTCAGGGAAACCCCCTTAATCACGTACATTATATATACATTAAATGTTTAGAAATTTAGATCAAATGGCAGATTTGATTAAAGGAAATTCCCTCAAGTAAATTTAAGCTGTAGCTTCAGATTCCGTTATAATCCTAGCCACAAGTAATAAAATGACAAATTCTGAAATTATCTATAGGTGAGGGCTAGGTTTGTAATAATGTGGTCCGTTATCAGGGTCGGTTATCAAAAATTTCGTGTACAATCGTCTGACGAGAGTGCACGACCATGGTCGTCCTCGGGTAAAGGCGGCTCTTAGTCATCCTCGGGTTAAGGTGACAAGGTTTGGTGCTGCCTAAAAGTACTGCCCGACCCTATGCCTGTAAAAGGGATTGACCACATTTTTGCTTCATTTCACATGCTTTTTTAAAGTGTAGCAAAATTGTTTGCAAATGTGTTGATATTCTACACCATGAACTGTTATACTAGACCATAGTTTTTGTATTTAATACACTGCTTGTCTTCGGAACAGTGTAATGTCAATCGCCATCTTTCTCTGCCTTTGTAACTTTGTTTTTTCTCCATATAGCTTCGTCCTTCGTGGAATGAAAAATGAAAATGTTCGTCTGCTATGTATTACAAATCCAAAATGGCTTCTGAACAAAGATGAAAAAGAAAATTATTTAGTGTTTAAGTAAATGCTGAAAGTAATGGTGATGACAAAATCTTAATTCTTCCAGACCTTGATACTGTTTCAGGCCAAAATTGATCCACAAATTGAAAATGCTTGGTTTTTGCCTATGCCAAGATTTAGCACAGTGAACAAAAGCAGGCTGAACACGATGGTACTACTATATGTTTCTTATTAGAAACTAAAATTCTTTTTTTGCATTCTAGACCCTGAAAATACTCTTAGAACTTAGAACAAAACAAACAATCGTGTGATTATTTTCAAATACAAAGCTATGTAAAGCATAGAATTCTCTAAAAGCCCATATTTTTTACCATTAATTTTTAAGCGACTCTAAACAGAAGTTGAATCTTATAGAATTGTGCGTAAAAGCAGTCTGCCATATTGTTTTTTATGCTGAAGCATTTGACAGATTAATCAAAGTTATCTTTGTGGTGCTTGTGTGGCTGGTTTTGGGCGTAATAGTGACCTTTTTTACATAGGGTCGAAAAGCCTACCTTGCCGATGTAAAAAGGTTTTGACACCGTCAAAACATGGAGAAAATTTGAAATCACGTCCGCGTATATCCCAAGGTTCTAGGAAAGTGCTGGGTTCGCTTTTTAAGCTTCTTTGAATTTTTAAGGGTTAGCGTTTATTCAAGGATTGGCTAATATGGTCCCTTATTTGAAGAAAAGCCGTGACAGAGCATAATTGTCCTAACTAGTGCGTAGTTTTGTAATCACGTGGTCTGTGGTTCAGTCCACAGCGCATTCATGTTTGGAAAATGCCATTGCCAAGGTCACATTGTATAGTGAGAGGAAGTAATGTTAATGGATAAGCAATGTCGATGAATGTCTGTTGTATGCATTTAGAACTGAGGACTCGCATTAATAATAGCTATCCTTATTTCTTATCCGTCTACTGTCAGCAGGGCGTTGATTTATAAGCAAACTAACACAGTAAAATTTCATCTTTTGTCCTTGATCTTACTACGTCCTGAATGAACTAGTTGCTTTGAACTAATGAAATTATTTTTGTTTTAACTTAAGCGATGTTTCATTTATCTTAAAAATATTTACTCATCGCGTATAACTATGTTGTTGCTCTTAATTAATACTGATGATATGTTCTTATTAACTTAATTATTTTAAAGTTAACCTTTATATGTCACCAAGGCAACATTCCTGAAACTTAAGAAAGAAAAGATTTTGTTAAACAATGAGGCCGTTATGTTTGTTTAATAATTTTTATGTACGGTTAGCGATGCTGGTGCTAATGAGCCTTGTCTGACGCTGTTGAGAGTCTCGTTTTTATGCACAGAAAAACTTATAGAAATTTGCACTAAGCAAAAACATCAAAATCCATAGATTGTCTGTCTTGCAAGTTATAAGGGATGTCAGGTGGCTTGTATAGTTTGTTAAGAAATTATTATTGAGGCAAAGAAAGGTCGAAGACTGATGTCGCTTGCTAACTTCTATACCTTATACACATAATTCTGCGGAACAAGGCGTTTCTGGTGATCCTATACACAATCCATCTGCTTGTTTATAGACTTTGTTTGACATTTTAAACTTCATATAACTCAATGATATTCTTGAAAGTGAATTAACTTCATCCTTATTAACGCTGGTATGAAATTTCAGATCATTTATTCGTCTCTCAATCTCTTTCTAAACCTTCAGCAATCAGCAATATCAAAACTGACTAGTTTCTCAACATCCTCTAGTTTAACTTACTTTTTTTATTTACTTCCAAATCCTTTATGAATGATTCAGCAGTTGTTGTAAGCGATTTGATTTAACTTGTTGCTTACAAATCTAGCGATTTTGTACACACAAGTGTCACAGCAAAATAAAAAAGGCTGGACCTGCATAACATATTGACGCATTGTGGCACCCTGTTCATATTTCTGCATAATGTCGTGCTACAAACATGGCGTGTTTGTGACAGCTGTCGAATCGAATAGCTAGCTGTTATTATCTTGTTTTGGTTCTATGTAGCGTTCTGAAGGCTTTTTTTAACTGAATTATTAAGTTGTTTGCCATCAATAATACAGGTAGCCTTTGGCATATTCAATTAACATCAGCTTCTTTGTTTTTGACCATTCTCTCAAACTATTACATAGTATTTTGGGAATCTTGACAAGTGCTTTTGATTTTGCTCTTTGCATTATTCTCTTATAATCATATCTAAATTGATTCAGCCATGAAATTTGGAGAAAAACTTTCTATCGCTTCTTCAATTCCACATAGCATTAACTATAAACCTTTTTGACGACACTTTAAAAGTTTTGGCAATAACAGTTTAAATTTTTGAGGGATATCAACCTCGTCCCCAGGGCATCTTGTATCTTTTCTGACTCCGGGACGACGATACGAACATGGCCCTGGAGGAGGCCTGGTCACGTGACCCTCCAATACACAGTTTTTCTGTGTGTAATATTTAATGAGATTTGTCTCAATTAACCAAAGTTTTATATACAACCTTGCAGAGCTAAGCGAGCTCGGCGTTTTACGTCACAGATACGTGCGGCGAGTTTGTTTTGATTCCTCTCATACGCAACACACAAACTGCTCGCATATTGCCCTTGATTGTTTTCTAAATGTATAAATATACAATCATGTTATTTAGGCTGCTGTTTACTTGAAGAAATTCAAGCAATTTAGTTATGTGTATTTTACAGAATTGGTTGGCTAGCAAGCACTGGGTTGCAATTCTTGTAGCTAGTAGGCGAAATTTGGAAATTGGTAAATGATTTGCCCACCTGACAATAGCACTTCGTTGGTTCTCTAAGGTACAAATATGGCTACATAATTTTCAAATGGTCGTGTCATTCTAGGTGCCTGACTGAAAGTAGCTAGGCAGAAATTTAACTTCATATTAAAACATTTACATTTTTTATTCATTTTGGCTGAACTTTAGAATTCTCATTTACTTTACTGTAAGTTCGTAACTGCTTTTATATGATGACCAAGATTTTGCTGTACGAGTCCCAAAGTTGCTTTTTATTATTTTTTTCCACAGTATACGACTTTACCAACAGCAAAGTATTGCTACCTTAAAAGAATAAAATGTTTGAGGAATAATTATTTGAGGAAATTATTTTGGGGATTTGGGACCAAAATTAGTTCCATAAAGTTTTAGAGCTCATGAAAATTCTGCTGCTGTTCAAAAAACGATTTTTAATTGATATATACATCTATTTATTGTTATTACTGTGCTTGGAAAATATTTAAAATGCTAAACTAGCTAACCGTGAAGAATTATTCAGTATTCTCATAAGAGCATCCAATCACAAAAAGATATCAGCAAAAAGATATTCTTTGCAACTAAATTTTTCGTTTACTGGCATAATTTTAGGTTGAATCTTATCTGACCTATTTCTGAGGTTAGAATAGCTTTTAAAATTTTCTGAACCTGTATCTTAGTCAAAATTGATATGCTGTCAAAAACGGCTTATCGGCGTCTCTGAAAAGGGCTAAATTCTGAAACTCAGAAAGTATGATGATAATAGAACTATTTTTTGGCTCAATTTCATCAAATCAATCTAAAACCATATCATACCAAATCTCAAGTCAATATTTTAATTTTTACTGAAGTTATGGGACGCTATATATACTATATACTTGGTTTAAACTTTTTTTTGTTATTTTTTTATGTTCACTGCTTTGGAATTAGTATTAAAACTCTTGAGATAATATATCACAGTGGTGAGCTGTTTAATATCTACCACTATCTTCAGTACATCCTGGATTTAACCATATACCAGATTGAGCGCTCAATCAAAGTGTGACTTAAAATTTGATTGAGTTCGATTTTCTGAAATTTCTTCATAGCGTGTTAAAAAAGGCCTAGCAAGAATCAGTTTAAGAAAATCTTCCTACCTTTTCTCTTCCTCAAAATGGCTGTGTAATTTTTTATGCCTCGTGTAAAATTATCTTTTATCGGATTGGTCTAAAAGTACTCCATAACAAGTTTCAAGTCAATAACTTTATTTTTTTACCGAAGTTATTGCACTTTGAATTTTCCTGAATTAGGCTGGGTAAATGTGCAGTCAATGATAAAATGGCTCCGACGGTTAACCTACTGGCTTTTTTTATTTTTTATGGTAACCAAAGCATATAAAGTAATAAAACATGCCCACTAATAACAACCTGATATAATTTAAAACGTTATGATACATCTATTCTGCAAAAAAAACATTTTCGACATTTTGGTGCAAAATTATTTTGTCTATAAAGGACATGGGCGGCACTAGGTCTCTCAGCTAGTAATTTTATGTAACGTCATTCTTTGCATAAAGCTGCAAATTAAACCTGGCCACTTGGAAACAAGTTGAGTTTCTTTCTTTTGTTCTTATCGTGATAGTTTCTTAGGTATAGTGTGCTAGCTAGCTAGCTACTTTTCTAGTTTTATTAAACTTTCCCAGCTATTGAAATATTTCCATGTAAGCAGTATTACTTTATGATGCCTTATTTTATACTCTCATTGCTTAGTAATGCTTTTTATTAAATTTTTCACTTTGAAAACAACATGATACATAATACTGTTTCCTCGTGTTCGTCACAGACTCGCCGCCTCGCCAAAATGTTTTGTATGACGCAATAATTATGTGACATATCCGCGCCAATCAGGTTTCATATCGGACCAGCCTCCTCCAGGGCCATGTTCGTATCGCCGTCCCGGGGTCAGAAAAGATACAAGATGCCCTGGGGACGAGGTTGGAGGGATATCTATTTCCGTTAGTGTCTTCCTTTCATTTTCCTTCTTTTCCTTCTCTGTTATCGTTTCTGTTTCCCTAAACTTCGTTTTAAGCAATTTTTTAGAAAAAAAGGTTTCTCAGTTTAGTGTTCTGCTTTTTTAACAAGGTACTTAGCTTGCATTATTTTCACATGATCAATTATTAATTTATTAATAACTTTCCTTCAAGTAGTGAGTCGCATTTGTTCCATATCTTCTGTTTTTCTTCACTTTAGGGTATGGAACTACTTTGAGAATAAAAATAATCACAAGATTACTGATCCAACACCTGATAAGATTTGGATTAGGAAAAAAGCAATGGAGCTGGGAAAATTTTTAAAACCGCTTCGAAAGAAGGCTCATTACCTGAAGCACCCTCGCCAATACAAAGTGATATAAAAAACCCATTGGACCTAACTGCTTGGTCTTTGCAAGTTACGCAAATAGCAGACTATCACACAAAAGTAAACAATACATTTGTTGAAAAGTCTAAAACAATTAAAAAACATTTTGCAAGAGGTGGACAGTTTTTAGAAGAAAAATACATTGATACCAGCACAATATATGTCAAACAAGACAATAATATATTCTGTATAAAAGGTATAGCTGCTGCAAGTTTAAAAAAAATGAATAGATGGGTGTTTATCGTACTTGACAAAAATAATGGTGAAGTAGTATTTGCACAGTGTCAATGTCCAGCTGGAAAAACAGGCATATGTTCACATTGCTATGCTGTTATAAAATTGTTAGCTAAATGGGTAGTTGATGAATTGCGTATGATACCAGAAAGCATGCACATCAATGCCTTGTGTTTGGAATATACCTCAGGCAAGAGAATATATGCAAAAGTAATCTGTCTCAGAACTACCATTAAATCACCAGATTCCAAAACGACTAACATCTTCATTGTACGAGCCAAGATCTGGACATAACAGAGACACAGGTAGTGACAATTTGGGAATTTTGCTTGACAACGTCACTAATTTTTAGGGCAAAGCACATGCACCGAAAATTATAAACACAAATCCTCAGCTATACACATAAACACAATTTGGGCCAATGCCAATTGGATCTATCCTGAGCTACCAATGTGCCTTAATGCGATCAGATTTTAAAGTTTACTGTAACATCAAGCAGGGTGGAAACAAGGGCGACCGGGTTTTGTTTTCAGATTTTACCGAGCACTTTTTTAAACAAAATGACAATGTTATCGATAAATATATCAATGAAATTCATTTAATTGGGCAAAAAAAGATGATGCTACTGCAAAATTTAAAAGAGCAGGCAACTGATGCAACCACAATCGAAACAAATACACGAGAGCAAGCTAACAATCCAAAATGGTTTAAATATAGAGAAAACAGATTTACCGCGTCACTCTGCAACAAACTTGGAAACAGTGGACCTAAAAAAGAAAGAGGCTTTACAGCTTTGGCACGAAATACAGTGCAGGGTTGTGTACCACAAGAGTTTTTAAAAGTTAAATTTGAGTATGAACGATATCATAAACCCATAGCCATTGCACATTATGAAAGGTACATAAAGATTGCAGGTTTTCAGGTTGTTGCTTAGTATAATGGTTTAATAATAGCTCAAAATAATTATGTGCTGTGAGCTACACCCGATGGAAGAGTTAACTGCGATGGCTTGTATGGAAGGCGTTGCAAAAAATAGCGTAATGTATTTACTTAATTAAGTTGGTAGTAACTTTTTTTTAGCTGTACAAACCAGCTGCCTTATTTACTCAGTATTTTACGTATAAAAGTTTTTCTTTACTACATCTCCAAAATATGGAACTTAACACGTATGAGAATGATTTTAACTTATTATCTAAATTGCTGAGTCAGCAGAAATTAAAAATGTATTATAAACAACAAAAATCGGCTTTTAACGAGCTCCAACTTTTTACAACCTCATGATTTTTTTACCAGTTTCTGTTTTTAAATGAACTTTGGGTTAACCAAGTTGAAAGGGCATGCGAAAATGTTTTGTTCGTTCGTATTTTTTAAACAATAGTTTTTTTTATTTTTTGAAAGATTCTTGGGTGACATCCTCTGCTGCATAAAACGCTGTTAAGGCCGAGATACACTTGAAATTTGTATTTCGAAACTGTCTGATATTTTTATTTCAGAAATATTTCGAAATATTTTGAAACATTTCGAAAGCTTTCAAACGTATTTCGAATTGCTCTGAAATTAATTTCCAGACATGGTGCGAAACTTTTACAGGCATTTCAGAACAAGATAATTCTGCAAATCGATTTGTAGAATTTTCAAACTTTCTCACAAAGGTTTAACACGATAATAAAAAAGTCGTAACATTTAACCTTATTATACCCGGGGGCACAAAGTACCGGGGCAATCTTTTTTTGTGGATGACATTAAATGTTAAAATTTGGTGACTTTTCCTAACTGTTATTACAGATTCCGGCGAAAAAATAATTTGGGTGAAAAAATTTCAATTTCCTTGAATTTCCCGCCATTTTTGAACAAATTTTTTTTTCAGCAAGTCAATATAAAATAGTTTGTTTTGTTGCGTTGTTTTGTTTCTAAAATAGCTTTATATATGTTAATGAATATTTTTGTGTTACCAAGGATACATACCACAGGGTATATATAATGCAGACCAGAATTTTTGAATTATCAGAACCAGAAAATTTTATTTTGCAGAACATTTGGAATGAGCTTGTACTTCATCAGTTAAGCATAAATAGTTCAGGATTTGTTCCCCCCCCGCCCCTCTTCCAGGGTTACAAGAGCCAGAACACAAAATGCGAAAAAAACTATACATAGTCTGTTGGCATGAAAGTGCCCTCAAACTATTCTCAACATTTCACGGACTATATAATGTTTTCGCAAAAATATTGTGTGGTTGGTTACACCTTCCATACTTCATGCTCAAAAGCCCTATAGCTATCTATACATATCTATGGGGGCGATAACAACCAAACACATTAGGTTAGCTGTAGTGAACAATCACAACATCACGTTTGTAATATAACCAACACTTTTTAACCAGATTCAGAGGTATTTGTAACATATACAAAAGTGAAATAAATATAAATGTCTTACCAGCTTGCCAAATATACTGGTTAGTTGATGATATTGCTGTTAAATATAAACTTTGACATAGATTTAAATAATCTTTCACTTGAAATTTTATTAACTTTGACTTAAACTTTGAGGTCAAAGTAACTGTTTTGAGAAATGACTTTACATTTGAATTTAAAATAACTGACCTCTACCAAAAGTCTACATGCAAGTTTGTGAACTTGTTAAATCTTATATATAGCAATTAACACATGATGCATTATATTATGAATCTCTAATGAATACGTAATATAAAGACTAAATTATAAAAGACTTCGACTAATAAATACATAAATGAAAGTGATAATTTACAGAACAACTGTACAAAAACAAACATGGGGCAACATGAGACAGCATGGAACAAATATGGACCAACATAAAACAATAATGGACCAACATAAAACAAATATGACACAACAAGAAACAAATATAAGCCAATATGATACAACATAGGATAACATGGAAACCAACTTTGAATTTGAACATGAAGTATCCAAAAACATAATAAAAACTCAACAACGTTGATAGAAAGTTGTCTATGCATAAAATAAATGCATAATGCAATATATCAAACCTGCATGAAGTTGTGTATCAGAAAACATCAAAATTAATATATTCTAAAATAAAATTTGGTAAATGAGTAACCAAATGAGCACTTCTTTGTTGAAAGGTCGTTTTGTATGTGTTTCAGATTGCATTTAACATGTTTGTATAGCATATTTTCTTCTCTTAATCTTATAGTCCTAATAAGATAATATAAGGGGAGGGGAGGGGAGGTTCACATTTGAATATAACATGCTTAGTATTTATTTAAACATGCTATAATTAAAGCGAGTTTTGGTTAAGCGACTAGTATCAATTTGTAAATAAATTTTTTTGAAGATTATATATTGAAATCTCTAGTAATAGCAGCTAAAGCATAAATAAAGAGTGCATTGAGGAGCTCTTCATTTTTGCTTTAGCTAAAGCAAGTAAAAAAAAATTGAAAAAAAATTGAAAATAATTTTAGCAAAGCAAAAAAGCGTTCACATTTGTTTTAAATGTTACTTTAAAATCATAGCAAGCCTTATTATTTGCACGTGTCTAGTTCGTAGGTACAAACAGTTCAATCAATAATTAAATGATACTATATCATTTCTTCTCAGTCTTTGGACGACTATGATGAAGCAAAAAGGGAGAATTGACATGTCAAAATCAACAAAAAAGAGTGAGAACGAAATTATAGTATTTGCAATTAAGAGGTCAGGAAATTTTGCAAAATGGACTAGAACACCTGAACGTGATGCAATTTATGTATTCTAAGATTTCTGAAACATTCCATATTCCATATGAACAATCCCTTCACCATTCTTTATAACTACATGGTTAATTAAACCTGGGATTTCCGAAACATGGAAGGTAACCATAGTGGACATTAAAAATATATACTTTTTCTATTCCAGTTTTTTTTTCAACGTTTACAAATATTTACATGAGACAGAATTTATCATACAAAGAGAAAAAAATCATATTTTTGTTATTGCCTATAAAGAGTGCTTTCGATGTTCTGTTGCGATCGATTAGATTATGGACAAAAACTTGGAACAGTGAAAAACGATTCATCTTGTGGTCCGGTGATAAATTCTTCACCATTTAATATACGTCTGAAGAAAAATGATGTCGAACCTGGCAATTGATATGTAGTATTTCTCTGTAAAGGCTCCACTTGATCGTTTTTCGAAGTAAATCTTAAACGCCAAGTTTCTATTATCGCCATGTCAATAGCAGACCAATCTTGAACAACCTCTTTGTCCTTCTTTCGTTCTACTGTCGTCGCTGTGAATAACAATTGACGAAGATTGGACAAGAAACTTCTAAACTCAGGAAGTACAGACTTCGTGCAGGATTGTATTACATCGAGTCCAATATACTGTAAAATTAAGTTAAATGCATTAATAAATATAAAATAGAATATCAATTACAGATTGTTGTGTATTAGGATCACTTAGATTGACAAAGATATTTATAAATAACATTAAGAACAGAATATATCTTTGTCTTATAATCTACAACGTGCAACTCAAAACATATATAAAAATACGGTGGCCGATTCCTATATACAGGATACAACATAGATCAGTTTTGCCTCATGTAAAATAGGGAACAACATACCCTGTAAATTGTTCCTGTTGCATCTGGTCGAATAATGTCGAAAAAAGTGGAGCCGTTTATTACGTCTTCCTGAATAAACATTTGGTTGTTAAAATCCTGCCTCACTTCTCCTTCAACTATGCTTATTGATCCTGAGGCAAATTCTCTTATTCCAGAGAATCGCCAGTAAAAACTTTCATCTGCTGGAAATGGCGACACATTGTCCCGACAAATTGATGATGTGGGTACTTCGCATTCTTGACCAAAATAACAAGTACATCTGGTTCCTGTTGGACATGTGACTGAGTTGCTGAGATTTTTTGATTTACAAAAATGATAACTGCTTAAATCTTCTGCACAGTAAAATCCTTTTTGACCAGGCAAGCATGACGAGCCATCCGTAGGTTGCAGAAACATTATAGCAACGACAGTTACTAAATAAAAGACGTCCATGGCTGTTTCGACTGATGTTTTTCTTCTTCTTTTTATGTTTTAATTTTTAGTCCACTCAATTCACTGACAAATCAAACATTTTCCCTTCATATATATACTCAATAATTGGCGCCATTTCCTAATTGAGGTCAACGCCCTTTTATTAACTGATTCATCATTTGTTTCCTCTTCTTATTACGTGCTGGTGTGGGAGGTTTTGTTTCCAAAGGCTTAGATCAGTGTGTTTTAACTTGTGGTTTCCCAACCATAGTAATAATTTCCAGTAATTAGTTAGAATTTTTCTTTAAATTTCATCCCGGAAATGTAGCTTCCGTTATCCTATTACTTTTTATTGCATATGAAACCAACAAAACATGCATTAAAAGGCTACGTTTTCTCTGAAATAGCTGAATTTTTACCCGAAACACTTCCAATGTGTTCTTCTCTTGGAATTAAGAAGAAAGATACAATATTTTCAATAAAAATGTTTTCAAACAAAAATCACGACAGCAAAATCCTTTTAGTCGATTGGACAGCCTCTTGATGTACCAGAGATATTTTGTTTTTTTCTTAAGCTAAGCCTGGATGTGTCCTTCTATTTTGTGTCCTTCCAAAATACCCAATAAATAAGAGTGATTAAGAAACCACAGTCTTTTGCTGTACAAAGCTTATTATGCTTATTTTGTTATTTTGTTATTAAAAATCAATACTTACAGAAATAGAGCTATATTTTTTACGATACTGTTTTTATTTTCTGAGACTGCCATCTCTGCCCTTCTTCCTGCCCACCATTTCTTTCCCACCAAATACAAGTTTGACATTTGTTATGTACATGTTTTGCTTTGCCACTTCGTTTCACATTGAGGTGGTGGGTGAGGGAAAGGGGGTGAAGGGGGGGGGGCATCATACAAAAGCACAACTTATGGCACAATTTATTAATTGCAGTCTCGATAATTCTTGTGAGAGTTTGCTTCTAACTAATTGTTTTAAACTTTTTATAAACATTACATAACATTTTCTTTCAGAAAACATCATCAACTATTGACTTGCAACTTTTGAAGATTAGAAAAGTGATGTTAAATTAGATTCAAAATTCACTCAAAATCGTGTGCTACATGACGAAGCAGATGATCCTATCGTTAGACTGAGTGAACAATCTGATAGCAGACGTAAGGCTGACCTCCCCCCACTCGTTTAATTCGCTGGTTTGTTCTGCATAATTACAAGTGATTTGAAGGAATGTGAAAGTGGTTTTGGTAAATGCATGAAATGTATTAACGTGTTGGGAGGGTCATGACTTGTATGCAGGATCATGCACGACTTTCTACCATGTTAGATGTATATCCATTTTTAAAATCATACACTTGTTTTTCACCTCTAAACATCTACCTATTATAAAGCATTTTTGCGGGAAGATGTTTTGGCGAATGAAATGTTTACAAATTTTTCTCACGAATTAATTTTCGCGAATGAAAAGAAAATGACTAATGACGCAAATACTAGTAAAAAGCGAAAGAGAACTATTTAAATTCCAAAACGTGAATAACGTGATTGTAATGGATTAGAATGATTAAGGAGATTATTCGCGTGAGTTATCTACGGTCTTTTCAATTATCGCAAATCTGGCAATTTTAGAGGGTTTTTTTCGCTAAAATTAATTTTCGCAAATAGCAGGCTTATAGCATATTTCGCGTGAAAAATTTTTGCAAATCATTTAGACAAATCATGAAATTTTGCGAATTCTTAAAAATATCCATCTGCAAAAATTTCTTCCTTACATTCTTTCTTTTTCTTTTTGTTCTTCAGAAAGAACATGCTATCACGCGAACATTAAATGCAAGATGACAAACTTTAACAAAGAAGTTGTATTTATTTGGATAACATTGCTGCGCTATTAGCAACAGCACCAATATAATTTTTTGAGGTAGGATACTAGAAGCAAAAACTATTACATGTCTGTTGTGAACATATATATATTTCTCCCTGATGTTGTGAAACATCGCAAACAATTTCTCATTAAACTAGACAAATTATTAAAAATTACAGTAATTTTTAAAACAGATTTTTACACGTGAAATCGCATTTCACTTGTAAGCAAAAATTGAAATGCTATATTGAAGTGCATTCATTTAAAACAACCGTCTGCATAAAAATGTTGTGTGGATGGTAGAAAAATAACTATTTAAACAAGAAAATGTTGGTTAGAAATGTTTAAAAAAGACATTGTTTCCTTTTGCTTATGTTTTCACTTTTTTTCAACACTAAGCACAATATAAGACATCGTTAGTTTCTAGTTTAGAAATCTTGGCCAATATACCTTTTTTCTTACTGTTTTATTACATACTATTTTTACACAAAAGAAAAAATACATTAATGTGTCATAAGATTGGTAAAGACAAAGAAAATATCACAGTGACGCAATATTCTCTCTAATTAACAGACACTCCAAAAAGCGACTGATCAAGCGAAATAAGTATTTTCAAACATTTTTTTCTAATTAGCTAGCGAACACCACCAGAAAATTGCTTTCTGGAGAGAAGTAACGAACGAAAAACAGGGTTTTTACTAGGCTTTTTATTATACCTTTTAAAAATCCTCAAAAAGACAGAAATACACGATTTATCAATAATGAAGACTGACAGTATCAACCTTCCAAAAGGTGGATACCTCTAAAGCAGCAGACAGATTTTCTTTTCGCCAATGGTTTCCGCTAATTAGAGAGACTACTGTATCTTGAATAGCGGTCAGAAGAGATCGTGAAGTCTTTTACTTCTTAAGATAATTATTCCAATAACTGACGAAAACAGACAAAAAGGCTAGAAAATCCACTTTCCAGCGATATACAGATTTGAAAATCGAAAGGTTTTCTTTGGCAGCAACCATGGTCCACCTCTAAAGATTTAATGTATATAACCACATAAGATAGTAATTTCCTACATCGTTTATCGTATTCAGTTACGAAAACTTTCTGTCATCATTGAACCTGCGTCACTTCAGTTTTGTTCAATGTGGGGGCGAAAAATATCATAAATTTGGCTATAATTATTTTAACTTTCCATGAGGAAAATGCTTACGTAACTCAGACGAGAAATTATATGCCAATTTTTTTATATTTAAAAAAGCTTGTCTCCATTAAAGACTAAAAATCTAATTAAAGAATTTCAAACGAAAAACAAGTGGAATTCTAACTACAAACTCACTAGCCATATTTGCCAATTTAATGGCTAATAATAAGACATAATTGTAGTAATAAGGACATAAATTGATCGTTAATCCAAACCTTCCGTTAACTATAAATGCATCTTGTTTAAGTAAACAATTGTAATTGTCACATCCTAAAGTTGTCTTTTTTTTAAATATAGCGTGTTGTTTAACGTGGAATAGCTAGGAAGAGCTAAAGAAGCACAGCAAATCTTCGCTAAAATTAAAAAAGCAATTTTGATGGTTGCATTTCCACTCTAAGTGACAGCGATTATTCTTTTTTTGGGCTCATATGTTTAAAAAAAAAACATTTATTCAAATTCATTCATGCTTTTAAAGAGATTTAACGTTACCTTTCACGCAAGTCAGAAATATCTTAACATTGTGAAGTCAAAAACACTTAAAGTTTGCAAAAAAAAATTTTCTTTCGATTTATACAAATATTTACAAAATATATGAATACAGAAATAAAATCGTGTTCAATATTTCTTATTGGAACGGTTATATTAGGAACAGAAAGCTGGAACAGTGAAAAACGATTCATCCTGTGGTCCTGTGATAAATTCTTCACCATTTAAAGTACGTCTGAAGAAAAATGATGTCGAGCCTGGAAATTGAAATATAGTATTTCTCTGTAACGGCTCTACTTGATCGTTTTTCGAAGTAAATTTTAAACGCGAAGTTTCTGTTATCCCCATCGCAATAGCAGACCAATCTTGAACAACTTCTTTGTCCTTCTTTCGTTCTACTGTTGTCGGTGAGAATAACAATTGACCAAGATTGAACAAGAAACTTCTAAACTCAGGAAGAACAGTCTTGCTGCAGACTTCTAGTTCATTGTTCCCGGTATACTGTAAAACAAAAGAGGTACATACATCAATAAATATAAAATAGATTAGCACTTAAATATTAAGGATGTGAAATGTTTTGCTTCCTGAAAAAATGGGGAAAAACGTACCCTGCAAATTGTTCCTGTTGCATCTGGTCGAATAATGTCGAAAAAAGTGGAGCCGTTTATTACTTCTTCTTGAATAAACATTTGCTTGCTAAAATCCTGCCTCACTTCCCCTTCAACTATGCTTATTGATCCTGAAGCAGCTTCTCTTATTCCAGAGAATCGCCAGTAAAAACTTTCATCTGCTGGAAATGGCGACACATTGTCCCGACAAATTAATGATGTGGGAACTTCGCACTCTTGGCCAAAATAACAAGTACATCTGGTTCCTGTTGGACATGTAACTGAGTTGCTGAGATTTTTTGATTTACAAAAATGATAACTGCTTAAATCTTCTGCACAGTAAAATCCTTTTTGACCAGGCAAGCATGACGAGCCATCCGTAGGTTGCAGAAACATTATAGCAACGACAGTTACTAAATAAAAGACGTCCATGGCTGTTTCGACTGCGGTTGTTCTTCTTCTTGTTATGTTTTAATCTTTAGTCCACTCTGTCCTAAGATGCATTGAAAAACCACTCTATTCCCTTCGTATTTATACTCAATAATTGGCGCCATTTCCTAATTGAGGTCAACGCCTTTGTTATATAACAAATAAAAATCATCTTACTCTATCGTTGGCAAACAACTTATTTATCATCTTTTAGATTTTTAAACTTTGTTTCCTTCTCTTATTATGTGCGGTTTTAGGTAGCCCGACGTTTCAATTAGTATGTTTTAATTTGAGGTTTGTTAATCGTTTTATTAATTTCCAGTAATTAGGTATAATTTTTTTCAAATTATATCCCGGAAATGTAGCTTCCGTTACAATATTTCCTAGATGAGAAATGAAAACCTTATCTTGCTTGAAAAATTAACTGAATACTCATTGCACTTGTTAGGAATCAATATTTTGAAATCATTTTCAAGTTTATAAAAAACTTCATGTGCATCGATATCAAAATCCTTTTAATTGATTGCACAACCTTTCCTATTCTCTTGAAGTAGAAGAAACTAAATATATATATCGTATGTTATTGCTAAAATTGAATTGGAGCGAAAATCAGTTCAGTCACTGTGACATTAACATACCTTATCGGACAAAATTTTTCGTCGAACAAAATTTTCGTCACCTCCAGAAATTTTCATCATTTTTGTCGGACGAATAAATTTTCCAAAAGAAAATTTTCTACTATTTTAAAAATTTACATATATATCTCGAAAACTCTGTTCAGTTCAGTCACTGTGACATTAACATACCTTATCGGACAAAAATTTGTCGGACAAAATTTTCGTCGGACAAAATTTTTCGTCGGACATAATTTTCGTCACCAAAGAAAAATTTCGTCACTTTTGTCCGACAAAGTTTTGTCCGATAAGGTATAGCTATTATGACTTTATATAACATATAAAAGGTTTGTTGAATACAAATGAAATGTTGACTAAAGCGAGTTAATTCTATAAACTGTCCTTTGAATCATTTTAAAATATCTACTTTGTAATGATAGTAATCGTCTGTGTGTTACGCAGGCCGTTTTCGTGCTAAAGATGCACGAAAAAGAGATGCCCGACTATGTGCGTCGGTTGAAAATCTGTTTCTCGGAATAAGTAATTCTTACTATCGTTTGACGTTCAGCATGCCGAATTCTCTCCTTAACTTTAAAAACTCACATGTGATATTTACAATAACATGTATAAAACACAGCTAATTTTAGAGGAAAATAGAACAGCACTGGGAGACCTAGTTAAAAGTTGACACCGTATGTAGCTATTGATACTAGCGGAATTTCTGAAGAATGGCTGCCATAGCTAGTTATAGACAGCGAAAGCTATAAACTGGTAAGCTGGAAGAATAAAAACGGTCAAAAAAATCGAATGTAATATTTTTGAACGTTGGTGTAAAAAAATCTCTTTTTTCATTTTAGCTGTATCAAGGTTTTGGTTGCTTTTTCTATTTACTCAATTATGTTTTCTGTTGTCCGCTAAAAGCATATCCGCTAATTACTTGTCTGCTTATTAGAAAGTTTTCTGGGAAAGTTTGAACAGTAATTTCCCGGTGAAAAATTTCTCCGCTAATCAGTTTCTCTTAATTGGAAAGAGAAATATTTTTATACTGCACACCATTTTGGTCTACAGCAAACCATTTCGTGCCCTTTCCATTTATAATAATAATAGCCGTATTCGGTCTGTCTGTCGGCAAGAAAAACGTCGTGCTACGGAATCACGAAATGCAATATATAAAGGACGGGCGGATCCGTGGATTTTTCCACGGACTACCGATTAGTCTCTGTAATAACAGCTGTCATATGTCTGTCTCTGCGCAAAATGGTACCGCAAGAAGGGAGACACACGAAATGAGGTAAATATAAGACAGGCGACCCCGTGGATTTATCGACGGGCCACCGACTTCTCTATAATAATAGCCGTATTCTGTGTTTCTGCTCAAAATGGAACCACACGAAATGTAGTATATAAAGGACAGGCGACTATTTTATCTGATATTAGAAAAATTAATTTAATTAACAAAATTAACTCAGATGAAATAAGATAGATGACAAAGCAGATTAGTCTATCGTTGAGTTGTCAATCTATTACCTACAGACCTCCTCCTCACTCGGTTAATTCTCTGCTGTGTTCTGGGTAATTGAAAGTGATTTGAGGGTATGTGAAAATGGTTCATGTATGTAAAGAAAAGTCTGTCGTGCTGGAAGAGTCATGCTTCGTATGTTATAACCTTATTTTTTAAAACTCCTATTGCTAAAATATTTATACGTTTTCCGAAATATGATACAGTGGAATCCCGTTAAAGCGGACACCCTCTAAAGCGGACAGCCCGTTAAAGCGGACACTAGCACTTGGAACGGACTGATTTTAAGTCAAACTCTTATAAAAAACTCTCTATAAAGCGGACAGTCATAAAGCGGACACTCGTTAAAGCGGACGATTTATTTTGCACCAAATGAATATTTTCCCTATAAAGACTCCCTGTAAAGCGGACAGTACAAAACAAAAAATGGAAACAAAGATTTTGCAACGAAATTTTTATTCTTATTTCAGACATTTTCTAACTTTTTTATCAACAGAGTCTAAAATCTTTTTAATACATCTTTCTGTAAAAGACACAGCTTTGTCAGGGCCAATGAGTGCGTAATGCACTGGAATTTCGAGACCATAACCTGCCCCACGGTTCACGCGTTTCCCAGTGACTTTGCATCTGATCGTACAGCTTGGGATTTTAAGAAATTTATTTATATACCCTCAAATCCTAGCCTCTTAACTTCTTACTTTAAGCCCAGTAAAGCATAAATCACCTTTTTCGGTCAAAACCCCATCTAAAATAAAATTTGACACAAACTCTCTATAAAGCGGACATCCCGTTAAAGCGGACAGTTTTTTTTGGTCCCAATGGTGTCCGCTTTAACGGGATTCCACTGTATATTCTTTTGTTTAACGCTCACAAACAATGCTTTTCACCTGTTACAGGGAAGGTATATACAAAATCGAAAATGAAACTGAAATAATTTCTAACATTTTATCGCAAAATATAAGATGACTTAAAACTCTTGTGGGTTATAATAAGGTGTATTGGAAATGATTTTTAGGCCAAGAATAAAAATAAGCATTGATTCAATATCTGTTTCTTAACAGCACGGAATAGCATACAAATACCTGGTACTTTGAACTGTAAACAAATTCAATATTTAAACGAACGACACCTGCATCCATCTTTAGTGTTAAGGCTTGGTTAAATGTCGTTGATGTGTAACGCTTCCAATATCATTAAATACCCGTCCAAAAATAGGCAGGAATTCGTCTGTCGAAACATAGGCAGGAATACGTCCGTCGAAACATAGGCAGGAATACGTCCGTCAAAACATAGCGGGGATTCGTCCGTCAAAAAATAGGCGGGAATTCGTCCGTCAAAAAATAGGCGGGAATTCTTCCGTCAAACAATAGGCGAAAATTTGTCCGTCAAACAATAGACGAAAATTTGTCCGTCAAACAATAGACGAAAATTTGTCCGTCAAACAATAGACGAAAATTTGTCCGTCAAACAATAGGCGAAAATTTGTCCGTCAAACAATAGACGAAAATTTGTCCGTCAAACAATAGACGAAAATTTGTCCGTCAAACAATAGACGAAAATTTGTCCGTCAAACAATAGACGAAAATTCGTCCGTCAAAAAATAGACATGAATTCGCCTATTGCTACTCGATTCTACAATTTTTGTAGTTAATAGAATTCCTCAACCTATGAAATTTTTTAGGAAACGAAACAGGAGCAAGAACGAGATCGAGAACGGAAATCAATATGCTCATAGTTTGAAAAGAAGTGAAAGGTCCTAAGATTTTAAATTTTTATGTTTGTAAAAAACCTTCACCTCTTTATCTGCTTTTTCTTTTTGGTGTTGGCATCCATGTGTCTGTCTTAGCATGGTAGCTGTTTCTCCTGGTACAGTATTTTAAATAAATTTGAATAGAAGATAATATGGACTTTTTTAAAATTTAGATATATTTTGTTTTTTGCTAGATTTTAACATTTTTGGCTATTTGTGTATCAATGGTAAAATTTCATTTCGTGCCAGGATTTAAATACTTATACATTTTGCTAATGTCGTATTGTATGATTTCCTCTTGATGTCATGAAAGATGAAATCATCCCAAATCATATCGATAACAAATTTCAGAAAAAAAGGTATGCAATATTTTACACCATTACAATTTCCTTTTTGTTTATATGAATTTGGCATTAGTATTTTCTTGCATATTCAAAGCCTGCACGATATGCATTTGTTATTGTCTACGTAAATAACGTTGTAAGAAAAAGTTTCGCTTAACTTTTACATTCAGCTTTGCTTACCTTTTTATTGCAATAGTATAAGCTTAATTTTTGTCAAAAAATTGTCTTTCTTAAAATTTATCTTAAAATAAATGATTAGTGCCAAAGGAAGTTGGGGTTCAAATAGTGTGTTTACTCATTTTAACAACTTCAGATCTTTTAAAGTGCTTTTAATCATTTGCAAAGACGCTGTAAATGAACTCGCATTATTTTAGTTTTGTTCAAAGTTGCAGCGAAATCGTTTTTACTAGGTATGTAAGATTTGAAACAAACCAAAACCCATTACCATAATTACATCGCGACATAGGATGAGACCTGCGGTTGCTACGTCGATAGTAACCAGACATTCTCCACAGACGTCTCATCTTCTTTCCGCCATTTTAATTTTGTTTGAGTAAATCAAAACAAGATTTTCATTTACAGGAATCTCAAGTATGTCTGATTTAAATATGGCGACAATCATTTTAACTTGTCATGAGAAAAATGCTGAAATAATTTGAAGGGTAATTGCTTTCCAAAAGAATATATTCTAAAAATATTTTTTTCAGAATAAGTAATGCTAAACTAAAAACCAGTGAAATCCTAACTAAAACACGAAAATTTAATCCCATTATTTTTATCTCATTTGTAATTGTGAATATTGAAAAGCATGATAGATAGTCATTTAGTAATTTAAAGATGGCGACAACACAGCCAGACATTTATGATTGAAATGATAAGCATGTTAACTCTATCTCGGAATTCTTTATTTAGAACACATACGTTGAAATTATGCAAGTTGTAAATTATAGAAGTCACACAAAAAAACATGTCAATAAAAATAAAATACAGGTATTTATCACAGCAAAAGAGATAGCATACGCAAAATAGGCATCCGGCACTTCATCGAGATTGATGGAGACAGGAGAAACGCAAAATGTGTAAAATGTTTTAAAAAGCTAATTAGTGTAAACGTAAATTCTAGTAGTATATAAACTTTTAAAAAATTTATTCCCATGGTGTCAATGAAGAATCTTCTTAAACTGGGTAAGCCCAAAGATATCTGTTTGAAAAGTTGTTAGGGCAAACCGCAAATTTTCAGTACCACCAATATCACACTTCCTGAAATCAAATTGAATTCAGTATTTCTAGACCTACATATAGTAAAATCATTTTTGATATCTTTATACTTGATGGAAGAGGTGGAAAGTACAACAAAAGTCGGTCAGACTAAAATAATGAGCAAAATCCGTCTTTCCGTTTTTAAAACAGTTCTGATATCACAAATAAGATCTATAAACCAAGATGTATGCCTTGAAATAGATTTTAAAACATTTATGAAAATAAAAATAAATAGCATTTTAAATGAATAACTCGTTTTATTATTTTAAAAAGTGAGGGCAGGGACGTAATAATAGGAGGGGAGGGTGAGATGACAAAATTCTGAGCGAGAGAGGCTATGGTGTAATTACACAGCAAAAGGATGTTTCTTACAACTGCAGAGTCATTTAATTCTTTAACGGTCAGATGAAGTGGCTTTACTTAAAAATATTACTTTGAGCATTCGTAAATAAATGAAGACAAAAAAATATGATTTTTGTGATAACTTTCTTTTTTTAACTCCGATAACTTTCTTTTTTTTTCTTATTTTAACCTGAATTCTCACTGATACATTTGTATCTAAAGCTTTTTTTATATGTAGATATCATATGCTTCTGTGTGGGTGCAATTCAGAACGCTTGCTGCAAATACTTTTTGTAATAACTATCTTTTTCCCCAGTAATCAAACCAGTAATTAAACCCAATTAATGTAAAAGTACTAATCCATACAGACGTAGAAAATCGCCCAAAGAGCGGATGTTCTACAAATGGTGTCACTAATTGAAGAATACCACAAATTATCTCATTACGCTGTTTAGGTGTCATTAGATGTCTTTTGAGATTGAACCTTACGTTTCAAATTTTCTGTTGACGCATCACAACTATGACTTGTCACATTACTCGAATTTGTTTTTAAGACAAATAGTTTTGCACAGGTTACTCTTATGAGAAGTTTTTCTACTAAGGTAGAATGTTGGACACGTATTTTAAACTGTTAACTTGGACAGTGGGGTAAAACATTAACCCTAGTGTCATAAAACCGCAAGAAATCACTGATTATATTAGCAAGATATAAAACCTCATAGCTAATTTCACAAATTTAACACACAATAAAGATAAAAGCACTAGAAACATTCTCTGTTATAGGCACTTTGCAAGCATGTATAGCATCTTCGATCAGTGCATGTGACGACCTTTATCCATTTTTCAAAATGGCCATGTTCCTTTATTTTATCGTGCGGCGCTTCGTATTGGTTTACATACCCACATTCAGTATGTTCTCAAACTTGAACCTGAATATTGTGATATATTGAGATAAAACATGAATTGTTTTTGTCAGCGCTAGTTAGGAGAAAGTTCAATCTCATCAATTATCCGCGAAAATAAACTGAGTCAGCACATCACGCTCATGTGTTTATTGTTTTAGAAAACAATAGAAAATTCAATAGAGTCGTGTGATTTAAATTTGAGTTTCATCTACCTTTCTCTATAAATCGTTCTACACAGGAACAACAACAAACTGATGTGCACGATAAATTTTGTATACTACCTTGTAAAAAATGTTATCACGGCAAACAAATCCTAGTGACAATTTAATCCATTTTCCATTTCGACACCATGTGAAGAAAGCATAAAACATCGTCACAGTCGCTTATTTTATTAACAAGTATATGTAACAATATGCAGTACTTCCTTCATTACAGATTATACCTTTCACCTTTTGCTTATAGCCCATGGAAGCATATTTTCAAACAACTATGCCTTCTATTTTCTAATATCAGTTTTTCGAGGAATAAACTAACGTTATTGTTGTAAATAGTTTATTGTTTTTATTTTCTTGTAATATGCCTTATTAAAATGTTCTATTATTTATTATTATTTTAAATTATTCATTTAGGGTAGCCTCTTCAGGTCCTGTTACTAAAATTATCAATGGCGATTTATATAAATCCGCAAAAATATTTGAGTATAATTATCGTTACGGATTTAAGTGTTTACACTATATGCTGAATTCTCTCTGTATTCTCATCGGATCGTTTTTAGCTGTCTGCAGTTAATCTTTAGCTTCACTTATGACGCAAAAGAAGTTTCGTTTTAACATTTTAAAGTGTTTACACAGAAAAAAATTTAGACTGAACAACACGCACCACAATTCAGAATTTTAGATTCGATTGCGTATTTGTTTTGTTGCAGGCAAAGTGAAAATGTAATTTAAATGCCGCCTTATAAACAATACTTGTTTACTTTTATATTATAATGACCCGTGTTGTTTACAAACAAACTTAATTGTTACATCCTAGAATGTTTTTTATAAACCTAATTATGCCTGTTAAGGAAAAGCTATCAACAGGGTAAAATATAAATATGTAATGCACACAATTACATGTACCTGCTTGTCCGAAAAGGTACTTAAATGTCATTAAAATTGTGTTCAAATGCATCTATATTATTTGCAGGGGAAATTCTAACCTGGGTTTTTTATAGTGCTATAAACAGTGATAATTTTTTATAAGAGTGACCACTCATATGGCTTATGTAAACAAATGACAAATGTAATTGCTCATTCTATGGTCACCTTTGTGCAGTTAAAAATCATGCAACATTTGTTTTTGGTGTTGTTGTTTTTTACCACAATATAATAAAAGTCTTCAACGACAAAGGTGTATCTACCTTGGAGAGATGGGCGTTTTTGAGTGGTGGCCGTTTTGGAGTGGTGGATACTTTGGAAAGGTTTCGGCTTTGGAGAGGTGGCCACTTTAAATAGGTGTCCGCTTTAGAAAGGTATCGGCTTTAGAGAAGCATTAAATTCTGAGAGGTGGCTCATCGTACTTAAATTTTCCTACATCTTACTATTTTCTGCTAAGTCATTGCACAAAATTTATTTCGTTTTTTATTGTATTAATGCCAGCACTATCACGCTATTTTCACTATTGCTTAATAATGATTATTTTAATTGACAAAATTAACTTAAAGACGTAAGATAGGTAATAAAGCAGATGATCCTATCGTTAGACTGAGTGGACAATCTGATAGCAGACGTAAGGCTGACCTCCCCCCACTCGTTTAATTCTCTGGTATGCTCAGTGTGATTAGAAATGATTTGAGGGTATGAAAATGTAGTTTGAATGCATGCAATAAAAAAATATGATGAAATGACTTATTGCATGAATATGTATATGTGTATAATTTTAGCAAGACCATAAAGTGGCATTTTTGCAAATGTCATTCCCTAAAAAATCATATTTTAATGCTTTTTTATATAATTTTTATAATTAGATTGGTCAAATCACTCCATTCATACTTGATAATAAATAAAAAATATCGTCTAAAATTAAAATTTCATGTAGTTATAAGAAAAAGTTTAGGAAGATAACACCTAACAAGTGGTTTCCAGTACTTCCTCTTTTAACTTTGGGTTGTTCTTTATGATGTTTTTTCCCAGAAGAAGAAACGTTAACTGCAACTTATTCGCGTCCATGAGTTTAGGAATAACCAGACAGTGTGGTTTATCCTAATAAATATGGGCTTGGTTAAGATGAAGTACTAGTGCTAGCGTTGGAGTGATTTTTGCATGGACAGTTTATCAAAATTATTCAAACAATAATATATAAATAGCATTTATAATTTGCATGTTATCCGACACATGGTTTAAAAAAGTACTCATTGTGTTTGATTACCTAAAATGCTTTCAACATACCCTTGCGCACCTTGTTCAGGAATTAGTACTGAGAATAGATGATCAAATGGATTCATAAATTTAGTTATGTGTGGTCATAAAAAGTTCAACTACAATGTACCTAAGACTTCACACGTAACGAAATAGTTGTGCACACATAACAAAAGTTGACTTTCTGAGTATTGTGTTCAAAACTGACTTTTTAAATCCTCTTTCATGAATGATTTTTGCGTGTTTTTGTCAGAGTCGCACTAATTAAAATAAACTGATAGAAAACTGTGATATCATACTGATGTATGATATCACCCATCAAGCGGATGCGTCGCGTCTCTTTTTGATGTACACCACAAATCGATGTTATTAAATTGTCATTGGGAATGAGGAATTAATCGGCTTAATTTTACCGTTAGCATGACTTGTGCGTGACTGAAAAATATCTGCAAAGACTATAATCAAACGAGAAAATATGTGTCTCAATTTTGCAGAATCTGAACCAGCAGATTGGTGTTTTGAACATGACCTTTCAACTATGAGTGTCCAAATTATAATCTTCTGGTTTCCTTCAATTTTTGTTACCTTGCATAAGTGCATAACCGAAAGAGGAGAGTGACTCGTGTCATACATTCACAATAAATATTATGTGATGAAAGATTTGAAAATATTCTGTAATTGTACACGATGTATTTTTATGTTTCTTTTATGTAGAAAAACATACTGAGTTCACAATCTTGGATAAAATTGTTGACAAAGGCAGTTTTAAGACTGTTCTTGAAATATGACTCAAACGGCCAGTATTAGATCGATAAATTTGTGGATGTGAATGTCACGTAGACAGCGTGAAAAACGATAATGGGGAACTTTGATAAGTTTAACATACCAAGATCTTATATAAAGAACATATATAAATACTTGAGGGGACGAACATCGAGATTTCTTGTTTCAAAACATTTATTAGCAAGCATTGCAGGATAGGGTTCGTTTTACCCAGCACTTCCTAGCGCTGTAGCTTAATGGTTATAACTCTTTCACTTTGTGCGGGAGACCGAAGTTCTATTCCTATTGGCGGCGATTCAATATGGGCGAGTGAATGTTACCTTAGCCTCGTGTTAACCCAAGCCATGTGAGGGGAATTAGGAAAATGGCACACTGCGTTGGCCGTTGGATGTTGCAGAGAGTTGTCTGGTAGAGCACGGACCTTAATTGAGTCGGCGTAGCCCAAACGAGCATTCAATAGCTTAAGGCCGGTTTCCATACAGCTGCATTTTGCGCCCAGTCGTAAAATGCGCCGCGACTTTTATCACATATACCGAACCATTTCCATTTAGCGATTTTTGCTCACGTGTTTTTTGCAAAACATGGCTGATGTAAACAGACGATATTTGTTGCTGCAAAATTTGAGAGTAGTCCTAACAATATTTTTATGAGGTAGAAATAAACAACGTTGTAAAATACGTAAGAAAAACATGTGGATGAGACGACTTTCCATAGAAAGAAGAATCCAAGGACTATACAACGTTTTGGTTAAGGATTTAATGTTGTCAGATCACGAGTAATCTTTTTAACTTTGTTTACAACGTTGTTTCTTTGTGCCTCCACAGACTCATTAATGTTATTTTGTTTTTCATCTACTTCACTTGATTGATATATATTCTGATTCTCTACATTCATTTGGCTTTGACAAAAATTTAACACAGAAACGAGATGTTGCTAGCCATCTTGAAATGATCTAATTAAAAATTCTTTCGTAATTCATGTAGATTTCTACCTTTTGATTGGCTGTTAAGCTGAAGCGCAAAATGTAGCTCGCAAAAAGTAGAGCCTGTTCAACTTTTTTTAAATCGCCCCAGCGCATGCAAAAGCGCGAGGTCAGCGGCATTATTCTGATAATGCGCATGCGTAGATCAAAAGTCACGGCGCTTTTTACGACTGGGCGCAAAATGCAGTTGTATGGAAACCGGCCTTTAGGACTCCCCATCTAGACATAGTTCCTCCTGGAGATAATAGACAGGGTATATCCCTTGATATTTGTGAGGCTAGCTATGTAAAATATGCACATCTATCTACCTCAATGTTTATGCTTACTGATTGGTAGGTTCAAGATAATACAATGCGCATATGAACGTTTTCAACTTTATGTTGTATGTGAGAGGAAAGTATGGAAAAAAGGAAGCGACAAATTAAGTTTTGAAATTCTTCTTGCTTGAAAGAAAAACATTTGCATCTTTTTTTAACTTGACAAGATTTGTTAACTACTTCAAAGAAACCTTGATTACGATTTCCTGATTTTTAACAAGACGTTCGACCTATAACCTTACAGTGTCTTCTTATCCTACTATATATCTCATACAACTTTTTCATCAAAAACAGATCTATTATTCCTATTTGAAATTGAATTTAATTATCGGAAATTGATATTAATTAAGTTTGCCATGATCTTTCTAAACAAGAAACTATTTATGAAATTTAACTGCGCTATACTAATAAAGTAGGTGTAATTGTTTTTTCCCGTATTGATGATTTGACAATTTATCAATGTGTGTCCAAAAATATTGATTTGAATAACAACATCTTTAATTTCAAGAGAACCTCTTACACAAAAATAATTTTTGGTAGATTGAAAGATGGCGAGAATAAAGAATCGAATTATTATGCCTCAACCCAGGACTGATAACAAAATTCACAATACCATATAATACAAAAACATTTGTATCCAAAATTTTCTTTATATTTATGTAGAAAACGTTGCACCTGGAATAAGTTAAACTTTTTTAGGTCAAAGGAGGTGTAATTGGGACGAATTCATTTTGCAAACTGTTAAAAACATGCTTCTGTAATTTTACGATACTTAAAAAAGAATGTGAACTCGTCGTTATTGATATGAACCCATCTAAAATTACTTTTAGGTAGGAGGTCTTCTTTAAATTTGTCGTTACCTCTGTCACAAAAAGGTTAAGCATTTGTTATGATCTGTTGCTAAAATCACATGGTCCAACCCATTAATAAGTCACTCATTTACGTTAATTAGAAATCGGTAATTGGATCAACATATTATAACCTTGGAGTTTCGCTCAACAACCATGCGACAATATGCACAAACAAAGTGTTGTCAAATTAGATATATTATTGATAATCTTCGACTTTTGAACTTTACATCAATGCTACTAAATGAAATGTTCATTACGTTAATGCTTATCAAATTAGCTGCAATAATAGAAAAAAAATTGTTTGGAGAAGTTCTTAGGCGATAGGAATAATGGCAACGTATTATTTTATCCTCTTTGCTATGGTTGTTTTTTGTTGCGCACTCCCAAAGCCAACATCAACGTGTTTGGCTGGTCAGAAAGGATTTTACTGTGCAGAAGATTTAAGCAGTTATCATTTTTGTAAATCGAAACGTCTCAGCAACTCAGTCACATGTCCAACAGGAACCAGATGTACTTGTTATTTTGGTCAAGAATGTGAAGTTCCCACATCATCAATTTGTCGAGACAATGTGTCGCCATTTCCAGATGATCAAAGTTATTATTGGTTCGCTTCCGGTACTCTAAGAACTGACACAGGAGCCTTGTGTCTCGTAAGAGAAGAAGTGAAGCAAGATTTCTGTAAAAAACTCTTCCGTAGTGATCTGACGCAGAATGGAACTAACTTTTTCATCGTTATTCGCCCAAACGAAAATGGAACATTTTGCTGGGTAAGTCTAACTAAACATGTGAAGTGTTTGAATTTGGTGTGAAAGCTGGAGATACTAGTGAAAGCTGGAGGTACTAGTGAAAGCTGGAGATACTAGTGGAAGCTGGAGGTACTAGTGAAAGCTGGAGGTACTAGTGGAAGCTGGAGGTACTAGTGGAAGCTGGAGATACTAGTGGAAGCTGGAGGTACTAGTGGAAGCTGGAGATACTAGTGATAGCTGGAGGTACTAGTGAAAGCTGGAGGTACTAGTGGAAGCTGGAGGTACTAGTGATAGCTAGAGGTACTAGTGGAAGCTGGAGGTACTAGTGGAAGCTGGAGGTACTAGTGATAGCTGGAGGTACTAGTGGAAGCTGGAGGTACTAGTGGAAGCTGGAGGTACTAGTGGAAGCTGGAGGTACTAGTGAAAGCTGGAGGTACTAGTGGAAGCGGGAGGTACTAGTGATAGCTAGAGGTACTAGTGGAAGCTGGAGGTACTAGTGGAAGCTGGAGGTACTAGCGATAGCTGGAGGTACTAGTGGAAGCTGGAGGTACTAGTGGAAGCTGGAGGTACTAGTGGAAGCTGGAGATACTAGTGAAAGCTGGAGGTACTAGTGAAAGCTAGAGGTACTAGTGAAAGCTGGAGATACTAGTGGAAGCTGGAGATACTAGTGGAAGCTGGAGGTACTAGTGGAAGCTGGAGATACTAGTGGAAGCTGGAGATACTAGTGAAAGCTGGAGGTACTAGTGAAAGCTGGAGATACTAGTGGAAGCTGGAGGTACTAGTGAAAGCTGGAGATACTAGTGGAAGCTGGAGGTACTAGTGGAAGCTGGATTCTACTAGTTACCTTGCACTTTATTGCATATCTCCCTGAAAGTGAATTCTAAATAAAGTGTTACATATCTGGCCTTGCGAATATTTAGGGTTTTTCCTATTATGTCTGCAAAATAATTTTTAGTGACGCCAGTGGCATAATATGAAAACAAATAATAAAATCTGCTCGGTTGCTTTTTATTTTTAGTTCAGCGGAGATAACGTGACGAGAAGTTGTCGTAAGGCTGTTATCCCAACATTCGAAACAAACAGACCCGATTTAGGAAACATTGCATTTTCACCAACCACTGTAACAAACGATAAAAAAGAAGTCATCCAAGATTGGATTGCTTCTAATTTTGGCGTGACAGAAACATGGCGACTAAAGTTTACTCCTAAAACCAATCAAGTTGAGCCTCTGCAGAGAATTTCAACATTTCAGTTCCCAGGCATGACTACATACTCGTTCAAACGTGTTTTACAGACTGACTTTTTTGCTTTGGGAGCACCAGATGAATCGTCTTTCGATCTACCCGAATTTTGCAATGACATTTAAATATCTGACTGAAATAAACCAGACCTGAAATTACTTCAACTTCCACATATATTTACAAGCAACACATGGAGTTGTTATCATTGGAGCCTTGTTTCATAAATAACATTTCACATTCTTCTTTTTTGCTAATTAACAAACATACAATATTAAATTAATTAAGTAAAGGATAATAATGTTTGTATGTTTGTTTGTTTTTGTTTTGATTTCAATAACAAGAATAATTGTCATTGTTGTTTGAAATCTGTCTTGATGTAACATAATTATAATTGATTTACATGATTTAAAATAGTACACCTCTGACCCTTACTGACATCTCTTTAATAATAGACGTATTCCGTCTGTCTGATTGTGCGCGAGTAAAAAGTCGTGTTATGGAAACACGAAATGCGATTTGTAAAAGACGGGCAAATCCGTGGATTTATCCACGGGCTACGACTAGTCTCTTTAATAATAGCCGTATTCCGTCTGTCTGTTTATGCGCGAGAAAAATGTCGCGTTACGGAAACACTAAGTGCTACATATATAGGACGGGCGAACCCGTGGATTTATTCACCGACTACCCACTAGTCTCTAATATTAATTCTTGCATTTGTCTGTCCGCGAATCCGAAGTTGTGTGAAAGGACGCACGATATAATTACGCACAAAATAGCAAATGCCATATTTTTGCAAGCTTTGTTGCAATTGGAAAACTCCTGTGAATTACTCCACGGGCTATTCTTCTATAGTTAAAGTCGATATTGTTCAAAATTTAGCTGAATCGCTACTCTGTGCTAAGGATGCACGAAATAACAATGAACAGGAGATGTACCACGTGCAAATCGTGTATTTTTCCACGGCTGTTAGACTAGTTTGTTTTAAAATTTACGTGGTCAACCATACATTCAACACCGGTCATTTTAACATCAAAATATAAAAACCATAAAGCGTACTAACCCTAGGTCTTATGTTGTTTACCGAGCGTAGGTAAAGTAAGTTTATAAACAACCGTTGTTTTTACAATTCATCACTACATTACCGCAATGTAAGTCCGTACGTGTTGGGACACCAACTGACATACTAATTAAACTTTAATTACAAACACTTTCGCCGTATCCTGTTGTCGAGTCGTCTAGAATGTGAATAGAAGGGACATTATTGATTGTGGATGCTTCAAACAAACCTATAGATCTAGAAAAGAACTTTTCAATGCACCCGGATCGCATATATCTTTGATCATATTTCAATCGTTTCGACAATTGAGACAAACTTCCTTATTGATATTATCCCGAACTCACTGTTTATGTGTGTATATTATAGCTGTTTGGTAACGGCTAATGAAGGGTTTTTTATTTACTTCTTGCAAGAATAATACATTTTGAAGCACTTCAAAACGCTTTCGCTGCATATAAATGCAGAATAAGTTTATTAGGTTATTCACTAGCTAGCTATTTACCATAGTCCATACTGCTGCAAGAATCTTGCCATTAGCTAGCTACCGATTTTGTTTATAGGGGCGCCTTCCATACTCATATGTCGCCACGCATAACGTCGTTTTTGCATGTTATTTTTAAAACCCCTTCCTCACAAAACATCTGTCGTAACGCAATCCAAGTTGTTTTTTTTTACTATAATGTGATAATTAAAGCCGTCGAAATTATCGTCAGAATGCTCGGCGAAGGACCGCCGTGTTTTCTGTTTACATTTTTTCGCTCGACTGAAAAAATAAAAACAAGGCTCGCAACCCTGGAACTGACTTTCAACACCTTATAAAGCATGGGCGACGGATGCTGAGTTTCACCCAGTCAGTATTTTATCAATAAATTTAATGTTTTATTGTTGTTTACCTGCAATGTTATAGCTACCTACTGTCATGTTTACCTAGCAAACACGTTTTTATACTGTGTTAAATTTAAACATTGAATTTTTAAACTAGCGAACTAGGCTTCCATATTTTACACTTACATTAATTTCTCAAATACGTTTGACTGTTTCAGCTATGATTAGGTAATGTCAGACCAAGTTTCTAGTCTATGTAGTTCGTTTGACTGTAAGGCGATATATACCCAAGACCAGTTTTCGCTTTTTACTCTTAGATTAATTTATATTACCCTTTTTATTCAATTTGTGTGAAAACCTATTTGTTGAATTCGGCATTTTAAAAGTTGGATATGTTCAACTTTGAATTCTACAAGTTGAATCAAATAAGAGTGATGCACGAACAATTTCATCGAATTCGATAAATCGAATTTGCTAAATGGATCGTGTATCGCCTGGTTAAAAGGATACCATATTTCCTCCAATTAGCGCCGGGCCTCAAATTAGCGCTGCCCTCTAATGAGCGCCTATTCTTAGAGAAATATTATTTTATTAGCACCGCCCTCTAATTAGCGTCCCCTCTAATAAAGTGCCGCACCCAGAAAAGCGGCGCTTATTAGAAAAATAGTAATAAGCGGAACAGAAGGATAGTTATAAAATACGCAAATTGCTCACGGTTTCAGACAATCTTTTACTTTCCGATAAAAAATTGCTGGAACCACCAGTCCAACTTCACGATTCCGTTTTCCGACTACTTCGCAAATCAGGCGATTCTGCTCATCAGCTTCAAGAAAAAAGTGTAATAATGACGAAAGTTTTGGAACCTGATCGACTAAAGTCTGATCGGCATACATAAATTTCCAAATAATGTTTATCGTAATCACGGGCTTCTTCTCGAGTATCAAATTTTACGCTAAGAAATTCATTTAGTGTCGGAGTCAAAGTACCTTTGTACAGACGGTCACCACGAATGATTGTACCAAGTAAAATTTGGTAAGCAAGTCTAACTCATGAACTTTTACAATTCTAGCCATGTTTTCTTTTTTTAACTTCTATAGTTAGTTAAAAAAAGTCAATATTTTATTTGACATCCGCGGAGCTTAAATGTTTAAAAAAAAGACACTATTAAACGTGATTGACAGAATGGAGGATTAACATAAAACTTCTCACAAGGGAGAAAAAATAGATCATATACATTAGAGTTTTAAATGGAAGTTGTCAAATTTTCAGAGAATAAAACAGTTAAAAATATCTCATGCACGAGCGTTAAAAGGTGGTGCGCTGAATAAAAGCAGCTCACGGGAGCCGGACGAATACTTACAGATATTGATGTCGAGGAATTGATATTGAATTGGAGTAACGAATGCAGAGAGAATAAACTTTGTGTTTCCAGAAAATGCGTAAAGCTAAAATGATAATGCGTAAAGCTAAAATGTTTTTTGACGAGAGAGTGGATGACAAATGTGCACGAAAAGCTTTTGTGGCATCACGTGAATGGCTGGAAAAGTTTAGAAAAATAAATTGTCTCTCCTTGCGTGCACGAACAACAATAGCACAAAAAAGATCCTGCATTTTTTTATTAATAAACTTGTTACGCACGTATTGGAATCCCGCCGATTAACTGAAAGCCATCATTACACCTCACAATCAGTAATTGCAATGAAAAATACAGCAGTATGGGCGAATATGATGTTCCGTACAACAATTGATGCAGTTGGTTAGGGTGTAATCCAGCGTTCTCATTAGCCGTTAAATTTATCCCAAATTTCCCAATTTATTAGAGGAGCTAGTTATATTCGTTACAAAATATGGAACTTATAGCCCATTTTATGCAAGTTGTGAAGAAATAAGATTTCAATAACACCTAAGACCACCTTAATGAAACTCCCATTTGGGATTTAACGGCCCTTATTTTACATTTCTGGATTACACCTTGTTGGTGCAAGAGGAATGTGTCTAAAAACAACAAGTCCCGAAAAAGTTAGAATATCTGTGTGTCTAAATGAACGATACGGGAAGCAGCAGCTTTACATAAAGAGTACAAATCACTTTGTATTGTTACTTCGTCATCAAATGCATGGATGAAAGAAGATCTTACCCTTCAGTATGTGGAAAGCGTGATGGGAAAATTCTTTTTCGCACCTCGACTTTTAGCCTGGAATTTATTTCAGTGTCACTAAACGTAGTACTCTGTTAAGAAACAATTAAAAGATAGCAAAGTTAATACGTTAATTATACCAGGACGCTGTACAAAGTACATACAAGCATCAGATGTATCTTGGAACAAACTCTTCAAGGTTAAGCTGACGAAAGAGCTGACTGAATTAGACGTTGAATGGATGTGTAACGCAATACACATGTTTACAGCAGCTGGAAGTCGCCCCCAAGACGAAAGATGGCTGAATGGGTTCTCGAATTTGGGCTGCACTGTCTCAAGATATCATCACAAAACCGTTCAAGGTGTTCGCATCTGAATTGATGGAAGCGAGGATAATTTGATTCATTGCTTCAAAACAGGAACACCTTGTGTAGCAGGTGTTGAGTTGTTGCAGCAACAACTATTAGTTCAGGGTGATCCAACTCTTTCAAATAACTCGTTTCAGAACGTTGCAGAAAATACAGAAGATTTTTACAGAAACATTTTTTAGTGTATTATGTTGTGTTATGTTTTTGAAGACAGAAAGAGAAAAAAAATTCGTTGATTTATTATTTTGAAAATTATTTTATTAGCGCCGTCCTCCTATTAGCGCTGCCCTCTAATTAGCGCCGCCGTACTTTTTGAGTCAATTTTTAAATTAAAAAGAGGAAATACGATACTCCACTTCATGCGTAGCAAATACGCCGTAATGTTGTAAATGTTATATAAGAATACCAGGCAGAAATTTCAGAATAATGACCAACCTGGTTTGAATTTTCGCATTCTTGTAAAGCCTAATGGAACCTAATTGTTTGCATAATAGTTACATCATCATCACCAACATCATCATTATTTACACAAAAAACTGCTCCATTATCAACCATATTTTTTTATGTAATTTGGTTTGGAAATTTAACCAAATAAATACTGTTAACAATTAAAATAAATAAATAAATGTCCAAGTGGGGTGACAGTTTGTAACTATATGCTAAATATATCTTTATTACCGGCGCAGTCTGGGCACTAGTGAAGTGCTTCATAATGGTAGCACAATAAGAAGAAACAACAACAACATTAAGAGAAAATTTAACTTGTGACTTTACCATCATAACACTAAAATCAAAGAAGGGTATTCTTTAATGGTTTATGGACTGTATTCTATCTAAAAAACACAAAATTCAAGGTTATTGATGACTGAAAACTGTTGCTATCCGTCATTAGCCTAGCTAAAAGTCAAGTGTCAAACTGTCAGACAAGAAATGAATGTTATTGTTGGTACCATATTGCTAGTTTTCATTGTCATCTTTAGAACATATTGTGCCCAATAGTTACTACCACTACATTTTAAAAGTAAGCAAATGTAGCTAGCTAACTTAGCTAACTAGCTAACTAGCTAACTAGCTAACCATCTGACGAAAGATAGGTATAGTTTAAGCCAGTCAGCTGTACTTAGCCCGACTAGTGCGAGGACAGGGGAAAAATCATGGTTCACTGAAATTACTTTTGTTATATTATCATTATGTTAGGTGTTAGTTATATCTCCCTTAGCCTAAATTTACAAAAGAGAATTAAAATCTATTATTCACAAAAACTCTAAAATTGCTAGATAAGCCAAAATTTAATATTGTTCATATAAATTGGTTTGGAATTGAGTATTAGGACATAGTAGTAGGGCATAGTAGGTTAAACCTTTCTGACAGGGATTTTATAAGGTTGGGAAGAAATCATAGCAAAATCACATAAGAAAAAATTATCTTTATGCTTATTCACACAGATTTTTTGCATCGAATAATTTGTAAACACATGACTGAGTTTTTAAAAAAAGGAAGCTAGCTAGAAGAAAAAAAAAAAAACTGCCCCTCAGAATTCAAACCTGTATATATGTTTGTTCTTTTCTCATCTCCTGATCACTTGCCTCTTTTTAAGGCTTATCTTAACAGTCAACACATTAACATATCTTTTACGTCAGAAAGTGAAGTTAACAGTCGTCTTCCGTTTCTCGACGTTTCTGTTATTCGTGAGACCGCTAGGTTTGTTACGTATATTTATAGAAAGCCCACATTTAGTGGCGTTTATAACAATTTTCGTAGCTTTAAGCCTGATGAATATAAAACTGGTTTAGTTTTGACTCTGATTTTCAGAATTTTTAACATTGTATCTGATTTTTCTAGATTCCATTTGGAAATGCGTGATCTGAGACATATACTGTTAAGAAATGGCTATCCTTCCAGCTTAATTGACCAGTGTATAAAGTTAATTCACGTGAAACAGGTTGTTACCACTGTTCCTAAGCTAGAAGTACTTATTGTTGTACTACCTTATTTAGGTAAATTATCTCTTAAACTACGATCTCATTTAGTCAATACCTTTGATAAAAGTTTTCCTCGTTGTAGGCTGAGGGTTATTTTTAAATCTAGCTGCAGAATTGGCGACTTTTTTAGATTTAAGGAACGCTCATCAAAAGCCATGCGTTCAAACGTCGTTTATCGCTTTAAGTGCGATGGCTGCAACGCTATCTATTACGGCAAAACCGTACGACATTTGAAAGTTAGTGCTTGCGAACATATGGGTGTTTCCTCTCTGACTGGAAAAGCCGTCAAAACTCAAAATCCTAGTGCTGTGCTAGAACATGTTATATACTGCAATAACGTACCGAGTTTTGACAACTTTAGTATACTCTCCACCGCATATACTAATTTTGATCTAGAACTTAAAGAGAGCTTATTAATCCCTAAGGACAAACCTATACTCAATAGAAACATTGCATTAATGCCTTAATGCATAACGTTGTCCCTACGGACAAACGTCACGTTGTATATATATATCGAATTTTTATGTTGAACTTTGTACTTTTGTACAATTATTTATAGCAGCTATAGGCTTTTTGAATGTTTTGAACAATTCGCTTTTCACCCGATGGCTTCCCTTCACTCACAATTTTTTGAAAGTTATTTTAAGAGATGCTAAACCATAAAGTTATGTAGTCGGTGAAGTTAAATATTCGCTTTTAGATTAATCACGTAATTAGGACAGTATAAGCTACATATGCAAGTTGTGGCATTTTTAATGATCTTTCGTCCAAATTTGACAATGGTCCATGAGATTGATTATCCATATCTTGATTCTTTCAGCACGATATTCGATTATCCATTTCTTGTACTTTCACTACAATTAGGTAGCTAGCTATAATTCTTGTATGGTTGTCCTTGTCCTAGGTAGCCATAGCCAAACATACATTACATTGTACATGGTATTTTCCAGCCGCGCTAGCTATCTATATTTAATTCATACCATGAAGGAAGATATGTGTACTAATATCTAGCAGTGTGGGCATTTTGTCTGCACGTGACCAGCCAGGGCCAGGGCCTTGTTCAGGCCGTAAAAATATAAAGCCTAACAAGTCCTGTGGACGAGGTTGGATAATAACCAGCTCGTTAATATAAAGATACAAAGCAAAAGTTCTTTTGAAAGTGTTCACATAATAACTAAAACCTTGTTCTTTATTTGTTTTGCCACATTGCATTATAAGCAATCAAGAACATATGAATGATTTTTCCTGGCAGTTGCGAATACCGGAAATTTATGTTTGTTTACGTTTTTTCTATGTATTAATTTTAGCACATTTTTCGCGCGTCTTCTCAGCAAGTCAGTTTGTGCTCTCCAAAATTGTTCTCCACCACTGATTAAGGGCATTCCCCGTTTTTAACTTATATTGCACCCTCGCCCTAATTATACACCTGCTACTGTACTGCTTTAACTAGCTGGAAAGCAGGAATCGCGGAATAATATTTCTCCTTATTCTTGCGATGTGAAAACTAACTTTTATTTGACTGTCAGGAACTTTACACTTTACACAAAATGTCAAAATTCGTTCTAGAATTAAAGTAATTGAATTTTAAGCAGATAGTGGTATTTTGGACAAAATTCAAGCTGCCGATGATGTCACAAGAAAAGTGCTGACATAAGCAAAACCTTATTGCTGCTTTTCTGTTCCTTTGATGACGTACTATAAGTGTGCCAAGTTTGATTTAATTTAAAGGAGCCTATGAAAAGTTATAGAGGCTCATAATATGTTCGAAAAACCCTGGACCAACTAGGGTTAAGGGGGTTACCGTATCCTCAATCCAAGTATTTATGGCTTTAAACGTCGAAAATTTCTCTAATGCAATAATAGACATTAAAAACGGTAAGAAGATGTTCAGTTCTATTAAAAAAAAGGTAAAGAGGGCGGTTACAATTCCATTTGATCGTCTTCGTTAGCATTTACTTACAGAAGGATATCTTGTCGCACAAATTTGAGCAAGTAACACCTCAGGGACACAATTCTTAAGTGTTTGATTCCAGGCCATCCACAATTGTTGTTTTTTTATTAACAGTGTTTTATGTTTCCATGGTATTTGATTTTTTTTGCATTTGAGTTATTTGCAAGACAATACTAAAGTTAATGACAGCCTTAATGACAAGCACTGAAACTTTCATTAAAAATTTATTCGTAAAGATATTTCACCACGACATACACGCAAAAATGCTTTCAGAGAAGGAAATGTTGAAGTGGAAAAAGAAGCGCATATCGACTTATGTTGTTTTTCTGTTGTTATACGTTTTCATTGGCTTAGATTTGGGTTGCGTCAACGTGACACTATGGGTGTACGTATCAACTGTTCTTAAAACCAACAATGAGAAGCTTTATTATGGCTTGATAAACGCTGCGTTTTATGTCCCATCCATGTTTGTACCAGCCATGGTTTCCAGGTTTGTAGACAAAACGAGACGTGTAAAAGTATGTTTGGTATCTATCATGTTTTTATCTGCAGCTGGAAGTTGTTTGTATGCAATTCATTTCTCACCATTTTTTCCACTACTTGGACGATTTTTAGGTGGCTTTAGCATGGCCATGACTCCAGTTATTGTTTCGGAAGTGGCGAGGTCGTACACAAAAAAGGAATTAACGCAGCGAATTCCATTGCCTAATGGCAGCCGTATGCTAGGTTATGCTTTCGGACCTTGTCTATCAGCATTTTTTATGAAGGCTGATTTTTGGATAGGGCTAGTTCATATTACATATGCAAACATTGTTGGGCCAATTCTTTTTGGACTATGTGATTTTCTCACTTTAAACGTTGTATGTTTTGGTTACGATTTGTCACGTGAGTATGATATGAAAGTTGACACAATGATGAAAGAGGAAAATGATGTCTATCAACTTTCAAACCAACAATCAACTCTTCACACAATAACAAAGATACTACAAAGTAACGATGCTTTACTCATCATGGTGTTATCAACTTTTTTTGGTGTGCTTGAACAAGTTATATTTCGAGTAATACCTATACTAATCCTCGACACTCTACATTTTAGCTATGAATTTTTAAATGGATCATTTGTTGGCTTCGCCTTGCTAAATGTAGCTGTTCTTGTTGTTTTTGTTTACTGGAAATTGTCTGATAAGCAGATCTTCTACGCTGGTATTGTTGGATTAATATCAGTGATGGTGTCCACATCACTGTTGTTTCTGCTTTACCATAAAGTAGGGAACGTTGCCACTTGGTATGCGCTGATCATATTCGCTTTGGTGATGTCAATTCTCTTTTTAATTTCAGATCAAACATTCGCCGTAGTCACGTGTGCTAAGCTGGCTTTCTCTTGTCATCAAGCATTTTTGGAAGGTGTTCGTATTTTTTCCATCCAAATTGATCGTATAATTGGAGGCGTACTTATTGCCACATACTACGACCATATGAATAAATTTTACCCAGTTATAAATGTTACGTCAATTTTATTTCTTTTTCTCCTTGTGTCAAGGAAAAAAACTTTATCAAACCCGGTAGCTGTTATCTAGTAGTAATGTGATATGGTGTTTGAGTTTGTCATTTTATCACAGGACGGTCGTTGAAAGTATTTAAAGCAAGCAAGCAAGCAAAGGTTATTACGATATACTTTGTTAAAAAAACATCAAGTAAGATTCTCATAAAATTATAAACTGCGATATTTCCTGATTTCGAAGATTTCGGGAAACAAAGTTTCTTTTCGGATTCTGCACTGCAATCAGTACATAAATTACGCGCATGGGTTGTTAGAAGCGCGTCTAATATATATTCAACAGTTCAATACTGTTCTTTCTCTCTCGCAACAAGCTGTTATCGCTAACTTTATAAATAAGACGTACTTAACAATTGACTTTTCTTTGTATATTATGTCGACCTCGACGAAAGCAAGAAGCCACCTAATCAATTCAAAAGCATCAAACATCTCCCAAAATAAACCTTAAGATAATGAATGACGCAACAATCAACGATAGTTCAATATTTATTATTCTGTCTAAACATTGTTAAATAGGGAATTATGTTAGTAATTGCTTGCGTCATCATTGAGTAGCAATCTCAAAGGTTTTCCCAACCGAAAAAAGCATAAGAACCTCTAGTTCGTCTATTACAGAGTACGGTGGTTTTTATCCTGGAGTAGGAGGCGATTACAATAAAAGTAATCGTCTTCGTGCAATGATCTCACGTCGACGTTCTCCTTGTAAACTTTACTTGTATTACTCGTACTTGTACATTATTCACGACGGATCACAACGATTTCAGCCAGCGCGAAATACCAAAATAGTTGTTAAAGGCTAATTCGTTAGCAGTGCAAATGGAAATTGCGATGTCTGAAATTGTCACTATGTTTAAAAACATGTAAGTTTTAGATAAATTTTATTAAATAAATGATAATACCTTTTGTACTTCATGTTTCATACTTAATATTATTCACTGTAGTAAAACTTTATCCTTGCATCTAGTTAACTATTGACGCGCATAAATAATAATAATGTAATAGAAGCACTAGTTTTGATAATGTCTTGAAAAAAAATGGCGAAACAAAGTGGACCATTAAACTGAATACTAGTTAAAGGATTTGAATAAAAACATATTCACAGAGAAATAAATGGTATGCTATAGTTAACGGCTAATTAATTAATTTTCTGGCGAGTAGTAATTTTTTTTCCATATAATTTCCGCCCAACGACAAGAGAACTTTAACAGATGTTGGAATAAAGAACTGCATGTTAGATTTTGTTTAGAAATCCAAATGTGATGTTTATCAGTTCTTTAGCAACTCCTGTATCTTTGGTCTACCTTAATAAAACACATTGAAATACGATTGCTGAATTAAAGTTTCTCAATCAAAATAAACGATTGTGAACGTAAAAAGGTTTATTGGCCTTAATGGAAAAAATATTTTTCTATAGTAAGTAGCTATCCATATTCAATTGTTTCGCATTCTTTTATTCTTGTTAGCAGCATTTGCAACAGCTTCTGTAGCTGCATCAACCAGTACTGTCTCATCAATGTTTTCGGCAGATGTAATGCATCTAAATAAGGAAGCTTATAATCAGTTAGAGATTTACCAAATTGTCTAAGTACAGAATAATTTAAAGCATCCTATACTCAGCATCGTCCTCACCCATAGCACCTTTGTATCTTGTCCACAAAGTAAGAGTATCAGAAGGTTTCAGTAACATTTCCAGCAACAGCTTACAGATCCTCAAAAGAAGTTGCACCAGGTGTGTAGAACAACAACATTCGTAAACAAAACTAACAATGTGCATTCTAGAGAAAGAATTTGACATGATTTCGTTGCCCTAGCTCCTAAACTCGACTTTGTTGATTCAAATTCGAAATGAAATGGAGTTTCCGGATACATATATTCTTAAGCTTCTGTATTATTCGTATTTGAAGTAAACTAAACTGTTAACTTTTGGCTTGATTAGCAGCTCTGTTTACAGCTTCTTCAGCTTGACCATGCTGAAAAAAAATATCCTTCTTTGGTACGTGCGCTGGCAATCTCTTGACAGCGTGAGATATTAAATTTAAAAAGGCGACATATTGATTCTAATTCTGATCAACGCGTTCGTTAATCTCAATACTGGCAAAGTCATGACCTTTGTAAATATATTTATAGATGTATTTTGCAGATCTAGCAGGCATACATACCTCCAAATTAATATATTCCCAACAATATAATTTTAAGTAAAACACTTGGCAATACTTTTAACATGGCTCAAATATTAACAAATTAACGATTCTGGAGGTTTCACAATTTAATCAACTTTAATTGTCAATTGCAGTGTTTATTCTGCGCAAAAGAATTAACCCAAGTTTTTCTGCATGCCTGGTTATATTTTATTTTTTTCCTGCACATTGTACTCTCACTCAGTTCGCCATTCGTAAGTGCGTAGTAGCCATTTTGAACTATTACGTCAAGGTAACAAATTTGACGTCAAATAATTTTTTATACTTCGCACAATACTCAGTGACGGAAGGAAGTGACAATATCTGTCAGAATGGAATTCCACACGGATAATGATATTAATGACATGGAACCAGTAAAAATGGTAGAGAAGTTTGCTAACATCTCCTTTCACGTCACCCCTAATCTTTTCGTCAGATTGTGCAGTACATAGCAAAATATAAACCAATAGATATTCAAAATGACCCACACAAAAAATTCCTGTCTGGCTACAGTTTGTTAAGATATATTCATTCTCACTTTTCAGGAAATAAACGAAACTTATGAAGATAAGCTTACAACATTATCTCAAGCTCTTCAGAACGAAAAGAAACGTCGACAAGAAAGCGAAGAGACAACAAAGAAGCATCTAGAGAAAATCCAACAGTTGGAGAAAATCATTGAAGATTGTAAGAAAGAATGCGATACAACTTTCGATCAGCTAAGCACAAAAGCAAACGCAATACCTGAAATGATCGAAGAAGCAATAAAACCAATGGTAAAGATGGCTACTGACGCCGTTGAACAACAAGAAAGAGAAAAGGTGAAAAGAATTCAAGTTGAAGAATTACTGGAGGAGGTGAGACATGAAAGTGATGTTTTGACAAAGGAGAAAGATGAATTGAATCGATGTGTCTTTAACATGGAATGTAAAATTAAAGAATTGGAAGTCATCAACGCTTATCAACAAGATGCGGTGGAAGATCTAAAGAGAAAAATTGCTGAACAAAATGAGCAGTACACTCAATACAAACGGCAAACAAAGAGTTTCACCACCGCGATTCGAAACAAGTTTGATGGCATTACAAAGATTTTGCATAACAATTTTATTTGCAAAATCTTTCCAAGAAAGGTTTCCAAAAAGAAACTGAGAGTTGTGGCTGCGATTGAAGAAGTTGAAGAACTGCTTCAATTGCATGTTGCAGAAATACAAAAATTTTAATTCTCCCTCCCCCCATCCTACCTTTATCCATTTTTCTATGAACTTTCTTTTCTGTCTTTTTTTTCTGCATTTTTTTCTGATTTTTTTCTGGATTTTTTTTTTAAAAATCTTTCTTTTTGTTTTTTCCAATTTTTTTTTCTGATTTTTTCCTGGGTTTTTATTATGAACTCTTTTCTTTTTCGGTTTTATTTTTTATTTTTTTACCAGTTACAAAAGTAATTGGTCAGGCACAAATGACTAGGGCATTAAATACTGTCAACAAGTATTTCAGATGGACGCTTTTGTTTCTTGGTGTGATCAATTTTAAGTTTCTGCAAACAGGCGGCCACAGAAGCTTGAGTTATCATACTAAACTAAAGTTGAGTCCTGATGGTATACTTGTTGTAATAAAGCAGCCCTTCTATTCTTTTCTTTGCTTTCAAAACTTCCTTTGGTTTTTGTCAGGTTTTATCGGCCATTTTTTTTTACACGTGAAGACTGGAATTTATATGAAAGCATCTAAAAGATGTTGTCGTGGAAAGGCGGCAAATACCCGACGACGTCATATTTTGTTTTCAATAATTCTAGTCTTTTAATTCTCATCTTATTAATAGGTTTTTTAAGTTCTTTTTGTGATAAAGGTAGGGTGGGGTCTACGTCTCTTTTTTTTTTGTAAATATCGTTTTGTAAATTAATTCCAATTTTATCACGATGTTGTTATGACTTTCCAGTTAGTTTAGCGCTCCGTGAACCTCATGGCTTTAACAAAGTTTAACAAAATTACCGAAATAAAGTGACTGTTATATATATTATATACACAAACTCTTCGAACATACATGTAAAAAAGAAGCCTTAAAACTTCAGTTACAATCTCTTTTATAGCTCTTTTAAACCTTTACAACTTCACTGCTCATTATCTTCTCTAACCTCGTCCCTAAAGCTTGTTAGGTTTTTTGGTATTTGGACGAAGCCTTAAGAAAGCAGTGACAGTAGTCGGCAACAATCATCTGCTAAACAAACCGTTTTCTGCAAATCATCAGGAGCAGAATATTTGGAAGATTTTTTATGGGAGCTAAAAAGGCGTATTTTAATTTAAAAGTTCTTCTGGACATTTGAATTTACCATTTTGAGATATCCAGATTCTTGGTCGGTGTTAAAACTGCAAGGGTTTTCTTGTCAAATTTAGAATAGCACATTTTTTTCACCACAATTTTTTAAAGGGTAGGTGCCAATTGATGTAGCGGAGGTACATAAGAGGGTCATCTGTCTTTGGTCACTTGCTACTCTATAAGACGACCGCCTGCCTAACGTAACCGCTATTTTTTTATTCCCTAATTTTATCCTAGACCATCCTTATCCTTGTTAGTCCTTGTAAGTCTCATGACGATCTATGTGACGTCATACCAACATTTTTTGACTGTCCTGAAACTAAGGTAATAAAAATCATCAAATTTCCACAGCTAAAAACGGTAGGCTTCAGGAGCTATTACAAAAAATTGAAAGGAGAGCTTCTTTAGCCCGAATTCTGATAACCTTTCATATCAGTAACACTCAACTAACTAACTAACTAACGCTGGTTGATCGTATTGAATATAGCCATGAAGTATTCTTTTCCACTTTGTTACCAAAAAGTTAGAGTCAATGACGTGTCTCGTGGCGCTTTATGGAAAATGAAACGTTTGCTAAGTTTGAGTCAAAAATACCAGTCCAGAACAACAAAGAAAAATATGCATCATATATAAAATATAAATACAATGTTACATCATTGTCGTTAGTATGTTTATGATTCAAAAAAAATTTATTAATCCATTACTATTATTATCTATGCTAGTAAAAGAAAATGCTGACTAGTGGTAAAAGCATATTCAATAGTCAATACAAATAATGTGTTTTTAACTATTAGAATTTCCCTGATGTAAAACGGGAAAATATAAATGTTCACAGTATTACGGAAAAGCCACAAGTAAAACGGCTTGAAGTTTTGAAGGAGTTCATCACTGAAGCTTTCACATCGCTATTGTGGTACGTGTCGGAGTTGGTTATCAAAGAATTCCAATGTGGACTCAATGAGTTGCATTGGCCTATGTCAGCCCAGGGTAAAGTTGGCAGGGTTTGGTACTACCTAAAAGTGCTGTCCAACTCTGAGCCCGAAAGGGATCGACCACATTTTTGTCAAGATGAATTTTTTAGTTCTGCATTGACAATGTTATTTGCTAGCGTCACACATTTTGAATTTTCCACGCTAAATGCATGAATTGGGACTGTGCGTTCAAAAGCAAAACAAGACCTTGCTGCACATGACCAAATTTACAGAAGAAATCCAACTACTGCTTGTAGAGTTACAATACTCCATCAAATTTAGAACCCAAAATGTTTCCAAGTGTTACGCTTAGCATTCTTAGCAATTTTGAGGCTGAAATCAAAATCTTTGACCCCAACAACTGAGGCTGAAATAAAAAAATGGAGTTACTTGTAAAGAAAGTGTTCAAATTAGCGGATGTGTTCAGTAGTATATAAAAAAGAAATATCAAGAGGCCTGTAACTACTTCTCAATTGGCATCTAAGTTCTCTCCTATACATATGTACAATTTTTGACTTAAAATTAAAACAACGTTTCAACAAGCTTTTTCTTACAAAATTAAAAAGAAAGAGAGGGAAAAGCTGAAAGCGAAATGTAACGAAATCCAGCAACTACATTTTATTCGGCACATCGGCACCCGCAACAAAAAGCCATGCGAGCGGAGCGAAAATTCTGGAACCCGTCATAACAAAACAAAATGATAACTGGATGGCTGGCTTGCAGTGCAGTGGACAGCTCAGACCAGGCAGACTTTTTGTGTAGTCTTGCTGCCTACCTACCAATAGGACTTTTATGTTTATCAGCTTTATTTAAAAATTATACCCGCGACTGACTATATTTTTTATTTAGGTAGCTAGCTAGCTATATTTTCTTTTATATTGTGTAACTCCTGCAGGCAGATGGCATGATCAGAAATATTAGGAAATTTTGTAAAGTTTAGCTAACTCAAATGGCTTAACCTTTTCCAACACTCTCTGGATCAACCTAATATTTCTTTGAAAAAGTAGCTAGCTAAACAGGGTTATATGTCTATAGTATAGCTAGCAAGCTATTCCTTCTTCTTCTTCTTTTTCTTCTTCTTTCCTTGTAACAGTCAGTAAAGCTGCTAGATGCAGAATCAACCAATCGTGATATTTGTCAAAATATCACGATTGTCATTAGCTAAGTGATATGCGATGGCATAATACATCGAGTTGGAAGTGAAATCTTTTCTGTTTCTTTTCAATGTAGCTAGCCAGCTACCATTCCTTTGATTTGAATATTAAAGCAATTTTGTAAAATACTTTATGTTCCTTTTTGGATCAAATAAACCAGGAGATAAATCTTTCAGCGAGGAAGTGGTATGGCAAATATAGCCTATTTGGTATTCTAGGATCTGGGTTAAAATCATCAAATTTTAAAAGAGAAAACAAGGGGGGGGGGGCATATTTGAATTTATCAGCAAAATTTTGAATACCATATGATTATTTGATCAGCACTTATTGTAATTAGTTTTTAAATTTTATAAGAGTTTAACTGTTTATAATATTCAACTGCAGTGGATGTGGTAATGCCAGTCTGAGAGACAGAAAGAGTTCAAATGAGCTAAGAAGCAGGCTAGGTATCCGTAGCATTAAAGATGTTATCCAGATAAGGAGATTGAGTTGGTTGGGACACTTGGAAAGAATAAAGGAGGATAATTGGGTAAAAAAGTATAGAGACTTGTAGTTCCTGGGGCAAAGCCCACAGGTAGTCCAAGAAAGACTTAGCAGGAGGTAATAAGGACAGACTTGATGCAGAGGAATTTGAGTTTAGATCTAACACAGTCTAGATCAGATTGGAGGAGGGTCATTAATATACCCCATCCAACCCATGCTAGCATGGAAAACGGACGTTAAGCCGAGAATGATGATGCGGTGAAAAATGTTTTTTTCATTTCACTGCAGTTGATTTGCTTGGTCATTTCTTCATAAAACATCAAATGTTTGGCTACTAATAGAGGCAGTTGTACTTAGTGTTTAAAGTTGAAAATTTGCATGTTTCCATAAAATTGTGATGCTAAATCTAAATAATATGTGGGTGATTTTTGTTGAAAATGATCAAAAAATTTCAAGCATGTTAACCCAGATTTTACTTATAATATATACAATTGTCTGATCCAATCAGTTCTCTTTGTGAAGTTATATCATTGTACATTTATTTAAACCTGTTAAAGAATCCATTTAAATTTATTGTGCTTCTTATCACAAAAAGATTTGTTTATAATTTCATTAAAGAAGGCTGGATCCACTCAGTAACCAAATTTATTATATGTTTCTTATCACAAATTGATTTGTTGTCAATTTTATTTAAAAGAACAAACAATCTAAAACTTCTGAAGAAAATGGACAACAATAGTAACAACGTTAATTGCCTGTGACTTTACCCGTACAATAATTCATAACAAAGTACCAGTCACAGTAAATTTAAATTTAAATTAGCATCAATAAAATTCCCAGCTGGTGACATCACTTTATTTAATAATGCGATTTGTTCTAGCTAATTATATCATAAACAAAACGTTTATAAAATACAGAATATTTTTATAGGAGATGTATATATAATTATATAACGCTTTTAAAGAAAATTGTAAAAAATATCCACTTTGCCTGTCGCAGAAAGACGGACACACTCTTTGTATTATTATATTACTCTTTGTCTATATTATTTCGTCTGCTCCAAGTTTAGTTAATTTCTTAGGAACTAAGATAGCGGCTCTTGATATTACTTGTATATATACATTAACGATGTTAATGTATATATGTATATATACATTAACGATTCACTTAGTGATGAATTTAGTGTAAATGTTGGTGTACATCAGGGTTCTGTACTTAGTCCTTTGTTGTTTGTTCTAGTCTTAGAAGCGCTGTCGATGGAGTTCAGAACAGGTTGTCCATGGGAGTTATTGTATGCAGATGATTTGGTTCTCATAGCAGAGTCGATGGAAGAATTAGTTGAAAAGTTTGAGAAGTGGAAGAAAGGACTAGAAGAGAAAGGGCTAAAGGTAAACACAGCAAAGTCTAAAGTCATGATTAGTAGCATTGCAGCCAAGTGTGACCTTGTAGTTGGAAAGTGGCCTTGTGGAGTTTGCAGGAAAGGGGTTGGTAGTAACTCAATTTTTTGTCAGACTTGCAAGCATTGGGTACATAAGAAGTGCAGTAGTATTAGTGGAAGGTTAAGAGCTGACATTCAGTTTGTATGCAAGCGTTGCAAAGGTGAGATTATAGAGAATGAAGTATTTCCAGCTTTAATGATGTACAACAGTGGCTCGTTAGAGATAGTTATGAACTTCTGTTACTTAGGTGATATGTTGGGCAGTGAAGGGGGTGTTGGAAGAAGTGTTACTTGCAGGATAGGTTCTGCTTGGAAAAAGTTCAGAGAGTTACTTCCTTTGTTGACTAGCAGAGTCCTGTCAATTGAGGTAAAAGGTAGGTTGTATGAGGCCTGTGTAAGAAGTGTTATGTTGTACGGTAGTGAGACATGGGCAGTGAAGCAGGAAGATCTTGACCGTTTAGAAAGGAATGATATGAGAATGGTTAGGTGGATGTGTAACGCCAGTCTGAAAGACAGAAAGAGTTCAGATGAGCTAAGAAGCAGGCTACGTCTCCGTAGAATTAAAGATGTTATCCAGATAAGAAGATTGAATTGGCTGGGGCACTTGGAAAGAATGGAGGAGGATAATTGGGTAAGAAAGTGTAGAGACTTGATAGTTCCTGGGGCAAAGCCCAGAGGCAGACCGAGAAAGACTTGGCAGGAGGTTATAAGGACAGACTTGATACAGAGGAAGTTGAGTTTAGATCTAACACAGTCTAGATCAGATTGGAAGAGGGTCATTAATATACCCCGTCCAACCCATGCTAGCATGGAAAACGGACGTTAAGCCGAGAATGATGATGATGATGATATACTCATTAACAGACTCCCTGATGATGACATTATGTTTATGTGTGTTACAATAATCTGTTTTTCACTCCTGTTTGTCATCAAAATTTCATTTGATTGAAATATTCTTTGTTCAAATATATTGGTGTTGCATTGGCATAAACTTTTTGGTAATATTTTTTAGGACATCAAATTTTGAAAGCAAGCTTAATATTTTTCTGGGTTGAAAAATGCTTACAGTTTTATATATGCTTAAAAAACTTTTAAAGATGCCAATAAATTAGAAAAAATATCTTATTGTCACAATACTCTTCTTAAAAAAAATATTTACTTTCCACAAGAGCAAATCTTGACTTTTAAATAATGCATATGAGCTTAGCCTATCCATTATGCTTATTTCCAGTAAGTGTGAATAAGCTTATAAAAAGAATTTATGTATAATAAATTAATGTAAAGTTGTGCATTTTTAATGCCAAAAGATAAAATGAATTGAACAAATTTGACACCATTATGGGATTTTCAGATGTTTTTTTGTTGCTCTTAATTTTTTTTCTTACAGCACTCACAAAAAAATCACATCCTCATGAAGCAAATCTTCACAGTCACTGTAATCAAATTAAAATAGCTGCATTTGTGCAGTCTTATGGTGTATATATATGTTCTATCACTGAAATATATATAGATTTTTTTCCCTCTTTTGATTTTTTGTTGTTTTTAATAGAGAGACAAAAAGCTTTTATTTGCTAATATTACTTTGAATGATTTTGCAAGTACTTTTACATTTTAGGACTCGTATAAAAATAGTTATGCATTGATATATTCGACTGGAAACAATATGGCAGAGGATGATTTCTATAAAGTTTTGGGCTTATCGAAGGATGCATCTGAAGCTGAAATAAAAAAAGCGTAAGAATATAAAATTGTGTTGGTAACAAAACTTTGCAATATAGGTGAACATGAATGAAATGTGTCCCTGTACCTTATTGCTTGACTAGATATTTTCAAACATTGTTAAGCTTTAATGCAGTGCATGAATACAGATATACTATTGCTTGTTGTTCATAAACAGTGTGTTCAATCTTTATATATTCCTTTTTATTGATTATGGTGATTGTGTTTTCAGTTTACTTTATTTAATATTCTATTTGAATTGACCCCAATATTTTTAAATAGTTCTTGAGGTTTTTGTTTCAGCTTGTTGATAGCTTCTCTTATTAATTGGGTTTTGTATGAAAATCTATCACTTTCTACTTGTCTGGCATGTTTCTTCATCTTTTTGTTTTTGATTAGCATCTATTTCTTGTCTACAATTTACACTTCAGGCTGTCCTCAAAAAATTTTGTTTTTGTTATCAACAGGTAAGCAAAAAAAAATCGAAACCAGGAGGTCAGCTCTTAAAACAAGTATTACTGTAAGGATTTTAGCTACATGAAGTTGAACCATGGCTGTAATTAATTGCTATAAAAAGAGATTTTTTTCTGCATGAAGCCTAAACATTGTTGTATTCTGTTCTATATAAAACTGTTACCACTGAAAAATTCCGACTTGACTTTTTGAGTGGCCTGTTTATTACACAATGTTATTCAAAATGTTTCAGAATGGAGAGTAACATCAATGACCTTTGAACAGATTTGTAGCCCATTTATTAAAAAACAAATTGTTTCACTTGCAAAAGTATCAACCTTACCATCACTATGGTAGAATAGAATAAACAAATAATGATTGGAGTATTGCAAGTGCCATGTTTGTTAATATCAGGACCAGGAAACCTGCAAAATTAAACAGTGCATATACAGTAGTCACATGACCTATATTAACAAATAAATGGAAAGTAAAATTAGTGGCATGATATAAACAGGGGTATTATTGGAAAATCAATCAAAAAACAAATTATTGCATTATCGTATCTTCGGTTTGTCACTGAAAGTCAATGATATATAAAATCTGTATTTTGAATTGACAATCTCAGCAATAAAATTTTTTGCAGGGCTGTATAGCCAATCAGAAAAATCTGAGAATTTACACCTTTGGTAAGGATTTCGCATAAATTTTGGTTTTGAAAAATTGCCAATCCTACATGTTTAAATGATCACACTCAAACATGTTCCTAACCTTTCAATTTGTGATTAAATCTGTTCATAAAGGATATGTGCATCAGTTTTTAATACCCCCTGATTTAGTTTTTTTCCTGGATTTCTCGAACTTTCAAATCTCATCAAATCTCTGAATTATTTGACTATTTTAGATATCGTAAATTGGCGTTAAAATGGCACCCAGATAAAAACAGTGAGAGAAAAGAGGAAGCAGAGGAGAAATTTAAGTTGATATCTGAAGCATATGAAGTGTTATCTGACAGTAAGTTTGATAGTCTTATATATGAAGTCATAGATAAGACTATCCCAATCTCAGCCAATCATATCCAGAGAAATTATTTCTTCTTATTACCAAAATATAAAACAAATGGATACTTATTTTTTTTTAGATGAGAAAAGAAAAATATATGACCAATATGGCAAGGCTGGTCTTAGTGGTATGTTGGCTTAGACCAAATATTGACATTTTGTTCAACTTCGGTTTTAAAGATGTGCATTTTGTGTTTAAAACTCAGTTTTTGCTTTGTTTTTAATCATATGCTTTTTTATGCAAAAGATTGTCTGCTTATGACCTTATGACAGTTAAGTATCTTTTATAAAGCAATCTTTCTGGTTTTGGGAAAAATGCAATGGTAGGATAACGAGGCTTTACCTGCACTTTATTTTAGGTGAAAGTCAAAGGGGCGCTTCCTACGATTTTGGTTCACACTATACATTTCGCCATGCTGAAGATATATTTAGGTATGCACAAGTTTTTGTTTTGATTACCTTGGCTGATTTTACATGTCTATATTACATTATTGTCCTTGTACATCTAGGGATTTCTTTGAACACGATCCGTTTGGTGAAGACATTATGAGAGATTTCTTTGGTATGTTTCAATTCAAAGTTATTTCTATTTCTTTTTTTATATTTTATTGCTTACCACTTTTAATAAGTTATCATGAATTTAATATTGTATGTTTTTATGTATAGGTCAAAGCGCTTTTCATGCTAGAGGAACACAAAATGGAAGTGCAGCTTCAAGGAGAAGAGATCCATTTGCGCACTTTGGTTTTGGTGGAGGTTTTGGTGGAGGTTTTGGTGGTGGCTTTGGTGGTGGCTTTCATGACGATGCATTTTTCAACTCAAAGTATTTACCTTTTTTATTCATTTTTAAGTTATAATAGACCTTTTCACAGTGCTTCTCTGCTGCAGATATTTCTTTCAATGTTCAAGCTAGCGTACCAATTAATTTGCCCCTATGCTTAAGATAAAGACTTTAGTAAGACATCATTGGCAGCTTTATTTTTGTACAAGATTTTTGTAGTCAATTACTTTTTTTAGCATGTCTTCTTCGTTTCCAAGTTCATCATTTGGAAGTGGGGGAGGTATGTTATTGCTTCACTATTTGTTGTACAACCTGGTTACCTATGGGATTGTTAATTTCAATCTCCTCCCAAATGAAGTTTCTAAATAAAGCACGCTTCTATATATTTGGTAATTCCTAAAGTATGAAATTTTCTGAACACTTAAAAAACTGTGCATGTGCTACAAAGCATTATTTTGACTTAAGACTTAACATGTACTATGGGTGCAATTAGTTTCTTTAATAACTTTTAATGTCAAAATGCAATACCTCAATTCTTACCTTCAACATTGTGACTGTGTTTAGTGTTAAAACAAGCGTTTTAAGAGAGAAAAACATTGGTTGTGTATTAATACACACAATGATTTTTAGGATCTTTTAAGTCAACCTCCACGTCAACAAAAATTGTAAATGGTAAAAAAGTCACAACAAAGAAAGTTGTAGATAACGGCAAAGAAACTGTGGAAACATTCGAAAATGATGTATTGATCTCAAAAACAGTCGATGGTGTCCCACAGCTGACCAATGGAAATCGATCAGAAAGGCATCAACTGGAAGGGAGGGAAAAAAAGAGAAAAAAATAATTATACTTTTATTTTCCATTAATCTGCACACAGTTGTTTTTGTTTTGTTTTTATTTTGTTTTGTTTTTACTGTTGCAATGCCTGCGTTTTACAAAAAAGATGAGTGTTACAAACTGTTCTTTGTGCTATTAGATGTATCAATTTGTTGAAGTGAGATTCGAAATAAAGCATCATACCCATGCCAAGGCAAAATAATACTCCTAAATTATTTCATTCGGGTAAGGGTGATAGGGAAAGACGAAAATCTTTTTTTATTCTGTGCCAATGATCTCCAGTGAGCAACAAAAAACAATTGAGCACGCAATTCGGCACGCAATGCAATTTTACATGTACAACCTTCTTCATAAAGTTGTTGTTGCACCTTCTTGTAATCGTGACCGGTCTCTTTGTCTTAATGGTATAAATTTGATCTTGGATCTTTTTTAAAGAAAAATTTTATTTATAAAAACAGTTATCTGTATGTTTGAGGTAGTGTATCATATTTTATAATGAAAACTGTGTGAAAACTGTATGAAAACTGTATGAAAAATTTATGTTGGATATATAGCAGTTTTTAAAATGTATGCAATATGTGGATCTTGTATTCAGCACTGCATATAATATTTAGAGAAATTGTCATCCTATCTTGAGATGTATGACCATGAAAATATATTCTCAACTGTAATATTGCTCCTTGTTTTTAAGTTTTTTATTAACTTTTATTAGTGTATATCTTATGGAGGATATACATTAGTATATTTTGTCTCATCTCTTCCTGCTTCACATAGGCAAGATGTACTTAATGTGAAGTATGCATACTAAACTTTAGTTTTTGTGAACTTTGATGTGATAACAATTTAAAAAAGCTATAAACTAGTTTAGCTCATGTTAATTGCAGTTCCCAGTGGGTTGCTAGCTGATGGTGTAAGCTAAAATATGTATAAACACTTCTAACTTCAATACAGGTGCATGGTGCTTTGTCTTCCCACATTGGGTTTGTCTCAATTAGCCAGGCTATTGAGCTTTGTCTCTTACTAGTCTGTAGCATATAAATTCAAAATTTCATATCAAATTGGCCTTTGACATAAGCTTAAAAGATTGTACAGCAATTAATTTACAGTTCATGGCTACAACCTTTTTTTTTATTTCTAAGTAGGTTAATAATTGTGTCATGATGCAAACACTAATGAGGCATAATTAAAGCCATATATATGTCTTGGCTTCTTACTTGATTGGAGAAAATTAAAACATTTTTGTACACGTGAAAAAAATTGGATCTGTTCACAAAAATAATTTAATAGGATTTCATAAGTTTTCAGAAATCATTGTTTTTCTCTCAAAGTGCTTCAACTGTCAACAAATAGTCAGCATGTTTGGCCATGTGCGATCACCCGGAAACCACAGGTGTAAACTTTTGTGATGATTTTCAGGCACTTTTTTGTGATGTAGGTTAGAATAAATGTTCGAAATTTTTGGTGGTGCTTGGACATGGTAGAATGTCACAACAAGTTTTACGCAAAGTTTGCTTGGTAGGCTCTGGCAATTGGTAAGCGTTTTACTACTCTTTTTGTTACACTTACCTGGTACTTAGAAATATGAAAATGTTTAGACATTACAAAGTGGATCAAATGACTGCCAAAGTTAAGTAATGTTTCAGCTTTAATTTGTTTAAAATTCTTGAAGAAAATCAAGATCGACATTTCATGTTATTGGAAGTTTCTTGTAGCAACCGGTTTAGGATCTTTCTAAAATTTCTGAGTTCTGAAAATCGAAAGTTGTCTTGATTTGCTGATTTATTTGGATTTATTTGCAAATTTCCATGTTGATATCGCTGTTTTTGTTGTTGTTTATGTCGTTGTTAATTTTGTTGTTGTTGTTGTTATTGTTGTTATTGTTGTTGTTTATTTTGATTTTGTTGTTGTTGTTGTTATTTCTGCTATTGTTGTTTATGATTTTGCTCTTGTTCTTCTTTCTGCTTGTGTTTCTGATATGTTTCTAATATGTTTCCTCAACCTGAGCTGTTTTTCGCAGGGGGTCTGCTATAGCAAAAATCATTGGCAACAATGTAGTGAAATTTCCAAACTTCGAGAGAACAGTCAAGATGTACGTGTATGAGGAGATTGTGAATGGAAATAAGCTGTCAGAAATTATTAACACTCAACATGAGAACGTGAAGTACTTGCCGGGAGTTAAACTTCCTGAGAATGTGGTGAGTTTCTCTATATTCTGTTGAAGATCACCATCTTCAGCGAACTCATGTAGGTTTTGATGTTGCACTGTGAAATACAAAGCCCAAGGTCAAAAGTACAGACCGAGCTTGTGAGGTCTGTGCCCTGACCGAGGGCTTTGTATTTTACAGTGCAACATCAAAACCGGTCAGTATCCGTTTTATTACCTGACTGCATCTTATCTGAAAATAAACATTCCTTTGTGAACAAAAACAACAAAGCTACTTTTTTAAGTTGCTATTCCCAAGCCACCAAGGAAGAATAAAAACGCATGTTTGATTTTACACTTTTGGAATTTAAGATCGTTCGATTTTAAACTTTTGTAAGTTCACAAAACAAATTCGAATCATTGTTTATATGAATTGAAACGAAAAGATGGTTTTAGGTGAGCTACTTTTATATTTTTTGTTTACGTTTTTATGTTACCATTTTAATAATGGCTTCCCAAACCGGTTAGTATTGTTGCATATCAAACACAGTAACTGCGACTAATATCTTATTTTCAGTATGCTGTGCCAAGCTTGATTGATGCTTGCAAGGATGCAAATGTTTTAATATTTTGTATTCCGCATCAGGTGAGACATATTTTCAGAAATTTTATTGCATTTCTCTTTTGTTAATCATGTTGAAGATGTGTTAGTTTTTAGTTTGCTCTGCCAACATGTGATAATTTTAGTTTGTTCTGCCAACATCTATTACTTTTAGTTTGTTGTGCCAATTTGTAAACAAATGGAAGGCAACTTACAACCTGATGCTGTTGGAATATCACTAATCAAGGTGTGATTATATGTTTCTTTTGAATTCGAGGGTGAGAAATCTACCTGGTATCATGGGTGCATTTATACATGTTACGCAGAAGTACATTGTATTATACTGGAATTGGTCGGTCCGGTTGACAAAAACTTGGTTTCTTACTGGTATTATCAATGTGACTAGACAAGTTTCTTCTCATATTGGACATGTCAGACATATTAAATGAATCAGGTTAACCTATGGCGATACCATTATTAAATCTATTAAAGTAACCCAATGCTGTGTATTCCTGTAGAGGCGCATTTGCCTTGCTCTTGATATTTAAATCTTTTACTATGGTGCGTTTTTTTGGAACTGTAAGAAGCAAGGGTACTATTCATATCTTGTTATTGAAGTCTTCACTTTTTGTTTTACAGGGATTAAGTCATGCTTCTGTTAGCATGGAACGAATGTCTGATGTAATTGCAAGCGCTCTTAACATTAACTGCAGTGCATTGATGGGAGCGAATCTAGCACATGAAGTGGCTGATGAACAGTTCTGTGAAACCACCATTGGTAAGTTTTATGTTTTATCTAGCAAGATTGTAGCATGTTTACCAATAGTAAAAAAATGGTTCTGATCTGTTCATGTTTGAGAAGTTTATGAAAAGAAGATTGTTTTGTTTGACTTCTTAGATGTTTTCCTCTTTTATTTCTTCTTCTTTTCACTTTGATTTTAGCAGATCTCAATTCTTCTATTTTAAAACTCGTATAAATGCTTCTAAGAGTGATCGAACAGTCAGAAAAGTTGGTTAGCTAATTCGCAGGCCTGCGTCAGTTTAAAACATGCCTTTCATAAAAGCCATCTGGTCATTGTTATAGGAACAACGGTGCGTATGTGAGATAAGCGAGAGGTCATGGGTTTAAAGTCGTACTCGATTCATCATCTTTGCAACACTTGGGAAGATAATGTACAGGATTACTTATACCATCTGGGTCACTTTCAGTTTTTTTTCTTGTCGGGACACTTTGTACTTATCGGTCTTATTCCAGATTTTAATACGTTCACCAAAAACAATTACGGAAATGTCAATCGGCTTTTAACTTTGAGTTTGGTACCGTCCAATAATATGAGCATCTGCATACGTCTACTGAAATGTTAATAATGGCTGTCACAAGCTTAGAACAAACAAACACAGTTTTTATTCTTTTTATCTAAATAGAATTACGTTTCTGTTCGTTGTATAGATTGTTGTATAGATTTTCTCCGATTAATTTGAATTTATACTTTGTTGGGATAAGAGTAGGTTATAGTAGGTTCTCCTCGCCTAGAACACAAGGGAAAAAACGTCATGTTCTTTGAAAAACTCATTTCCAACTGCTGAGGGCTATGTTTACCTATTCATTGAAGAATGTTTAAAAACACTAAACGAGCTGAGCATGAAAACATCATTTTTGGCTATGCTTTAACCCCTTTACCTATTCCCTGAATTTGTGCTTAAATGTGTGTGCGAAGCCACGAAGTCAGCAGAGTTATTTTCAACGGAAAGGGCTGTCCATGGCTGGGCTTTAGCATAACCTCTTACCCAAAAGAAAACAGCTGACTACGTAGATTTTAAATTTTCGTTCTTTTATGAAGGAAATTTCCAAAAGCAGTGAATCCACATAGCCGCGAAGCCATTAAGATGTTAAAAGTGTATTTTCAAATGACAGATTGTAAATTCGTTCCGTGTTTTTATAAACCGCATAATAACTATTATTTAAATTTCAAAGTATATGAACCAATAAATTTTTAACTTCAAAATAACTAAATAACTTTGGCATAATTCTACGGATACCGATATATAGTACAACCAACAAAACCGCTCCATATTACAACATGTGAAATCACCACATTAAATCCATTATTTATCAACCTTTGATGTATGCTTTTGATGAGTTTAATTTGTGCCGAAATTGTGTTCATTATCGTCAACCATTGTGACTTCGTCACTCACGTCATTCTCAGTGTCTTTGTCGGGCAAGATGACCATTGTATCAAGACGGATCCTTTTTGTTAATTTTTTCCTATCAGATGCGTCATGATCGCTTGATATAGCCATTTTATCGTCGTTGTTATTATTGCCACTGTTGTCTTCGATGTCATTTTCACATAATATTTCGTCGCTGCTCGAATCTAGATTTTCTGCCATAATGTTTTGCTTTCTTTTTGCGCTATTTTCAAATACATCTTTCCCGTTATTTTGTGACTCTTGTCTATCTGGTTTTTGACGCAGCCTCGCAGGAGAAGATCTAGGCGTCCTTTGGTAACTAACAATATGCACATTTTGTCCAACACTTCTGACGCTGTACTCCGTTGGAGTGTCGACTTTTTTACCAGCGAGATGTTTGTCTTCGTTGATTAATTCTGTTACTCTTAGCTTGCTTCCCTCTTGTCCTGTGCAAACTTTAACAGGGCGGGTCCTGTTCCGTATCATGTTTTCGACTAAAACGTCAGTCGTTACAAGTTGAGAAGAGACGATGCCATTGCAGTGCAAGACATTTGGTAGACCAGAAAGCTTTTTTCAATAATGGCGGACTGACATCGTCATATTTTGCCGACCTTTTTTTGTAGATAAAAGGACAGCGTTAATTATTCAGTGGATAGCGTTTACATATTTACAACAAACTTTTGCCCACACTGCTGCCCTCCACTTCAACGACCTTCCATTTCAACTTCGGCAAGTGGAAAACTATAACAAATTTACAAACTTAGCGAAAAAATATTTTTTTGATAGGGCAACAAACAGCCAGACTTTTAAGTTGTTCTGATTTTTAATTTATTTATCTGTTTTATCTTAGCCTTTTTTTTTTTTTCTCACTCAATTGACTATGGTAACTTTTATTATAGCTAATTTTTTGGTTTAATTATCGGTCGTCCTTTACTCCTCCTTTAGCTTTGATCAATTATAATGGTTCATTTATCCTAATGCCGTTCAATACGTTTTCACAGTTCAAGACTTTCGTATTATTATTTGACTGCTTCGTCTATGCTCTTTTTGCTCATGTTCATTTTGTTTTTATTTCTGATTGAATTTATATTTACGTTTGCACATACATTTATTATTTACGCATTTCAGCATTAAGAACCATTGTAATTTATGGATGCTTGAAATATATGTCGATTAATAATAATAATAATTTGCTAACGCGTTGACAAACGTCTTTGGATTCTATTTTTGTTTTAGGTTGTACCGATCCATCTCTGTGGCAGATGTGGAAAGATTTGTTTCATTGTGAATACTTTAAAGTGAATTGTGTACAAGATATACTTTCAGTGGAATTATGCGGCGCCCTCAAAGTAAGAGGCTATAATTTGTTCTCCTTCACAGCTTGCAGGGCTATTTTATTGATTTATTGGTTGGAGAGTTTTGTACAAATAAGCTCTGCCGTAAAGTAACAAAATTACTGTCATGGTTGATGCTCTGTTTCACTTTGTTTTCTTATGTTATTTTTTCATTAATGTCTATTTTTAGAATGCTATTGCTGTCGGTGCCGGCATTATAGATGCATTAGAGTAAGTCTCAAAAGCTTAACTTTATTCATTTCTAAACCTTGTTTATTATTGATATTCGTTAAAATGCGTAAATAAAATTTCGTATTAGTTACGGCGATAATACGAAAGCCGCAATAATTCGCCTCGGATTAATCGAAATGAAAGAGTTTGCGGAGCTGTTTAATGATGAAGTAAACGATGATACGTTTTTCGAATCGTGTGGATTGGCTGATCTGATTACCACGTGTTACGGTGGGCGTAACAGAAAAGTTGCAGAAGCGCATGTTAGGACGGGCAAGGTGGATATGTTTGTATAACGTTACTTGGTGAAAAATACCCAAAACTAGGGGTCAAATGACACACATAACGAAAACATCAAATGTACCAAATGTTTGGATTTACACGAGAAATGATATTTTTGTATCTTACAGAGCTGAAGAACACAAAATTAAAACTTTTTTTGCAGTGTGGACGTATATTAGTTTGATATCTTGAAATAAGCATAGTTTGGGAGTTTAATAATGGTCTTATCTTTAATAACAGGTGGAAATATAATGTCAGCATTTTTTCAAAGCCACCACTTGACATATTTTTTTTTATATTTTAAAAAATCCAAGGACTTGATAAGTAACCTTTTATATTTAACATGATAATACTATTTTTTGTGTTAGATTCACTTTAAGTTATTTCAACTTGATTGTATTATAAAATCTGCAATTACTCTCCCTCAATATTCTCTGTCTTTTTTAAAGAAAATGATAATAATGTTTTAAATTTAGTCTTTTGAAGAACTAGAAAAAGAAATGCTGAATGGACAGAAGCTACAAGGCCCGCATACAGCCCTGCAAGTTTATAACATTTTGCAGGAGAAAGGAGTGGAGCAAAGGTATTATTGATATTATTATTATTATTGAAATTATTTACCTAGGATTGAATCTTAGTTTCATATTGGTACTGCTATCAACGAGGGTCCTGCGAAGGGGTGTTCTAGTGTATTTAATGACCCCATTTAAATTACGAAAGTTGTGCAAGCAAGTAGAGTAGATATTGTAAGTTTTTTCTAACTTGCGGGAAAAGTCAGTGGTGATTTTACTTGTTTTCGCTATGGGGTAAAAAAAACATACGTATGGCAGACATAGGTCCGTTTTTTCTTAGAAATTTGAATTTTTATTTCGGTACAAAACGTATTATTTCGCGCGATTGTTATCTATAAGCTGATGCAACATCGTGTAACAAATGTGCTGACTATGCAAAAAATGGGAAATATCCTATAACTCAGTCATTTTATTTCCATTTTAGATTCCCTTTGTTTACATCCATATATCGTATATGTTACGAAGGGGAATCACCTGAACATCTTGTGAAGACATTGAGAGATCATTTCTAAGAAATTCTTTGTAAATATATTTTTGTAAATAATAATACCATATCTTCAGCGGAATGTTTTATTTTGTTAGTTTCAAATAAATACTTTCAAATAATTATTAAGTCAATTTATTGCAGCCATGTTTTTAACGTATTTTTGGTTTCTTTAGCAGCTGACAGCGAATGCAGCTCAGTGTCAAGGTGTCCTTATTAAGTCTGTCTTATTAGTACTTCACTTCATGACCCTAAATGTTGAGTAGCCAGCAAAATAAATGTAAACAAATGCGTTACGAAGTTAATTAAAGCTATAGATTTAAACCACGCTTGTTTAAAGTACATGTTATTTCGTGTCAAAAGATTTATTTACAGTGGTCTTGACTTTCATTGAACATTTTTTTTATGTTGTTTTCGTTGTTTTGGTTGTTGTTGTTGTTGTTGTTGTTGTTTTTACTTTGTGTTTCTTTTTGAATGCCGTCTACAGTTTGTTTAAAAATGTTTCTTAAAACATTTTTAAATGCAACTTTCCATTTTCTTGTTTGTTTGTTTGTTTAAAAGAAGTGATTGGCTAAACACAGGTGTGTAAGTGGTGACAGTGGTGTACCACCGCTACAATTAAAGAGAAAATAAATTTGGTAAAACCTCCACGATGTTACAAATTTATAGATAACTAAACAAAATTATGTTTTTTAAAATAATTGTTTTTTCTGAGAAATTAGAATCTAGCTCTGCGACTGGGATCTGGGGAAGTATAAATTAAAAACAGGGAATAATGTACAAGTTGATATTCCCTCATTTCAATGAAGGATATATGAAGGCGCGATTGTTGCATATGGAACCAGTGGTGAAATTATCCGACATTTGATATCAGGTAAGTTGATATTGTTTTGAGAAGTTTTAAAAAGAATAAATAATTTGCAATTTATAAAGGGTAGCTTTCACTGCTATAATATATTACACACAATTGCATACAAGAATTAAATCGTTTGATTTGAAGGAACTATTGATAGGCTCCTAATGAATTAATTTCAATAGAATGGAATACTTCTTGTTTTCTGCAAATTTGTAATTTATCTAAGCCTTGGAACAGAACTTTTTAGCAGAATTGATTTCGCGAATTAGCAAACAAAAAATTTGCGAGTTTATTTTAGCGAATCAAGCAAAAACCTTTTTTTCGCGAGTGAAATGTTTATTCGCAAATTTCTTCCTGCAGAAATTTGTAAATTTAAAGTAACTCATCAAATAATATTTTTCTTTTGTGTTTTTGTAGAATTAACACCGAGAAGATAATAAAAATGTCTCCTATACCGTTGTTGTTCGAAAGCGTGCAACCAAGCGCGCCTCCGTTACTGCTGGAGTATGCCCCATGTGCGACCACTTGTGACGCATGTCAAGATGAAGTTGACGCATCATGGTTATCTCCTTCGTATCCTTCAACTGAATCAACCTCGCGACCGCGTCAAATACTTCCATTTGAAGGACCTTCATGTGCACCGACTTGTCACTCAAACGAAACACTGTACTTACTATCGCACCAAGCACGGTCGTGTACAGAATCACAGGGAAGAGAAAATGTCCGTCCGTATTTTATAAGAGAGGTTCCTGTTTCAAGAAATATAAAGCGAAGTCGCTCAAGAAAAATTATTCGAATGTTCCGCTTGATTAAATGTGGAAAGATGTCAACTGGAACAACATGTATTGTTGCGTGTGCTATCGTGTTGATGGTGGTTATTCTTTAATGCGCAACTGATTGTGGTGTGTTCCACTTGTATATGAATCTCATGTATGTATTGTATGGTAACTATTGACATTATGACTTGATGTCTGAATTATTGTTTAAACCAAATTTAAAGAGTTTTATTCTTTAAATTGACTTCAATAATCTTGTAAGCGCATCCGCGATATTTTATTTATGTTGTATTATTTTGTATTATCTTATATTTATTTGGATTATTATATTCAAGTTCATTCGTATATATTTAATGAAAAATAAATGTCTTTTTTAATTCTGGAGGTTTAAAGTTTAAACTTTCGTCTGATCTACGGAAACAAAAAATACCGAAAATTTTGAACACGAGCCTTGGGTTTATACAAGTTTATAATCTTTCTATGGTGAGCTTAAAGACGGGCGATTGGTTGAAACAACGGTGATGGGTTTATACACAGGTGGACGTATACATTGAAAACAATAGCATCCAATCAGGAAATATAATATGTTATACAGAACAAAAAAAAAGCTTCCCATTTATTGACTGTAAAATCATCTTTTACATGGAAAATTAGCAAATAATAAATAATTGGCTGATACTCGAGTGGGCTTATATTGGAAGGTATACGTCACTACTTCCTACGTTGCACTTATATGAGGTAGTGTGTTGTAAAATGTGAAACTGAGGCTGTTTCTTCCTCAATGTATATTAAACATTTTACTGGTACAAATGTTCAAACCGTTTGGATTCATTTAATTGAGTCGATGTAATTAATTAGATTCATCCATTTTTTCCTGATTGAGGGAAAATTAATGCGCCTGCATCATATATATATTATATATGATAAAAAAAGAACTCGATGTCAACTGCTGTTTACTACTTTATTGGGAAAAATTTTTGACCAACAAAATATTTGACACTTTTATTCAATTCTGAAAATCCTTATTTCGTTATCCTTATTTTTGTTTTTTTAATAACTTTTCGTCACTTGAAACGACTCTACGCTGTACCTTTTCAGTATAGACTAAAACTTGATAAAATTTAGTTCAGTGACCAACATCTACAGTACTAAAATTTTTAACAAACTCTTTTTTTACCGACCAACCATCTTTAACTTATTTTTTGTCAATTAAGTTTTGTCGCCATTGTTGCTGTACATTAAGAACAAAAACTCCCTAGAGGATATAAAAGTTGGATATTTCCAGTTTACTGTTAAAAAGATTTTTTGCGAACAACTTTTTTTACAAATCTGCCAGTACTTTTTTGCAATTTCAATTTATTTCTGGCCTATTGTGATAAGTTAGCCTTTAATTGAACTTCGCCATATCACAGAGGCCGGCAATTATTTTTATCAACTAACAAAAAAGAATGCAATCAGTTATCAGATATTGTGATAGCGAAATTCAGTATCCATTTTCCTCAATAACAAAAAGCTTCGTAAATCGCAGACTTTTATTAAACAGAAAAAACGAAAAGCAAATAAGTAATTTCCAGTAAGAGTTATTTTCGCAAATTGAACTTTCTGTGAGTTTTCGCGTAATAATTTCACGCTTAAAAAACATATTCGCGGAATCATATTTGATGTTTTATTACTCAACACTCTTACCGTTACTATATCTTTTTCTGTAAAATATATTATTATCCGCAAAAAATTTCTTTTCTATTTCTTTACAACTACAGCCTCGTTTCAGGGCCAAACGTTGTCGTCATGAAATATTTATTTGGCATCTGCGCCAATAAACAGCTTAATGAACCAGCCTCGTGTAAAATGCTTCTTCAAAACGAGCTTCCACTCAATATAAAACTAAAAAAAGTATCGACGAATTAATATCAACGAGGATGAAAATTTCTTCGTATTCAGTAAAACTACAACTAATTAGCCTGCTTCTCTATTCTATTGTTATGTTATTTTTGTTTACTTATGTACACCTTACACGCGTCACACACCTACTTCCTTGGTCATACACACCGGCACGACATTTATTTACACTTTAAAAACAAATTGGTTAGCTTGTATAAGCAGGAAAAAGAAAACAGTCGTTGCAAGATCTTGTTTCGAACGTTTCTCTGTGCACGGGTTGGTAGCAGATGTCAACAACGAACATAAAAGATATTATATGAACGATAAAAAATAAACAAAAAAGGTTAAATTATATCAAACAAAAAATTATCAACCTCGTGCCCACTATCTTTTGTTGTGATTTGAGAAAACTAAGCACGAATTAAAAAAGAAATTTGCTCGATATGTTAAATAAGGTTAAACACGAAAAACGTTTCGAGTGGAAAAGATTTGTTGTAACAATGGCTAATGAAAGTCATGCTGTACACCGATGTATGACTGCACGAAGGTTATCACTGGATTACGAGATAGAAAAACGTCATATACACATGGCTTGGAACGAAAACATCTCTTTTGAAGTATTCGAAACACCGTTACCGACAGGCGTAACGCCGCAACCATCCGAGACAACATCAAAATGTGACGAAACATCGTTGTTAGTAGATTTGAAGGTTAAATGTAAAAACAAGTCGAAAAAGAAATCACAAACGAAAAAAGTGACACGGAAAAACTTTCGAGATTACGTGAAAAAATATGGAAGATATAAACAGTACGTGAAAGTAGCATTTACAGCGAGTTGGGTAACAGGTTGCACGTTACTTATGATATGCTTACTTTAAAATATTAGTCATTAATTGAACGAACATGATAACATACACATGTAGGAAATAGTAAAATAGTAAAAATTGTTGAACAGGGAAAGCAAAAAATACACTAGGTTCCAAAAAACCCCAATACAGAATTATTATTCTTTCCATTACTTTTATACAATATTTATTTAGTAATATAAATACACAATAAGAAAATATATTTATCTACAACAAAACTTAAAACACAAAATCGCTGCAACGCAGCTACGAGAGGACAATGTTATCACATTAAGAGCAGGACGTTCGTCGCAGAGATTACAACTCAATAAAAACAACATCTCACTACCACAATCAAACGCGTGAGAGTACAAAGACAGATATTGTAAAAGATTAATATTGATATGTATAATAATAATAATAAATTATATACTGAATAAGTTTTAATAAATCCTAGTGCGTTTGAATTCATTTCATACTTCAATATTTCTTCATTCAATAAATATAATGCTGTTTCTTCTTTGTTGATACTTGTACAAGATTTAATTTAACGGGTGTAATTTACAGACCAGAACTAATGAATGTCTTTTTCACAGGGCAGATATATACTTCGTAAAGACTGGAATCTCTTTCAGCCGTATTACCATCGCTATAGCCATGAGTTACTTTTTCTGTCCTACAAATAAAAATATTACAGCGTAGTATGAAAAAAAGTTTCCAGTACTTTTCTGATCACTAGAACAATGGCACTCCCAACACTGCAACTAAAAAAAATGGCTGATGAATTCTTTGGCTGTCTGAACGTAAAAATAGACGAGTTTTATCGTGACGCGATGTTGTTTTTATTCCCAGACCTCTTACGCCAATCGACGGGCAAAAAAATGCATGCAGTAAGTCCATTACAAACAATTGAGTGTCGATTTTTCCGATTTTTTCCGCCTATGCGAACGATTCCCGTCAAAACGTAGACATTGAAGCTCCGTCTATACAGATAAGTCACAGTCGCAAGAGTTACCAATTACGAATAACTGCATTTTTTAGCACAGAACGGTACTTATGAGGAAGTCGTAGCATACATGTCAATAGTGTCAAACATGTCACAAATGTCACCAACGTCACTTACCAGAACGTTTTAACGTGTCAACATTCCGTCAAATTATCGTCACTGTCCAAAAGAAAAATAACCGCCACCACCAACCTACAGACAAAAAAACATATTTATTCTATTATTTATTTATATTTAGGTAACTCAAAAGTCCGTGCAACGTTTACATAAAATAAAATGTTGTGATATAGATCGAATAATTATAGTCATTGTATATTACATGTTCAAGCAACTCTAACTACTGTACGCGTCCTAAATTTTAACAGCCGCATTCTGTCCGTCTGTGTGCAAGTATAAAGTCGCACTAACCGACGCAGCAAGTAATCATGTACGAAATAACAAATGCGATATATTTTTTGTTGCCCCCTGCAAAGTAAATCTTCATACTAAAAAAAGGCGCGAAATATTTCATCGTTGAAGTTTCAGTACGTTTAACAAGATCGAGAAAATTTATTAAAGAATTTTCTACTATTAAAAATGGTTCATGTTTTCTTTCTTACCTTTTGCGATTCTTGTTCATCCACTTTAGCTAACACTTGTGCTATCTGTGACGGAGTGAAGTGCACCAGTGCAGTCAAAACTTTCGCCATTTGCTGAAATTAAAATTAGCTTTATAAATCCACAGGGCTGTAATATGAAACAGTCTTCTTTTTAGATTTGCTGTAATAAAGGTTTTAACTTCAATTTCGTTCTCACAAAAAAATGATTGAAAAATTGATAACAAGAAAAAGGAAGGAAGTTTCTCACCTTTCTTTGTTTCCCCATCATATAGTTGAACAAAATATTTCGCAAATACTAAAAGAACATTTTAAAAATATCACAGTGGAGGAGAGTTTAAATAAAACTTTCAAAGACTTGCATATTCTAAAAAAAATGAAACTGAAAGACATTTTGGGGTCTAAATTCACACTGAAAATAATGAACTGTGGCGCAGGGCGTTTTCGGTTAACCGCAATACTCTGCGGGATGCTGATATAAGCATGTTTCCATCCTTCTTCCGAAATCACGTGTTTTTTCTATTATATATCAAACTAAAATGCAGATATAGTAATATCCAACGAAAATATATGTTACGTGGTACTTATTCGTAAATGAGCCGCGTTTTTTAGAAGATAAGGCTTTCTTACAGTCCAGTGTACAATTTACTTTTCACTGCTCGCTCACCATCTTACATGTTTACATAAACAATACAAAATAATAAGCACTACATTACCTCGAATTCCAATGGTTGTGGTGTTTTGGGCGAAGAACTATTTGAATCGTTTAAACTTTCGTCTAAATACAGAGTTGCCGGACGATTCGGAGGAGTACCCGGTGATCTCTCCACCTATAAAGTCAGCACACCGGATGTAAAAAAAAGCCCAACGTATTAACAATACGCAGGAGTGCGTTTGGTGTATAACGACGGAGATAACGATAACAATAATCAACTCGTGTAAACATAGCTTTACGGGATGGGGGGACAAACATCCAAATTATTCCATGTAATTTTCGTAAGAAGTGAAATAAAGTTGGGGAACTAATACACGCGGAAAGCTCGATTTTATGTAAAGCGATTAAAATCGATGCACACAATTTTTCTCCCTTCGTGAAAATACTCGGAAATCATTTTTTTCTCTTATTTATTCGTACATGCAAAGAGTGTTGTGTTTTTATTAACGAAATTAATACGTGCGAAGCACGCGATTTTTTTGATTGGCGGAAATTAATACGCGCGAAGCACACGTTCGAAGCGAGCGAGTCTTATGATTGACGAGGATTAATACGTGCAAAGCATGCGATTTCCTTAATTGGGGAAAATTAATACGCGCGAAACAAGGGATTCTTATGATTGGCGAAAAATAATGCGCGCGAAACACGAGTTTCACATGATTGGCGAGAATGATTAATAGGTACGTACCTGCATGGCTAAAACTTTTTCTCTTTCGCGAAGTGATGACAGTTCTTTTGTTAAAGAAACGACTTTCTCCTAAAAGAAATTAAGCAAAGAAATGTGATGAAATTAGTCGAGTAAAATACAGTTATAGCTTCAACATTTTCATATCAGGACTTAAATAAAACTTTTATGATATGCACATTCATGCCTTCCATGGCAGCTACGTAAAGGGGTGTCAACGTGTTGATAGAGAGGATGAAAACTGAAATATTAAATACCAACCTTCAATTGAGCGACATCAGATGATTCCTCGACGTCAGACTATAAAATAAAAATAAAATTATAATTCGGGAGGCTATGATAGTACACGTTTTTCTTCTTTCTTTTTGAAGCAATTCTTCTATATTTAAATCCAGTCTCAAAGTAACTAACCCCTATCTTATTTTTATATTATTTTATTTTATTAGAAGAAAAAAATAAACTTATTTTCTAAAGAACTATTTATAGATTGCTTGTAAGATTATCATGCTTTGGTTTCTCAGCTTTCCTAATTGACTCAACCTGTCGCTGAGCAGTTGTTTTAGATTTCAACCAAATCTCAATATTACAATTCCTTAATATAAAACATGCGACTTACACCAGGGTTGCTGCTACCACGACTCCCAGCATCCCCTTCGTCACCATTCACCAAGTTCACACCTTTCTCTGCTAGCAACTTCCTCAATTCGTTCTTCGTTTTCTTCAACTGAAGCTTATATTTCTTGTCCTGAGCTAACATATCGTTACGATGTTGGTCCTCTAAATTTTGAATTTTGCTGACGTAGCTTTTCTCGATGTCATTCATTTGCTCGCTCATCTTTAACTCTGCTTCTTCCACACTGACATCTTTCTGTGACGCGCTCACCAATTCTTCTTCGTGTCTTTTCACCAGTTCATCTAGCCTTTGCAAATAATCTTGCTCTAATGATTCAATTTTCGTTTTGCACTCAGCCTCAACCGCCTCCTTTTCACACTGCAGCTCGTCGATTTGCCGTTCTGACTCTTCTCGCAGTTGAATCATTTCGCCTTCCCGTAAATGTAATTCTTTTTGGAATTCCATGATTTGTTCATCGTACTCAGTGATGATTTTACGTTCGTCTTTCTGTGCGATTTCAATAGCCTCTTGCACAGCTTCTTGGATTTCACGTTCTTTACCAGAAAGTTGCGTTTGAAACTCTTTAATCATTTGTTTCACCTTTGAGCTGTATTCGAATTCTTTCTCATCAACCTTTGCAGTTAATTTTTTCTCTGTACCTTCCATTTGTTTCGTCACTTCGTCCCTCACCTTCTTCAATTCAATATCGTGCTCTTCTTTCAAATCCGCTTTCTGACTTTTTAAAGCGTCCATTTTATCGACTATCATATCATCTATCTTGTCCTCTTTTTCTGCAAGCTCAGCACATTTAGCTTTCAACTCCTCTTTAACTATCTGCAACTCGTTATCGTACTTCACCTTCTCTTTGCTACTGTCAAATTGCATCTCCTCCGTTCTCTTTACAAGCACTTCTTCGTGGAACTCTTTCAGTTTATCGGTCTGTTTTTGAAACGACGACAACTCTGTTTCCAGACGTGATTCTAAAACTTGTTTTTGCTCTTCCAGTTCTTTAATTTTGTTCTCCGCCGCAGAGATTTTTTCACCATAGTCTTTTTTCATCTTCGCTATTTTCGTTTCGGCTTTTTTCTTCATCTCTAAAAGCCTCGATTTGTTCGATTCGTCACTTTCAGAAACCTTTTGAAGTAATTCATTTTCTTTGTCCTTGTCCATGTTTTTTAATTTATCCATGTGTTGATCTTCTAAATTCCTTAACGCTTCTTCGTAGTGTTGTTTTGTAGAGCTGTTCTCGTTTTGAAGATTACGAATAGTCTCCTCGTAGGAGTGCTCCTGGCTATTTAACTTCTGTCCCAGCTCACCTTTCTCTCTCAATAGTTCGGATAACTTTTCGTCTACCTGCTTGCTGGTGCTTTCGCCCGACATGACTTGTAATTGAAGTTCTTCAACATGTCGCTTGCTTTCTAAAAGTGTAGATTCTAAATTGGCAACCTCTTTCTCAGACTCTTCTTGTTGTTGGTTGTGTTCGATTTTGACTTTCTCCAACTGCGACCAAGCATCTTGCTCCCGTGACTTATATACAGAGAGTTCCTTTTCGAACTGTTCGCTACTTTCACTAAGTCTAGAGTTGGTCTCGCTCAATTTGAGTTGTAAAGAATGGATTTCCTCGTTTTTTTCAGAAATTTGATTATTAAGCGAGACTTCCAAGGATGCGGATTCATTCTTTAATCGTTCAATAATCTCATTGTGTTTAGCCTCTGTCTCCGTTAGTAAAGTTTCGTTCTTCTTGTCTCGATCACCTAAAATTTTCTTCAACTTCTTCTCCGTTCTTTGATGCTTCTCCTTAAGAGTATTCATTTCATTCTCATGCTTCTCAGTTATATCTTTCTCAAGTTTCTCCATAAAGTCTTTGCGTTGGTTGTTTTCCAGTTCTATTTTCTCTGCAAGTTCTTTCTCGCGCTGGTCGCTTAACTCTTTAAGTTTACGAGTCGACTCGGATTGATTGTGTTGATTTATTTTTTCAAGTTTTTCTTCTAACTCGGTATGATTTTGCTTCCGCGTTTCTTCTAGCTTTTCAGCTAGTTCTGCATCTTTCAGTTTAGAATGTTCTTCTAGTTTGTTAGCCAACTCGGTATCTTTATGCCCACAAATTTCTTCTAGCTTTCCAGCTAACTCGGCATCTTTTTGTACAGACAGTTCGTCTAATTTTTCTCTCAGAGTGATGTCTTTTTGCAAGCATAAGTTTTCCATTTGAGTGATATTAACAGATAGTTCGTCAATTTGTTTTAACAAAATATTTCGATCTTCGGCATGACTTTTAGAAAGTTCATTAAAATCGACTGATTTAGTTCGCTCTAGTTCTTCAATTTTTAAATTGTAACTTACAACCTCGGTTTGGTGCTTATTTTGGATAACCTCGATTTCATTATTTAAATTTTCTTTCAAAATTTCAATCTCTTTCTCGTGTTCTTCATACTGGCGTTCGTAATTTTCTTCAAGTTCTTTTACCTTCGTGTTGATGTCTACTACATCGCGTTTTAACTGTTCGTTCTCGTTCAAGATATTTTTCATTTCTTCCCCCCGTTGTTCTTTGGTTTCGTTAAGTTCATTCGTCAGTTTAGCGATGGAATCTTCTTTCGCCGACACTTGTTGATCAGCATCGTCCTTCACTTTTGCGATCTCTCCTTCGAACTCGCCTTTGGTTGTTTCCAGTCTTCTTTTCCACTCTTCCGTTAAATCTTGCATTCGTTGAGCATGACGCGTTTCTATGGCAACCATTTCTTGCTTTTGTATCTCTTCGAATTTGGAATTCATACTAGCATCTTGATCGTTCATAAAATCACGAAATTTCTCTTGCCATTCTTCGGAATTTTCTTTTAGTTTGACGTCCAACTCGGCATCTTTTTGAGAAAACTGTTCCTCCATGTTAAACATTTTCTGTTTATAACCGCCTTCCATAGCTTGTAATTCCTCGTTAAGTTCACTTAATGCATTATTTTTATTATTTAATTCAGTATTATATTCTTCTTCTTTTGTTTTAATTTCTTTATCCGCGTGCTCTAAGCTTTTTGACAAAGCGTCTGCTGTGCTTACTTTGTCGTGTAACTGCTTAGTCAGCTCTTGTGATTCTTGTTCTACCAGTGTTATTTTTGCTTTCAAGTTCGTTAACTCAGTTTGAAGCATGTTTTCTTCTTCTTTTAGACCATCTACCATTTTCTGCATTTCATCGTTCAAACTACATTTCGCCGTTTTTAGTTCTTCGACACGAGAACGTTCGTACGCTAATTTTCCGGTTACAGACTCGAGTTGCGTTCGTAAATGTTCAACGTTACGAAGTTGATCAGTTAGCTCCAACTGCAGTTTTTGAGACCTCCTCTTTTCATTTTCAAGTTCAGTGAATTTTTCTTTACTAGCTTTACTTACATTATCTATGATCTGTAAATATTTTTGAATTTCTGATTTAAGATCTCCCTGCCTTTCTTGTAGCGTCTCTATTTCTTTCACATGATCCTGAATTTCACTGTCTCTAGTAGCGATAAGTTCATTTAACTCCACCACTTTCTCATTGGCTTGCGCAAGCTCTAATTTTGTTGACGATGCAATTTCGTCTGCTTGTTTTTGCAAAGCTTCCTTCTCAACCATACTATCGTTCAGCTCTTTTATTTTCAACTCGGATTCGTATAAACTCGTATTTAACGACTCTGAACTCTCGCGTATTGCTTTAGCTTGATCGGTTTCAGTTTTCGCATCCTGCAAACTGGTTTCTAGTTCACTGCATTTATTTTCTTGTTCGTTTAATTTATTGCGTAATTCTTTGATCATTTTTTTCATGTCCGATATTTTCAGTTCAAGTTTTCGCGACGCTTTCGCATGTTCGGACTGCATGCTTTGTTGTGCTTCTTTGATCTTACCATCTAACTCGTCCCTGTGTTTATTGCTGGCTTCGTTGAAATCTTGAGTTTTTTTCCGTAGCTGCTCTTGAACATCGTAGATTTTTGTTTGAAAAGTTCGTTTTACTTTTGCTATCTTTTCGTTAGATTCATCTTGTTTTTCTTTGAGTTCTTTCGCATGTTGTTCAACCAACTTACTGTACTTAGCCTACGAAAAAAATCAAATGACATGTATCGTTAAGTAGATATGGTATTTAGAACTAAAAACAAAAATACTTCAAGAGAAGAAATTTTAGTGCAAACTTTTTTTCGGCTATTACTGTAGGTCCACAGAATCGAATTAGTCCAGTTTTTCTTATCATTAAAGTAGCGCTTTGTAATATATTGAAGGTAAATGTATATCTTCTTCAAGGTAGTGAACTTCCAAGATGACCACGCTTGGTGTTTTATTATTTTTGTTCCCCAGCTAACCTATATATTGGCATTTCCACGAAAATTTCTTCCGTGAAGGTGTGTTTCTTAACAGGCTGATGAAAAAAAAAAGGAATTATTTCTGCAACCCAACAATGGATCAATCACCGGTTGTAATGACGACCACACCTCTTCGTTTTTGGAATAAACAACAAACAAGTTTGTACCTGCTCTTCTTCAATCTGTTGTTTCAAACCCGAAACTTTTCTTTCACTTTCTACAACAAAATAATACACGCAATCAGTACGCCTGTATGTTTCAGTTTGCTTCTACAAGTGACTAAATGTGCAGTCACATTCACATGTATCATCTCTCAAAGTAAAATCGTACCTTCTTTATCTGCGATGATTTTTTCAATTTTAGTGTGAAATTTTTCCTCCTTTTCGACCCATTGATCGAGTTGTTGTTGAAGAATGAGAATTTGGTCCAACTTTTTCGTCACTTCTAATTGTTTCTCTTCGATAGCTTGTTGCTTTTGTTTCTCATTTTCTTCTAATATTCGTTGTAAGTCGTGAACCTACATGACATTTCACACATCAATTTCAACATTAAGAAAAGTGGTTCTTAGATATAGATAAATGAGAATTATTAGTCAGATTTTATCAGGCTACTTTGAGTTAATTATGTAACCTATTCCCAGAGGACGCTCCGGAGTTGGCTCTCATCTAAAAATCAACTCACTTCGAGTTTACTGATTTCGTAAATTAAAAGAAAAATGGAATGAATCAATTGAATCATGCACGAGAGAGATAAAAAGTACATAAGAGGGAAGAAAATATGTCAATTCTTTTTAAATTGATAAAAAAAAGTAGCGCCCTTACAGGTAAGGTATTTTCTAAACGCCACGCCCTGTCGCAGGGCGAAAGTTATCCCCTACCTTGTTTGCAAATGTGTCTTTCACAGCAGCTTCTTTTTCTTCAAAGAACTTTCTTAATTCTGCTTCTTGTTGCGTCAACGCTTCCGATAACACCTCTTCTCTCATCTCTTTCGACACTTCATGTCGAATGTGATTCTCCATTTTCTCTTCTTCTTCACGCATTCTTAATATGGTGACATCTCTGTTATTCAGTTCATCACGTAGCAGATCAAGCTCCGACCTGAGATCATCTTGTTCAGTCATGGAGTTCTGCATGTTGCTCATCACTTCTTCAATGGCGATTTTTTTCTCTTGATCACAACGAAGAATGGTGGCATGTGCTGCATCGTTGTCAACCTAAAAGAAAATCTTCTGTAGTAAAAATGAAAATCGATTTTACATCCCTACGCGTAAAACATAGCCTTTCCAAAATAAATAAATAAATAAACATCGCATGAGTATGTACCTTTAGTTTATCCATTTCCTTAGTCAAAAAGTTGATCTGTTCTTGTAGAGTCTAAATAGATAATAAATACCAAGTCTTTACACCAAAGTCATTTGAAACTGTCAATTTTTTCAATCTAATGATTGCAACCTCACCTGAATTGTTTCATTGTGATCATTAACTGTAAAAAAAATGCGAAAATGTATTCATACAAATGAAATGACATGAATACTCTTCAAAATAACGTGGATGTAACAAAAACCTGTTGCCACAAAGAATTATAAGTTGTCTAGAGATTTACCTGTCCCATTCACAACTGCTACTGAAGAAGCGACATCCTGGAAGAAAAGGTTGATATTTCCATGCATGCTTTTAAAAGAAGAGTGCATTTGCACGACTTCCTCTAACACAGATTAAAATCACTTTTTAAATTATTCACAGTAAATAATCATACCACATCTGATGCAGGTGAAGAAAGTCCATATTTAGTTTTCAGAAGTTGAACCTATGCAAAAACATATTACAGTGCTATTGAAAATTTGTGCATCTGGTAAAAGACGATTGTCACTAATTACAACAGTCTGTGAAAGTAACCAACAGAGAATCTAGTTGACACAACACATATAACCTGCTCTTTATCCAGACACAGTGACAAAGAAACATCCTAACATATTTTCCACCACCTCACAGAAAAACTTGTTTGTTTTTGTAAATTTAAGTGGACTTACCTGCGTTTGCAGCACAACAATCTGGTCATCTTTTTCTTCTAAGTTCAATCGCAGAGTTTCCTCAAGATGGCGTTTACCTTCTTGTTCAAGTTCAATTGTCTAAGTATTTAAGGACAAGTTTAAGTGTTTACATAATTTCAGTAAAATACAGTACAATATTTCCATGCAAAAAAACGATATTAATACATATGTTTAACAAACATTAAAAAAGGGGGAATTTAAAGTATATATAAAACTATAAATTATACGAAACTAAAATCTCACCCTACCTCCTTTAGTTCAGATATCTTTCTCATTTGTTTATCTTGTCCAGAAGTTAGAGTGCTCTATAAAATCAAATAAATCCAGGTATGCTTAAAAAATAGCTTTTAAACAGCTTATTAAGGAAGAACTTCCTCTTTTTTGCTTGCCATAAAAAGTTCCCAAAATTGAAATTGAACTTTTCCTATTTTAGCCAAATAAAAAAACACATTTTTAAAATCTTGTATATGGAGGTGTGGATATAAGATTTAAAAAAGATTGTGAAGTATTTTGTTTTTATTTTGTTTTATTTTCTTGGCCGTGTTTACTTTGAAAGCTAGCTGCAATCATTGATTTTCCTCACTAGGTCTCTTTCAAGCTTAAAGCTGCAATCTTCAGGAACATTTGGAACTTATCTACTGTAGGGCACTAAGCCTAAAACTGCTACATCTGGGACATTTACTCTCGTTTGTTATCAAACCAAACTGTGAAGCTGCAGCTGTCAGTATCTATTCGTGCTCACAAATAAAAACATATACAATTCTTAATAATTGTTTCTGACAATCTTGTCATAATTAAAGACCAGAAGAGACAATTCAAAATAACATACTTCAAGTTTCTCTTTATCTTTATGAAGTGCTTTGTAAGCATCCACCACCTAAGAAAAAAATTTGTCAAGAACAAATTAAAATATATTAAAAATATTATAAAATCCAAGAAACTTCCCTTTTTTTAAAAAATGGTATTAAATAACAACAAGCATTTCTAATTCATTTCGGTAATCGACAATTTCCAACGCCGTATCTGATGTGTTAAACAAAGCAGGCAGGCAAATAAAACATGACGTTGGCATTTTTTAATGAGGTAAACAAATTTGGAGTAGAAAGGCTAATGTAGTTTAAATACAAATGTATTATTATTATGAATATCTGGTAAAAAATTATTTTTTTACCTCTGCAAATTTTCTTTTATATCTTTTTAAAGTTTTGTCTTGTTTTCTATACATTTCTCGAAGCTCATTAATCGTCAAGTGTTCAGACCGCATTGATGCATCAACATCAGATTCAACATCTGATCGTTCTTCACCAGGCACTGACACATTTGAAGAGGTGGAAGACCTGCGCTGCCGTCGAGGAGTTGAATTTGAAAAGGATTGATTTGGAGTACTTTCAGAAACAGGCCCACCTGGCTCAATAGGTACTGGTGTTGTGCGTCCATTATCTACTGAATGACGTGGAGTACTGCTTTTTGGTCTGACAACTTTCTGCAAAGTTACAGGTTGTGAATCTGTTGTATCGTCAATCTTCCCATTATTTTGTGCTTGAGCACGACCAACCTAAATTGTTACAATTAACCATAACAATAAACAATGAGCTATTTGACTTTTGTTTGTAGTTAATTTTAATAAAGTAGTTTTGATATTTGTAACGTAAGTTAATTTTAGTTTATATATTTCATTTATGTGCAATTTATTTATTTATTCGTTTATTATTATTAAGTCAAACCTCTAGTAGATGGTGCACACGTGCTAAGACTTCTTGTGGACTTGATTTACAGTGCTTTGGTTGTGGTTCATTATAGGAATTATCTAAAGTGCTGTTATATCTTTCATGACTGTGACCATTGCGATGGTCAATAACAGGGCTTTTAAGTCTTTTATATTTAAATGGAAGTATCTAAAAAAAGGATTTAAAACAGGTTTTTATAGTTTAAATGATAAGGATGTCAATCAGTACACATATAAATTATTAAATTTAGGGTCACAAAGAGAAAGTTTTTTACAGAAAGCATACTTAGGTGTTTTGCTCCAGATTTATTCAGAGATTAGTATTTATTTTAAACTTTAAAAGACTCTAAGGCAAAACATGTATTGGACTTATACTATGGAGCTCAAAAAGTTGATTTATAAGTCCTTTTATATTTTTCAAAAAGCTGGTTTTCACAAGATATTTGCATTTATAGATTTTAAGATTTAGCATAAATTGCAATGTCATAAAGCATTATCAAAACAGAGAAGAAAGCGTGGGACAAAAGTGAGTGACAAAAATTTTCAAACAAAATACGTTATAGGATACTTACCTAAAAAACATAATTTAGAGTTGTTTTGAATGTTTTTACTGTGTTGATAAGTGCATATATTTAAACAATATGGCAAAACCAATACTGCTTCATACGCAGTAGGAGTTTAGTTGATTAGTTGCGTTGAGGCTAAGGCGACCTTGTAGTTGAAAAATAGCCTTGTGGAGTTTCCAAGAAAGGGGTTGGTAGTAACTCAATTTTTTTGTTAGATGTGTATTATTGGGTACATAAGAAATACAGTGGCATTAAAGGAAGCTTAAGAGCTGACATTCAGTTTGCATTAAGCGTTGCAAAGGTGAGTTTATAGACAACAAAGTTTTTTTAGCTTTAATGATGTACACCAGTGACTCGTTGAAGATAGTGGAGAACTTCTGTTACTTAGGTGATATGTTGGGCAGTGAAGCGGGTGTTGGAAGAAGTAGTTTTTGCAGGATAGGTTCTGCTTGGAAAAGTTTAGAAAGTTGCTTCCTTTGTTTACTAGCAGAGTCATGTAGGCTGTATGAGGTCTGTATAAGTCTGTATAAGTGTTATGATGTACAGGCCTATCAATAAGGGGAGAGCAATCGCTTTTACTCATGCAAAGACTTGGCCAATTCTAAGAAATGAGAAACTAGCTGAGCCAGTAATTGCTCCCCCAATTCCACAAAAAGTTTGTCTGGCCGAGCAATATCAATTCATCTCAAAAGATTTTGTAATAAAATGTGCGTTTATAAACTTATTCTATTTTATCATGTTGCTCACCCAGTCTAAATTATTGTAACCTTGGGAGAGCGTTTAACTGCTCGGGTGTTTTTTTCTTAGTGATAGGCTTGGATGTACGGTAGTGAGACATGGGTAATGAGACATGGGTAATGAGACATGAGTAGTAAGACAAGGGCAGTGAAGCAGGAAGATCACAACCATTTAGAAAGGAATGATATGGGAATGGTTATGTGGATGTGTAACACAAGTTTAGAAGATTGAAAGAGCTAAGATGAGCTGAGAAGCAGGCTAAGTTATTCATAGCATTGAAGAAGTTATCCAGATAAGAAGATTGACTTAGTTGGGACATTTGGAAAGAATGAAGAAGGATAATTGGGTAAAAAGCGTAGAGACTTAATAGTTCCTTCGGGAATAAGTCCAGAGGTAGACTGAGAAAGACTTGACAGGAGGTAATAAAGACAGACTTAATGCAGAGGAATTGATTTAGAACTAACACAATCTTGATTCTATTGGAAGGGCATTAATATACCCTGTCAAACTCATTCTAGCATGGAAAACAGATGTCAAGCCGATGATAAAAATGATGATGATGACGATGATCTCCATTACTTTATTGAACTGGTTACCAAGTGAGTGAAAAATGCAAATAAGACCACCAACAGTATTTAGGAGTTATTCACAAACCAGATTATAAGATGTTGTTAGTTTTATCCAGCTATAGGTAAACCGTTCAAATTATGTGAATACTTTAATTAAGTCCAGGATCTACCATATTACCTAATTCACTGATACCTAAACTTGTGTAATTTACAGAAAAGGCAGCCTAACAATGTTGGGGGTATTTCACCAATGATAAAATTTGTGCCAGTGGAGCAAGACATTTTAATCTATTGTTGTCTTTGTAATCCTTCACTAACTACAAACCAAACCTATACATATTTATAAATATTTCCAAGAAAAAAAATGTTTTTTCTTAAATAACCCTGTGCCAATACTTAGCCTGTTTACTGGCATTTTTACCATTTTTTGTAAGGGATTAGAGTCATATTGGCACTGTGAAGATGTTTGTTGAGTAATCATGTACATAGAAAAAAAATTTCTCTATTAAAACAAATATATACTATCACAGGAAAGTTCCTCAGTCGTATAAATACACTAGAAACAAACCAGGGAAAAGTAGTAGAGTCTCTCACTTACTTTCTGTACTAAGAAACATGCTGCATCTATGTCTCACTAACAACATTCTTATGCATATGCAAACACAATATTATCTACATCATCAAAAATGTTACATATGTGCCATGGTACACAGTTAATATCATATCTTAAACTAGTAATGTTAACATTTTTATAGGTTTGAACAGTTTTTATTGTTGGTTTAAACCATTGTGGTATGACATTATTACACAATAAATAAGATAATGATCTCAAGTTAATAGTCTGTGACATTTTTATCTTTTGTTCACAAGAATTAGCCACAATTATATTATAAATTTGAGTCTGTAATCTGTATGTTATCTGTGTTGCTTGTTCTATGATATTATGCCAACTGTATCTTCCTATAAAAGTGATTTCAATTTGTACCACATATTATATATAATTGGTGTAACTATTCTTGTTAAGTAAATTTTAAAGTCTCCTAAAATCATGAAGTTTGTACTTTTAAATCATATCTTTAATAAAATATTCGAAACAAGGTATAAAATTGGCCTTTAGGTGGTTAATAAATACAGCCTATCAGAAGTTTTTGGGATTTAATAACAATTTCAAGCCATACAAGTTTCAAATCGCTAAGTGGCTGTGTGTCAAAACAATTGGAAACAAAAATGCACTAAAAAAACCAGAAGGCAATGATTCAAGTGAAAACCATGGGAACAGCGTTGATTTACAAAAACAGAACTTAAAAACAGACTAAAAGTACAACAGGCTTACATGTGCTTACATTCAAAACAAAGAACGAAATAGGGCTGATAGGATTTTTTCAATTTTTGGGGGAAAATTTTCATTCAGCCAACCGACCAACTCACTTTTCTAATTACAAATGAGGCTAACCAAATATATTCTTGAGGACTGCCCAAAAGGTTGAGCATGCATTCAGTATTATAAGAAAACTAGAACCAATTTATCGACAACAAAGCTTGGTTCGAACAGCATGGGATCCATTAGTTTCATTTAGCCAAAGATAGGGTAAGAAGGAATGCTTGGATCATGGGATCCCTGGTTTTCAAGTTGACCCCACATGGCCAATGTCTGTTTAAAGAAAAATCTTTCCTACTTTTGCTTATAGCATTTTATTTAACTTCTGCTTTTTCTCCTTTGTGAAAAACCTTTTTCCAAGCTTTGACAAGTCTTATATAATTAGGCATACTTCTTTAATACCTTATGTACCTAAACATTTATGACTGGCAAAAAAGAGGAAGAAAATGCTGGCTAAATGGGTTTATTACCTCGTCATTTTTTCCCCTCAGTGGAGTTTGTCTTCCAGGACTTACACCTTCTACACCATCTGCAATCTTTTGTTTTAATTTGTTGAACATAATAAGGTCGCATAAAAGTGATATAGCAAGTATAAAAGCACTCAGACCAGATTGTCAGGAATTTGATTGATTAGCTATTGCGACGCCATCTTGATTTCCTGTTGTTTTCTTTTACGCGGCCACACGCGCAGAACTAAAAAGTACGAGATTTTGATTAAGTTACTTTTTAGAACAGTGTGACCATACCAGTGACACGACCACATAAAGAACACTATAAACCGAATACCCCGAGTTAAAAAATGTGCGCCCAAGGCGACATGGTTCAGTGAAGTGTGCTGCGATATCAAGCCGTGTTGTTGTAAAATGCAGAAACTTAAGCAACACCTAGCTTTAGCCAAAATTAATCGTGTATGGTATGCATGCTTAACATAGTCACATACGCATAATCACAAGAAAACTGACTATGCTTTACGCCTACTTTTGTAAACCGCCGGGAAGGTCAAACTTTCAACGGTGGTCCTGTATAACGGTGTGCCCTGTTTGTCAACGCTCCATCCCAATTATCAAACGCTTTGGAGTTAGTGGCAGAAATAGCAGGGAAGAATCTTATTAGAAAACAACCTCGTCCCCAGCGCCCTGCTAATATTTTGACAGGACGGTCAATTTTTTTATTTGATTATTTTATTTTCAAAATTAAATCATTTTTAAGATTTAAATCAGTAAAATAACAAATACCACCCTTTTCGAACGTCTATTTGAAGCACATACTGTAATTTCGTTCCGACAAATATGTCGACAGTTTATCACAACATTAAAAATTTTAATGGGTAAAATGCAAATATACAAAGAAAGTTTCTCTCTTTATTACGTCAATTTTATCTAATAAGAACAAGATTTGACAGTTGAGACGGATAGCCCACCTTAAAAGGTCCTTTCAATTCTTAGACGCTCTGCCCAACGTACAAACGGGACGTCCAAGCGTTGAAAGATGGGCCGGCGTTAAAAGACATATGGGACAGAACATAAACATATATTGTGTATGGTTTAAAATGTACAGTATGGTGGCGTGGCAGAAACCGTATAAAAAATCGTATCGTGGTTTTTGTTTCTAGGCGAAAGAACTAAACATCGTTTAAAACTTCCCCCATAATGTATGTTCCAGGGTGTTCATAATACATGCATGATGTCATGTGTATGCATGTGTGAATGTTCTGGAATATTCCATTATGTTCTAGTATCTGGCTAGAGTATCTAATTTCAATAAAAACCTCCCCCATAACAATCACCTTCTATTGTACGTTCATGTTTTTTTGTATAGATCGGGCTCTTAAAAATACTTATAACTTATAACAGATCAGACTAATTTCTATATGCCGACGAAGATTAAAACTGCTAAGGTAACGAGGAGCCAGTGACTAAGGACTTAACTTGTCAAGAGTCTAGTGATAGAGTGGCGAAGTTACAATACGATGCGTCCGCACTCGAACTGGAAATTTCCAAATACTATTCTAACTAGTTAAATGTGGCAAGCTTGCTGAGCAGCTGAGTATAATTAAGTTTGTCAACTCGCCGATAATCCTAGTGCCAATAAATATGATCGATACATTGAATTAATCAGACTCTAAGGAAGAGGAAAGTTAAAGCGGCATCGGATGCATCATAATTCTGACACTAAAGCAGTCTTTCAACCCAGTGTGGTTTGTAGGACATGTTCGACAAGGATACAATTTAATAACACCCACCAAAAGAACCAACATTCTGTTCTTCAAACATTGTTGTGGTTCCAAGGACAATGGCAATGTCAGAGTAACACTAGACGCCAGGAATATCAACAAAGCTATCAAACCGTACAGCGCACTATTCCCAAAGTAGGGGATATCAAAGCACGTCTTTCGAATGCAAAGGCCTCCTCCAAAATGAACCTGAAGTCGGAGTTCTGACAACTAAAGCTACACCCGGAATCAAGAGTCTTTACAACATTCCGCAAAAAAGGCTTGCAGGTACAAGTGGTTGTTCTAAAACCAGCTCAGGGGGAGTTAAACTCGACCTGTACTACAAAACGACAATTTGACATTGAACCCAGACAAATGTACCTTCGGGGCAGACGAAATTCATTCCTGAGTGCTTCACATGACCCCTGGAAGTTAAGGCACTGCAAGATTTACAACCACTTCTGTCAAGGTCTGACCTACCAAGCTTCCTTTACATAACCAATTTCATTAAGAAGTCAGCACCTTCACGCGAACTGAGCAAAGTCAATAAACGTTTTTCCTGGACAAATAACAGCAACAATGACTGGGTTTTTTGACCTTAGAGTTCAACGCAATGCTGGTCGCTACAACATTGAGAAAAACATCGGAAACTGAGAAAAAACACCCGTAAATCAACTTGGAGGCAATGGCTGTGAACTTTGAGCTGCGAAAGTTTTTTAAAATTAACTCATTGGTGCATCTTTAGTAATCATGGTGGTGCGTGGTCACTTTGCGCCACTTTCAACGGGAGAAAAAGAGGAACCATTTGTAGTGAGCAAATTAAACTACACTACAAAGAACAACATAAGGGGAAGCCGAACCAGAGTGACTACATATCCGAACTTCCAAAGTGCAGGGGCAAATGTGAGACACAGATGTTCATGTAGTTTGGGGTACCAGTGTCGGATTGCTTTAGCCTGACGTCACACAGGAGATGAGGATTGGTAAAATGCTTTCGTGGCTATGCGAAGTTGTGAGACAGGGACAAGACATTTTAAAGAAGATAGCAAAAGGTCCAGCGCGCTTTAATAAAGAAATTTGACAGAATTGACGGTAACAGGCAGCGGAATAATACTGAAAGGGGAGCATAAAGTCATCTCTATTAGCCTATAGGGAAATGATATGCAGTTGGCTCACTTACGGAGGAGAGTGAAATAACACGATATGGGACCCACGATATGGGACACGATATGAGACCCAAAATTAAGGCGTTTAAGAAGAAATGTCAGAGCCACTCTAACCACATAATGTACCAGATAAATGCTAGGATAAGATAGCTGTTTATCTGCATGATCAAATGTCCATGCGGCAAAATTAGTGACATCCACAAAGGCGGAGAAGGTCTTGTCAACATTGGCGGATATTTACAATAACTACGGAAACTTAGATACGACATTAGACAACGGGCACTTATTTTAGAAACAAAGATTGAAAAATTTGCTAGAGAGCGAAATATTCTCACCCAGGCCTGTTGCACTTTATCATCCCAATGGAAACACAATAAAAACGTTTATGAAAATTTTAGGGAAAGCCTTCAAAGGAAGATTTGAGCAAAAGACAGCTTAAGGCAAATATTCTATGGAATACCCCCATATGGCAACTAGTTTGGCCTTTGCTGACATTCTATTTAGGAATGGATAGAAGGGTGCCTTCCCGCTGAAAGTCGTGCTTCTCTCAGACATAGAGAGTGCAATGAGCAAGGACGAAGTACAAAATATACGAAACCAAATTAGCGTCAACAAGAAACTTTTATGGTTGGTGTTCTTAAAGTATCCAAGAATTTTGTCACAACAAGAACTAACTCGAAACAAATTAACGAAAAATTCAATCGGGTCTTTATCCAAGCGCTAGCAATATGTTTTACAAACACTAGCAGTGTAAACGAAGCGTGGTCAACATGAATTATGCGCTAAACCTCGTCCCCAGGGTTTTTTGCCTTTTTAAGATCGAGGCGGGCGGCGAAATTCTTGTTTAGCGTCAAGGTAAGCGCTAGCGGCTTTGGCATAGGCAACAAACCCTGGGGAAGAGGATGATTATGCGCTTACTTGATTCTCATTTTTTGCTTGTTTGTTTTCTTTGTTTTTGTTTTCGTTCTTTTTAAGCGCCACTTGAAGTTAACCATATTAACGACCCAACTGAAATTGAAAAAATCTTTGCTTAATCAAAGTATGCATCTTTCGCAACTAACATCGACATTTGGTCATTAATCTCATACCAATATAATGACAATATTTATTTATGATCTTCTGTCAAGTCTTCAGATGTTCTAACTTTTCCATACCAGCCAAATCGTCAACAAATAAAATTGTTAAATTTGGTGTGAATCACTGATACTACTGAACTTAAGATTTCATTGCTATCGGGTCACCGTGTGGTGCCCTCATCTGATACTATCTTTCGCCAGCCAAGCACAAATAGTCTAGCTGGAAAGAAATTATCAGGTAGGTTCATATTTCGGGGCAAGATAACACTTCTGTTGCTATAGTTAAAAGCATTGCTGGCATCAACTTGTATGAAACCATGCGTATCTCTCTTGAGAAAAACATTCTACGACTACACGTATTGTTACCTGAATTCCAGCATAAAGTTTTTTATATTCAGTAGATTCTATTACGTCATGTTTTAGTATCGTCATGACTGGTTTTTCCTTTTAATCTACGTTGCCCTTTTCGAATTCCGACAAATTAGAACGTTTGCCTTACGGTGTATGGAGAAAGGACACAATTGGTGATAGTGATCCGCATCATTAAAGCTATGACATGACACAGATTAGCAGCAGGTTTTTTTTATTATTTGGAAAAAACAGATGTACTTATATATAAAAATAAAGTCACTTGTAAACAACAGTTAGCTGGCGCCGTAGTTTAGTGGTTATCACTCTCGTACTTTGTGCGGGAGACCGGGGTTCGATTCTTGACGGCGATTCAATATGGGCAATTGAATATTACCATAACCCCGGGTTAACCCAAGCCATGCGAGGGAAATTGGGGAGATGGCGCACTGTGTGGGCCGTTGGATGTTGCAGGGAGTTGTCTCTGGCAGAGCGATGATCCTAATTGAGTTTGCGTAGCTCAAAGAGAGCATTAAATACTCCAGGACTCCTCCTGGAAATAATAGACAGGGTGGTATATCCCTCAATTTGTGAGGCTAGCCATGTAAAATATGCACATCTATCTATCTAATCTATCAAGTGAGGAAAAAAATACGTTATAAAAAGATTGCATAAAGAACAGTTTCAGAGATACTTAAGGACAAAAAAACTGATGTAAGCTCCCTTATAAATATATTAGAAAAAAAATAGGGTCTATTAAAAAAAAGGATTATAATTTCGTGACATTTATCTACTCGGGGTAAAGAGACCCTGGGGGGAGTCGGCAAATCTTTTCGCGCGAATGGTAAAGGGTCATGACCAAAACAGGACGCCAAAACATTCGAAAAAAAATATCTGCCAAACTGCTTGATTTTGATTGCATTGGTTACATGCATGCAGCTGGCAACTACTTCTTTATTTCTTTTTATAAACTCTATTATATTAATTTTCTCTATTAATAAAGAATCAATGTGTAACACAAAGTTTCAGCAGCTCCATTTATATGACTGGGGCCTATATATTCACCTTTTTGCTACAACAAAACAATTTAAGCACGTTTGCAGTAGAGCTATTTTAAACAACAACAACAAGATGTGCATATTTTACATGGCTAGCCTCACAAATATCGAGGGATATACCCTGTCTATTATTTCCAGGAGGGGCCATGGCTTAGATGGAGAGTCCCTCTAGAGTATTTAATGCTCATTTTGAGCTACGCAGACCCAATTAGGGTCTGCGCTGTACTAGACAACTCCCTGCAACATCCAACAGCCCACACTGTGCCATTTCCCTCACAATAGCTTGGATTAACCCCAGGGCTATGGTAACGTTCACTTGTGCCCATATTGAATCGCCGCCAAGGGGAACCGAACCCCGGTCTCCCGCACAAAGTGCGAGAGTTATAACCACTAAACTACACGGCGCCACTAGCTATGCTGAATCATGTCTTTTATTGAACACATCACAAATGAACAGCAACTTAGGAAAAGGATTCTGTGTTGGGCAAAGAAAATGACTGAAAAATGGCTTATCATAGATAAAATGGAAATTTTTACACAAATAGTTAAAATTTTAAAAATGGTGGACAAGAAATTGTGATATATATATATATATATATATATATTTAATTTCCCTTGACTAAGAAGGGGGAGACATGTATTCTTAAATTTTATTTTTTATAAGAAACAGAAATATAAGAATCAAAAATGACACTGGGTCTCATGGCTAAATCAATGAGTATGTTTTTTTTTCTGTTCTTTAACCTAACTATAAATTCATTTCAGCAGTTAAACACACTTTCTTTAAAGATTTGTTTGATATTATGTAAAATCTGAATACAACAATTGCGTGTGTCTGTGGCATGTGTTCGTTTTTCTTTAAAGTTACCAAAAAATTATGTTTCATTGGCTAATCTTTGATTTTGGAACAGCAAAGCTATTGCATTGCACTTATAAGTTTGAGACCAGATAACTTGGAAATAAATGGAATGCATGGGTAACTAAATAAAACCAACTGTCAGAAAAACATTTAAATCCTAATATTTCCATTGGAGAAATTAGGATTTAAAGGTTTTTTTGACAGTTCATAACTATACATGGTGCCGTAGTTTAGTGGTTATAAATCTCTCACTTTGTGCGGGAGACCGTGGTTCGATTCCCTGGCGGCGATTCAACATGGGCGAGTGAATGTTACCATAGCCCCGGGTTAACCCAAGCTATGTGAGGGAAATTGGGGAAATGGCACACTGTGTGGGCCCTTGCATGTTGCCGGCAGTTGTCTAGTGGAGCGCAGACCCTAAGGACTCCTCATCTAAGCCATGGCCCCTCCTGGAAATAATAGACAGGCCTATATCCCTCGATATTTGTGAGGCTAGCCATGTAAAATATGCACATCTATCTATCTATGTCTACATCAAAAGCATGTGATCTCATATACGTTATTTTGATCATTGTTTGTTGATGGCTAGTTGATAATTTTATCAAAATATATATTCTAAATAATTGAGAATTCCAGTATCCCCCTGTCATATTGCCATGTTGAACAACTTTTTGTTAAGAAATAAGAACTACAAATATTTGATTTAAAAAAACAATGTTATCAGTTAGCTGGCTAACTAAAAACTCACCTAAAACTACACTATATCAGATTTGAAGTTAAAAACAAAGATTTGCTATCTATATTGGCAGGAGTTTTCACATTTAAAAGTAAGGGCTGTGAACATATGGAACAACCACATTGGGTAAATCAGCTATTTAGCAAGACTTGAAATATATGTTGCAAATTTTTATTTCAGTCACACAGGATAGTCATCATCATCATCATCATTCTCGGCTTAACGTCCGTTTTCCATGCTAGCATGGGTTGGACGGGGTATATTAATGACCCTCTTCCAATCTGATCTAGACTGTGTTAGATCTAAACTCAACTTCCTCTGTATCAAGTCTGTCCTTATAACCTCCTGCCAAGTCTTTCTCGGTCTGCCTCTGGGCTTTGCCCCAGGAACTATCAAGTCTCTACACTTTCTTACCCAATTATCCTCCTCCATTCTTTCCAAGTGCCCCAGCCAATTCAATCTTCTTATCTGGATAACATCTTTAATTCTACGGAGACTTAGCCTGCTTCTTAGCTCATCTGAACTCTTTCTGTCTCTCAGACTGGCGTTACACATCCACCTAACCATTCTCATATCATTCCTTTCTAAACGGTCAAGATCTTCCTGCTTCACTGCCCATGTCTCACTACCGTACAACATAACACTTCTTACACAGGCCTCATACAACCTACCTTTTACCTCAATTGACAGGACTCTGCTAGTCAACAAAGGAAGTAACTCTCTGAACTTTTTCCAAGCAGAACCTATCCTGCAAGTAACACTTCTTCCAACACCCCCTTCACTGCCCAACATATCACCTAAGTAACAGAAGTTCTCAACTATCTCTAACGAGCCACTGTTGTACATCATTAAAGCTGGAAATACTTCATTCTCTATAATCTCACCTTTGCAACGCTTGCATACAAACTGAATGTCAGCTCTTAACCTTCCACTAATACTACTGCACTTCTTATGTACCCAATGCTTGCAAGTCTGACAAAAAATTGAGTTACTACCAACCCCTTTCCTGCAAACTCCACAAGGCCACTTTCCAACTACAAGGTCACACTTGGCTGCAATGCTACTAATCATGACTTTAGACTTTGCTGTGTTTACCTTTAGCCCTTTCTCTTCTAGTCCTTTCTTCCACTTCTCAAACTTTTCAACTAATTCTTCCATCGACTCTGCTATGAGAACCAAATCATCTGCATACAATAACTCCCATGGACAACCTGTTCTGAACTCCATCGACAGCGCTTCTAAGACTAGAACAAACAACAAAGGGCTAAGTACAGAACCCTGATGTACACCAACATTTAGTGAAGTGACCTATGAATTAAGGTCCTTATGTATTCAGTTGATTTCATGTTTAAGAAAAATTATGCTGCTAGACAACAGGCCTTAACTACATCATCATCAGCATTCTCGGCTTAACGTCCGTTTTCCATGCTAGCATGGGTTGGACGGGGTATATTAATGACCCTCTTCCAATCTGATCTAGACTGTGTTAGATCTAAACTCAACTTCCTCTGTATCAAGTCTGTCCTTATAACCTCCTGCCAAGCCTTTCTCGGTCTGCCTCTGGGCTTTGCCCCAGGAACTATCAAGTCTCTACACTTTCTTACCCAATTATCCTCCTCCATTCTTTCCAAGTGCCCCAGCCAATTCAATCTTTTTATCTGGATAACATCTTTAATTCTTCGGAGACTTAGCCTGCTTCTTAGCTCATCTGAACTCTTTCTGTCTCTCAGACTGGCGTTACACATCCACCTAACCATTCTCATATCATTCCTTTCTAAACGGTCAAGATCTTCCTGCTTCACTGCCCATGTCTCACTACCGTACAACATAACACTTCTTACACAGGCCTCATACAACCTACCTTTTACCTCAATTGACAGGACTCTGCTAGTCAACAAAGGAAGTAACTCTCTGAACTTTTTCCAAGCAGAACCTATCCTGCAAGTAGCACTTCTTCCAACACCCCCTTCACTGCCCAACATATCACCTAAGTAACAGAAGTTCTCAACTATCTCTAACGAGCCACTGTTGTACATCATTAAAGCTGGAAATACTTCATTCTCTATAATCTCACCTTTGCAACGCTTGCATACAAACTGAATGTCAGCTCTTAACCTTCCACTAATACTACTGCACTTCTTATGTACCCAATGCTTGCAAGTCTGACAAAAAATTGAGTTACTACCAACCCCTTTCCCGCAAACTCCACAAGGCCACTTTCCAACTACAAGGTCACACTTGGCTGCAATGCTACTAATCATGACTTTAGACTTTGCTGTGTTTACCTTTAGCCCTTTCTCTTCTAGTCCTTTCTTCCACTTCTCAAACTTTTCAACTAATTCTTCCATCGACTCTGCTATGAGAACCAAATCATCTGCATACAATAACTCCCATGGACAACCTGTTCTGAACTCCATCGACAGCGCTTCTAAGACTAGACTAGAACAAACAACAAAGGGCTAAGTACAGAACCCTGATGTACACCAACATTTAGTGAAGTGACCTATGAATTAAGGTCCTTATGTATTCAGTTGATTTCATGTTTAAGAAAAATTATGCTGCTAGACAACAGGCCTTAACTACATCATCATCAGCATTCTCGGCTTAACGTCCGTTTTCCATGCTAGCATGGGTTGGACGGGGTATATTAATGACCCTCTTCCAATCTGATCTAGACTGTGTTAGATCTAAACTCAACTTCCTCTGTATCAAGTCTGTCCTTATAACCTCCTGCCAAGCCTTTCTCGGTCTGCCTCTGGGCTTTGCCCCAGGAACTATCAAGTCTCTACACTTTCTTACCCAATTATCCTCCTCCATTCTTTCCAAGTGCCCCAGCCAATTCAATCTTCTTATCTGGATAACATCTTTAATTCTTCGGAGACTTAGCCTGCTTCTTAGCTCATCTGAACTCTTTCTGTCTCTCAGACTGGCGTTACACATCCACCTAACCATTCTCATATCATTCCTTTCTAAACGGTCAAGATCTTCCTGCTTCACTGCCCATGTCTCACTACCGTACAACATAACACTTCTTACACAGGCCTCATACAACCTACCTTTTACCTCAATTGACAGGACTCTGCTAGTCAACAAAGGAAGTAACTCTCTGAACTTTTTCCAAGCAGAACCTATCCTGCAAGTAGCACTTCTTCCAACACCCCCTTCACTGCCCAACATATCACCTAAGTAACAGAAGTTCTCAACTATCTCTAACGAGCCACTGTTGTACATCATTAAAGCTGGAAATACTTCATTCTCTATAATCTCACCTTTGCAACGCTTGCATACAAACTGAATGTCAGCTCTTAACCTTCCACTAATACTACTGCACTTCTTATGTACCCAATGCTTGCAAGTCTGACAAAAAATTGAGTTACTACCAACCCCTTTCCCGCAAACTCCACAAGGCCACTTTCCAACTACAAGGTCACACTTGGCTGCAATGCTACTAATCATGACTTTAGACTTTGCTGTGTTTACCTTTAGCCCTTTCTCTTCTAGTCCTTTCTTCCACTTCTCAAACTTTTCAACTAATTCTTCCATCGACTCTGCTATGAGAACCAAATCATCTGCATACAATAACTCCCATGGACAACCTGTTCTGAACTCCATCGACAGCGCTTCTAAGACTAGAACAAACAACAAAGGACTAAGTACAGAACCCTGATGTACACCAACATTTACACTAAATTCATCACTAAGTGAATCGTTAATCCTGACACGACTTCTAGCATTGTTGTACATAGACTGTACCATCGTAACTAGCCACTCATCCACACCTAATTTTCTCATAGCCCACCAAATAACTTTACGTGGCACTCTATCAAAAGCTTTCTCTAAATCTACAAAGGCAAAATAGAGATTCTTTCTCTTTCCTAAATACTTTTCCTGAAGCTGTCTGAGTAAAAATATTGCATCTGTAGTGCCACGCCCTGGAACAAAACCAAATTGCATCTTATCTATATCAATCCTTTCTCTAAGTAACTTATCAATCACTCTTTCAATAACTTTCATTACTTGATCAACCAACTTCAAACCTCTATAGTTACCCCTTTCTAATGCATCACCCTTGCCCTTGAAACAATTCACTATTACACTCGACTGCCACTCACTCGGAATAGCACCATCCTTTATAATCTGGTTAGCAAGACTTGTAATAAGCTCAACTCCAATATATCCAGATGCTTTTACTATCTCTGCAACAATACCTGATACTCCTGCAGCCTTGCCAATCTTCAATTTCCTAATAGCCTCCACTACCCATTCTGTCTTGATCTGCATAGCTGGCCCTTCTACAACATCATCATCAGACAAATTATCCTCATCCCAATCAAACTCAGTGTTAAGCAACCTCTGATAATAATTCTTCCAAGCTACCCTTTTCTCCTCCTCTGTGCTAGCCAAAACACCTTCATCATTACGTATACACTTCTCACCTACAACATCTTGATTAGTCTTCTTCATTTGCTTTGCTATCTTGAATACCTCATTGCGCTGGTCTTCCCTTCTTAACACATCTGCAAATCTGTTTCTCTCTGCTTCTGATTTTGCCTTATACACTGCTGTACGAGCACGACGCTTAGCTTCTAAGTAAATATTTTTACTACCACCTGACTTCCACTCTTTCCAAAGTTTCCTCTTTTCCTTTATACACTGGTCAACCTCGTTATTCCACCACCAGGTCTGTCTATGTCTAGCTGGTCCTTTCGTCCACCCACAGGTATCATCAGAAGCTTCTAGAAGACAATTCTTCAAAGTAGTCCAAGTACTTTCAACATTGTCACTATCACATTGACCATTGTGGGCTAACTGCTGAACTTTTGCATTAAATTGTCTTGCTACAATCTCTTCCTTCAGCTTCCAGACTTTTCGACGGGGCCTGTACTTTCCCTTGGCTTCTTCAACACTCTTCAAGATAATATCACAAACCAGCAACCTATGCTGGGAAACACACTCTTCCCCCGATATAACTTTCACGTCCTTCACCACTTTCTTGTCTGACTTTCTAACCAGGAAGTAATCTATCTGTGTCTTACAACCACCTGACTCATATGTTATCAGCCTACTCTGTCTCTTACTGAATGATGTGTTGCAAACCACCATGTCCGTTGCCATTCCAAACTCAAGCAATCTCTCTCCTTCCTTATTTCTGCTCCTAAATTAAATGTAAATAAGGTTTTCACGTTTGTCTAAAAATTTCATTGTTTCATTGTTTATGCTCATGTTTGATATTCGCGTGTTATCATTAAGATGAAAACTTGTTTTTCTTAAGCTATGGAAAAATGCCTTTGGACAAATTCACAGATGTTGAAGTAGCCTTTTCACCATCTTTAACATTAGTCTAATCTTTTGTGTTTTTATAGAGCCTTGCTGACACAACCTAACACCATCACTTTTGAAATTTTTTAATCTCAGCATGTCAAATTGTCATCTTGTCGTTCTTTTTGGAGAGGAGTTTGACATCATTGTCTTTTCTAGATTAATGTTGCATCTTGGTTAAATACTAATAATAAGGGATTTACAATGTTGTGATTTTTTTTTAGTATTTTGTGCTGACAGCTTCAGTGTTGAGGTATTGCAATTCATTACCTCCTCAGTTTCTGTCATTCATTAATTGGTTTAAATTAGAAACACATACACAAAGAAAGAGCCATATCTCATAAAAAAAATAACTTTCCCACCTTTAAAAATTATTCTGCCTGGTCTTAACCAGCAATCAGGTCCCTTTTTCTTATTATCTCCATGCTCAAATTCTTGTTTAGAAGATCTGCTTTTACTTTGTAAATTCGTCCAGCACACTCGTGTATTAACAAAAAACAAGTTCTAATCTGTTGTTTTACTTATGTACTCTTTAAAAGGTTGTTCACAGAATTCTCACAGAGAGATTTCTAATCTGAGATTTTGAAAAGCTTAATTTTTGTGTCAATTTAAATATATTAAAATATTATCTATGAAACGACAAGAGTGAAGAGGAATGTATATAATTTCATTCTATTATTGAAAAAAATACCTCCATTACTTTTAAACTTTTTCACCTGTCTTAGTTATTATGTTTCTATAGATTGACAATACAAATATTTTTATACTTTTAAACACAAATATTATGTATAGCTGGCTTTTTAAAGAAGATTTTGCTGTGCGTAACATAAATCACACATCAAGTTTTTTAGACGTGTTTTGGGGCATAAACTTCAACTTCTCCAAACAGTTGACATTTTACATGGGCTATATCTACAGCACACCTACATTATTTTGCATCTTTGTTGATGTGTACACTTCTATCGTACATCTCTCCTGAAGCCTTCAGGAAGAATTCTGTTAGAGTTTGGCAGTAAAAACATTTTGATTTATTTCAGTAAAAGACAAACTACTATGTTGAAGTGAGAAAGTTCAGTGATGAATCGTGCTGTCTTCTCCCCACCTGAAAAACTTGTGTTTGATATCCAAGGTATATGTATTTTTGTTAAAATTTTTTAATCTATTGTCAACCCGTAGCAACAAGACCACGTAAGTGATTTTTAAAATATTAATTTTGCTGTTTTGAATAGAATATCGATTTTGATCTCCTTTTTGATGTGAAATTTCTTTCTTTTTTATAACTTTAACATATATTTAATTATTTTAAAATATGTTTATTTTTAAAGTAACATGTTAAGGGCATGTACAAAAACCTCTGTACTGTGCATATTTCTAAAATAGATTGAACCCTTCCATAGCATGTTTAGATTATCCCTGGCATGTCTTTGACTTGAACATGTTTGCCATAAATTTAGTTGTTATTGTTTACACATATGCCAAACATGTTTATAAATACAAGCTATTATATTTAATGTATTGCATTGTTAAAATCATGTTATTGCAACATTATTTGTTTGTTTTGTGAAGGCTGATAATTGTGGTAGTTGATGTAAACAAAGAAATGGGTTTTTACTTGCAAGATTTGTTTTGGCAAAAAAAATGTGCATTGGGGTATTTAAGGAAGATTTCTTTTTTAAAAAACAACAATAACATCAAAAGATTTCTTAATGAGAAGTCATCAGAAATTCTTAGTTTACAATGGATTCTGCTGAAAATCTTAGGGATGATTTAAATGAATTTGAAGGTAGAACCCTTTAATAGAAGTTGTTATCATTAAACATTTAAAGACATTTGTAGATAAATTTATTTCCGACTTAAATTACAACATGTCACAAAAAAGTGTTTAAATATTTCTATTATAGGTGTTATCGTTGAGCTCAAAAAAGAGTATTTCACTCACAAAGCTCCTTTAACCGACAATGAGACATTGGTGCACAAGTTATGTGTTCGTTTGGAGAATGTGCTCCGCTATGGACTAAGAGGTAAGAAACCTGTGCTTAAGTTTTTTATTCACACATACAAACTATTAATTTATTTGTTACTTAGAAAAAACATATATAACGATTAACACGTACCTTTTTTCGTTTCACTATACAACTGCTACACTTTTTACATGACATTTTTTAGTCTTTAAAAGAAATATTTTAACACTCCATAATGGTTAAAAAAAACATTTATAAAACTCTCTCTTTTATTTCAGTTCATTCTTTGCTTTAAAATTATTTTCACAAATTTGAACATGTTTTTGTATAAACTGTGAATCAGCATGACCTCTAAAGATCTTGTTTCCTATCATTTTTAACAACAATTTTAGAACACAGTGATCAACACAACTTTGTTGATTATTTCATTTGAACCCATTACAAGATGTGAAATTAAGAAAGAAATATTCTGAACATCTTTTTAGTTCTTCTAAAGTACTAAAATTACATTAGGAGTCTCTTGCCATCCATAAAGTACATACACACTTAAGTTTGGAAGAGGGTGTCAGACTCAGTATAAAACATAACTATGTAGATTTTTCAATGCTGCATGATATGATAACTTAAATGACAAGAAATATTTTATGCTGACGTTAAATAATTTTACAATGTTCTTTATTGTTGCACTAAGCCACCTATATATGTTACAAGGATTGTGAAAAAAATGTACCCTTATAAATCATTAATATTTAAACATAATGCCGGGCCTAAAAATATAATGTCTTCCATCACCAGGTCAGTCCCATTATTTTAATTACCAGTATTTCAAGCAAGTATTACACACAACTTTAAAATGAACAAAATGAAATAAATTTCTTACTAAACCCTCCGGGATGATGGCAGACAAGGTAAATAAAATTTGTGTCGAACGTAATGCTGTAATTATTGATGATTTAAAGGATGTGCAACAGCAAATAAATGAGTACATCGTTTTATTTAGTTATTTCTACAATTTTAGAAAAATATACGTTTATGGGATCTCGCAAAGATTATTGGAATTACGTTAATGATTGTTTACCAAAAGATGAAACTGTCAAATTCATACAATCATACACAGAGGTAAATATTTGTTATGCACAATTGTATTGATTTATTTATAGTTTTATTATTATTTTCATTAAAATTATAATTAGTTTTATTGCTGTTATTTTTAATTTCCCTTTTTCACCAGCTTAGTTGTTGTTGTTGTTTTTGGTAGTGGTGTTGGGGTTTTAAATTCAATTCTTAATAATACTTTACGAATACTTTAAAATAAATGTATCCCAAATTATAGTATACAAATTCGGCAGGTGTTTCACACAGACAGTACTAGTGTTATATTTTCAAAATGTATTATAATATAACATTTTTCAAAAACACAGTAAGTATCAGAAAGTGGATCAGCTGATTATCCCATTAAATTATTTTTTTTAGTTTAAAACTTACCAGGGCAGGGGAAGAGCATTTCTGAGGCAAGCATTGATGGAAAAAAGTTTAGCTGATGCACTACAAAGATGTACCATAAACGATCGGATAACAAGGTAAATTTCTGTTTTTTTTTACCTACCGTATGAACAATATATAAAATAATATAAATAATAATAATAAATAATGTTCCTTCTATACTTTAGAGAGTACTATATCACAGATTCAGTATTTCGAAATGATCAACTTCTCAAAACATTGATGCACTCATTGTATGATCTAAATGCTGTTGATTTTCAATTACCACACAAAGGCTATGATCTAGATAGAAGCTTTCCATCCTTTGCGAGGTATTTTAAAATGTCCAATTGCCTGTTTTTAAGGTAGCCTTACTCAAATTTTAATATTGAACTTAACATTTTATATGAAAATTTGTAAAAAGATTTTATGGGTGAGGTGATTTGACTTACTAAGCTTGTTTTCATAGGAAATCATTTGCTGATGGTAAAAGAAGATCATCCACTACAAGCACTTTTACTGATCAAGTAATTATTGATTTTCATTTGTTGTCTGTCTTTAAAATTGTATATATCGATTTGAAATGGACATTGTGTAGCATACTTATCATGTGATTTGACCTAAATTTGCTCTAAACTATTATGGTTGTATATTTTTATCAGATTTCTTCTTAATCAATAAAGTCCAGTGTCAATTCTTTTTTTAATATTCCTAATATCTAAACGTTATAGGATATCCCAGCTGACCCTGTTGTCATATTAAATAAGAACATTAACAAACTTGTAGAAAACATGACCACATGGTTGGGGAAAGAAACAGAGTCTGTGCAGTCAGAAAGCAGTTCTTTACAAACTATCATTGATAGAGTAATTATATTGAATGAGGATGTGATCAAGTTAAAGTTACGGAAGCAAAATGAATTAGACGCTTTGAATGAACAAGTATTGAAATTAAAAGATGAAAAATCACGAATTGAAAACGAAAACGATTTAAGACTGAAACAACTAAACGAACGCTATGCTAATTTACAACAGTTAGATAGTTCTGTTACAAACGATAAATTGAAGGAACTCTATCAAAAAGTGACTGCCACTGAATTAGAATTGAATGATTATAAGGCAAAGTGCAGCTTACTTTCTCAAGACATTTCATCACTTCATAAACAGGTGGACACATTTCAAGAAGAGAACGAACATTTAAAATCTGAAAATGCTGACTTATCCAACTCTTGTCAACAAAGTCAAAATGAGCTGACTAGTTATAAACTTCATGAACATTCACATGAATGCACAAGCAAAATTTTAGAAAACAAAATGGCCGAATTGCAAAAGATTAACGATGCTGCTAAGGTTAAAGAAAAGGAATTGAGTGAAAAACTAATAGATAGTGAATCAAAGCTAAAAGTAAAAGAAAACGAGTTGTTATCATTGCAGGAAGCTTTTCAAAAATCTACTGGTCTTGTTGTTGGATCTTTTAAAGAGCTCAAAGATGAGTTAAATAATCAACTTAAAGAGAAAACAGAAGTGTTGCATAATGTAACATCAACAAATGAGGATCTTGCAAAAAGTTTAGTCAAAGAAAAATCTGATTTTGAAAATGTTAAAAATACATTAACAAAGAATGTCAATGATGCTGCTAAGCGACAAGAAGAAGTTGAAAAGATTGTTTCTGAATTGAAATTGAAATTAGCAGAGGAAATGAAGCACCATGTATTGTTGCAGGAATTTGTTAGTAAAGTTTTCGAGACTTTAAATGGTAACGATGAGACAGATCATAATGCTGACAGCGAAGATGGATTGCTGAAAAAGTCGAAGAAAAAGAAGAAGAGGGAAACTGTCTGTTTGCCAAAGATATCGTCAGAAGATGAACAGCATGCTGCTTTGCAGGTGTGCATGTATACTATCTTTTTATACTGACTCCGGTATTGGTTTGTTGGTGACTTGTTTCTAAAAAGTTGATCATGAATTTTCAAAATGATAGCAGATGGTGGTCTTCTCTGCTCTTTGTGTCTTGCCTACACTAAGCAATCAATTGTGCAGATTTGTACAGAAGAAATATGCTTTGTACAAGATTTGAGTCCCTGTGATCTGTTCTTTATTTGTGTATCTCACCTTATTTTCTACTTTAATATGTGAAACAATTTTTTGTAGAGATTAGTGGAGTTACAAGAAGAACTCATTGCCATGAAGCTTGAGAAGAAGGAAGGTGAGGAAGAAATTACTGCATTGAAGTACGAACTGGCTTCAATTACGAAAAATTTCGAAGAAATTCAACAAAACTCTAAGACCGAAAACAAAGAGAAAGACGCATTGGAGAAGGTTAAATTTTATGTTATGACTAATAAGAGTATATGTATTGTTTCCATAAAAATTACCTGTAAAAGTTTTGATGTAACACAGCTTTTTAGTTTTGAGGTGTAGAGTCGTCCATCCACTGGGAAATTTTTTTGGTCAGGATTAACCTGGACTCAAGAAACTTTAACTTTTAAATTGTGTTCTTTTTGAATCACTGTTCTTAAGCATTCTGAATATATGTTATTATTTGAAAAGTAAACATAAATAGCTCTTTTTTTCAGAAATGTGAAGAGTTACAACTGCAAGTGAACAAATCGAATGTCGAGGTTGATAAATACAATGGCGAAATATTTAACATGTCTCTGGAAGTATCAAAACTTAATGAACAACTTGTTAACAAGGAGGATGCATGTGAAAAGTGGGTGACAAAAGATATTTTCTACACAGGATGTTTTAATTAAATGACTGTAACACATGTTGTGTTGTTTTTGTTGTTTTTTTAATCAATTTTTAAGTTTTTCACTTGACTCAAATTTTTTAATGGTTTTAGAGCCCAAACTGCTTTTGAGGAATTACAACCTAAATTTGAGGTTTCACAGAAGAACAAAGAGCTAGAAGAGGTGTGTTGTTTGATAAATTTTAATCGTGAATCATGACAAGAACGAGTGTAGTATTGTTGACTTCATTTAATATTCAATGTTAAAAACAAGGTGTTTTCAAAATTGAAAGAGAGCATGCCCATTAACCGAGATCAACCTCCTCTCAACAGAACCATTACTTCACTGCCTTTGGAATTATTCTAGCATTAAATTTTTCTTTTTACATAAATTCGTAAGTGGATTATAAGGATAATAAGGAACACCTTTTTTATTTTGATATTTAGATTAAACAGAAGAACTCTGAGGAGATTAAAAGTTTTCATAAGAGGGTAGAAGAAATTACACAGGAGAACCTTGCATTACATGGACAAGTCGAGAGTTCAACTGCATCACAAGTAAAAGTTAATGAAGAAAATGATTTTTTAAAAAAAGAAATGGAGAATGCAGTGGAAGTAAAAAGTCAAGAAATTCAAGGATTGAAATTTCAACTTAGTACGGAAGAAATGAAACGAGAAACTCTGCAAAAAGTTCGTTGCTAATGTTTGTTTGTTTTGTTGTTTGTGCAGAAATTACTTTTTTGGAATAATCATGATAATATATACAGTTAAGCTATTTTTTGTTAATTCAAATATTACGACCTTCGCTTCAACCTTAAACCACTAGAATCTAGAAAATGCAAAAAAATAATTTAGCTGAAGTTGGGCATTCATTGTTAAGATGGTTTTCCACTGATTTCCAAAACAAACAATTACAATTCTCTAGAACAATTTGATGGAATTATTTAACAAAACCCTAGCTCAAAACTTACAACTTGCAAAAATTTTGCAATATTAAGATTTTTAATTTTATGTTTCTCAGGAACTGTTGGACACGAAGAAGGCGAAGGACACACTGATGCAAGATTTAACAGACCGTGACGAAATGTTATCACAAATTGAAAGTAAACAAACAGAACGAGATGTGTTGTTGCGACAAATTGAGACGTTGAAGAACGAAAATGTGGATTTAGAAGAGCAGGTATGATGGGTGAAGATTTCAATGTAAAAATTAATTCTGCTTTTCATCCAATTATATCTATGGTGCTTATCTAATTATTTTTTAATAAGAATTTCCCAATTGAAGCTTCCAAACATCACATTTTCCTCATTATCATGATCAGAGGGCAATAAGCAAGGTTTGTACCTTGGACGCAAAAGAACTGATTGATTAGCATGTAAAACATCGGAGAATAAAATTACAAGTAGTATACTAAAAACTTTGACGTTGATGCTTGACAATCGAAGTAATTATCTCAAGCCACTAACTTTACAAAATGAATAAATGAATGAATGAATGAATGAATGAATGAATGAATGAATGAATGAATGAATGAATGAATGGATGAATGAATGAATAAGTGAGTGAGTGAGTGAATGAATGAATGAATGACTGTTGCTTTTTTAGACTGCAGAGATGAAAGAGAAACGTGATGTTGTAGAGAAAGAAATTACCTTCTTGAAAGTTGAAGTGACTAAACTCGCAAAAGAGAAGGAAGAAGAGAAAGCAACTCGTATTAATGGTTGGAATCGTTTGAACAATCTCGTGGAAGAGAAAAAGAAGACAGACGAACAGTATAAAACCGAGATTGCACAGTTACAACGAGATATCGATGAATTAAAAAATCATTTAGTTAGTGTGACCAAGTATGATGTTTGTTTTTATTTCATAATTAACCATGCGTTAAATTGCACGTCAAAGTTTACTACACTTAGCTCAGTTGTTTCATACGGTACTCATTTATTACAATTTCGATTTGTCAGAAATGTAATAAAAAACATTCGAATACTTTAGTTACGCTTTGTGTCTTCCCAATTTCCATGCTTCTACTCTTTATAAGCTAAAAAACACTACGAAACTGCCCGAAGCTATTGTATATGATTTACTATGATTTCTTTCGCAATAATCTCGAGAATCGGTACCGTAATTTTTTAGGGACAAGCATGAACTGTGGACAAAGAAAGATCACTTAGAATTTGAAATGAAAATGAAAGCAGATGAACGATGGGTGAAAGATGAGGAAGTAAAGAATTGTACCAACTGTCAACAAGCCTTCTCTTTGACAGTTAGAAGGGTAGGAATTTCTTAGTAACATTTGTTATAGCGAGTTAGGCCATTGTGCCTTTCCACTATAGTCTCTCCAGCCTATTGCTTTGCTTAACAAGTTATTTAGCCAGCTACTGTTTGACCATGAGAGAAGTATTAATGATTGACATACCTTAACATTTTTTGGTTATAGCATCACTGTCGCTTGTGTGGTCACATTTTCTGTAATAATTGTTCCAACAATTGGGTGCAAACCGCTCATAGTAGGTTAGTGCTATTACTATTAGTTGTAAACCTTCGACCTTAAATAAAACACATCTCTGTTACATTGCTTCACTCCTTAATGTTTTGACGGTTTAGAAGAAAGAAGAGAGCTTGCGACGTGTGTGTGGAATCCCAGAAAGAAACACAAGGTGAAGCGTGTGATGTTGTTGATGGTGATCACTCTGACAACGTCAGCATGTTGTCTGATCAAATCAGCATTACTGATGAATCTTTTGAAGAAGGAGTGAAAGTGGGACCGGTGGATATTAAACTATAAAATTTTCATAATATTTTTTTTGTTTGTTTTTGCGCATATTTTTCATACCATTTTTAAACATTACGAACATCTTTCAGTTCTCAATCACTCTTAATTAAAGGATCAAAACACAGACACCTTTCCGATGTGTGCGAACGTGGTTTCATGTCTGTTAAAATTGCTACCGTAAGCAGTTCTGCAGATTTGCACCATTTGATTTTTCTAGAACGCAACAGCTGATTATAATACACGCCCTAACGCCAGTGACGAACTATTAACCGATCCGTTCGAAATACTAGACCCGGCCGATGTTGGCAGTTCCGGGTCATTTGGACCAGCCGAGCATATAACCATATCAAAAAGCGATATCATTAATCCGTCAATTATACCGACTGTCGGTGATGAATCATCTGATGACGATGTAGTTTCAAAAGAAACGATCGAAATTTATGTTGCGGCTGGGACGCGATGTTTGGTACCAATTATCGTTGGAAGTAGCAAGTTTGAGTTAGTATGGGAATTCACTTCCACACCTAAAGTATGTAAACTTCTGTTTGTTTGTTTGTTTTGTTTGTTTTTTGTGTGTTTGTTTGTTTGTTTTGTGGTTTTGTTTTTGTGATTTTGTTTGCGTCTTACGTTGACTGTGCAAGTAGTGTTTTAGAATAGACTAATAAGTCTGCCATTGCAATACGAATCTATTCTTTGGATTGGCATAAACAACATGTTGCGCTCGACCACTTAAAAGTTTTTGAACCCAAAGAACTCTGTCGTACTCCGTCAAATGACAAGCACCATGATGTAATTGTTTTTTATTTACGATAAACAATTTTTGTTGTAGGATGTTGGGTTTGGATTGGCTTATAAAATAAACGAAGAGATAGAAGATCGGGACATACAGGTATATTGAAAGTTTGTTTACTTTTTACTTTTGAAAACAAGGAGCGATATTTCTCCATGACCTCAATTTTTTTTTAGACATGCATTCCTCTTTCCCGTTACATTTCACATAAACAAACTGTTCATGGTCGTATGAAGATAAAAAATCCTGGCGTTTACTACTTTGTCTTCAATAACTCATATTCAAGGTAAGTGTAACCATATTTAAAAATGTTGTTTGCATTTTGTACGGCTCTTATCAATGTGGAATTTCTGAGATTGTTAGGGTTATTTTTAAATTTCTGAAAAAGTGTATAGTATCGTTTCTGCATGGCACATGTGTAGTTTGAACAACCCCTGCATGGAAAAAAATCCATATAAACGCGACGAAATTTCATTGCGGTTTAAAATCTCATTTCGGCTCCAAGTAGAGACTACCTAAGACACGACGAGCAAAGAAGATATAATCTCTGTGTTTATCTTTGTTTAGGCTGACCACCAAGCATGTCACGTGTGTGGTAGGAATGTATAGAAGCAAGCAAGATAGCGTGTCTTCCTGTACTTGATGACGTATTAATTCTGGTTGTTAATTTATTAGAGACCTTTTGAAAACTGCCCACTCGGTCCGGGAATTTGGCAATTCGTTAATTCATCAAAAGTTTGATATTGTTAAAACAAAGCCAACTTTTAAGTCAAGGGTTTAGTTACGTGAAGAACAAGAAATAGGTTTATCAAGGATAAGCTGGTGACAAGCTTAGTGATGTATTATTTAATGTCATATTCGAATACGTTTTAGTATTTTTTTTTTAAATAAATATTACTTTTTTTTCTTTTTTGTGGGGAAATAATACAGTGTATTGAATTGAATGATAGAAAAAGTTTGTTTAAGCACACCTTTTTTAAGAAACATGAACGATCCCGACTCTTGTTTGAAATTTGAAACAGACAGTGGTAGGTAATAACCTGTCAGCCTGAAAATGAGGCTCAAGTTTACTGCTTCTTGTAAAAAGGGGGTTTGTACATATTTAAATTGACGGAAGTAGAATCGATTTTGTGAGCGTTTCCATCAGCTACAAAGCCTCCCAGCAGAAGTTTAGATAAGAAGAAAAGAGGGTTGAATTTTGATGATTGTAGCCGCAAGAGATTGAAAACTCCGATAGCTCAGAACGTGTCAATGTTTATAGCGGACTTAATCTTAACCAGTACTAATTTTTTCTAGGGCCTTTTCTCCCCACAATGTTGGCCATGCCGTTTCCACAAGTACCAGGTCCAGGGTTGTAGACTCACGATGCATTTACAATATATCATTGTTCATAACCTACTTCTTAAATTCCACACGGAAACGTATATGGTGTATGATACTGTCTGTGAGAACTGTTATATCTTCTCAATGTTTGTTGTTGTTTTTTTAATTTTTATATTCACATCATTTTTATTATACATATATCAGTGATACTGTTGTTATTGGGAAGAATGGAATATTCTAATGAGTATTGTAGAAATGTAAATTTTGAATTTGTAAAATGTAATTTTTTATTTTGGAATAAAAAAAGTACAAAATATTGTCGAAATATAAATCTACTTAGAGCCTGATTATATGAGGCGAGTTGGCTCGGTGTTGGCCCGGTTGGCGGGTCAACCTGTGAAAAAATTACGTATTATATGGGAAAAGTCAACCCGGGTCAAGGCCTACACTGGTGCCGGGTTGAAAAAAAGTGCGCATATTTTTTTAAAAATGGTGGATGCAAGATGTGAACAAACAAGCGAATTATCTTTAAGTATTTTGGTCGCCAATAATTTGTTATTACAAATCCAAGGTGTTCTGTATTTGTCATTGCTTCGAAGAAATCGCCTAATACAGAACATATTGACATATTTTTTAACAAAACGAAGGAAACTCCTAAAACGTTCACAAGTTCTAAAGTCCATTTAAACTTCTTGTCTGCTGCTTCGCTTGTCATTATTGTTTTTCCTCTGTTTTGGATCACAATGCGCATGCTCTTCTTTTTCAACCCGGCCCTGGCTCGGCAAAGTGATATTATATGAACACCTAACCAACCTGTCCCGGGTTGAAAAAACGAGCCAGCTCGCCTAGGCGGGTTGACTCACCTCATATAATGTTAAATATTTTTTTGTAATGATCTGCCATTATGCCGAGCTGTTTAATTTTATCATGCTGAGCATGTGGCGAGCCAACACCGAGCCAACTCGCCTCATATAATCAGGCTCTTACTGTAAAATTGCGTCACTTTTGGCCATTTTTAAAAAATTCTTGTTTAATAGAAGGCACTTAAAATAAATTTTCTACTAGCGATAGATACAATTTGTCCGCGTGAATTTGATAGGCAAGATGGGATTTGAAAAATAACTCACACGAATGCCAGAAGATTGTTCTCCAACTAACACTGGGGACGAGGATGGGTTATTCTTCTTAATCGTTCTCATTAATTACAAACACATTACACGTTTGTTATAAGCAACACTAATTTTGGGACGTAGATGGTAAAATCGTCACAATTGCATTTCACTGACGATTTTGTAAAATATGATATCCAATACTCTTCTTTCTCATTGTTTATTTTTGTTTCGCTGAGCTAAATATTCACTCAAGTGTTTCGACTTTCTTGTTTCTTTGTCCAGAATATTCAAGAGATTATAATCTTCTATGAAGGTGTTTTCTTTGAACACAAGATTTATAATGTCCATCAAGTCAATAAAATGTATGTCTGCTATGGTAATCTAGAGAAAAAAGTCATATTTTATAACCACATTTTGACCAGTTAGAATTTCAAACCTCGATAATTCAACAACTTGAGGTAAAACAAGACATTGAAAGTAACACTCACATGAGATCCAACAAAAACTGGATTTCCATCGTTTTGTTTTAGTAAATATTCATAATACTTGAACGCTTCTTTGATTTTCATTTCCAAGATTTTTAACTTCTCTTTTTTCTAAAACAAAATATCTCTTATTTCAAATGAATGAAACTTAGGTCTAGAAAATGATCTAGGAATTATCAGATTTTAGTCCAAGGGGTAAAAAGTGATTCTGAATAAGTGAAATTTCAAAAAAGAGCAAGTCTAAATGACTGAAAAACATTTCGAATAAGCCGAAAATTCCTGCACCGAGAGAAACTACAATTACATACTTGGTCATCAACTGGTGTGTAAAATTGAGCATCTATCAGCCCATCATACAGTTCTTTGTTTGTATCCAATATAGCGTCTACATGCGCACGCTGTACGAGGTTGTCACCATAAAAATTGAAAAGGTTACCCAAGTATCTAACTATAGATGACGACTGCACCAATTTGTCACCACGGGGTGTGGTCAACACTGGCAGATGTCCTGTTGGCGTCACTGCAGCTAAAATATTAAAAATTATTGACAACTCGTGCGAGATTTGATATTCGCAACCTTGGCGCTTCTCTTAGCTTTTTTATATAAGCATCAATCCCTGCGCAAGTAAAAAAGCACCGGGGACGAGTGCGATTAATCAATTATAACTTCATGGTCTGAACATTTATTTTATTTATTTATTTGAAATTGTTTTCCCAGGATAGCCTCCTTAGTTCCTATTGCTACTGCTATCAACAAGGGTCCTGCGAAGGGGATCCTAGTGCATTTAAAGCTACGAAAGTCATGCCAGCACAGCATTCGCTCAACAAAAAAACCGCCCAAGATATCAACCCTATTCTCATGCTGAACGCTAAGCAGAAAGGATAGATTCACACTCTTATAGTCTCTGGCATGACTCGGCTTGGGCTTGAACCCAAGATCTCTCGCACTGGAAGCGAACGCTCTACCAGTCTAAACATATCCTCCTAGTCTCAACATACACTTGTAAAAAAGGATCAGATGGTCTACAACTCCATAAAATGCCTAAACACAAGTCAACGCCACTAGCTAAATCAAATCCGCATGACGTACTGTTATATTTTACTTCTGAAAACTCTGAAAAGGATATTCTATGATCTTCAAATTCCACTCCAGCATGTTTGAAAATCATAATAATTGCTTCTCCACGTCCAATGACATCAAAATAAAACAGTGAGTGCTTCTTTTCACACATTTTATTTAGGATTGAAATTTTGTAGCAATTAGTTGTTTTTTATTCGCTAATGCAAATATACTCTGTTGCTGTCGTCTGGTTTGATTAAATAAGAAGCTTCTATGATCGCCTGTCAAAAAGTTTAAGACTGTTCGTCAATGTAACCTCATAACAATATATCCCACTTTTTTAACACAATTAAAGTATATTAAGTGTAATTGCGTTCCTGACTAATTGCATTCTTTTCATCCCTTGAGATTGACGCAATACTTTAAGTAAAGATATAATATAATCGACACCTACAAAATTGGTTAAAGTATAAGTCATAAACTTTTTCCGTTATGGATTAAGGCTGACATTGGAGAAAAAAAGGTGCTGACTACGTTTGCAGCCTTTAAGCACTGCATGTAAAAAGAGGTTATCGGTTGATGACTTATAACTGGCGATTTGTGCTCCAATCTTATTCCGTAAAAGAGTCGGTTTAGCGATTTCACTGTCCAATACAAGTGACAAAAAAAGTTTCGGCAAAAATTGGTATCACTTCAGGTTTATCTAATGCCAAGATATGCCATATATTCCAGCCTTTTGTGTATTTTGTTGTCGTTGAATCTGGATACGCTGCACTTAGTTCTGATATTGCTGCTCTCAAAGGAAGAGAATTTATCACTCCTGAGATGACATCACAGGCTTATTTCATACCATTGAGAAAGTAACCTCTTTTTAGATGGTTTTTATGGTGGAATAATCGGAACGAGGACGAAGAGCTAAACAATTTTCTGTAATTTTTGACTCTTATTAAAGTTTATGTTTTTTTAAATTTCAAATCAGAAAATCGCGAAAGATTTTTCTCGCAAACTTACAGAAAATTCTTGATTTGCGAAAAAATTTTTCTTTTTTCTGTTTATTACAATCTAAAAATCGGAAATGAATCAAAATTTGAATTTCTTTTTTTTCATATTTTTTTCTAATTGCAAAAGTATTTTCACGACAAAGAAAAAATCGATATTGATTTTTTTTTCGCCCTTAAATTTGCCCTAAAAATATAGCGAGAATTTTCTGCCCAAAATTTCACATTTTTCCACGCGAAACATTCTGCCCTTGAAAGTTTTTTCCTTAAATTACGTGAAGTTAATGTTGTATCTCGATGTTGCAATTTTTAAAAAGCGATTAATTGCAGGTATAAACGCGATAAAAGTATAAATATTTTAATCGCTAAAGTCAAGCTTGAGATCATAACAGGTAACCTTTGCAGGCTAGGCTTTTGCAGGGGCTTCATATGGCCGAAGGAGGGGTTGTATTTGGTCTTCAGAAGCCATTACAAGTCTTGTCTAACCAGTGTTTCAAACCTGAATGAATTATTTTAAACTCATCCTGTACTAAGTCTAAAAACTTACTGCGCATTCGTTTACTTGGTTATGATAGAGACCTATGACTTTTGTAGCAGATCGTTTTCTGTTTGTAAAGCATTCAATCAACAAACACTAAAGTAGATAATCCCTCTTCTTCATTCTTAACCAGTCCTCTAGAAAAATGATGAGGCAGATCTATTTTTTTCTATGCAATAATGAAATTGGGAAGAGATGTGCCATTTCTTAGAGTACTATACCGTTTTTTTAAACATGAAGAATTTGTTTGTTCCATTTAATTTTGTAGAGCGTGGTAGCCTGGTTCAAACTTACATAAGACAAGACAGAAGAGTTTGTTATTTGGCATTTTAGAAGTTGAATTCTCCCAAATTTACACGCGCATGTCCGATTTTACCATTGTGTATCTTACCACCAACCTCGTCCCCAGGGCTCTTTTTCTCTTTTTGACAATCTCGGACGGCGAGAAGAAATAGTAATAGTAATAATATTTCTTCTCGCCGTCCGAGATTGTCAGAAAGAGAAAAAGAGCCTTGGGGACAAGGTTGTCTTACACGTCACTAAAATATGATGCCTATACTTTTATTAAAGTGTTGAGAACTAACACTTTTTGCTCAAAAATAGTGTGTCGTCACTAAACAAACAATGCGTGATGCATCAACTGTAAGTATTTTATCTTTTTTCAAAAGATAGTCATCCAAACAATCTCGTTTCCACCTTCCCTGAAGAAGAGATTGACAGCAAAACCTCTACGACGGAAACGTTCCCCTTCACAGTGTGTTTAAACAAATCGTCATTTGTTCATTGAATGGTCTTATAACATTTTCTGTATAAACAATAAGAAAGAAATAATTTTTAAAAAAAAACAAAAACAAGAAATGACAGTCAAATTAAAGTTTATTATACGAGTTTAGAAGTTTCGTTAAAAATGCACTTGATTTGGTATGTAACTTGTATTCTTATTGGTTGTATTCCGGTCACGTGGTGCGTTAACGTAACAAGCAATGGTCAACCAAGGTAAAATTGTGATAGTTTTAAAGAATAGCTTTTTTCAGACCTTATTTTGTCATTTTTCGCCCTTACCCAGAAAAATTAGTCAACTAAAGATGCCGAGGCTTGTACAACTTTTCAACGTATTCGTTAATTAAAAGTTAGCAAGAAGTGATTAAATTTTTTGCTAGTAATCAATATTTTTACCGAAAGTTCTTTTTTTACGACTTTTTCATTGATAAGGTATATCTTTCAATAGCTTTATCAAACTCGGAATTTATTTGAAATTATTCACTCTGCAAATTCAGCTTAAAGAGAGCTTATTATAATATGAATCTCGTACAATTAAATTCGATTATTTTCTACTGTTTGGAAGGAAAAGGATACCTCTTTTTTGTTGTAATATTTTTTCCATGTAACAAACAATTTCTCGTGTGTTACATTTTTTAGAGTGATGTTAATCCGAGTTGTTCCAAACACGACGCAACAATTAGAATTTTTGAAATCTTTTAAACAACAAAAGCATGGCCTCCGAGTAAGTGCATATATTTTTAACCTTGTCAACAGGCCTTTTTGTCTACTTTCCTTATTTGAGTCAACGGCACGCAAAGGAAGGCCTGGTACTGACTGGTAATCTTAACACATCGTCTCAGTGGATAAAACAGAGAGTAATACAAATAAAACATCAACATGAAACATGGGGAGGGGAGGGGAGGGTTAAAATGTATCGTCTCCGCCATGGCAAACCATGGTTTTATCTAAGGGAGAGATTTTGAAAATGACAAGCGCGTTGAAATCAATAAAATTGGTGCAACAGATTGGTTTTGGTGCAAAGGGGCAAGGAAACGACAATATTAATTTTTGTGTTTTCATCCCCACCCCGTAGCACCCCATATCGCCCACATCCATCACCTGTTTCCTTCAGCACTGCCCTTCAGTTGCTATGTCGAATGTATATGTCCACATAAACTTTGCGCATAAGAATATGCAAGTAATTTTAGTTTAAATCGATTAAATTTTAATATTTGCTCTGATTTTTTTCAATCAAAGCGTGTCTATTTAGGTTGGGCTGTTTAAGGGCTTTGAAAATCAATCGGGGTATATTTTTGCTGCCCACCTGTTTTCTGATGACTCACTATGGCAAAAGAAGTGACCTAAACATTTTGACGTTTCTGATGCTAACTAAAAATGATGAAATTTTACCAAATCGCAACCCCTAAAATTGTTCAGAAGTTTTTACAAATAAGTAACAAAGGGAGAAGCTCCCCCCGGTCCGAATGTTATTCCGTGACCGCTGTTGTGTCTTAGACTGTCGTTGTTCACTATTCTTTTACTCTGAAACAAATAAAACGCTTTGTCTTAATCTACTTCCTAGACCTCATCTTGTTTTGCGAGCGATACAATAAGAAAGAAAAAGAGCCACGGGTTTTCCAGAAATAACTGTTCTGCGCGCTTCTCCTGCGATTGAGATTGTAGACGTGGTTGAAATGTAAGACACCTGATAACATTAACTAATGTTTTTACAATATGAGTGATCAAAAAATCTGCATACCTGTCTGAAGAAATAAAATATGTACAATTTTTTGGCGGTCGAATAATTGATAATGATTGTATCAGCATGATTTCAAAAAGAGGTTGATTTTGTGACTCTTCTTAAATAAAATACAAATAATAAATTATATGTGTTATGTTTTTAAGAACAATAATAAACTTCGGCTTGAAATGGTCTTAATTTTGTTTTTATTTCAAAGCAACCTGACGAACCTCCAGATCGACCGCTTTTTAATTTTTTATATTTTTTGATGCAGAGCCATATGAGTAGTTCGTAGAAATTTTACATTTCTAATGACTTTCTTATAGCCGTTTCAACTCGGTTGTTTTGTTGGTATATCTTCCAGGTTGTGTACAACAAACACACACCCTTCCTTCTTTACCATACTGCTCATTCTCTGTATAATGTTCGTCTCGCCAATTTACGGTCAAATAATATCATACTGAAGAATGCTGATAGCACAGCCGTAAAATCTTAATCCTTTTTTGGCTATAGATAATAAAGGCCCAGGGAAAAACATCGTTTTGGGAGAAGGGGCAATGCTAAAGGGTGTGACTGAAGAAAAAACAGAAAGTTGTGTAAAATACATATCTAAAAACGATAAAATAATTAGTCATAGTGTGTCTTGTAACAAAGATACAATCTCGATCCCAAAATTTTTTATATTTTGCACCCTTATGATAGGCAGGAGACCAGCATAATTTTTCTTACCACCAGGAATCCGGAATAACTAAGGTGTTTGAGAGAAACTGAATTTCATATCCTCGAAGAAAGCTTAGTTAACTAGGCTACCCTTATGACAAAACACTAGGGACGAAGTTGAATAACATTTTCGACATTCGCAACGCACAAGCTCACCAAGTGCGCTTGTAAACACCTTTTCCAAATTTTATTTTCATTTCAGTTGCAGCTTTGGAGACATCCTGATGTTATAGACCGCCATGTTGATTTATGGTTGTCAGGGAGTTCGTATGATGCATTTGAGAAAGTTTGTATGAAGAAAAAAATTGATTTTGAAATTGTACATAGCAACATCTACAACGAAATAAAGAAAGAAAACATTTCTATGAAGAATATTGAAGATTTTGAAGATTATTATCAAAGATATGAAGAGGTGAAAAATTCGATTCTCTATTGTATTAGCCTCGGTTTGATGCACAAGTGGAAAAGCCGCACCAACCTCGTTCCTAGAACTTCTAGATTGATTGAAATATTAGTGTTCAAAACCACCAACTTCGTTTCCAGGTGACTTTGACAAAAAAGCGTCATTAAAAAAATTGATGATGATATTTTCTTAAATGGTGTGCCATTTTTTATGAAATAAGTTTATTTTAGATAGAAGGAGAAATAAAAAGACTAAGTATTGTTTTTAATACTTCCACAACCTTAGAAATTATTGGAAAATCATACGAAGGAAGGAACATATATTCTTTAAAGGTATTAAATGTTATGTGGATCCCTCTTTTTATGTTATACCTTATTTCGTCTCATCCTCGTCCCCAGGGATTATTGCCTGATGTAAAAGCCGCTCGCGCTTGCTCGCCAGCCTCATTATAAAAAAGGCAAGAACCCCTGGGGATGAGGTTGTATTTCGTCCGTACTAAGAAAAAGCAAGGATGATTTTTTTTTCTTTTTAATAGTCTCTTTGATTTAATACATGAAGTGAATGGATACTTATAGATTCATAAAAATGCATCCAATGAGAAGCCAATCATATTTATCAACTGTGGTTCGCATTCCAGAGAATGGTTGGGCATAGCAGCATGCCAGTTTACAATGAGGAGGGTATGTTAATTGTACCCAATTCTACAATCTCGAGAATTTGGCCAGCTTCAGTCTAGCTGAACAAGTTGTTTTTGGTTTTATTGCAGATACTGTTCGATCAACAATATAACGACAACATTGCTGCCATGTTGAAAGATTTTGACGTTGTCATAGTACCGGTATTAAACCCTGATGGATATGTGTTCTCTCATAGAGATAGGGTATGGGAAATGTTTTAAGTTTTTTATTAAAATATTGGCAACAAAAACGTAATGTATTATTTGGGAGACAGTGGCACTCACTGTTACCTACTTAAGAACAAGCTTTATATTTTGTAGTACAGGCTTTGGCGAAAATCACGGTCACCGACTCCTGAATCACATTGTTTTGGTGTAGATATCAACAGAAATTTTGACTACAGATGGGGAGGTAAGTTTTACACTAAAATTTTCCAAACAAAACGTACAGCGCAATAGATTTTAATCAAGAAGCAATTCTTTTTTGAGGTGGTGGTTCGTCCCGTGATCCATGTGATGAAATATATTGTGGTACTAGGCCATTTTCAGAGAAGGAATCCCTGGCTCTGGCAAGATATTTGTATAAACACCGAAGAAAACTAAAAGCTTTCATGGACGTTCATACTTATGGTCAAATGTGGATGAGTCCGTGGGGTTATACTAAAATGCTCCCTCGACATCATGTAGAGCAGGTAGATGTTATTTGTGAGTCTTCTCAGAGCACATGTCAGGACCCAGGAGGCTTAGGGGGTGTTCATATGAGCCCGGGTCAGACCGGCAAAACAGGCCAGTCCGATTGAAAATTTAGCTGTCATATGAAGTTCTTCAGTCCGCTTATTGCCTCACTGATCACGTGACATTGTTTTATACGGGGCAAGTGAAAAAAATGGCGGACATGGAATCGAAAGTGGCTGCACTGATACCAACATTAATTGCCCCATTGCAAACGCTTACTATAGGAATTGATTATTTGCTACTTTTATGGCGAAAACAACAACAATGTTTTTGCAGTTATCCATTTTAATAACTTCTCAGAAAAAGAAGATGATAAACAAGAGAAAAAGAAGAATAACCCAAAAAAAACTTGATAAAAAAAAGAGAAAAATATGGTATAATCCAGGTCGCACCGAACAATGGTGGAGCAACATGGAATCAAGAATAGAACTTGATGGTGCTTGGAGAAAACATTTCGTATTTCCTATATGACGAGTTCAAAACGTTATTAATCAGAGCTTTGGAAAAGCTTCGTCGAATCTCTTTTATTTTTTCCTGAATTCGTTTTTTTCTTGAATTCGAATCATACTATTGTGCTTTTTTATCTCGGTTTTAATTCTTGCTACTTCTTCTTGAGTATACGAATCATTATCTTCAGGATTAAATATTCTCGTATTAACCCCTCCCCAAAGAGATCCAAATCGTCCTTGTAAATTTCTGCCATCAATTTTCGAATTTCTTTATAGAGAAAGGGCTTGTCGCCATCGAAACCAAGGCCCTTGAAATTCATGGTAGTTTTAAAGTTGCTGATGCAAAGAATAAGGTTATCGATCATGTCCTCCGTCCATCTAAAACTCTTTCTTATTTTCGTACTTCCTTTAGAGCCGCCATGTTTATTATCAGCAGTTTGTTTTCGGCCCGTTTTGCCAGGATCTCGGTTGAAAGAGCCGAGATCAAGGCAAGCCGGGCTGAAATGTTTTCATATGACAGGTCTGTGAAAAATCATAGAGAGCCGAGGGGTTTGCCGGGCTTTCGGGCCAGCTCGGCTACCCGGGCTCATATGAACACCCCCTTAGTTGTTGGGATCGTGAAACCCGAGGCTGACTCTTCTTCATAAACATAATTTCTTGTGCATAGAAAGTGTGTCAAATTATTTCTTTATTTTTTTATTTTAATTTGTTTTATAAATTCTCTTTAATTACCTCAACCCATTCTCGTCCCCAGAGCTCTTTGAGATTAAAACCTCGAAAATTAAAACGTACTTTCGAGTTTATCTCAAAGAGCTCTGTGGTCGAGAATGACCTCAACCAAGAATAAGATTTTATAACACATAAATTGCATCGTTTTTAGATTATAATCAGTCCATTCTGCAAAACCTTCTGTCTCTTCAGATCAAGTATAATACCTCTCGGGTATCACTGCTAAAACAATTTTGCTTCTGCAACGTGACAAAAAAAGTCTTAAGGAAATGCACTCAAAGGCTCTACCACAAGACAACCTCAAACTATATGTTCCGAATTATAGTCGATTGGTAGCATTGTGGTAGAGCGGTCGTTTTCAGTGCCAAAGGTCTTGGGTTCAAACCCAGCTCGGGTCATGCCAGAGACTATAATAGTGTGAATCCTTCCTTCTGCTTATCGTTTAGCACAAGAATAGGATTGATATCTTCAGCGGTTTTCTAGTTGAGCGATTGCTGTGCTAGCACGACTTTCATAACTCAAATGGGAGCTTTAAATGCCCTAGGACCCCCTCCGCAGGCCTTTGGTTGATAGCAGTATTAATAGGAACTGAAGAGGCTATCCCGGATAAAAAAAATTAATAATAATTAAAAGGGGCAAAGTGTTGCACTTCAGTTATATAGATTTCTGTTTATTTTCTGTTTTGTAGAGGCGAGCAATGAGAGCTATTCAACAAGCTATTGAGAAAGTTGGGAAAGTTCGATACAGGATTGGCACGTCTTCAACCACGTTGTGTAAGCAAACGACATTTTTAAAATATGGTTTTCTCCAATATTACAACCAATTAAAGCAGGCCTCTAGTGATAGAGGGAGGAAGAACTTGTTTTTAGATTATAAAGAAAACTGTAGTGTGAAATAGCGCCCTTCTTACATGGGCGGTAAATTCATAGGGTGGACAGGCTTTGTTCTAGACGGCAGCACTGTAGATTAAAACAAAACTGTTGCTATGGCAACTTATCACTATATTTTTTTTGTTATTTTTACATCGAATAACTTTTGTTTCAGATCACACCAGTGGTGATGCGCTAGACTGGGTGTATGGTAGGCTAGGTATATTATACACATTTGCAATAGAGCTTCGTCCATCGCTTCGAGCTAGAAGAGGCTTCCGACATACCAGATTGGCCATTGTTCCTACTGGAAAAGATCTTTTCACTGGATTGACCACATTGGCTAGCGTCATAGCTAGCAAAAATAACGCTCGTAAAAAGCATCATTAAGATACAAATTTTCTGTGTTTTTCTTTAGCTACCACTGTTTAAGTAACTATTTGGTTGCAAAAATCATTGTGATCCACAAGACGGTGGCAGTGTCGTTTGCTTTCCCCTAGGATTGTCTACAAGTTTTTGTAGCGGCGCCCAAGAACTTCTTCCGCAGCGAAAGTTAGTTATAGTGTACTACTTTTCTTTGCACTGTAAGTAGCACGTCGATATGCTTGACAAAATTTTGTCATCATTAAATATATTTTTATATACATACTTTTATATATTATCATCTCATCATTCTTTCTTTCATTCATTCATTCATTCACTCACTCATTTTATCCATCCATTCATTTCCTGCTCGTCCATTATACTAAAAGTTAACAAAACAACTTTGTTCCCAAAGCTCTTTTATCGCTTTTGTGACCGTCCCAATCTTCTCACGAACATCATACAGCATATGATGTTTGTAACCATGATTAGTGTTTAATTGCTCTTCTTCCGTGAAAACATATAAATATTTAATAACTTTACCACGAAAATAACTTCTTAACCGCCAGTTTTCTGATGTAAAGCTACCTGGGAAACAAAAGAGGGTGTGGTTATACTTACCCTAATCACTAAGTTAAAAGTACTCTACCTCAGACAGCTAGAAAAAGCACTCAGATGAAGTTAAGAATTACAAATTTTTATTTTCAGCGTCATTTTAATGTAAATACTCTCTCAGTGTCATTTCTGAAATACTCGTCCGTAGAGTCAAATTGACTCGGTAATTAGTGTCGAAATAGGCATCGTAAAATAACTCTTACTTTTGAATCAATCTGACTCTGGTAATATTGTCAGTGAGGTCTCGTATTACTATCAAGAAGATAACGTCATGAAATGAATTGGAGCAAAGATTTTAAAAAGTGAAAACAAACCCTTGACTGTACACCGTCACCTAATAGTGTTAAAGATGATTTTGGGGGGTCGAGATTCGATAATGAAAAGTGTTCCTTATCGATGGAGTACAAAAACGTTCGCGTTACTGTCGCATATTTTTCACTCAGATTCCAAACGAAGTACGGTTTTTTTGTTCTCCATTCATTCAATATGCACTCATTTTGAGCATTGTTCACGATCAAATAAACCCTTGCTCACTCACATGCTCTCATGTTTCGAATACCTTCGTGTTATGCTCAATATTTCATACCTAGACTAATCTGTTGATAAAACCTTGGTCTTGTGTGTCCCGTGGAAGTGACGATGTCGAGCGAAAAAGTCAGATCAGATTACACGTGAACCGAAAAATAAAGTATACACAAACTTCTTGAAGAAAAAGCGAAAAAACTTTTGCACAAACAAACTTTAGTTCCTGACTAAAAAGTGTTCGAACATATTGAACATTTTGTTTATATTCCTTAAAGCCCAGCAGTCCAATTATAGTTACTGCAGGGTTATTCCAGGGGGAGTACTGGCAGCAGCGATTACTTGATATTTTAGGGTGGAGCGGTATAAAATTGTGTTTTTACAAAAATAGCGGATCAGGAATATTTGTAACAACAAGAGCCGGTGTTTGAAGCATTTATCTTTTAACGTTTTTAATCTTGGAGCTTTAAAAAGATCCTCGATTCAACTTCCACCTCTTTTTATTTTAAACTGACATATAGAAAAAGTATGGATGCAGTTAAAATTACTATTGTGTTGTGTTTTCCGTGACTTCTTGATCTTCATTCGTTTGTTTTTCTTCACGCGTAACGTTGTTTAACGCAATGCTTCACTAACCGATGAACATAACCATCTTTTGGTTGGTTAACAACAACCTCACTGTGCTTAAACTATTTCAAATGCTCGAATGAGTTTCTTAAACAGTTTCGTTGATTTAGAAGAAGTCTGGGCTCAAGCGCGGCTTCTAGGGGATTCTTAACCTAAGCGTGGTATTTCCTCTATATCAAAATTATCAAAGTAAATTTTCTTTACGGGAATCTCTGGGATAGTAAACGTGACAATAAATAAACTGAAAAAGTTGTTTTGGGGTAAACATACGTTATTTTTAAAAGAACGCAAAACGTCACGCGGCTGATGTGCTGATATTCTTAGTCAATTTTAATCTCAAATAATTTTTACTCTATAAGCCATCTCTTGAAGCCATCTCTTGAAGCCATCTCTTGAAGCTGATCGTTTTTATTGTTGTTCTTTTTCAACTGTTTCTAAGCCTAAACATTATAAACACTGGACTTTTTATTTATGGGAGGATGCGAATAATCAGCAACCGAGACTAATGCTCTTTTTTCTGTTCAATCAAATTCGGTATACTTTATCCGTATGATATTTTTAGCCCTTTGTTCCTAAGAAACTGTTATTATTTTTTGGCGGCATATTTGAAGATAATTAAAGAAATATTTTGAATTTTTCATACCGAAAACTTTTGGATATGCCGCATGTGTTCCTTTCTCAGTTTTTTTTGGGAATGGTTACGGCAGGTACATTTTTGTTTATAATACGGTTCGGGTCGTGTTCTGCTTCAGTCGTTTAGAATATTTGAAATTTCTTTTGTTTTCAATTTGAGAGCTGCTACTGCTTAAGATCATGTGAACAAAAGATTAGTCTGCGAAAAATTTGTTGTTTGAGCAGAAAGAACAGCCCAACACAAGTAATCACTTGGAAGAAATAAGTTTTACGTTGTGTAGATTCGCAGAGAAGACTTTGTGTCTGTTTAGGTGGAGCGGTTTCAATTAGAACAAAATGCACACAGAAGTTTTTGACGGGAATAAAAATAACATCGAAATAGAAAGTGAGTTTTATTTATTTTAATCTTAATATAAAAACTGATTAAATCTTCGTTAAGAGTGTGGTACGAGTCAATAAGCTTCATCAAGGCTCCCACATTTTTTGTAAGAACCTAGTTTATACGAACGTTGAGGCTGATATTTCAACAAATTAAGACCATATTAAGAACGTACTGAATTCTTTCACAGAATAAGAACAAAGTAATGTGAATCTCAAATTACTATGAAAATATTTTCGAACAGTTTTTTTTTTCTAATAAACGCTTTTCTTAATAATAATAAGAATATCAAAATTCTAACCAGGCTGATCATTATTCTTATTCCTCTATTGTTACATAACTTAACACCCCATGTTACGTACAGTCTTTCAACACTCTTCGTAAATCTAGCCATATGTTTCCTTGTTTTCTTGTTGAGGTATCTAATTTCGTTATTTTAGGGAGAAACACAACTAGCTTAGGGTGAAAGAATATGAACGTGTGTGTAATATTATTTCTTTTATTGTGCGTTAACTTACCTAGCTAGCACTTTCATTTCTTGTAGAACCGCAGATTAAGTCTATGGAGGTCTATGACAAAACCTTAAAAGAGGAACCTCCCACAGTTGATAGCAACGCAGCGCCATCCAGAGATACCTCGAGCGAGACAATCGACGTCACAACTGTGCCAGTAACTAAAGAGAATGGACTGGATGCTGGTCTCAATAATGAAACAAAAGTTCCCGCAGTCCCACCACCCTCTGTAGCTGAACCAGTGGTGTCACAAACACATAGTTACACCAGAGAAGTTCTACCTCCCAATAGTATTTACGGTATCGAGAGTCTCACGAGTAAGCCTTATGAACCCAGTGATATGAAGTTACTGCCAGAAGGCATCCACTCCCCTCGCTATCCTTCTCATAACATGGCCTCTCCCCTTCATTCCTCTCCTGATAAAGATCCGACACGTCATGTCCATAGAGCTGAAAATAACGCTCCCTGGATGTCTCCTGTAAAAGCTCATAATTATCGAGGCCCTTGTCCTCCAACTAGTCCATATATTGACCCTCGTGGTGATCCCTCTTATGCCAATGGACCGCGTAGGTACCTTCCACCTTTTTATGGGGGTGGGAGAAATTTCATCCACCCCAACGATCGAACAAGGTATGGTGCTTACCCTTTAGGTAGTCCATTATTGTCCACTTTGGGGTACCCTCGTGAGCCTCTTGATACAAGATATCAATTGCACATGAACCCTGGCGTTGGTTTCGAAGAGGATAAATTTAAACTGTCTCCGCCCAGCATGGATGACAAACACATATGGACAAAACAAGAGGTGGAACTCTTGCTTGATCTCTACGAAGAGCACAAATCAAAACTTCAAGATCCAAGAGTTCGTAAAACAAAAGTTTGGGACGATATCGCCAAACAAATACACGAGAAGCTCGATGCTGACGTCAATGGTTGCCAGTGTAATCAGAAATTTCGAAATATGAAAGCAGATTACCAGAAAGTGATCGAGCATAATGCACGATCTGGCTCGTTTCGAAAAACGTGTAAATATTACGACCGATTGGAAAAGTTGTTGACACCTGTGAGTGAGCCCGATAAACTGAAAGAAGAGATGGAGGGTGATGGAAAATATTTTAATGGTATTGGGTTCGGTAGTAATCAAAATGGATTTCCAAGCAAAGCTGGCACACCAAATGGATTTTATGAACGTGAAATGTCCAGAACATCTTCTTCCCCAGAATCAGGAGAAAACAACCGCCCATATGAAAACGGTACTGGGTCTAGCGGCACTCCAAGCTCTCCAGAGAAGCGTCCTTTGAATCAAATAGAATCTGCTAGTGATAATTCGTCACCGCCGCCATCGAAACGCCCATTTACGCAGTGCAGCTGTGGCGGTGTGAACAAAAGGGAACTCATCGAAGTCTTGAAAGAATTTTTAAAGGAACAAAGAAAGCGAGAAGAAGAAACAATAAATAAAATACAAACATTACACAAAGAAAAAATCGATACTGTTGTTAAATTTTTAGATCTTTTCCAAGAGCTTGTAAAAAAGGTTTAGCGTGTGTGTAAAGAGTGTATAAGAAATCTTACATTTAACTATTATCACATGCGCAACCTAAAACTTGTACATATTAAAATGAAACTTGAAATTGTATTTATAAACAACCTCATTCCAAGACTTCTTTTGCGCTCTCTTGCCAGTACGAATTCTTTTGCGCAAGCACTCATCATAGCAGAAAGCGAAAAGATGCCTGGGAACGAGATTGTGATTATATATATAGGGAATTAACTGTTAATTGAACATATTATTTAAAAAATTAATTTATTTCATTGTATTATAATATATTTATATTTGTATTAATATTTATTAATCTTAATTTATTTAATGATTCAACTTCTTCTTTAGTATTTCTTTTCTCCTTTAAAAATATATGACAGTTGATGAAAACAACAACTATAACAAGCAAAGCTGTTTCTTTTTATCATTGTTATCGCTATAAGATAGTATACGGTGACGATCACTTTTAGGAGAAGTCTGAGGCTAGTGTCTGAGGCTAGTGTTCTTTTATGAAGATGTGTTTGTAGTCGGGAAGAAATGGGCGCCAAAAATCAGAAGTTCACGCCAATTTGAGGGACAAAAAAACACGTGTTATTATATGCTTTTTTGAAGAATAAGATCTTATTAGTCGGCTATCTTGTGTTCAAGAGGTTTCTTAAGGCGGGGGCAAACCAGTCCAACATTTCATCCAACATACAATTTTTGTGATGTTGGATGAAATGTTGGACTGGTTTGAGTCACTTCAAAATTTTTAAAAAAATTGAAATTTTCAAAAAAGAAGAAAAAATCGTGTTGGACGATGTTGGATGAAGTTTGATCGCCGTCAAACATTTCATCCAATATTTTCGGCAAGATCAAAGGAATTCTCTATATGAGTTGCGTGAATTTTCATGTTGGATTGGTTTGGTGGTACTTTTCATCATTTTATCCACCAAAGCCTTGCAACACCCTTATTATATAGGATACTGCATTCAAAGAAATTCTGAACTGAAAGTGAAGTGATTGAAACGATTCTCCTGTCGCAAGAAAACGAAGAGTAAGGACGAGTCTTTCTTCTGCCATGATTTGTCTGTGGCCACCACAGTTGCTCATCTGGCCCGTTGATATCAGATGGGATATTTCATTAAGGAGGAAATCGAAATCCCCCACATCCATCCGAAACATTTCCCTAAATCCGAATCTGTCTTCGATCTTCAATTCTTTAATGATATTACTAAAATATCCATTTTGTTCCCTCCTCTTTATCCACTCTCTTGTTTTTCCGCGGGTTGGTTTTTCATCCTCTGAATCTACGAGTTCATTCAGCAACATAAGCAGCACTGCAGATTTCCTTCCGTCCGCCATTTTGTTTTTCAGGAATGAATGAACTCTTTATCGTTCGAATGTTTTTAAAAGCAGTCCCACAAACCTAAAATTTTGCTTCATCCAACATGCATTTTTTCATCCAACATTTCATCCAACATGGGAAAAAAATGTTGGATGAAATGTTGGACTGGTTTGCCCCCGCCTTAACGGAGTTCAGAAATCATCAAAAACTATTAAAAATAAATAAATTGTAAATCTTTGTACCGTGGCTCAATAGTGCCATTTCTAATGGCACCCTTTTTTTCTGTCGATTCGTCACTTTTCTTTTTTCGATTAGCCACTTTTTTCTGTCGATTCGCCACTTTTTGTGTCGACTCGCTACTTTTTGTGTCGATTCGCCACTTTTTGTGTCGACTCGCTACTTTTTGTGTCGATTCGCCACTTTTTGTGTCGATTTGCCACTTTTTGTGTCGACTCGCTACTTTGTGTGTCGATTCGCCACTTTTTTCTGTCGACTCGCCACTTTTTCTGTCGACTCGCCACTTTTTTCTGTCGACTCGCCACTTTTTTCTGTCGATTCGATACTTTTTTCCTGTCGACTCGCCACTTTTTTCTGTCGACTCGCCACTTTTTTTCTGTCGATTCGCCACTTTTTTTTGTCGACTCGCTACTTTTTTGAAGTGTCACGTGGTTCTTTTCGGTTAGGGGTATTGTTTAAGGCAGCTTGTATCAACTGAAATCATAATTATAACTCATTTAGGGGGTGTTCTCTGGATAATATCACAACTTTATTGCGCGTAAATATAACAGCCTCGGGCGTTAATTTAAATTATCAGAGCCCTGTGTTTTTGTTGCGTTCAAAAAGTGCGGGCCGATAATGGATTTACAGCCCGCTTCCAGGAGGGTTGTAATGTTATTATCGGCCCGCAAACTACAATAGAATGTCTTCTTTTTTATTCGATCGAACATTCGAATTTTTGGTTTCTCGGAGACAGAAAACAAAACAAAAAAATCTGGCTAGAAACAACATTAGCAGCAAAATGGCACAAGATCAGGACAAGAAAAAAGAATTTGATTTTGGTGATATTGAAATAAGTTATAATAGTAATAGCATTAATTTTTCGGTCAATATTTTTATTTACTTCACCCTTGGAGTGAAATTTTCAGCCCTCCACTCTCATTTACACCCTCTGCTTCGCATCGGGCGTAAATGATACTGTCGGGCTGAAAATTTCACTCCGCGGGCGGTAAATAAAAATATTGCCCTCAAAATGAACGTTATTGTTATATAAATATGGCTGCCTCGTTGCAGCAAGATGTTGTTGATGTTGTTGAAGGGGAGAAAGACGTATTAATGATTAAGGGTTAGTTTTAATCGTATTTCTTTGTAAGTCTTTGTAAAAGCTTCGCTATTTGCTAACCAACTCCAAGAAACAAGTTCCATACATTCCTTTGTGATATTTTTGTTGATGTAATAGCTGATATTTATACTTTTGCAGATTTTTGACTTTCTCAGAAAGAGAGATGTGGACGAAAATGTTATCAAAGAATTTGCATCAAATAAGGTAGCTATATATAATTATTTTAATGTTTATAAACTAACGGTAGTACCTAGCTTATTTTTTGCATTCATTTTGATCAGCTATAGCTAACTACGTAGTTTTATCGGTTGGTGCTAGTAATTTTGTTTAGTTGAAAATAAACCAAACAGCCCAGTTCTTCTTCACAGAACGCGTCTCTACCCTGTTTATTACCTTGCAAACATTTTGGGGCTTGTTGTGAGTTATTGAGCTGGCGGTTCAGTAGTAAAAAGTAAATCTGTACAAACGTACAACATACAAAACAGATCTTCTTTTACAATGATTTTACAACTGCTAATACCACATGTATACTTCTTTAGATGGATTGTGAAGCCATTGTTGCAGCATCTGATAATGAATTACGTGATATGGGATTGAAAGAGAAGGGACATATCATCTGTTTAAAGGTATTTTGCAAGGAAAATTGTTCCAATGATGAGAGAAAAAGAATATTAGCGAATATTGTTAAAGGCACTGGATCAGATCGCCACAGTCAAAAAAACTTAGGAAAGTGGGTTACAAGACTATCTATTTAGGCTGGATGCACTTAGATGAGAAACAAAATAAGTTTGTCCATGTGAGGCTAAAGAAAGGTGGTGGAAACTGACAAGAAACCTAAAACTCCAGTATTAAACTATCAGGTTTACTGGAAGAAATGCGCCAATTGTTTTTCCCTTGTGGAAAGTCCAAATAATAAAACGCAATCGATTTAGGGTTTTTATTACTTACTGAAACCTCGAGCCATATGATTTTTCGACTATAGCCATCTATAGCACCATGTATGGAAAAGCCAAAAGGCTTCAACTTATCATAACCATCAATGTGCGAAACAAAATTTGGTCCTGCTGAAACGTAGCTTCGTCGATTAAGTTTGTTGGCAGCTCTTGAAGCCACACCAGAAGGATCCAAGTTTTTAAGGATTAAGCGGACGATGTGGCGATCGACAACATAGCCTTAACTTTGAAGTTGTTGACGCATGAGCCTATATCCGAACGAAGAACCTGATCCTTCTAGCTCCTTGCTAACACCATCTATGACATCATTTATTGAAGTCTTTTCTCGTCTTCTGTATAAAGATAAACGTCTTAACACACGATGAAGTTGACGATTACTTAGTTTAATTCCGTGTTGCGATTCCAACAAACACAATATCTCTTTGTATGAAAATCCTCTGTAAAAATAACTTTCGATTATCTGATCTCTCTCTGTTGACATCTTGGTAATAAACAAATTAATTAACACCTCAGCATACAAAACAAATACACGTGACTAACTACCAATAAGAAAGCAATATTACTCATCCGTCACTAATCTACGCATGCGTGCTGAAGAATACACAAAAAGTAGCGAATCGACACAAAAAGTAGCGAATCGACACAAAAAGTAGCGAGTCGACAAAAATAAGTGGCGAATCGACGCAAAAAGTGGCGAATCGACACAAAAAGTAGCGAGTCGACACAAAAAGTAGCGAGTCGACACAAAAAGTGGCGAATCGACAGAAAAAAGTGGCTAATCGAAAAAAGAAAAGTGACGAATCGACAGAAAAAAAAGAAAAAAAGGGTGCCATTAGAAATGGCACTATTGAGCCACGGTATCTTTGAGTCATCTGATAGCTTTTTTAAAAGTAAATAGAGTTTACTTCAAAGGAGATGACAAGATTTTGACTTAACTCGACTTATTAGGTAAAATGTTGGCCGTCTTTTGACCCGTTTAAAGCCTAAATGTGCCAATAATGTGCCATTATCTAGCAAAATTTTAAGAATTTTGATATTATCCTTGAAGTCACTCTTATCTTGGTGGAGGAAAGCCAGTTTTCTTATCCACTTTTTGAGAGCTTTCAAATGATTATCTGGAGTAACAAATTTAATTTCTTTAAATTTTATAGGTCCTTATCTCATCAGGGAAAAATTGGGAAACCAACCTAATATAGCACATTCAAGCACTGTTGTGTTCTTTTTGGCGATGTCTTCTTTGTAAACCATTAGAAAAAGTTGAGTTCAATTCAACTTTTATTCGGACCTAAACGAAAAATATATGTAAGAGGAAATTCGCCTTAATAAGGTCCACGTGGTATTGAGCCTTAGGTTCATTCCAAAGGATGGAATCAGCAAAGCACGTCAAAAACACGGAAGATGCTTTATCCAAAATGCGATTCCGTGGTTTGAAAGTTTTTTTAGATTTTGTGTACCGTAATCATCGTTTAGTAAATGGAAAGAAATAAAAGGAATAATGAAAATCTAGATGGTAAGTTATCAAAGTTTTTTTTTTCATTTTTCTTGGATACAGTGAAACCTCTCTATAGCGGACACCATCGGGACCTCAAAAAAGTGTCCGCTATAGAGAGGTGTCCGCTACATAGAGGTTCTTCCCAAAATTAGCTCAAATTTCTTCATTCAAAAACCATCCCTGGGCTATTAGGGCGTATTGAAATCGACCGTAAGGTGTATCAAGAGACTGGTTTTGGGAGAAGAAGGACAGTGCAGACAATATATTGAAGTCATGCTACCTTTCTTTCAAAACTAAAACAAGCTCAAGACTTGACAAAAACATTGAGATATTGCTTTGTCTTTGCGAAGACAATTTAATATCTTCCACTTTGTCAATGACTTCTGAAATTACATTAAGAACTAAAATTTTCGGCGGAAAATGTTTCGGCGGAAAAACTTCGGCGGAAAAACTTTCGGACAGAATTTTTTATTTTAGCGGAAAAATTTTCGGACAAGATTTATAAAGTCAAAAATGTATGGGTAAGTCTTTTGAACGAATTTTAACCAAATTTCAAAAGTAATGATTACGGGAAATGACACAAAAAGAAGGCTAGAAGCATTTAAAGTGTACATTATATTTAATCAAGATCTAAAAAAGGGTTTTCATGATTCAACTTTATACATAGAGCCTCAGCCAAATGTGAAAATAACGAAAATAATAAGTTCAAAAACTGCAGTTTTTATTGATTTTCCAATTACACTATATGTAATTTCTATGCACAAAACTTTCGACAGACACAAATTTCGGACGGAAAAATTTTCGGACAAAAAAAAAATCCGAAAGTTTTTCCGTCCGAAAATTTTCGTTTCTAATGTAGGCCAGTTAGAGTTTCATCATTTTGATTCATTGAAAAATTTAGCAATTCTTCCAAATGTTGCAACGCTTTTGATGGAGAAAGTTGCTGAGGAATGTTTTCTTCTTCGTCGTCTTCTGAAGCAACTTCTTCGTTTTCAGTATGACTGCTGTCAGATGGATCTGGTAAAACTTGTTGAATAGCTTCCTCTCGAGCTTGTTGTCGCCAATCTATCAAGTCAGTATTTATTTGACCGATCGATGTCGTCAGATTGTCATCAAAGCTAACAAGAAGCCCTGCGGCATAAAGATTTCCGCCATTAGCACTAATCTGAAAAAGTACTGAACTTTGAAGTGGACCTTAAAACCGAGGAAGATAGGGGGAACAACATCATTGAATATTTTAAAATTTTAAAATTAATTCTTGATTATTATTAACTTTAAATCATAGCTAACTTAAGGTGGCAGTAACCCTTTTTTAGCTCTCAAAACAGTTGTATTATTTACTGAGCATGTTACGTATAAAAATTTTCTTTACTATTTCTTGAAAATATGGTCCTTAAGACATATGAAAATTATTTTGACTTATTATCTAAATTGCTGAGTCAGCAGAAAATTCCAGTTAAAAATGTATAATAAACAAGAAAAAAATTGGCTTTTATGAGCTCCAACTTTTGACAATCTCATGATTTTTCATCAGCTTCTGTTTTTAAATGAACCTTGGGTTAACCATGTTAAAAGGGTGTGCGGAATTTTTTAGTCCATTCATATTTTTCTAACAATAAGCTTTTGTTTTTTTTGAAAGATTATTGGGTAGCATCTTTGTTGAACAATAAAAACAAAATAAGAACAATGGCAAGGCTGAAATTTTACCCATTTTCTCCTTTTCTCTGAAAAACAACATGGGAAATATCTTTAAACGCAGAATTTTTCACAGAACCAATTAAGATTTTGTGAAACTTGTATACATTTCAGGTATACTAATAGATTTCAGGTCTCATATATATATACTGTGAAATTCCAGGCTGAGCAAGTAAAAAATTAAGATCACTTAGCCAGATTTTCTGGTTCTTATAAAAAAAAGTATACAATACAACTGAATAAATAAAACATAAAAATTACAGATTTTACACATAGTAATATTCTAAAAAGAGTAAAAATCTTTAACTCAATATCTTCGAAATTGATCTAGAAAATTCTGGAAATTCCATGATCAAAAACTTGTTATATAAAATTGATGGTTCGAATATAATAGCTTCTGAATAAGGCATGAACTAAGTAGTTCAATATTTCAATAGTTGAGCAATTAGCATTTAAATGTTACAGTATTTAGGCGTTCGAAACTTGTACTATCTCGCTCAATATTTTTTGAAAATGTTGATGGATGTTTTGATAATGGCTGATCTGAAAGAGAACATTTGGAAAATGAGGAACAAGAATACAATTTTAGCATAAACTGAATTATAATAGCATATTATAATATTCAATTACTGTCTCTTTATAAAGCAATGCTTCAATTATTTAAAGAGGGCATATAAATGCCCTCTTTAAATAATTGAAGCATTGCTTTATAAAAGAGACCAAAATTTTTATCTAGCTGTATTTTTTCACTTTCAGAAAAAGGAAACAATGTTCAGTGATAAAACACAAAATAAAAACGATAAAGATAGACGTTACCAAACTTGCCACACTCACCGGCTATACACTTCAAGGTTTTAGACATAGCTACATACATACTACCTCAGCGGCGATGTTTTAAAAATGAAAGAAGATGTGGAAGGTCATATTGTACTTTTAACATTTGAAATTTTATTTATGTAAAACTGCCACGTCTTATCGTCTGGAAGGTTAACATACATACATACTTCTGGTATATATATTTGGTGTTTTTATCCTACAATAACATCTTCTCGTTAGGGTCAGTTCATCCTTTATGTATGTCGTATGTTGTTAACTCTTTTAAAGGGGAAGTAACCTCTAATTTTTTATTTAAAAAAACAGTAGCTGCAACAAAAAAAACTTGAAATACCTATTTCTTTTCATATAAAAGTTTCACTAACTTAGTAAAAAGTTGTGTTTACTACGCGTGAAATCGCTTCGTTATTCTGACCCCTTTGCGATTTTAAAAGGATTGGGTCGAGTTGAAATTATGACGTTTTTTAGTTCAGAAAGTGTAGTGTGCTGGCGGTGGTAGTAGTATTAGTTGTAAATTTACTTAAACATTCGAGTTTAACTGCTTGAAAACATGCCAAATTGCGCCGCCATCAACTGCACTAACAGAACTGGTAATAATAAATCAAAAGAAAATGTTGACGATGTTGTAGTTTTTTTCAAAATTCCCAGCGCAGAGAAAAAAAACGAGCTTCGAAAAAGATGGTCACATAACATTAGAAGAACTGGTCCCTTGCCTAAGGATTCAGGATTTTATATATGTTCCACGCACTTTGAGCCAGACTGCTTTGAAAGAGATCTTCAGGCAATTACCTGATTTACGTAAATCATTTGATTTTGTATGTATCAACCAAAACACATGCTTCTTTCGTATTTGTTTATCAAAATAAAAGGATACAAGCTCGGTATAAACTTCGTGTTCGTAACCAACAATTACATACCAAGCCAACAAAAATTATAATTTACACAATGATAATTCTTTCTTTTAACATTAATGATTTCCTACTTCGTCTCGTTGATTCATTTTTTTTCAAACTTACTTTGACTTTCAAGTTCAAAAATTATGCACCTCACAACAAGTAAATGTTTTCTTCGTCGCATGCATGCCTTGACAGACGGGGATAATGACAACAATTCGGAAATATCTATCGGCTTTAGAGTATTTATTGCGGATTGCCCATAAAGCACACGATGGTATGTCTTTCTGAACATCATTTTCTAATCGATTATGTACCCATCAAATCTGTAATACATGTTTTTCCTAAAATGGGAAATTTAAAATTTACCCCCTGTTCACGTACACTCATTCAGAGCACATCTCACTATTGTATTTCTTTATTAGAACGCATCTTCGGTATTCTATTTTTTTAATCCCTTCATCATTGTTGCTTTCCGGGCCTTCTTCATTGAATTTCAAAGAAGCAGTTGCATAAAATATTTCGGATGGAGAGCAAGATGGTTTTTTTTCACAAAAGATTTTTGTTGAAAAGTTTATTGTAAAGAGCTTGGTGAGAAACTTTTTATCATGTTGTGCGTATGGAAAATTTTATATCGGACTTTTTATTTTTAACACGATTCAATTTAACAATTTCAATTATTTGAAGACAGAAGGATGTTAAAGATATAAAATGGATATCACTTCAGTCATGATTATAAATATGAAAGACTTTATATTTGGCGAAATTATTTGTACTTTCGAAGCAGTCGTCAGGAATTTCATTGTTATCTTTGCAGCACAAACTTTCAGAGAATGAACTCATCGGTCTACAGTGACCACCTCATTTACACCAATTATTGTTTCCAATTTGATTGCCTTCTCTTTGTATAACTTCGTCTTCATGGTTTGAACTTAAAAATTTATCTTGCTCTTCCAACGACATTTCAGGCTCAAAACTAAATGACTTTAGAGCCGAAATGTCTGGAACAGTGTTTTCTTCGTCACTGGACAAGAAACTATGATGCATTTTTTTGTTTCTTATTCGAAAGTCTGTTGCATTATAAGCACCAACATAGGGCCTCGTCTAGCTAGCGCAATGTTTTGAACTATAAAACGTCATATTCAAATTAGAACCCAGTCTTTTTTATTTTGACGCGCTTTTTTCAAAAACGAAGTTTTTGCGGAGATATGAACAGGGAATATAGGTATTTAGAGATAAATTCTTGTGTTTATGTGTTATTTTTCGGATTTTATAAGTTCAAATACAAATACGTAGTCGAAAAAAAAAAATTCACATTTTTGAGGTTACTTCCCCTTTAACTCTTGACATTATTTATTGCTGCTCACTGAAGCTAGCTTCCACATTCTGAAGGCACCGTATGTATATTTTGGTTTGCAAAATTTGGATACTTTAAGGAACAGAGTATGTCCAAGGTTAATATTTACTACCAACGTGTTAAAACGTGATTAGTTCCACCACCACGTGAAAGCAGCATGCCACAGCTTACAAAAAAGAAGCTGATGAAATTCTTCACGTGCAATTCTTGATCATCCAATCAATTCAGCCAATAAAATGATTTCTAGCCTGAAATGCATTTTGGGGGTTCTTCATTTCTGTGCAGGTGGAGGACCTTGTTGTCAGTAGTGGCGCGAAAGAGCTATACAACGGAGAAAAGAAACGGAAGGTGAACCATCAATCCAACTTAAATTATGCTTCTTTAAATCTGAGTGTGGGTTGTTTTTTATCTAAATAATAAATTTTATGAATATCTTTGTCTTTTAGATGGCAAAAAGACAAACCGATCTGATTGGCTTTATTCATAATGTTTCGCCAAAAAAGAGTAACAAAAGTTTTCGCTTCCAGCTTCAATGTGACAATTCTCAAAATTTTAAAAAAGCCATATGCTTTGATACAGAAAAGCACGACATTCTACGTCAGAAAGAAACTGCTGGGGAGCCAGTAAAATTAAGAAAGGTGTGTGAAGAATCAAAAGATAATTTCTATGCTGATGTGGTACTTAACAAAGCAACTATTCTTGATGAAGTTGACAGTATTAAATTAGACTTTGAACGTAGTCATCCGGTCAACTTGTATGTCAATCTGGATCATCTATTTAAACCAGGTAGTTTAATTTCAACAAAAGCAAGATTGGATTTAAAACGTGCAGCAGAAAAAACAGTTTTTGCATATGGTAGAATAGAAATGCTACAGTTCTTAATCAAGCGTTTTTGTACGATTCTAATGGATCAATGCCCTTCAGCATATGGGAAGAGTGGATTCCATACCTAAGGGAAGAGAATAAAAAATCGGATTACTTTACATTCAACAACTTATTAGTGCGAGAGTGGAATGGTGAAATGTCATTATCAACATGCTCGCAAACTAATATCAGTGTCTGTAATGAAAATGCACCTGATGTTGATATCCAATTAGAAAACCAAGATGGCAAGTCCGAACAGACAATTGAAGAATTCTTTTCTGTAAAGGACGTATTATATTATGTAGTCTGTGGGACATGTAAGAACAATATCCGAGCTGCAAAGGAGACACTCATCACATGTAATTCCTGTCGAGCGACAATGCGCACCAAAAATTTAAAGAAGTTAGTTGAACTCATTGTGAGATGTCATGAAGATGACAACAATCACTATGTTATCGATGCGGCAGAATTGGTACCATTCATGTCATCTTCAATAGATCCTCAATCGTTTACCACCGACAAGGAAGAACTCATAGCAAGAGTTATGGAGTTTACTGATATTTGTTTTTCAGTAGATGGTACCAAGTTGCACATAATCAATGCACTCTCTTCCACTGAAAAAGCCAATGTAAGTAATGAAATTACAGAAAACTGTAATATTTCAGGAGAAGTTAGTGAGTCCAGCGACAATGTTTAAACTATTTTCATCAGTATATATTTTTGTTACACATATTTTGTTATTTCTCCTATTGATCTATATATATACGTGAGATTTTACTAATTTACTTGTAGAAAATTTGGCGTTTTTATACATATTTTTTGTTAACTAGGCTTTTAATGGAGGCGTTCTTAAAACTTTGATTTTTATTTGTTGTTTATGATAAGGTATTGCCTACCTAAACTTTTATTTTATTCTTAAATGTTTTCTAGAAGGTGTGTTCAGTTATGCATATATATTGTCCTAAAATAGAGCTGCTATAATGGAAACAATATTTTCATAACTGAATAGCCTTTTGTACGTTTTTGAAAAAAAAAATTATTTTCTAGCTAGCTCCACCCGCAATGAATAAACTTGCTGTCATTTTGTTCTGTGTTTTTTTATAAAAGTATTTTTAACTACGCATGTTTATATACATATTTTGTTCGAAAAGATGCAACTTGAAAAGGATTATATTAATTTATTTTAACCCTAACAACAAAAACCTTACCATATTTCCAGAGAAAAACCTATATAGAGGAAAAACTAAATACTGATAGTGAGCTAAAAATGCAAGGCTTTCATAAAGCATCAAAATTTCTTCAAAATTCTACTTCTAAATGGCCTTGACTAATATTTCCTTACATATATATATATACTTCAAAATATGTAATAACATGTTCTACTTTCTGTTGTGATCATTTTGAGGTATCATACTTGTATATTCATGCACAAACTGGTCAGTTATTTCATTTTCGGCAACTCGCATATTTCTTAAAATTCTTGAAAATAAATTTGTATGCTCTCCAGCAGCACGTTTGTCAAGAAACGGTTGTACCAACCCATGCGCTAACATTTTTCAACTTGTGTAACTGTTGTCTCTTCTTTCGCTTTATTATGGCTTTTTGTGAAAATAAATAACCATTCCACTCCAGTCTTGACGGAAAAATCAGTCCTTTAAACACCACTGCTGACTCAAAAAATATGTCGGTTCTTCCTCTTCATCAAGAAAATATCATCTTTATCGCTTTCCATAACTTTAGCTAACACTTCTTTCAGAGAAATTGTACCTTGTCTGTTGAAAGAACATGCCATGTTTGTTTTGAAGTTGATAAGGAGCTACATCTCTTTAATAATAGCCGTATTGTGTCTGTTCAAAAGGGTTACCGCGTCCTGTTACGGAAACACGAAATGCGATATATAAAGGACAGGCGACTCCGTGGATTTTTCCACGGGCTAACGACTAGTCCCTTTAATAATAGCCGTATTTTGTCTGTGTGTCCGCGAAAGACGCGTTCTGTTACGGAAACACGAAATTTTTAAAATACACACGAATACCAAATGCGATATATTTTTATCTACTTTGTTGCGACAAGTAAATTTAAAGTACGGACGAACGCGCGGATTTTTCCGCGGGCTAACGACTTCTATATTATAATACCCGTGTGCGTCTGTCTGTCACGCAAAATGGTACCGTAAGTAGCCAGACGCGCTTAAGTGGTATAAAAAGGATGGGCGGCCATCGACTAGTATTGATAAATTTAAGCTATGTGCAGGGCTGTACGGGTTTTATTACTAAGTACAACGTGTTAGTAAATAATTTGTTTTCCATCGACCCTCGTTACTCACCGCCGGCTCAGGGGCGCCAAACATTGTGTGGTCGTTAACGAACGACCGTCTATCGCAGGGTTAGAGAAGCAAGCGATTATGAGGAATGTCTCTGATGCTGATTTTTATATGTGGAACAGGAGAAATTTTACTTAAAGGGACTATTTGCGCAGTGTTTTCTTTCTGAGTTCGTACAAGCAAGACGACAACAGTTACTAGGCATGCTGTGGATTGCCCAGTATTACCAAAAATTTAACTTTAATTATAACCGAGCACTTTACTGTAATGGAGCAGATTTTTTTTCTTTATTTCATAAGTAGTTTTAGTTTGATTGCGTCATGATCACTGAAATAGACATTTTTAACGAAGGTCTCGACATTAAAGGTGGTAAACAAGCTCTCATGGATATAGATGTGGTCAATAAGTGAACCTGATATATGAGTTGGAGAGGTTACAACTTGTTTGTATTCAGTGAGGTAATCAAGGAAATAGTTTTCACCACTAAATGCGTTTACATTAAAATCTCCAAGAATAACATCAATGGTTTCGTTTCCCAGAAAATGATGAATAAGATATAGTGATTCGTCTCTATTAAGAGAATTCTTACGATATAGCAGTAAAATGCTTATAGGGTTTTCATGAAACGTTCTTTTTGACAGTTTAAATAATATTACGCCTGGAATTTTTTCAATATCAAACAACTCTGTTGTTTTCGTTATGTCCAACTAAAAGACTAGAAAATCTATCCGCATTGTTGTTTGGAATTAACGTAAAGGAGTCTAACTTTGTGTCACAGTGCGAGTTTAATGGTACTTGAGTTTCTGTTAAACACAATACATCACTTTCCATGAGAATACGGTCTGATTTGATATCGTCTTTATGTTTGTTGAAGGATCTTGTATTAAGCAAAGTTAATATAACAGAATTATCACTTATAACGCCAGTATCCTTTAGTATCAATTTTGAATGTTCCCGCATATTATTGTATTGTGCGGTTGCTCGTGTATCTGCTTTAATAGCTGATTTTTTAAATGTTCCTGTTACGTATAATCCCTCTAAGTTTGTGACACGACTTAATGCAACATAGATCTGTCCTGGATGAAAGGCTCGTTGCTTAAACAAATCAAAACAGACAACAATTTTATCAAATGTTTTTCCTTGAACCTTGTGGACAGTACACGCCCATGACAGCATTAGTGGAAATTGCAGTCGCTTCATAGAAGGTGAAGATGGATTATACTTGTTAAATTTTATTTCTTTTTCTATTCTATTAACTGGGATGACATTTTCTTGCATAGCATATGCATCTGTTCTCATAGCTTTAAGACCTGCGAGTTTGTCTTCCATTTTTAGATATATTTTATTTACTTTACCCAAGCTATCGGTTTTTATACGATGAACACTCCCAATCTGACCGTTAATAAGTTTATCAATTATATCAATATTTGATGTTAACATGACTTTCGCGTTAAGTTTTAAAATAAGGTTTTGAGCAAGTCCACCTGTTTCCATTTGAGTGCGGTTATAGAGGTTTTGCACTAATTGCGCAGGGATATTTTCTGGAATTTTGTCAATGGCCTCGATATTTATTTCATCTGATGCTAAGCTGTTTAGCATTTTTTGGTTGTGCTCAGAGGCAGGTTGGTTTTCAGCAAAGATATGAATAGCATCTTTAGGGTAGTTAGGGTCATTTTGAGAAATAAATTTAGATTTCAGTAAATTTCGTGGCTCGTTTCTAATTTTCCCACTCTGATATTGTTTAATAATTCAATCAAACATTGATCACCACGCTGCCTCATAACTTCTGTTAGTTCAGCAATTTTAAAATATTTCCAGCAATGTGAAAGATTCAACAGTACATCTTTGTAGTCTGCATAAACTGGTCTTGCTTGGATTGGTGGAAGTTGGTAGAAATCACCACATGCAATAACAGATATTCCTGCAAAGGGAATGTCATCTGAACATCCTAATATTTCGGTTAGCCGTTGGTGAATATGTAAAAGCAACTTGTTTGAAACCATCGAAATTTCGTCTATTACAATAATGCTTAGTTCTGAAAACTTGTTTCGGAGCATGCATCTCCTTTTATCACTCAACTTGGAAACGTTTTTAGCAAAACTTCTATCAGCTGGTATACCTAGGGCTGAATGTATTGTATTACCTTCTACATTGATGGCAGCCACACCAGTGGGCGCTAGAATGAGAATCTTATCCTTTTCTAAATTCCCTGCACGATAAGAAAGTGATTTCTTTAGCATGTCTGAAATTGTTGTTATCAAATGGGACTTTCCACAACCTGCACTTCCTGTTAGAAATATATGAATTGGCTCAATTTTATGCTGTGCGTTACATGCCAAGCTTTTTATGTAATTTCTAACCCAATCATTTACAACTTCAAAAATTTGCCTTTGAGTTTTATTTAAAGTTCGAATTTTTTCATGGAGTTCATCATCGGACATTCCAGGTTCAGTAACAGATGAAAAAGTGTTCCCAATAACTGGAACATTTTCGGTTTCATTTTGAACTTCATCATCGCTATGGTTATTTATACTAATCTCATCGGAAACATCATCGTTTTCTTGTTCGGCGAACGAATCAAGATTATTTGCATTTGTGTGAAAATTCATCATTGCTTCTTCAACAAGTTGACCGAATGGTTCGCAAATTCTTTTATTTGTGTTTATAATTTCTAATACACCGTTTTCCAATAATTTCTCTGTGTAAGTACCGGAGTTTTCACTTAACAATTCTGCTTCCTGCCGAAAAGGATAAAACATAAAGAGCAAATGATGTGCATACCCTTCTGGATTTTTATCTCGACTAGGTACATGGTATCTTAGAACACATTTTTCTTTTCGCAAAGACAACATTTCCTTTGAGGACATCAGAGGCAGAGTTTTTGGATAAGGAGATTCCATTTGAATATCAGCTATGATTTCTTCAAGTACTTCTGGTTGGCTGTCATTTTCATCTTCTGGTTCCGTTTTTTTTTTTCATAGAGTACCTTGACAAGAACTCCGCGTAACACATTAGTTCCAACATAGGGTATCTCCCTTTTTTAAATTTTGGATTTGGCCTATCCATGTATCTATCCAACATGTTTCGTTTAAAAATGTCTGTACTGTCTGGTGGCAAACTTAAAATTTCTTCTTCGTTACGACATATTCTGTATCTCTTTTCAGGAATGTTACTGTTTGCAAAAACTACAGCAGGAAATGTCTTTCGTAACCATATTTCAGGCATTATAATAGCAACTGCTTCTTGAACTGACATTTCGCGATGATTTCGATACGCATTTGCAATTGACTTCATTTGTACAAATAATGAATCACCAGTTTCTAATGCTTGCGATGCAGCTTTCTTCATCGCTTCTGAAGATTCGTCTTCAGCTTTAGACAAATAAGCACACATGTAAGACACTGCTTTATAATAATCAAGAACAGGCTGAATGTCTATGTTGGCTTCCCATGCCATCATGCCTTCGGTAAAATAATTATTAATAAAACAGGAATCTGGAAGCCTTCGGAAGTGAATCTGAAACCCATTATCAGGTGAAATGCTTAGTGCGTTTTCATATTCTTCTTTATTAATGTCTAAACTTTGAAGTATTTCTTCAATTGTTTTTGGTGGATTGAAATTTGGTTCGTTTGGATGAAGAAAATTATTAATTCTTGGATTCAAATTTGAATCTATGTAAGTCTTTACCTTTTCTAGTATAGTCTTCCTTCCCTTTAACTTTATTGCCCTTTCTTCCTTGGAGATGTTATCAGTCAAAGGTTCAGCAACAATTGTATGGTCAGTAAAAAATTTCCCGAAAGAGTATCGGCAATTCTTATTTTTATATTTGCGGCAAGATTTGGAATGAGAATGTGTTTGATAGGTTGAGACTAGTTTGTGGAGATCTGGATTGCTTTCTTTATCAGGAAGCTCGCATTTAACTATACTATCCACGAAGGCAATGTATTCTTCCTTATTATCACTACGTAAAATTGGTGCATTAACAACCCATAATAAAGAGTGGATGTGTGGGCTACCTCTTACCTGAAATTCAACTCTAATGGCGTAGTAGTTTACTTTACCTAACGGTCCGTTGACAACTATGGTTTTAAAAAAGGTCTCAACTCTGTATTGGAAATGTCTTGCTAATAGAACTGGATTACTGTTAAGAATCTCAGTTCGTTGATAGTAATTTAGATTGTCGATTTCTTCTTCAGATATGCCATTTCCTTGTAATTTAGTGATGATTTTAACCAGTTCATTCCATCTTAAATCTGCACAGGACAAAGTCATAAAAAACGTTGGAAGTCCTAGCTGTTTTACCATAGCCAAAACTTCAAAGAGAAATCGTTTCCAATATGCAGGAATTCCTTTCAACGTGTTCATAAACGTGAAAGCGTCGTCACTGGCTATAAACGACTTAACTCTTTCTTTAAAATTTGAAGACATCATTCCTGCTGTAAGGCCGTCAGCTTTAATCTTTTGCATAGCGATATTTATGCGACTATTCAAATTAAGATGTTGAGTTACTGCATGAGCAAAAAATATATAGTCAGTATCAGAGGCAAACTTCTGTGTATAATTCAATAGCCTTTGGTTGAAATACTTGGTCGGGGAAAGTGGTACGTTTCTTTCTGTGCGATATCCGAATTTACCTGTTGGAAATAGATAAGGGTGGGACAGTTCTTCGCAATGCTCATCACAAATTATCGGTATCGGAATTTTATTCTCACCTGGAGCAATGACAATATTTCCGTCGTCAATATGTTCATGTGGAATAGTTGGAACAAAAGACGTTTCTTGACAAGGCAAGCGATGTTCATTTAACGGATTTTCATTCTCTTCTTCACTGTCTTCAGAGCGATCCTTATTTTCAGTCTTTACATCGCCGATATCACCTATCGATTCTACTGTATTTTCACAGACAAAGTCAATGTCCACTTCATTTTCAGTATCTTCAGATTCATGTTCAGAAGTCAAATTTATCCAGGAAGGTGGTATATTTGTGAGGTTAATTTCAATATTTGCATAAAGCGGGTTAATCAGTTTTAGATAATAAAGAACTTCTCGAATAACGTCCGGCCTTACAGATTCTAAGTAAACGTTTGATTTGAAATTCATTTTTTTCTTTAACGCAACTTGCACTACACCATTATTGTCCATTCCTCTTGGTAATACATTGCTAATTTCATCGGATTTCATTGGTACGTTACAGATAGCTCCTTTAATCTTAGGACATTGACCCTTAGGCATTATTGCAATTCGTTTAAATAAAATTCTTTTGGATATAATAATCTTTTCCAATCGTCGTAACGTACACATCGATTTTGGGAGATCAAATATTTGAAGATTATTAGATACGGCTTGGGAAGGAATTTTGCCTTTTGTAAGCTTTAAATGGCATGTTGCACATATGTATTCTTTTCCGTTAAAACTTTGTTTTCTAAAGCAGAAATGCTCCTCTGAAATTGTCGTATAATTCTCATAATGAAACAATTTAATTGACCGTTTATACAAGGAGCGATTACATATAACACAAATATAAAATGGACCATTCTCAATGCATTTTTTAAATTCGCTTATTTTTGATTTAAAGTCAGGCGACACAGTATCACGCTTACATTTTTTTGCTTTACCTCCTTCAGACGCGTGGCGTTTCCTTGCGTTTTTTTGCTTTTGTTGACCCTGCTCAGTTTTTCGATATTTACCTATCGACTCTCTTTGCTTTGCTTGACCCTGTTCTGTTTTCTTATATTTTCCTATCGACTCTTTTAGCTTTGCTTGACCCTGTTCCGTTTTTTGATATTTCCCTATTGACTCTTTTAGCTTTTCTTGACCCTGTTCTGTTTTTTTATATTTCCCTATTGACTCTTTTAGCTTTGCTTGACCCTGTTCTGTTTTTTTATATTTCCCTATTGACTCCTTTTGTCTTAATTGGCCCTGTTCTGTTTTTTATATTTGGCTCGCGACTCTCTCTGCTTCGCTTGGCCTACTTCGGATTCCCGATACTTTCTGTTTTGGTCTACTTTCCTTTTTTTACGAATGGATGACATAATATTACTAGTTATTTGATTAGTTGTTAGTATTCTAAAATACCGAGTTTCAAGACACCTTCCTTGTCCAGGGGATACATATATTTCGCGTATGTAGTTTTCGACTTGTTGCAATGAACCAAATTTCAAAAGGACTGATGTACCACATTGTGTAATTTGTCCCGAACTGTTCCGGCTATGAGGATCAAATAAATAAATTTGCGAATCACCCCAAATTAGAGCGAAACTTACGCCACCAATGATGCCTAACATTCCATGTCCTTTATCAGAAAGTGACGAATCATGAAATGTACGTAAAGTGGCGCTATTATCTGTTACAATATGAGAAACATTTTCTAAGCTTTGTATTTGTATGACCTCATTTTCAACAGTTAAACTATTTGGGAGCTCACCCACACTTAAGTACTCGTTCGTGTAACCTAAGCTTGTGTATAATTTTGTTCCTTCGTACAGGACATGATCAAGATCACCTGTTTTCCAGATAGAAACCTTTTAAGGACAGACCAAACAATCGCAAACAGAGAATTACACATGCACTGTGTACCGATAAACGTTCCAAGCCTGGAATCTCCTTGATTAAATGATCCCAGTACTGACTTTAAAATAGAGTAAGGCCCAGGATTTATTTCAACATCACCCGATAGTAAAAGTACCATGCGGCGGCAGTTTCTATACGCGGGGTTCACAATAGGAGTGGCAATGTGTGACATCTTTAAAGAGAAACAACCTTTAACAACACGATCAAACACTAGTAACATTTATTAAAGACACCGTTAATTTCACCGATTCAATAATTTCAATAATTCAATAATTTCACCGATTCAATAATTTCAAATTTCACTAGTTCACTGATATCTCAATCTCCGATTATATCTAGCTTTTATACTCTGTCGAGTTTTTCTGCGCAAGCGCAGATGGTCGTCGATGGCGAACCTAAAAAAGGAAAGAAAATTGGTTGAAACCTAAAAAAACGACTCAAAAAGCAATTATGGAGAATTAGTATAGGATGAAGAATTTCGTGTTGTAATCTTTTTTGAAAGCACTTTGAGACAATCATTGAAACCAAAATAAGACGTTACGTTAGATACGTTGTATTTTCTATTGGAAATCCAGCTTTAGATTTAAACGTTTTGGTCAGGTCGTGTAAAAGTACCTTCTTCGTACTAAATTTAGCGGATTAAAAAATTTGTTTGTGCACGAGGTTTAGCACGAAATCACGAGCAAAACGTTCCAAGCGAAAATTAATACTTGCGAAAAATATACTTTTTTTTCAAGAATTAGACTGATTGCTAGGTGTTTTAAGCATCAATTCATTTTTTTTTTGCTTTTCCTTTATGATTAAACAAACCGTTTGAAACCAGCTATAAACAGCCGAATTTCATAATTTACATAAAAGAAACACATCTGTATTTTGTTTTTTAGAACAATTGTAAAAAAGTCATACTATAAGCATATTTTTAAGCCGAAAAATGATAAGCATACTGAGCCTGTTTTCAAATGTTCATATGCTTATTAAAAAAACAATATGCTTATTAAAAAAACATGTACACGCAAAATTAGTACGAATAAGGTATTCAAATATTACATGTTACATTACATTATATGGAATACACTTCACTTTACAATCAGCAGAGACACCATTCGAATGTAACTTTCTAAGATACCGTAAAATTACGGGATGAGTATTTTAAGCCTTTTGTCGGATTCTGTAATTATAGGATCGCGTAGTTAGGGGACGTCGACAATCGACTTTTATTTTTTTAACGGCCTCAGGCCGTCAACGCTTCAACCCCCTCCCTCTCTAGCTCTTACAAATTCATCATTTTCAACATAAATGAAAGAAGAAATTACAAGTTCTCTACACCATCACCAACATCTTTGAATCACGGCAGATGGCATATATGCACTATACTTAGTTTCGACTGATAACTTGCAGTTTTTTATTTCCTTATTTACTCGTCATGCCCATTTAGAGACACCGTTCCCGGAAATATCCTCAGTTCACGTCCCTTTCCATGGTCCTGAAATTCGGTCGTCAGCCTCAAAAAAGGTGGGTTTTTTTAAACTTTGATTCAATATGGGTCAAAAACACGCAATTTTTTTAGGGCCGTTTATGTACTGGGAGCAAGGCTGAATATTTTGACGTAAACCGCCACGACACACCATTTTGTTTTAAAAGGTGGAGGGTTTTGGTTTAAATAACCCCCTGTTTTTTTACTCTTCTGTGACCATTAACATGCATTTCGCTGGTAGCAATTGTAGCACCATTTTGTAAAGACAGGGAAAAAATCATCGTTTTTTGCAAGGTCATTGCTAGAATTTTGTAATTTGCGGATTCACCGACTGTAACATTCTAAGATTTTCTTAAATTTTCAACGGTCGGTAGGAGGACGTGAACCGAGGATATTTCCAGGAACAGTGTTACATATAAACCACGAGTTGAGAGTAGCGAAAAGAAGTTAAAAACGAAAAAAAACATGAGAAAATGCTTTTAAAGCGAAAACAGAAAAAAACAGACCCATACAGATTTTATTATTTTTCTGACAGCTTACCTCCCACTCCCAAATAAGTTAAAGCTTTACCTCCTGTGACAAAAAAGTTTATCTAAATCGACTGAATATTTGTTCAGATTTAACATCTTTTTTTATATAATTCGTACTTACTTGAGATATAAGACAAAGTTTGTCTGTTTTCAGAATGTTTCTTGTTCGCTCACTCGGCACATTAAATTGAGCTAACTTTCGGAAGGTCAGCCTTCAAATTTCAGAAATATTTGCTTCGGCAAATAATTGCAATTGCCGAAGTAGCACCATAATTTTAAGAATTTACTTCGGCAGTGCTTTGGCAAAACTTTGACTTCGGCATTATTTTACTTTCCAAAAAATCGTATACGACGACAAGTTACGTTGAATATATAGATGTACCACGGTCATCACCATTAAATGAATTCCCTTGTTTGTGTTTTGTGTTTTTCTAAAGTCGTGTTTTGTCAATAGCCTCTGGCCACTCTGCCATTTTGAACTATGGACTTAACTACGACATCAAGGTTTCTAACAGGATCATGTTGCCTACCTGGTTTCTATAGAGCGAGCCAATATTTAAAAAATATGTGCGCATGTTTTTTTATTTATAAATAAGTGAAAACAAAACAAAACAAAATGTATGGCAATATATATATAATTTATGGATAATGAAAAAAATCGACGCAGAAACCAGGGTTTGGAAATTCACAAATAGACCGCATCATTCATATTCGTGCGCTGATGCACGTGCACTATATCATTCATACAACAGAAGAAAATCATCTGGGGCATTGAGACAACAATATTTTTGTATTCTTCATGGTTGTCAAAAGTAAAATATTTGTCATTGGGTATCTGTTTGGTGAAAGTAAATATTATGGAATTAAGAAACAAATCACATAGGGCGATTAAGTTTATGCTTCAGCAATTTTTTTTCCGAAGTGAATCCCTTGTAATTGAATATACTTCGGCAATTGCTAAAAAAAATTAATTTGGTCATACTGAAATCAAAAGATCGCTTTTTCTCAGTTCTATTATGTTTATATTACCTATTATGGGTCAGAATTATCAAATCATAGCCATAAGAATCAATTTTGGTTCTATTTTATTGACATATATCGATATAATAAATCTCAGTCAAACTTCTACGTAATAACCCACTACGTCACTCAGCACGAAACTCAATTCTGTAAGCCAATATTGTAGACCGGTTGGGCTGCTCATTATCACAACTTTGAGGGGACTGATCAGGCAAAGTAGGAAGTTTTGGACAAAATAAATATTATTTTCCTAATTAGCACATTAATGCGAGATGATTTAGATCAACTTTTTTGTTTTACAGGAGGCAAGCTTTAAGCTCATATACATTCATAACATATCGAACAAAAAAGTATTCGTTTCGTAAATACTAGAAAGTTCAATTCGTTCAATTCACTTCCGCCATGTTGAATTCCAACTTATTTCGGATTTACTCTGATTTTTGACGTTCATTACGTTACTCAGGGGTGTGCAACTTATATAAGTGTGAGTTATTGGGGTTTTGCAGCCACTATACCCCCGTTTATACTTCCAGCGGTTTAAATTCGGATAAAGCAATGAATCCAATAATTTTACCGACGTTGATATTTACAAAAAAAATTATATATATAACCTCTCATTAAAATTTGCCTGGATTTTTTGCTTGGACTTGCTTCGAAGTAGCTTGCTTAACCTTGTTTATTTTATCTTAGTACTCTCTTATAAATGAAAATCAAGCAAAAAGAGATATATTTTCTTAAATAGTTATATGAGTGTTTTGAGATTAAGTTGTTTTGAAGTGGGAAGTAAGTTTTAACGGGTATCCCTGACTAACTGCTTAAAACGCAGAAAGTCATCTATTCTTGCGGTCAGATGCGCGTCATAATACTGGTTGAACCAATCACGGGCCAGTATTCAGGTTAAGCAGCCATTATGAAATGGGGTACAAATGCCGTAATCATAATGTTTTTGTGGTGAAACCTTCATAAATACAATACTGGATTTTTCAAGGAATTCTTTTTTTTTTTTAGTCAAATCTTTAATATGTTTTAGATACTGCTTAATTTTTGCCATTTTGCTACATTTTAACGCCGTTTTACTTGTAAATTCTGTTTAATTAAGGTTGCTACTGTGAAGGTTTGACCGTGAAAAGTCCACTTTGTCCCCCATCGGAGAGCAACGAAGGAGAACATTCTGGCCGCAAGAATGGACATGCTCATAGAAACAACAAAATATAAACAACAAACGCATTCAATGATTCTACTTTTTGGATCCATCTAGCTAAAAAGCTAGCAGGTAGCTGGCTAGCTATATGTCGTTTGTCGCACAGCCCCTTCTTAACGGCTCAAAACACAGAAAGCTGTCTGGATAACAAAAAATATAAACAAACTCATTCAACGATTCTACTTTTTAGGGCTAGCTAGCTAAAAGGAGGCAGGCAGAGGTAGGTATAGCTCTAGAAAATTAGGCAAAAATATTTGTTAGCTACCTGAGCAGTTGACGACCTTTAGGATACGATTTCTGCAAACCAACAACGAACAAGTTGATAAGTTGATAAGTTGATACGTTAACGAGTATATAATTCTCTAAATTTCAGTAGACAACAACCACAGCGAATATAAATATGACTAAATATGACAGCTAAACGTAACGTGGAAGAACTTTCCAGCCAGCAATATACCAGCAAGGAACTTTACTTTCTGGCCCTGAAAAAGGGCGTACGGGCTGAGCCATAGAAATATATTTGATTGATTTATTGATATTCTATTGTTAAAAATACATGTGGCTTAGTTCCCAGGACCTTTTCATGAAAATAGATCTAGGAACGAGTTATTAAGCCTGGATACCAACAACCCTGCGGTGTCAAGGCTCTGCGCTGTCTCTCTCTATCTATCTATATATCTATCTTCCATCAGGCGATTTTAAAGATTCCGCCTCGCGTGGCGCCGGCGGAAATCAATAAAGTCTTCGACAGTGATGTCATCGTCTTCACGCAGTTGAGTAGGAAGACTCTCAAATTCTTCATCAATTTCGCTATCCTCTGAAATGCAGCTAATTTCTGATTCTTTAAACCCACACTTTTGGAAGCAATGTAGTATGACCTCCGCAGACACATCTTTCCAAGCTACTTGTAACCAATTAATTGCTTTTGCAATATTGACGTCTTGTATTTATTTCTGAGGCGTTCTTACCTTCGTCAATACGTGACATTACATACTTCATTAGCATTTTCCGATATTTACATTTAAACGCTCAAATTATGCCGGCATCAAGTGGCTGTAAGCGAGATGTGGTACACTTTGGCAGAAAGATCAGCTTAATGTTCTTTAATTTATTTTGGCGTGTTTCAGGGTGGCAAGATGCGCTTCAAGAAAGAGAATAATCTTTCTACCTTCTAACTGGACTCTACGATCAAGAAGTCTCAATGCATCTTCCATTATTTCAGTTCTCATCCAAGCCTTGTCGTTTGAGAAGTAATGCGCCATACTTGGTCTTCTTTTATCCTGTATGTTCTTAAAACATCTTGGAGATTTACTCTTCCAAATTACAACGGGCTCAGATACTCTTGAACCATCAGCTGCCACAAAGAATGCTGCTGTAAGACGTTTTTTAGACTTTTTACCCCCTTTTCAGCTTCTCCATTTTTGAACAAGGCCTTTTTCCGGTAAAGCTTTAAAAAACAAACCCAGTTCATCCATATTTCAAATGTTTTTTAACTCATATCCTTCAGTTAATTCTGGTAGGCGTTCAATCCATGACTGAATGGTCATTGTCGGTATGTCATCCGCTTCACCTGTAACTCTCGTCTCACGTATTCCATATGTTTGTTTAAACTTTTCAAGCCAACCGTTTGATGCAGTGAACGCAGCTACATCATTTTTGCCCAATTTTTCTTTTATTAACATCGCTTCTTCCTTCAACATTGGACCATCAGGAAATAAATTTGTGCTCACACATTTTTTATACCAGGCAATTAGAATTTCATTAATCAAGTGGTATTGTCCGTGTCTCAATTTTTTGCAATTTCCTTTGAAAAATTCATATTCTTTTTGAAGAGTTTTTGCATTCCTTAAGATATTTGAGACACAAGTCTTCCCAATCTTGAAGTGTTCCGCAATCACTCGACATCCCATTTTTGGATTGTTGTTTGCGTAAGCGATGACCTTCATCTTTTTGTCCAATGCAAGGTTTTTTCGTTTCATACGAGCAGAGAGCTGAAACTTTGAGCACGATATATTTGCTTTAACTGCTTACCTCAAAGATTCATTCATTCAAAGTACATGTACATTCGAAGAACCTCATTTAAATCATTCGAACATTCAAAACATTCGAACATTCGAATATTTCAATGCAATGATTTTATTGACGAATTCTCTTCAAAATAATATCTCTCAGACATGGAATTGCTCATTAGTGAGGATAAATACGAGATCGCTATACCTCTAAGGATCATGAAATACAGTTCAAAGTTTGTCTTAAGTAAATATACACAAATTCTTTACAAAAATGTGTTTTGTATGACCCATTCTTAAGCCTGTCCGCTGTAGAGAGGTCAGTTCCAGGGGGTAATGTCAATCAGGACCTTGAAATGATGTCCGTTATATAGAGGTGTCCGCTATAAAGTGTCCGCTACATACATGTAGGTTTTGTTATGAGAGGTTGACCGTCGTTTCATCCGTTTCCAAGAAAAGTGTCCGTTGTAAAGAGGTGTCTGCTAAGGTTTCACTGTATTATAAAGAAAATGTAAAAGCTCGAAATAGATCAAAATCGTAAAATATTTTTACACCGGATACTTTGTAGATTGTAAAGAAAAACAGAAATATATATTCGAATCCATGGAAGATGTCGATGTAGCAGTTAGAAATCTAGAGATAATATCATTATCCAGTTTCTCTGTTTATCAAAAAGATAAATCATTCGGAGTTGCTGGTGAGTTTTAACAACAACAAAATTGACAACAGCTATTGCCAAATTTTTGATAGCTTGGCAAGTGGAAACGTTTCCGTAGATGTTGCAAATCAAATTGCCGCCTCTTCTAACTGCCAATCAGAAGAACTCGTTATCGCCTAATGCCTGTTCAGCAACAGAAAGACGGAGTTGACTGTGGCCTGTTTTCGATCGCTTTTGCAACAGCATTAGCATTCGGTGAAAACCCATGCGATAAGATATATGATAATGATTCTCTTCGTCCACCACACCTTCTGTCATGTCTGGATGCTGGTCAAATGACTCCCTTTCCAAGTAAGCTACGCGCAAGAAAGAGAACTCTAACGCCGAAAGAAACAAATATAGTAGAAATATATTGCGATTGCCGTATGCCATATACAATACGGACGATGAAATGGTGGAGGTTCAAAGTGCATGGAGTGGTGTCACGATAGATGTGCAAACATTGCGAATGTCCAAGCTTTATCACGAAGGAAATGGTTTTGTAAAAAATGTAAATAAATTTCTGACAAAAAAACATTTCTTTTTCTGTTTTACCCAAATACCTACTTCCGCAATTATAAAACAGGGGATCTGGGTAATAAGTGCGACTTAAGGAAGTCATATTTAATGCCGAAGTATTTTAAATAAGAGTTAATTTCAAACCACGGAATCGCATTTTGGATAAAGCATCTTCCCAAAAACGCCTCCAACAGTTAGACAGAAACTCAAACCTGAGGTAAAGCATTTGAAATAAACGAGAAAGAAAAAAACGAGTATAATTAAAGTTGAGCAAAGTTCCTTCGCGCTTCCTCGAGTATTTTACGGCGTGGTTTATAAAGTGAGTGATTTTGACCTTTTTTCTGTTATATTTGATCCCTGGCGTGAGCATCGTTTCTCTTCTTCTCCACATATGAATACGGGGCCGTCTAGGAGTAGAGAAACCTCTGGGGACGAGGTTGCCTTCTAACAATAATACTTGAGAGACAGTTAAAGAACCACTGCATTTTAAATAAAAAGTATGTAAAAAATGTATGTAAAAAATTTTATGGATGCATCATAGTTGATAGACAAAACCTTTTTGTGTTGTCTATCAACTATGATAAAATAAATTGCGTTGAGGTGCGCACCCATTGCCGCCCTCAGTAGAGCTCTTTGAGATAAACCTCAAAAGTTTCGAGGTTTGTATAGCTCTGGGAACGAGGGTGTACACAAATAACGATTTCGGATCTTCTCCATGGTCGACATTTACGACAATTTGTAACTGTTCAAGTAGGGAGGAGGAGAGCAGTATAAATTAATTCCATTATTTGGAACACCAAAACATTAGCCATCAAGAGAAAAAAATAATGCACAAATAATGAACGGTAATGTCAGCATTTATTTTTTTCAAATCGTTTCACTTTTGCGACTAAAGTTCAGTTGATGTAAAATGAAATTGGATGCTTAATGTGTTGTTTCGATTATATGTTGTCATCATAGCTTTCAGGAATTGAACCTTCAGTTGGACAGGCTTTAACGAACTACTAGCTGCCTAGGCCCCCGCTAGCTAGCTATTACATTTGATTACCTCAACTTTTCTTACTTTGTTTACAACGTTAATCCGGCTATGAAGATGAAAGGTATTTGATGGTTGTGCCATAGTATGTCAGAAATTTCAGGAGTTGTCAGGAATTTTGAAGATTCTCCTGGTCAGAATGTCGTCAATTGGTACCACTTTCGGCTGAGGGAAAACACAGAAGTTTCACAGTCAAACTCTCACAGAAGAAGCTTTGGATAAACAAGAACTAAAAATATCTGAATTAAAGGAACACTAAATTAGCAAAAAAAACCACCTAAAACAACACAATATGTCAGGTTTGAAGTTAAAAAACAAAGATTTTAACAAAAGTTCACCTATTTTTTATGAAGAGTTGATTGTGTGAACAGCGTGTTTTCCCTTTAAATTATAATGGCTAGGCTAAAAAATAAAGAATTGTAATTGGTTTAAAAAAAGTTTCGTGACATGTGCTAACCAAGATAATACCTAGGAAAAATGTCAGGGAAATTTAGTCTTTTTATTGAATAGCTAAGGAAAAGTCGGGAATTTTAGGTTTAGATGGTTCATCAGGACTATCTTCATTTTCCAAAATAGATAGATAGATAGATGTGCATATTTTACATGGCTAGCCTCACAAATAACGAGGGATATACCCTGTCTATTATTTCCAGGAGGGGCCATGGCATAGATGGAGAGTCCTAGAGTATTTAATGCTCATTTTGAGCTACGCAGACCCAATTAGAGCCCGCGCTCTACTAGACAACTCCCGGCAACATCCAACGGCCCACACAGTGTGCCATCTCCCCAATTTCCCTCACATGGCTTGGGTTAACCCGGGGCTATGGTAACATTCACTCACCCATGTTGAATCGCCGTCAAGAGGAATTGAACCCCGGTCTCCCGCACAGAGTACAAGAGCTATAACCACTAATCTACGGCGCCACAAATTGCAAGAATTAAATTTTAGAATTGTTCTAAAAGAATTATATATATATAGCATTAATTTTTAACTAATCTGTTCTATCAATATGTTTGTTATTAAAGTTTACATTTTCAAGGTAAACCAAGGTTCCAAAGAATGAAATTCCCTTTTAAGTTTTTTAATGAGAATTAACTTTCTTACAGGAGTTGATAATGTCTTTAAAGTAGTTACCAAAACATTGTTTTTTTATAAGTGGAATGCTAATATAAGCATATTCATTTTTTAAGGATCTATGAATCCTTCTGATGTGTATTTTTTCTTCTGTTCTAGGTATTTTAATAATTATATATATTCAGATTTTTTTTATTTCCTCATACACAATAAGACTTAACACCATTTTACTGTATCAACTTGTATTAAGTAATTATATCTTCAGTTTTATCACTTTTTTTAAAGGTAAATACGGGACCATTTTATCTTTTCCCAAAAGGCAACATTTATACATGTTTTTCATTTGTTTCTGCAATGAGCCTAACATAAGCATACTCTAAACCTGATTGTGTTTTTTATGTAAGCATACCCCAGCCTTATTTTGAATTTCCACTATAAAAAAACCTGTCTAAATGCCAAAAATAATCAAACACGTGATTTTAGATTAATTTAAAGAAACAAAACCTTAAACAATAAAATGAAAAATTATTTTCATCTAACAAAAATACAACAGAGTAAAAAGGACAATAAGAATTAACTTTCTCGAATAGCCTATTTCAACATATTTTGCAAAAGTTTTCCGTTAAAGTAATTATTTAAAGTATTATTGTAATATAAACTACAGTACGCTCAACACATATGGACATAGAGATCTTGTTCATCAGTTTGGTTAAGTGCGTATGAAATAGTGAGCTGATCGATATGATATAATATACAATATTTTATATTATTGAAGAACAGCTTTATGGTTGTGTGTTTTCTTTCTGAAGTGTCAAATGCTTCTCCCAGGTGTTTATGCAGGAGTTTTTATATAAGCTTAGACGAGTTGTGACAATAGGACACATGTTCGTTTTTTGTCATAGTCCATAGTAAGTACCATATATACTTGCATCGTTAATGCAAGACACGGGACATAATAATTCCCCTTCACCAATCAGGGCTTTACCTGTATGTAATTTCACACAAGCATGTAATTTAGTTTTCTCTAGTAATATGTCTTTTTCCCTTTCCTTATTATGTTTTCACAACAGGCCAAAAATGTCCAACAAGCACTGTGAAAAAACTCTTCAAAGTAACAACTCAACCTGAAGACTGTGGATACAAAGTAGAGTAAAAAATATAAAAAATCTCCTATCTTAGCAATATTAGAAATGCTCACTTACGAATAGAAAAAAAAATATTGTATGTGAGAGTAATGTATAAATAGAAAGAATATTAATATAGGTCACATATCAATAGCCACTGCATTTAACATACGCTTTTGAAATTTATTGTGTGCTTTCCAAGTTATAATACAGTAGTTATACTGTACATTATGTATTTAGGAATTGGTAGCTCAGTGGGTAGAGCACTTGACTCACATCCACCAAAAATACTATAGAAACAAAGTTATGGTCTCTCCTGGCAATTAAAATGGTATAATTCTCGAAATTAGTGAGACTAATTGTGTAAAATATCATCTTAGCATATAATGTTTTTGAATGACTATGAACAAAGAGCTATAACAATGTTAGCATAAAGTCCTGATGTTGTGGAAGAATATTTGATTTGCTATAGCTGATACATAATCTGTTTAACTTTATTGACATGTTCAAATGAATCAGCCACCCATGTTGCAAATGAAAAATGATAAAAAGTGTTAAATTGAAAATGGAAAAAGAATGAAGCGATAATATTTGCATTATGTTTCTTTATTTTCAACTTATTTCTATTGTTTTTTTTTATGAAAAACTGTATTCTTCTTTTAAGCTTTGCAAACTTTGACCAACAATAGTTGTATATGCTGTTCCAAATTTTCTCATTTGCTCATACTGAAACCATAAGATCACTTTTTCTCAGTTTGCTTTTTTTCATGTCTTAGTAAATAACCTATTATGGGTGAGAATTACATCATGCCGTAAGAATCAATATTGATCATTATTGTATTGGTAGAGAATTTACTTCCTGGATTGTTCTTATATTATGGAACAAAAGAAAGAGAGGCCAGGCATAATTGTGTAGCTTTTTATTTGTTTTTAATTTAATTGTGATATGAATATAATAGGTAAGGGATATCCAACGTCCAATTATCCAACGTCCAATTATCCAACGTCCAATTATCCAACGTCCAATTATCCAACTCAAAACATGGCATATCCACAACAGCCAAATATGGCATACCCCCAACAGCCAAACACAGGTTACCCTCCACAGCAGAATATGGGGTATCCTCCTCAGCCACAAGGTTATCCTCCACAACATAATATGGCATATCCACAACAACCAACATACCCACCAGCAGGTCCGCCACCTCCTTACACACCTGCAGCACAACAGACTTATGTAAGAACATCTTTTCACGATTTTTATTCTTTTATGCTCCCTTTTTATTTAATTTTAAAAGTTAGATTATTACAGAAAATTGGTTTCCCTTTTATATACGTGTACTAATGATATAGTATAATTTTTTTAGCCTCCCACCACTGGCTATCCACCACAACCTGTCGGTTATCCACCTCATACTGGTTATCCTGCAGCAGGAGTTCATGGAGGAGCATTTGACTCATCTGCTCGGTTTGGTGCTGGTGCATCTTATAATGTTCCAGTAAGTTTAAGTTATAAAAATAAATGTTAGTGTGTTAAAAAGGGTTAAAAAAACTTTACAACCTCTACAACAATACTTCAATATGATTTTTTGCCTTCTCTTTGGAAGTTTGCATCGACTGAAAGTAGATTTTGATTTTATGGTTGCTAAATTGTATCAGTGTTGATTTCATATGCATATATACTCTTCGTGTAAAAATAATTGTGTTCTTGTGAAAAATATTCCAAAATATCTACAAAATTGCATCAGTTGAATAATTGTAAAATTCTTCAGTAAATAGGTTTGTGTGTTATTGCGAAAAACATCAGTGAAAAAAAATTCCAGCAGTTATCGGTGACTGACATTAAAAATCAGCATTCTCCAAATGCTGTCATCCCTGAAATTTGTAGAAATAAGGCATTAGAAAGCCTCCACCTGCTTTATTCGACATTTCATGATTCACAACCTCCAATCGAGTAAAATTGCTACGTATTTGTTAAGATGTACAAAACATTGCAATTTACCAAATCGGTAATAAGGAGGAAGAAGGCACCTCTGTTGGTCAGCTGCGATTGTTTATTGATAAAGAAGCTTTACACATATCGGAAACTTCGCGTTGTACGTAGAGGGAAATTTCCTTGATGTTTTTTGCGTGTAATGTCAGAAAATAGATTGAAAGATTAAACATGAATTTCGAAGTTATAAGAGAAATAAAACAAAATCAATTTTTTTTCAGCAGTCTTAAAATAATCACTCGACGGATATTGGCATAGATATAAGCAGAGTAGCTAAAACTCTTATGGCAATTTCATATCCATTGATCTTGTTTAATCAATAGACAAGACAGGTACAACATCCTGTGCCCCAACAGTTTATGATACATAATATCATCGGGTAACGATTTATAAACTTTTATTTAATAAAGAAAGTTGTTTTCGAACGTGCTCTTATATCTGAGGTGATATAATACTGACCGGCTGGCACCCTTCCCCTGCACCCCTACGCAAAGATATTATTTATAATAACATATTTTTATAATTTTGCTACAAATGTGGAGCAATTGTAGAATTATGTTTTTTTAGTTAGTGATGATGTGCAATTTTGTTTTAGCCTCCTCCACCTGGTGTAGCACCAACTGCTGCTCAAGTAGCAAGTATGCATGGCCAACCTGTCATGATGCAACAAAGAAAGGCTGACTTCTTTGGCGGCCATAGCAGCGGAGGCTCCACATTTTGGTAGTCTGTAATATACATTTAAGTAATCTCCACCCTACTCTGACAAAACAAATTAAAAACAACTTTCCGCATTTGTTCATGTTGTCATGTTCCACTGCAGGGCGTGTCCTTTTAAATGATGATTTTAGGATTGTTCATCCAGGCTGTACGTTTGATATAGGAGCATCCGTGAGTCATGACGTCATGAAAATTGTGTGGAACGATGTTTTTATATTTGTTTGTTAGGATGTTGTGGAATGAATAAATATTTTTTTTAGCTTAAAAATGATTAAAAGTTTCTCTGTTCTTGTCTAACTTTTTGTGAATATTTTTGTTTTTGTGTTGTTGTTGTATGATTTTTTGGCGATTGTAAATAATTTCATTCTCTTCACATGTTTCGTTTTTCTCTAACCAGCCAATTCAAAAAAAAAATGTTTTCTTTTTAGAAGTTAAGCGTTATAGCGATATAGAAGTGTCAAATACCCTTAGTTCGTCTTTTCTAAACCATTTTTTTAAAACATTTTGTCTGCGTTGAACAACTATTTTATGAATCACCACCAGCTACTCTACTCTTCCTTCTCAACATAAATAAACGTCTATTAGATATCCATCCTATTCTGCAGCTTCACCTCTTGTATCAATTACATAGCACAAAAATAAAGCTTTTTTATACACGCCCCTCTTGAATAGGTGCCCATCCTAAAAATCAAATTTTAAACAAGCGCCCGGGGCGTTCAATCGAGCATTTACGGTAAACCTGGATAAATAGTACGGATTCCAAACCGCTTTCAGGAATCTTGAGGGAAAGGGATTGCACGGCTGTCAAAATATACGAGAACATTTGAGAGCGAAATTTGGTCTAAACATGGATATACTATCTAAATAAATAAAACATGTTTCGAGTTGTTTCTTTTTTTGTTGCTTCTACATGAGAACTAACTTTCTGTTTGTGTTTCGACATATTTTTTGGATGACAACATTCGTTTTTTTAACAAGTTTGACCAGCTTCGTGAAAAAAGCATGATGGGAAATATTCGCAATGTGTGTCCGCTCATCTAAATCTTGCATTCTGAATTCTTCTCTTCAAGCTTATTCAATTGAAGATTGATTTGATTTCGAGACGGCAAATAAAAGGGACGACATCTTTCACGTGACCTGTGAAAAGGTTGCAAGTTACTCCACAAACGTAAAAATTTTGCACGGACTCCTTTTAAACGCCAGTAATAAATGATCGGGTTAATGAGTCCGGGTAACAAAGCAACAGTCTGTGTCCACGGCAGAATCAGCCAAATCTTCATCGCTACTTGTCTCCACATTAAAACCGAGAGTATTAAAAATGGTGCGTAGCACACTACTAAAGTCATGACCACCAACCCCGCTATAAACGCCGTACGGTGATTTTTCACTTTTATTTTAACATCATAATTTCCACATGGTAATTTAATGTTTTTTTGCGTTCGGCGATAAACACAAAAGATGCCGACATAACAAATAAAAATGACGCCACATCCAAAAGCGATTATTACAGCAGCGATTATATAAAATGCCATCATATGCCAAACAGTTAACGTGATAACAACTGTTGTTAACCAAGACAAAACTAGAATAACATAAAGTATGACCAAGTAAGACAAGCGGAATTTCATGTTGTAGTAAAATGGGAAAACGATGGCAATATAGCGTTCAACAGATATCAAAATAACAATAAAAAAAGAAGCTCCAGTTACTGAGTATGCAGTACAAGCTACAATTTTATCAAAATTCAAGTAAAACAGTCCACGGCTTAGAAGAATACACTCCACTGCAAAACACACTTGTGAAACTGAACAGTTGAATAAATCAGTCAGCGCAAGAAGCGTCAACAATTTGTTTGGGTTGGACTGCAATGTTGGATGCTTTTTGATCAACCAAATAAACAAAATGTTAAGAATAAACATGGGTGGAACTAACAGTAAATCCAACGTCCCTACAGATAAAAAACTTGCTTGTAAGATTTGAGTATAGCTGCCGTGTCTTGTGTTCGTTCCATTGCTCAATACACTTGTGTTTTTCATTTTGATCGAAAACGTAAACATAAGAAAAAGATTCCAAAACTGTTATCGCTTTCGGTACAGGGTTAATGTTAGTTAATAACTTCATATTTACCACACGCTTTTAGGGGGTCGTCAGCAACAAGCGATCTCTTTATTTGTACCGTAATAGATTTTCTGTGCCCCCGTGCAGGTCACAACAAGAATTATTATTCCCGGGTTCTCGATTACCAGTTCTCTTAAATATGGGTGATAATAGTTTATTTAGTAACAGGTGTATTGAATTTTTTAATAAACGAGACAAACACATGAATTGTTAGTCAATATTTGTTATTTCGCTAAAAATAAAAAGTAAAAATGTCTGCATACTTTTGATAAATATCCGTTCCGCATTAACAACCATGCATTTCTTATTTAGAGATTTCAATTTTCTGACATTTTCTACATAAATGTATGGTATAATCAACAAAAAATGATTGCATTGGTCAAACCTTTAAATTTTTTCACTACTTTATTATTGTAACAGTCAAATAAAGATCAATTTTTTTTTAGTCGTTGTTACATGTTCTCCATATTATTATTACCAGATTTTTTAGCAACTAAAATACTAGGTCAACGTCACTTAAGCGGGGAAAAATAGCTAAGGGTAATAAAAACCACATCTTTGAATGTCCCGCTTAAAAGAGATAGAGTATATTTACCTAAATCTAACCTCGACTAGGAGCAGGACAAACAGAGGCTGGAGAATTTTGGCTGTTCTTTTTACTATCTCGCCTGCGAGGATAGTATTGGTTTCCAACTTGTAACTAACTATGTCCCAAATGGTCAATTGCAACGTCACAGATTTAAACTTCGTACCTAAACTCTCTAAGTACTTCGAAGTCATCTAAATGACGTTTCAGGCCAAAATTGGTATTTGTTTTCAACAAAATTTGGCACAGTTAACAAAAAAAGTATGCTGAACATGATGGTGACATCAAAATTTTGATTTTTTGTCACCTAAATGTCATTTTAGACCACAATTGGTCCAAAAATTAAAACTACTTTATTTTCGACAAAATTTGGCACAGTTATCAAAAAAAGTATGCTGAACATGATGGTGACATCAAAATTTTAATTTTTTGTTACCTAAATGTCATTTTAGGCCAAAATTGGTCCAAAAATTAAAACTACTTTATTTTCGACAAAATTTGGCACAGTTAACAAAAAAAGTATGCTGAACATGATGGTGACATCAAAATTTTAATTTTTTGTTACCTAAATGTCATTTTAGGCCAAAATTGGTCCAAAAATTAAAACTACTTTATTTTCGACAAAATTTGGCACAGTTAACAAAAAAAAGTATGCTGAACATGATGGTGACATCAAAATTTTTTGATTTTTTGTCACCTAAATGTCATTTTAGGCCAAAATTGGTCCAAAAAATTTAAATTACTTTATTTTCGACAAAATTTGACACAGTTAACAAATAAAGTATGCTGAACATGATAGTGACATCAAAATGTTATTTTTTTGTCAACTAAATGCCTTTTAAGACCATAAACGTTTCAATCGCGCGACTTTCAACCATGAATGATAGGCTGTATTTTTCGTTAGCAAAAATTGTAGAATTGGGTTGCATTGTCGATGTTTCATATAGTTGTGCATTTTTAATAGCGAGATAGTTTATGCAGCGCCTGCATCTTGTTTATTCATTTAATACAAGGACTTAATTCTAACTTCTTAACTTGTTATAGTAAATAGTTAGAAATACAAAGAATTGACTTTGAAATAACCCTGAACACTTCATCAACGCAGTTCGATGCGCAGATTAAAAAAAATAGTAGGCTTGTAATCATCTAACAAGGATGAGCGCTGGAAGAAAACATTTCTTTAGCAGAGAAAATCTAAAAAATTCTTTCAAAAGTAATAGTTTCCACTTGTTTGCGCATTTCAGAGGAGATAACTTTTAAATATTTTGCCTTGGTTAAATGTGCTAGGGTCGAATTTGTCTTTTAGGGCGGGAATACATAACATCTCATTCGAAAAGGAAATGAACAACAAAAATAAGCGAAATAGACAACAATGTTTAAAGTGTTCATTATTAATCTCGGCGTGTTTCTCTTGAGAGATTAGTTTGAAAGAAAGAATTATGGTAGCCTGTGATCTGTAAAGAGAGGAAAACCTCGTCCCCAGGGCTCTTCTACGCCTATGGTATGATATTCTGACGAGACGGCTCCGTAATCATAGGCGTAAAAGAGTCCTGTGGACGAGGTTGGAGAGAAGGATGAATTTTAATTATTTGACCGTTATTTGACCATTTACCAAATATTATATTCACGCCAAAAATGTCAGTTTAGGCAATCGCCAAATTTAGATACCCTGAATGTTAAAATGGTAGCACTGTCGTAAAAAGGGTCTATTATATATTCTCAATTTATTCGCAAACTCGAATTTCGCAATATTTTCTTCCACAAACAATTTCTTCCTATCTTCCTAACGGATTTTCGATTTTTCACTAACGGACTTAGGGGACTCGCGCCCACTCCGCAACCCTTTATATATTGCTTAACATTTTATTGTCGTGCGTTCTTAAATCTGCGACGTTGGAGCATGGGAGGTTGACGTTTCCTTTTACTTAGGAGGCACACGGAACAGAATAAAGTGAAACGTTCTTAAGGCCGGTTTCCATACAACTGCATTTTGCGCCCAGTCGTAAAAATCGCGACTGACTTTTGATCTACGCATGCGCATTATCAGAATAATGCCGCTGACCTCGCGCTTTTGCATGCGCTGGGGCGATTTAAAAAAAGTTGAACAGGCTCTACTTTTTGCGAGCTACATTTTGCGCTTAAGCTTAACAGCCAAGGTAGAAATCTACATGAATTACGAAAGAATTTTTAATTAGATCATTTCAAGATGGCTAGCAACATCTCGTTTCTGTGTTAAATTTTTGTCAAAGCCAAATGAATGTAGAGAATCAGAATATATATCAATCAAGTGAAGTAGATGAAAAACAAAATAACATTAATGAGTCTGTGGTGGAGGCACAAAGAAACAACGTTGTAAACAAACTTAAAAAGACTACTCGTGATCTGACAACATTAAATCCTTAAGCAAAACGTTGTATAGTCCTTGGATTCTTCTTTCTATGGAAAGTCGTCTCACCCACATGTTTTTCTTACGTATTTTACAACGTTGTTTATTTCTACGTCATAAAAATATTGCTAGGACTACTCTCAAATTTTGCAGCAACAAATATCGTCTGTTTACATCAGCCATGTTTTGCAAAAAACACGTGAGCAAAAATCGCTAAATGGAAATGGTTCGGTATATGTGATAAAAGTCGCGGCGCATTTTACGACTGGGCGCAAAATGCAGCTGTGTGGAAACCGGCCTTTATAACGGACAACCTTTATAGTGGACACCTCTTTATAACAGACGCTTTTCTCATGAACGGATATAAAGCTTTTATGTAGTGACACCTTTCATAGCGGACATTTTTTTGAGTCCCGGTAGTGTTTGTTCCGTACGAAATATACCCAGTTACGAGGCTGGCCAATTTTTACACTTGTACGAAGACAGGCGATTTTGTACATGGTCATTACAATTGTTTAACAAAAAATTATGCGACGATGATTTGGTTCAGATAATTATCTAAACATTTTAAAATGCATTCATTATTGAGAGAAAAATAATATTTTAAATATCCTCTAAATGTCGGATGTATCAACCTCTCACAACTTAAAATTCTCTGTACGAGTTTGAGTCAGCGTCACTTGTATTATACCTAAATTAAATTTTTCTAAATGATACCAGCCTCGTACACAGTATTTTTTAAGGCCCTACAAAAGTTGGTTCACATATGTTCATACATTGCGGATAGGTTTCATTCCGGAATCGTTTTGTTCCGGAATGACATGTGAACATTTTTCGAAAAACAGAGGAGCGGAATCATTTCACTAACAGAATCATTCCGTTTCGCATATCGGATAGCTTCGAAACCGTGTGACGAGAGGCCTACCTGCAACTAAAATCATTTGAATGAACGGCATCTATCCGCAATGTGTGAAACATTAATCTAATAGATGAAGGACTCGCCTACATTTTCTCGGGCAATTGAGACACAGTAATGGCGGCAAAGACGCGTGATGGAACGTTTTCAAGTGAAAAAGCACGTTTCTTTATCTTTCTTGTTGCTTTTCATTATTAAGCTTTTCCGTACCAAATTTAGTGTAACTTTAGTGTATTATAACCCTCATAAGCTTTAAACTGCTCTGTCACATGCACCGCGAAGCTACGAAATTCTTATATAGCCACCCAATTCCATTCAATCCCTTTATTCCTGAAAATGGGGTAACCAAATTTGGGAATCAAAAGTAGGACACATTTGTCGATTTTTAAGAAAAAAAGTGGAAAGGTGGTTTTGAAGTATAAATTTTAGGTTAATGTAAAAAAATTCTGCAAAACTGGTACCACAATCCATCGAACTTAACAGAATCCATATGAAATCCAAAATAGATGCAACACTAATTTTATGATTTATATAATCTCAAACATATAGACTCCAAACATTTAAGCTCTAAAAGTCCCAAAATATCAGATGTTCAAAGGGCGATATATTCTTAACTGCTAATCAAAATCAAACAAAATTTACAAGAAAATTCCTAAAACCATAGCTAGCTAGCTATATATATACCTCAAACATCACTAAAAATCTAGTAATTTTGGAAACTTCACTTCCGATGAGTGCCTGCTTGTTACAGAAAATGGCTCTTAAGGATACGCTATAGCTTTGAACATGACTTTTAAATAGTTATATATAGTGGGTTTACATGTACCTTTGAAACTTGTCAACGGCTATGATAACAACTGTCGTCTGGTCTTGATAATTACAGGTATGTTAGTGCGCTAATATGGCAATTTATCACGTGTACGGCACAAATAGACCCTGGGTAAACAAAGAAAACAACAACTTAGCCAAAATTGCCCATTCGCGGCCACTTCGCCCTAAACTGGCTTAATAGACACTCAAACCTGGTAATCAATATTATAATCTGCAATAGGGGTAATTGAACGTTCTTATATGGCAACTGATAATATGTCCGAAATGCTTCATATTCATTTCCAGTCCCCTAAACCTTGTTAGCTCAGTTTGTGACCCACCCATGTTCCTTTTTATCACTCGACAAACCATGTGGTTGTTTCGTCACTATTAAAGATAGGGAAATGAACAATGTCAAAGAAAACATTAACGACAGGTTGTTTATTACATATTTATTATTAAAATGAAACTTTACAAAGCATTGAAATCCACTTAAAATGTCTGTAGCCGTATTAGGGCGTTATTTTTTTTTAATGTGGAAATTTCTTGGGTCTATTATTTCCAATCCTCTAGTGTGGATAAGGAACTGTTCACAAGGTGGATAAAGGACAGCACTAAGTATGTAATTTACACAGAGTTGATTGAATTTTATCTATTCACAACTTTTCATGAGAGTTCCAAGAATTATTTGAAAAAATATATTGTCAGCACATTTTTAATGTGCACAGTCTGTGACAAGCTTCAAACCAACATTTCTTAACAAATAAAGTTTCTTAAGTGAAGGTTCTTAAGTGTTTCAAACAAGGAATAAACATAGCATTGTAATAAATAAAAGAAGTTATACATAATTTATATCCCTGGCTGTATATGGGCGAACCCGCTCTTTTTTTTTCGGCGATAGTAAATCAAATTTTATTTATTCATGCATCACTAAAAGATTATTTTCAAATTCCTATTAAATGGCAAAACATGACTTCTTTTACAAAATTACTTCTTTTCCAACTCTCATGTTCTTTAGAATTCTGAAAGATGTATGAAGAAGTCCTTGTTTTTTTATTTATTCCACTTTTTAAAAAATGCTATTTTTTAACTCAAACTTTTGTCTTTAGGATGTAATGTGTACAGATAATTTTATTTTTTGGTAAAAAAACGCATAAAAATAGTTTTTAGATAAACTTGTTGGTTTCACCACAGTAGCACCCTTCTTATTATTAGTATTTCGAAAAAAGCACCAGAGAACCACCAGTATTATGAAGTAACCAACAGAGAACCGGAAGAAAACGATCAGTATCTTCACCAAATTAAAACGAAATAAACACAACTATCACTGTGAATGTTCAACATTTTATAATGTACATGGCACATTTTTAAAAATATTTGTGTGGTGTGATTATTCGGGCTTAGTGCAACAGTTGATTAAAAGACTAAATGCTTTTCGAAAAAAACATTATACTTATAGTATTTTAAAACCACATATGAAAATCATACAAACATCATACTCATGATTGTCTTTTAAATTTTATTTTCTAAAGACGTGACAGAGTATGCCATAAAACTCAAACCAAAATTATTTCCAAAAGTGATGTTGACTGCTAGAAGCTTTTTTTAAAAGAAGCATGGATTGTCATTTCTTTTCATAATGAAAAATAACAGCAATTGCCAAAGCAAATGTTGTCATGTTAACAAAGAAGGCATGTAATTAACAAATTTGAATTACAAAGACTGTATTTAAAGGCGTGAAAGAATGATCAGAGAAAAAAGTTAGTTATTTGGATAATGTCAACTTTCCAGTTTGAAAAATAACCAATAATTTCACTATTGAAAAGTTCATTTGTTTCTTTAGTATAAATAATGACTAATAAAAATTAATTTGATTTTTTGATACAAAGAAGGGTATATTGTATCCTTGAGCTTCGTTTTCTTGTCATTTTAGAAGGAAGTACAGCGATTTTTAAGTCCATCTCTCCCATAAGTAGTCATGCAGGTTTTAAGAACCATGATATTTGGAAGATTTCTATAAAAGCTAATTTAGATTCGCCAATTCAGGAAAAACAGCAGAACATTTGCATTTAATATTTTAATAAGAGATCCAGATTCTACTCAGGACAAGTGTTAACATGTTAGTCTTGTCTTGTTTTGTAAACAAACACAACCAGTGTATAGTAATCTAAAATGAAGTTGTCAAGGCTTCAAACAAGTATTCTGTAGTTAAAGGAATGCTAACCTTAGTCAGTTGGTAAAAAATATCTGTTTTTATTGCTGCACAGGATTTCAAAGTGGCTGCAACCATTAGTTGCTACATCTTTAGAACTACAATTTAAAATGTTGCTATATCATTTCACTTAAATTTATTTTTTAAAGAGAATACATATATACAATAAATCCTAAACAATGGAGGCAGATCTATATGATGAGTTTGGTAATTACATTGGTCCCGAACTACCAAGTGACGATGAAAGTGAGGAGGAAGCTTCTGATTCAGAAAACGAGGAAGAGCAAGACGAGGTGCACAATTATTTATCTTTTATAGTTCAAAATAAGCCCTCCCAGTCAACAAGATAAAATGTGATGACCAAACATACTATATGCCAACTTTAGAGAGAACAATTTTTTCTCTCTATATCTTAGGATTTACATATCCTATCAGGATAGAGTGAATAGGCATAGTGAATTCCACCAAATGAAATATAATACAACAAATCCTTCTGTAACCATTACTTCTTATAAAGCAGTTACATTCGTTGTTCATTTTCAAAAAAGATTTCCCTGTAGGATATTGACCTCCATCAGACAGTCACAAATTTGAGGAGCCACTGGGCTGTTAGAAAACAATCAGATCAATCTTTTGATTCTAAGGTTCTGGTGATTTGCCTCTAATTGTTACTTCTTTAAATTTGTGAATATGATAACATTTTTCCACTTCCTTCCAGTGCAATATCTTGATAAAAGATTAGTAGCTATCCCAATATTGTTCTAAACATCAACCAAACTTTTTACATCTTTGTATCTTTGTCTTTGGTCTTAACGCTTTACACACTTTTCATATTTGTTACATTAATCAATAGGAGGATGAAGATATGGAAGAAAAAGATGAAGATGAAATTGAGACATCAACAGCAGTTGTGTTGCATGAGGTAGGCCAATTCAACAATACAATAAAGGTAATTTATTCATTTTTGTGGAAAATAAATGTTGACATTTCATTTTTCAGGACAAAAAGTATTATCCTACAGCTCAAGAAGTATATGGTCCTGAAGTAGAGGTAAATTTTTATACATTCACATGTTGTGAAAATTAAAATTGACACATACAGGGTTCAAATTAGAAAAGTAAAGTCGGTTCGCAAAAATTTCAGCACTCTGTAACGAAGTAAACCACCATCTAGATGTGGCCTGGGAACACCGTAGATCAATTACCATTGGCTTTCTCATTAGTAGCTACTTGTTTTTCGACGAGAATTTGTATTTTTTTGTGACCTGCGAGCTTTACATTTTCCTGCGTTATTATTTTTTTTGTTGGAGACAAGTGGGGGACGTTTAAACTCGTGAAACCCAAACACGAGAACTGAGCGACTCTCTCAGTTTTAACTTTCTTGTCTCCGATAGCCGAAATAATGTTGCAAAAATGAAATAAGTTTATTTTTATAGCATGCTGTAAGAAAATATTCAAAATGTAATTATTGTTTCAGAGGTTCTTAACCAGTTTTCGTGAACATTGCAACGCAAGTTAAATACAGTATACTGATTAAAGTTGTTTTCACAAAAAAATATGTTTGTTTCAAAATGAGTCTTTTAGTAAAATGCTGTTTACAGTACTGTCTAGATGTAAGCGTGCGCATACGCTCAACTTGCAAAAATAATTGCTTTCATTCAAAAACACAATAGGATAGCGAGTTCCTTTCAAATCACGCGGAAATAATTGCTTGTGTTAAAAACAAAAGCAAGAAACATTGTTTATAAACAATACTCTGCACGAGAAAAAATTAAATGCGAAAGCCATTGAATTTTTATTTTTTTTAACAACGAAACTAATTAAAGTAACACGATTTTAATCTCGATATATTTTAAAAACACAAGCTCTTTTAAAAAACAACAAATCCAATGGTCTAAATATTTAAAAAAACTAATGCTTTTTTTAAATTTTTAAAACTTTTAGTAATATTTCTTTATCATTGAAACATATTTTTTAACATGCAAAACTTTTAAAAGTTCTTCTTATAAAAAGCAACATTTAACAACGCAAACGGAAAAACCCTACGTTCAGGACTTTTCCCTTCACAATAAGATTTTGAAAACAAATTAAATTTCGATACCGAAGAAAGAAAATATCTAAAAATCTAACTTTTGATGTTCTTGATAGATCAAAACACTCATTGTGAGAACGTTTTTGCCGTTCTTCGTTCTTAAATTTTTTAAACGCGATCTAAAGAAGCATTTCTATCACCGTTCTTCGTTCTTGAATTTTTAAAACGCGATCTAAAAAAGCATTTCTATCGCCGCTTAAAAATATTCGATTCGCAATTTTATCATTTTCTTCGCAAAGTGATTCGCAAAAATGGCATTTTGATTCGCACATTGCGAATTGCGAACTGCTAATTCGAACCCTGACATAGGTATTAATGTTATCTAAAAAATGTAATCCTAAAGTGCTTAATCAAGATGGAATCTTTACCCTTTTTGTTTTTGCAAAGATAAGTCAGCTTTTTCTACAGGCTTATGATTTCTTTCTATGCAGTCCAGAAGGGGCAAATTTAGATAACCATCCTCTTTTTAATTTTAAGAAATTAGGTGCAGACTCTCAAAAACCACCCATCTTTAAACTTATAATTTCAAGGGGCACTTATTGCAAAGTCTATTAAGGGGATACTTAATTGAGAAGGGAACTTATTTAGTGTTAAATCAACCATTTACTATATGCAAATAGTATAAACCTTACTTTTACACTAAAAATATGATATGAGTTGGATAACTTAACTGTTTTGGCAGTTAATGAAATGTAAAAAATGTATTTTCAGACTATCGTACAAGAAGAAGATGCACAACCATTGACAGGTTTGTGTTTGTGTTTGTGCAAACAAAAGATCGAGTTAAAAACTAACTATATTTTTACAGACCATCTTTATCTGTTTTTATCTTGTTGCAATTTATAGAACCAATTATAAAACCAGTCAACAGAAAAAGATTTGCGTTGGTTGAACAGGAATTACCTTTAACTACATACGACATGGAGTTTCTTGCTGATCAGATGGACAATCCTGAACTTATACGCAGTGTTGCTCTCTTGGGAAATTTGCACTCAGGAAAGAGTAACTTTGTTGATGCACTCTTTGAGCAAACACATCCTGAATTAAACAAGAAAAAAGATGGTGATTTAAATTATACAGATACGCTCTTTACAGAACGAGAGAGGGGCGTTGGTATTAAAAGTACACCTGTTACACTGATATTACCTGATTCGAAATCAAAGTCATATTTGCTGAATGTTTTCGATACTCCAGGTATGTTTGTTTATCTGCTGTTTTCAGAAAACATTTTGGTTTGAATCTTTTCATTGTTGGTTTCTTTTGTTGTTGTAATCTATGAACACTGTTAACAGGATGCTTTTGAAAACAAAATGCTCTTGGACAGAGAAAGATTTCTTGCTGTATTTCTGGTCGTTGGAAAGAGATAATGTAAAAAATTACAAGAACACTAAAAATATAACTCCTAATTAAACTATAAAAGTTCCTGTTTCTTCCATTCTTTAATTTTTATTTTCACATGTTACTTTTTTTCTCACTTTAAATATATAAAACTTTTATACATACATTATATGAATAATGAATAAATAAGTTTAAAAATTGATTAACTTGTGTTTGTGTTCACATTGTTGAATATTTCTTTATAATTAGTTTCCAAAAACAGGTCTTTTCAGAATGTTAAGTTACATGTGCAGTTATTTTTTTTTTATTATCATTTTGCTCTATATGTATGTTTTACAGGTAAGTGGTAAAACAATACAATTAGGCTAACTGAAACTAGTTTTTGCCACAACTTTCTTCAATGAACACCTGTAGATTGCCATTAATATGTTTTTGTTGATTATTTTAGGACATGTAAATTTTTCTGATGAAGTAACAGCTGCATTGCGATTATCTGATGGTGTAGTGATTTTTATTGATGCAGCTGATGGGGTAGGTTTTTTACAAACTTTTTCCAGGTTGAGGTCAGACAGTGTCATAGAGAAATTCAATATTTTTTTGTTTAATTAGGTCATGATGAATGTGGAACGTCTATTAAAGCATGCGGTACAGGAGAAAGTGGCTATCACAATATGCATCAATAAAGTGAGGATCATTTAGAAATTTAAAACAATTTTATGTTAAGCTGTATGTATTAGAACTGATTTTTAGCTGTTGCTGGCTGAAGTTTACCTTTTGTGAAAGATTTTAAATACCAGACCATTATTTGTTAATATAATATGAACGCTATATGTGCTGGTAGTGATCGAAATGTTTCAATTTCTAGAAAGAATATTAATTGATTGATGAATCAATAATTCAGTTTCTCTGGTTTGTCTAAGCAAATTATTGCTAAGCAAGGTTGAACAACCTTTTAACAAATTGTGACCTGCCACGTAAAATTTGTTTTCTGTACATTGGAATTCAGCATAATTTAGAGTTAAAATTCAAATTAAAAGGCTTTACTTCTGCTTTAGATCGACAGACTTATTTTGGAGCTGAAGTTGCCACCTGCTGACGCATACTACAAATTGAAACATATTATTGATGAAGTCAATTCACTTCTCAGGTTCGAAGTTCTTGTTTAGGAATAACAGTCTAGTAATAATTTTTGAAAGGTATTTAAGAAAATGGTGTACCTTTTGAGCATGATTTTTTCAATCACGATTTTTTAGCAATAGTAAATCAAAGTTTATTAAAAAGCTTTTTTAAATCCTTATCAAATGGTATATAAATAATTTGAAAAATTGCAACTTGTAAAAAATACAGAGGTATTTTTAGAACACACCCTGGCTTTCAAAAAACGACTTCTTTCACAAAACTAATTTTTTGTATGTAATAGATGGTAGCTATACGAAAACACCAATGCTACAAAAAAAACGTTTTAAGGATACTCATCATGACAGTGATGCTTTCACATCTTTATACGAAAACACCAATGCTACGAAAAAAACGTTTTAAGGATACTCATCATGACAGTGATGCTTTCACATCTTTATACGAAAACACCAATGCTACGAAAAAAACGTTTTAAGGATACTCATCATGACAGTGATGCTTTCACATCTTTGAGGCCATGAATATTCAGAATGTTGTCCTTTTAAATTTTAATTTCTAAAGACAAATTATACTCAAGAGGATGGTGAATGTTAATGAAATTCACTCAGAACCCTGATAACTTCAAGGAGTGAAAGCCCAATCAGAGAAAAAAGTTAGTTATTTTAGATAAAGTCAACCTTCCTTCCCATTTGAAAAATAAATCAGTAGTTTCACCATCGGAAAGTGCATTGTTTCTTTAGTATTAATGGCTAATAAAAAAAATAAAGTCAATTGAAAATCATGTAAAAATTTGTTGAGGTTAAAATTAGTATCCACAAGAACACTTCATTTATTTAGTTCACCAATTTGAAAACATTATTTTTATACGGTTCATGCTGGAATAAAAACTTTGAGTGGAGTGTTGTATAACTTTTTTTAACTGTAGCGTATATGCAGATGGCGAAGATTATAATTTGGTTTCACCATTGTTGGGAAATGTATGCTTTGCAAGTGCACATTATCGCTTTTGCTTTACTCTTCAATCATTTTCTAAACTTTACTGTGACACATATGGTAATTATTTTTTTAACTGATGCAATCAATTCTTATTTTATGAGCATAAGCTTGTAATGCTGGTAAGCTTTGTAACCTTTTTTCAAATATGAAATTCATAGTTTGAATATATTATTTAGTACATGGAAGAAAATTTTGATTGATATTTAGATCACTGTTACATATACTTATTTAACTTTAGGTTATTGTGGAGATTTTACGTTTTTTTATTATCGATATATCTTTACAGGTGGTGGTATCAGCTACATAGAGTTTGCAAAGCGTTTGTGGGGCGATGTTTACTTTAATGAAAAGACAAGGCGTTTCACAAAAAAAGCTCCACTTACTACGTCTCCTCGAAGTTTTGTGGAGTTTGTCTTGGAACCAATGTATAAATTATTTTCCCAAGTTGTGGGAGATGTTGACACAACTTTACCACAAGTGTTAAGTGAATTAGGTATGCCAAGTTTTTTTTTATCCAATTGAACTATTAAGATTTACATGCCATTATATAATTTATTTTATATCAACTAGTAATTCCAAAGTGGTATCGATATAAATACATAAATACTCTTGCATATATTTTTGCATATATTTTTCTGTCCATTTTGCATTTCTACTGTGATGGAGCACTTACTATTTATGCTGAGGAAAGGAGTGAATTCCATCACAAACTCACTTTTTCATTTTAACTCCAACAGGTCCAAAACTTAATGGCTTTACTTTTGTTTGGAAACTTTAATGAAAAATTGTTGTTTTTACTTATACCTGCAAATTGTAGTATTATGAAGGGTATTCACGTAAAAAAATATTTAGCAAACTAAATTCAGTTCATTCATTGCTCAGCAGTTAAACATGCTGTCTCAGAAAAATCGTGACATCTTTGCAAAATTGCTAACATTAAATTGTTAACCATGCCAATTATTTTCTTTTGCGATATACTATATTCCTGCTAAGTTAGATTCGCATATAGTTTAAGCCACTCAAAAGTTATTTGAGGGAGTTAAATCTACCTTCCAGGATATTTGATTTCCAAAATGCCCAGTATAAATAGGGTTAGTGTTTGTGTCTATTACCTGAGTGAACAAGCAATCTGATTGGTTAAAAAAAAATTTTGTGCTACCTAATTATTATTGGCCAGTAATGCCTGCTGAAACATCATAGAGACGTTTAAATCTCAAATTTGAACATGGTAACTTTGATTGGAAACAAACCGAAGTGAGGAAAAACTTTAAAACCTTAACTAACCTTTCAAAATGGTAATTTAAGACTTTGCATGTTTAACAACAAATCAACAACCAAAATATTTTGAAGTTTATGTCATTTCACAACACACCAATAACATTTCATTGAAAAAAACTTTCCACATTAAATAGTTTAAAGGTCCATTTTCAACTTTGTGCTCTGATTTATACTGAACTTTGTTTAGAATTCTCATTCTTTGTTTACATTTCAGACGTTTATATTTTGATATGAACAAACTATTCCTCTGATATCAGTGGACTTTGAACAGACTAAAATGCAGCCTTTGCAAATTCAAGCAATATTTTGACATTGGTCAATATTTTCCAGTAATACCCTAATAAGCAGTTACTGTAGGCTTTTATATGATATTTATTGTTTATAGGTATATACTTAACCAAAAGTGAGCTAAAATTGAACATCCGTCCACTGCTCAGACTTGTATGTAAAAGATTTTTTGGGGAATTTACTGGTAAGTAGTATGCTATATTAGGTGCAGTGTTCCTAACGGTAGCAAGAACAATTTCAATAAGTTGGGTTTAGACTAACTAACATATTTATTTCTAAATGTTTTAATACAAAATTGTAAACTGTATTAGGTACTTTTCTTAACAAGAAGACAGGTTAAGTAGTTAAATTGATTTTTTAGGTTTTGTGGATATGTGTGTTCAACATGTTCCATCTCCTCTTTCTGCAGCCAGTAGTAAGGTAGGCAAGCATTTTTAAAAAATCAACTGCCTCTAAATCAGACAGCAGTTGATAATAATAAAAGTTTTTCAACAAATTTTACACAAATAAAGCTTAACTTTTAAAGTTATTTCAACTCCTTAAGATCCTTTTTTTTTAATTTTTGTAGTTTATACTTTTAGTGAATTCCAAGCTTTTAACATATTATTTTAGATTCGTCACTGTTATACTGGGCCGTATGATTCAGAAATAGCAGAAAGTATGATAGACTGCGATGCAGAAGGTCCACTGGTAGTACACACAACAAAACTGTACCCTTCAGAAGATGGTACACAGTTTTATGCATTCGGTAGAGTGTTTAGCGGGACCATTCACGCAGGACAACAAGTTCGAGTGCTTGGAGAAGGCTACACAATAGAGGATGAGGAAGATTCAAGAGTTAGCTCTGTTGGAAGACTTTGGGTTAACGAAGCAAGATATAAGGTTGAATTAAATCGTGTACCGGCTGGTAACTGGGTATTGATTGAAGGTATTGATGAACCTATAGTGAAAACAGCAACTGTTACCCAAATGCAAGGAACAGAAGATGTACGTTACAGTTTTATCGTTTGCACCGTCTTATTTTATGAGATTTTTTGTTAGTTCCATGTTCAATGCATGACATCAAGTCAATGTTTAATACTTGATCAGTGTCTTTACAAGTCTTTGTTGCAAACTTATAATCTAATGCAATTTATATTTCTTATTTTCAGGTGTATATTTTCCGTCCTTTGAAATTTAATACCAATTCTGTCATAAAAATTGCAGTGGAACCAGTAAATCCTTCAGAATTACCCAAAATGTTGGATGGGTTAAGAAAAGTCAATAAAAGCTACCCACTGATAAATACAAAGGTCAGTTGTGGAAATTTCTGGAGGAGATTGCATCTAGTGATGTATCCATAGTGTATTTGCTACCGTTTGACTAGTATGGGGCCCCAAATTCTTATCCCAAAAAATCAGAAATTTAAAAATTAAAATTGTTCTGTAACGGTTATTTCCTTTGCAAAAAAACTTTAATCGATCATTCACACTTCCGACATGTTTAAAATAATAAAATTCTAATGTATACTCCTTACTTATAATCTTTATAATCTTTAAATCTCAATGTTTTGTCAAATTAGTCAAGAGAGGTGATCTGAGAAATTGTTACTAGAAGATACATGTTTTTAGTAGGGATTCAGAAGCAAATTTATTGTTGCAAATGCATTTTTTCGAAGATCTAGAGACGTCAAATCTTAAAATTTTTCCCTCGAGCCAAACACGGTGCTGCCTAACGGAGACTTTAAGCAAACGGTATGACCAAAATATCTGTGGATATGTCACTAGCATCCCTGATATACCCCTACTTTTCTTTATGTGGTTATGTAAGAACGGTGGTGAAAATTGTGCACACTACACTTACATCTTGGTTGATTTTTCTGCATACATAAAATAAATATCTAAAAAGTATGTTATCAACTATCCAGGAGATGCTTATCCATATTTACACATGGATTTCTTTCAGGTTGAAGATTCAGGCGAACATGTTGTTTTAGGAACTGGAGAATTATATTTGGATTGTGTTATGCACGACTTAAGAAAAATGTATTCTGAAATAGGTATACTCTTGCCAGAGCATTTTATACTTTGTTGCTTGGTAGTATAATGTGTTGTACAGAATTTTAAAATATTTATGGAATCTTCGGTATCATTTATAGAATTTATCAAATGTTTTGAATTTATTTTAATCACCATTTTGTTTTTTTAGAAATCAAAGTAGCTGATCCAGTGGTCACTTTCTGTGAAACTGTTGTTGAAACTTCATCGTTAAAATGTTTTGCTGAATCACCTAATAAAAAGTAAGACACACAAAAGGTTTTTTTAATAGAATCACGAGAAGTGTAAATGTCCTGTACCATGCCTTAGTAATAAACAGTATGACAGTAATCGATGAAAGATAATCTTCCAGAAGCTGCTGATGAGATTTGCGGGTGAACAGAAGAGCTAGGAAGACATTGCCAAATTTAGTGATGGGATTTTACCAGTGGATAATGTATGAAAAAGGGGAGGGTGTTTGAAAGAAATGGAGGTCAACTGGTAGTAAGAAAGTCAACTTTATTACTAAGCATAAGAAGTGTATGAAGCGACAGCAGAAGCAGAAAACATATCTTTGTTGGAGTAATGAGAAGCGAAGATCAGTGTTATGAGGTGATCAGGATAGAAGGCTAAGAAGCATAGGAATAAAGGAAGCTCAACACTTGAGTTGAGGGTGACTTGACCAGTAAAACATTTACTGAATGCTGAGTTCTAATTGAGATAGAGACAGTTTGTCAGTTCTCTCCCAGATTAAAGCTTATTACAAGACTAATCAATCAGGTGTTATTTTAAAAGATAAATGATTGTGCCTTAGAAATATGTAACTATAGTGTGATACTACAATTGCTCAAACAGTCGCCGGAAAGTATTTAAGAAATTTTGGTCCTTTAGATTTAGAAAGAGCTTTTGACAGTTTGGCCTGCAGATTACTATGGTGAAATTACGAGTAGTCGTATCTGGTTCATAATTTTCTAAGTGGAAAACTTGTGTGGAGGTTGGTCCTTTACTTACATAGAGACTATAAAGAATTCATCGATAAGTTTTAAAAGTGGATGGTAGTGCTAAAAGTTAAGGGATTGGGAGTGAATGCAGCAAGAAGTAAAGATTTGATTGGCAGCAACGAGATTAATATGTTTTTAAAGTTGGAAGGTGGTAGTGTGAAGTTTGTAGACTGCAAGTTTCAATGAAATATCCAGTCTTTGACCAACTGTATATTTTAAAAATATCTACGTACGACAAAAAACTGGGAAACGGAGGAGGAAAAGCGGCAGGGACGGGACATGTTTTCTATTACCCAAAATCTTACAAACAGACTTTTTGACATAGCTGGAAACAACTTGTGGATTTCATAACTTCTTATTTGTAATCTTTTCAGAAACAAACTGACGATGATTGCAGAACCTTTAGAAAAAGGAGTAGCTGAAGACATTGAAGTTGGTAAAGTGCAAATCTCATGGGACAAGTAAGTTCTCTCCATGTATTGTGTTCTGATCAGTGAAAGAGATATTGCTGGTGGAAATTCGTGTCGGCGGAGATGTCCAATTAAATTTGTCTTGACAACGCACGAAATAAACAAATACCAACCTATCTTTTCATTAATTATGATATTAATTAATAATTTCAATTCACTTGCAATGTTTAAATATTTTAGTAAAAACTTTCTGTAAATCGTTTATGCATTTTACTTTGTACAGAAAACGTCTGGGTGAATTTTTCCAAACTAAATACGATTGGGATCTGTTGGCAGCTCGTTCCATTTGGGCTTTTGGACCTGACGCAGCTGGTCCTAACATATTAGTAGACGACACGTTACCCAGTGAGGTGCGTTGTTTAAATTATTGTAGCTGGCGTGGCCTATCAATACACACCAAAGACGAGTTTTCGACGAATTTTGCTTCCTTTCTTTATAGGTTGACAAAAGTTTATTAAATTCTTGCAAAGATTACATCGTACAAGGCTTTCAATGGGGTACTCGGGAAGGCCCACTGTGCGACGAACGTAGGTCTTTTTTCTTTATAGTGTAGTTTGAGTAGTAGTTAGCATATTGCCTTAAAAGCAAGAAGTTCAAACCCCTCTCCGATTTAAATGTAGTTCCACTCCGCTGTTAACGTAGCCTATTTAAAATAATCTACTGCTTGTGAACCGTGGCAGTCGGAAGATACGTATTTATTTTGAGTAATGTAAAGCCGGAGGGGCCTGTCATTAGTATGACATTCCCGAGCATAAATTTCCCATGATCTTGCTGTGTGCTTTTGAAAGTTTAAATTTTCTTTAGCTAACACTCATTTTCCCTGACACTTGTTTTTTTACAAACAATGCTATATTTGAACAATCGTGCCAAAAATTGCCAAAATCTTAAACAATTGCTAAACTATTTGCTTAGCAAATAATTGGTCACATAAGACATGTGTGAAATCTTCCGCGCAACCCTTATCATAAATAAACAGTTCTTTTAATTGGTGCTTTGAGAATTAGGTGTCTAAGAGAGTTGCTCTTCTTTGCAATGAATAACAAATTTTAATGTTCTTACTTTCAGTGCTTTGTCTCGTTTTTTGGAAATAAACGATTCACTCCGTATAACCTTTTCCAGGTATACACTGACGAAACAATTTTTTGAGGCGTTTTTCCCTAAGTTGCTGTTTGGTGAGAAGCGCAAAAAATCAATTGTTGATAAAAAAAAGTGTACTAATTCTTCTTGTTGTTGTTTTTTGGCAAACGTTTTCACGCGATATTACATTTTTTGATAGAAAAAAAGATGCAGTAACAAAACTTGAAAAAATTTATGACAAAAATTTACCATATTTGATATCATTATTTTTTAGCTATTCGCAATGTCAAATTTAAAATTCTCGATGCATTAATCGGAGGCGATGTAATCAAAAGAGCTGGAGGTCAAATAATCCCTACAGCAAGGAGAGTTGCATATTCAGCGTTTTTACTGGTAAAATTCTTTATTCTCTTTAATAAAGAAATAATATAAAAGGTTGTACCGATTTCCTGTTTAAGAGTGTTCACCAAGAGAGCTTGGACGACTTTCTACAAATGTTGCTGTCAATTTGCTTATTACCCAGAGAATATTAGCTAGCTGTCTTCAAATCTTTACATTATGTTGTTTCTTAGGCTATCCCCCGATTAATGGAGCCATACAATTTTGTTGAAGTGCAAGCGCCAGCAGATTGTGTCTCTTCAGTGTACACGGTGTTAGCTCGAAGGAGGTAAGGTTGGCTGTAATTGATAGAAACGAAAATAAGAATATTTTACTTGTTAAAAGAATTCGCTGTTACTTTGAATTTGTGATTATTTTTAGGTACCTTTTTGTTTGCTCTGAGCTAAAATCAGAATTTCTCACAATGTTAAGTCAGTTGACAAAATTTCATAATAGAGATTCCTAAATGCGAAATGAAAACCCTGTAATACACATTCTATTTTCATTCATAAACCTTTACATACACGAAACATGCAATTTTTACTCGCAAAAATTTGTATGGGTAAGAAATTTAAGTTGCTTCACAAAATTGTGGCTTGTTACCTGGAAATATTATCGTGATATTTTTCAAGAACGTGACTTTTTTAGGGGTCATGTAACACAAGACGCACCAGTCCCAGGCTCCCCGTTATACGTCATCAAAGCTTTCATACCTGCAATTGACTCGTTTGGTTTCGAGACAGATTTAAGAACACACACACAAGGTCAAGCTTTTTGTTTGTCAGTTTTCCACCACTGGCAGGTAAGATGTTCTATCAAATTTTTTTTTGCTTGTTTCCTTATTTATTTATTTACTGATTTTTTGTGTTTCGTTTTATCTTTGAGACGTGGTGTTATATTTGTTATTGGGTGATAAAAATTAAGAATTCAAATTTTTTAAACTAAACAGCAGAATTAATGGCACTATATGTTGCCAGTAACTCGCCATATGTCCATATGTTACCATTTTTACTTTCATCGTCCCATCTGTTAATATTGCGTTGTTAGTTGGCACCACGGTATCTTCACAAGTTTGCTTAAATCTTTTCAATTTGCTTTCAATAGATCGTACCTGGTGATCCATTGGACAAAACGATAGTCATCAGACCTTTAGAATCGCAGCCTGCTACACATTTAGCGAGGGAATTTATGGTAAAAACGAGACGACGAAAGGTCAGTTGTTTCAAGCTATACTCTTTTTTTTATAAGGTGATATATATTGCATTGATTGATTGGTAAAAACAACATAACGCATGAGTTTTGTAAGCTGTTAAACATATCCATTGTTTGGAGCTGGAGACAAAAAATAACAAATTTTCTTTTATTCTTACTTGTTTGTTTGTAGGGTTTAAGCGAAGATGTCAGTATAGGAAAATTCTTCGACGATCCTATGTTGCTGGAGTTAGCAAGACAAGACGTTATGTTTAATTATCCGATGTGAATTAACTCACCACGTGGAGTTGTTTTGATGTGTGTGATGTGTGATATGATCTGAAAGAGATTTACCACGAAAGCAAAATTGAAAACACTCTTTTACACGTTGTAAATTAGTTTTTAAGAGTGAAGATTTTTCGTATAAGTAACAACATTTGTAAAAGAAGTTGCTACAATATATTTACAAACCCTGTACTATTTTTTTTTTTGATTTAAATTTCATGCTCCTACATAGAGAAAACCACGCTGGTTTCATAAACCTACTGCTTCTGGAAACTAAATAGAACACACGCTTTTTATGAGAACCAGAAATTCTGACCCGAGGCTTGTTCCTATTTCTAAGCCTTTTTCAGGCTGATTTGTTCGTATTTTGTTCTTGATAGTGACAACACAACACACAGTCTATTCTTTTTCATGGAATTTTTATTTAAACTTTCCCAAAATAAAATATCGGTGTTTTTTGTTGCTAACGGAGCTCTGTAATTGTGTCCATGACAATTGAGCCATTATGAATATTTTGCAATTTTGTAGGTTAGAAAAGAAAAGCCCATTTAATTTTGGCAAAATGTTTGCTCCTAGTAAAACTCCTCTAAGTTGCAAAAAAAGATAAAACTCAGTAGCTAATGATTATTTTACGTCATGTAAGATGCAGACAAGAAAGTCAATATCCGTATTTAACTGTCTGTGTGTCTCGGTCATGTGGAAACATCGTATTTTGTTGGTTATTTTGCGTCTAGTAGTTAGTGGGAATGATTTCACGACGAGTCGGATGAGGCTATTGGCTGCGTAAATGAACATCTCTTCTAAAATAAACACACAAATTTTGTAAAAGTGCTTAGGAAAGTAGTAAATTAATAGTTAAAACATTTTCTGTAAATGTTCGCTTTATAGACCTTTCCCGAATTTCCTAATTATGCTAAACTCAATTAAAGCGGTCGATACTAAAAATGATTCTTATCCCTAAGTTCCTTAGCAAAAGGTAGAACAAATTACCTAATTTCGTAAATATTTCTATTCGTTAAGTGCATCAATTCCGAGCTGAAAGTTACGGTCAAACCCTTTATATAGCCGAGCTTTCCAAGAATAGCCTGTTTTCAAAATAATTATTTTCTTCAAATATAAATAAAATCCAGCCAGAATATTATATTGCTCTAAAAACTTCATTTTTTCCATGATAATTTAACATTCTACCTGAATATCCTTATTTGAAGAGCACAGAACCATTATAAAATTTTGGATGACGTCATAATTATTATAATTTATGAAATTCGGGAAAGGTGTATTGAGGTGAATTTCACGAAGTACCAGAAAAATTCATTGGCTTTTAGAGGTATCCGCAACCTCGTCCCCAGGGTCTTGTGGCCCCTGAGCCGTTATTACGGAGTGGCCAACAAGGCAAAATGCCCTGGGAACGAGGTTGAGGTATCCGTTTATAGTGGTCGCGCTCAGATTCGTCCCTCCACCGACATAGGCCCTGCGAACAACGTTGATTCGTCCATGACACTGCCCGTCTTACCTAGAGATAATGTCTGCTTGAGGGAGATTCCGCTGTATAGAAAAATAGATAAACGCAATTCACAAACCTGGTCAAATTATACGTTAAAACAGCCAATTTCCAAATTTGCCACCGCAAGTAATTGCATAGGCTATTTCTATATCAGATTCACACATTTTGAACTGGTTGAGGTTCACTTGCCAATGTTCGTAGTGGACTTAGATTATTTGGTTAAGTCCAAACAACCTCGATCCCAGGGCCTTTAACGTTTTTGATATGACGCGTGTACGCGTTTTATCCTCATATCAAAACCCGCTACAGGCCCTGGGATCAAGGTTGAAGTCCAAACTCTTGTGCTGATTGTTGCTGATGTCAGCATTGACATTGGGCCACAACGTGGATTATTTAGTTGTGCGGGCGTGCTAGAAAAGTAAATTTTAAACGCTGTATCCCTGACCTACTTAGTGCAAAAGTAGCAACGGCTACCAGAGCATTGGCCGTAACGCTTTTGTCCATTTGAGAAATGACGAAAAAACTGCCTTTTTCTCAATATTTTTGTGCAAGATTGTAAGTTTACGTCCGTCCTTTTTATTTTGACGTCGTTTAAAAGCAACCTTACTTCAAAACAAAATTATTTATTCAATGACTTTATTCTCGTCTCGTTTCCATTTTTCAGGTAAATTCATTGTAAAATTCAATTTATTCATTGGCTTTAAGCAAAAAATAGCTCTTTGTGCCCATTCGCAATTTTGTTTTCCGCATTTTACACAATTCTTGAGGTCCTATTCGCGAACTTTTTATTCCGCAATCTTTTCTTCCCCTTTGAAAACTCCGAATCAGTTGTAATCACATCCTTGTTTGAAGGAGTCATGTATTTGTTGCGACCAGACGGCGCCGTACTGTCTGGCAAGCAAATCCGTGAAAAGACAAATCTTTTTTATTTTTGCAGAGATCAGCTGGGTTTTTGATTTCCGCCAGCGAAGGCGGAATCTTTAAAATCGCCTGAGGAGATAGATAGAGAGATAGATAGAGACAGCACAGCTAGGCTGGACGCCCGAAACTTATCCAGGCTAAAGCCTAAATCCTCGTTTTGACAGATTTTTTTTTGAGAACGGCTAAAATGAGTTTTAAATAAGATATCAGTATTATATGAGTATTAAATAAGAATCCTAACAGTGCAACAAATTGTTTTATTATCCAATGAACAATACTTTATTTTAAAGTTTATATGCTATCGAAAGTTAAAGCTCGTGCAGCGTAGCATAATGAAGATCGTCTTAAATGCGCCATCTTTGATGTTATTAACGTTTCCCTTTAATAATTACGTCATTTCCTTCTGTACAATTTTGCAAGCACGTAGACTAAAGCTATTTTCAGCAAAACTAATTAATTATTCATGAATTTTAATTTAAAGAGGAATTGTTGAGGCTGAATATTTTTGGTGAAAGATAATGTATTATAGCTATAAAACGTGTGTTATAAAAGAAAAAATAAGAATATGTAGTCTGAAAATAACCTTTCGTAACTGATTATGTAAAAGAAAATTTACTAATAATCAAAAATTGAATTTTAAAATTTTAGAATATTCAATGATTTTGTTCCCCCATATTACTCAGTCCTCTTCGAAGTTCAGTACTTTTTCAGATTATTGCTAATGGCGGAAATCTTTAAGCCGCAGGGCTTCTTGTTCGATAAATTAAATGCCCTGCAAAATCTGATTCTTCTAAAATATGTCAACAGGAAGAGTTTTAAATTAATCAACAATATTTCTGATACTTTTACTCCCGTTTTAATGTCTTGCAAGATATCTCATTTGTGAAATAAGCAAAAACTTTTTAATTTTCTCACCCACAAAAATAAACCCCCTCCATCATTTTTTCATTAGGAGCATAAACTCAAATTTTTTGCATGAACTCGTTTTTTTTGCATTTACATACAAGTAAAAAAACTCCAAAAAATATATAAAAATGGATCTTCGTATAAGTTTTGACTTTTTTTATCAGACAGAGTTTCGTTGTTGTTTTTGTCTGACAAAGTTTTGTTTAGGAACTTCCAGGATATTATTCTTGGGTTTTCTTGCCAATACATGGGAAGCTTTTTTTGGACTTTCATAAAACAGTGAAGAGTATAAAAACAACACCAAACATGTCATACAAACAAATTTAATCTCAATTTATTGCTCAAAGTTTTTTCAATATACTTTTCAACTTTGTCTAATATATTTATAACTGATAGTTTCATCTCTTCACTTTTACAAAAAAATAAGGTTTTGCTGTAACAATCTTGTGTCTTAATCTGATCGTCCACAACGTAACATTTCGTTCCGGAGCACTGAGTCGTTTCGTTGACCTCTTCTATATTGTCATTGTCAATGTTTTCATTTTCACACTTGACAGACTCATTGTTCGTAATTGAGTTCATGAGATCACTTAAATTGTCAATAGCATCTTCTGTCAGTTCCAATGTTTGTTTTGTTTTAACATGGGTTGTTAAATGCTTTGCGTGATCAATTTGTTTATAAAGTTCTTCTTTATGGAGTTCTTCACATTCGCATTTTTCAAAACATGAAATCAAGTTTTCGATTTCTTCGATAAGTTGATTTGGGCACTTCTCCTTTTTCCACAGTAAGTACATCAACAACGCACTAAAAAGAGATCACAGATTAAAATTTTGCACAATCCTTCAAGTGACATATAAAAAAGCTTTATGGATACATGTTTGCAGAATTTTCAGAATTATAGTTTAAAAAACCTTTATAAATAAATCTTTTTTAGCCTCCTATCAGAGTGATGTGTGCAAACCACTGGACGGTTAATTTTGCCTCCCAACATTGATGACCCCTGAAAAACTTTTAACAGCAATTTGCAAGGAAACTTTCTTGAATCCTCTTCCAAGTAAATGTATTTATTTTTTATAAAATCAACTCAAAATTCAGACACCAATATAAACTTTACCAGGGACTTCTTTATATAACCGTTTAGTTGCGAAAGTCTGTGACTTCTGCATTATAGTATTTTTCTTAATTCGCGAAAGTAGAAATCTAAAAATCCTGTGGATGTTTTGTCTCGTGAAGGAAAAAGAAACAATGCAACAATACAACAAGTAAATTAAACAAAAAAAACAAAAATTTTCATTCTCAATTTTTTGATAGATTGTATTATTATTGTATATACATTTTTATTTTTTATAGCAACGAACCTTAACACTCCCCTGCAATGTGACATTCTTTCAAAGCATGGCCCAGAAAAAGTATAACCTGTGTTGAATGCCTGCTGGAGAACATACTCTTGTCCAGAACTCACACCCTCTCGGAATCCAAGCTAAAATTAAAAAAAAATGATTTTAACCACAAAATAACTTTAAGTTCAGTTTACTAAAATATAATGATAGCCTACAGTGTGTTGTTTTCTTTGCATGTGATTATAATCAACTCCTAGATATTCTTCCTCTTCCATCCAATCATTAGATGATAACAACATACTTAAAGTGTTTACTCTCCTGGAAATAAAAATTAGATATATATGTGGAATTAAATAATTTATTAAGAAAGAAGGAAGGAAACTATGAAACTTTTTTAAAAAGTTTAGAGAGCTTTTTTACCATAAATTTAGTGATATTTTAAGGAATTGAAGTGCACAGAAAAAAGGAAAATGCCTGAAACACACATTCAAGATGCACGTTTTTTCTTTTTATAAGCATGACATTTATCAGCAGCTCTAGAGAGGATTCTGTCTGCTGGGTTATCAGTTTGGGAGATAACTCAAAACTGGAAACGATTAAAATGGGTAATAGTCTCCCAAAAGGGAAAAAAATAAAAAGCAATACAGTATTGGTTGAGAGAATAATTTTGAGTACCTGGACTTATTTTTATCAACTGATAGTTTTATACAACTATAAGAGATTTTATCAGCTGTTTTGTTTTGTTTTTTGCAGTAAAATATGACCTTTCTATGGGCCTAAAATGGTAGTGCGTAAGCTAACCACTTTGTGTGCAAACCATTTTTATTTTAGTGATTTTCAAAAATCAGGAAACCATTTCCTGGTTTTCTTGGCCTGTTAGGGTAACGGTTACCCAGTAAATATTGAGTTTCCCAACAAGGCAACTGTTTCTCATGTAAGTATTGGTTTCCTGTTTTGAGTCATCTCCCGAACTGGTTATGGTTACCAGCTAGTACTAAATTCCAGCTATTTTTGTTGTGTTGTTGTTTTTTACTACCTCATTAATAAATGTAAGAACATTTCTTTGTTACGGAAAGAAACCAACGGTAGGGCAACAAGAGTCATAACTATTTTGATTTGATGACAAGCAAATTGATTGGCTTCATATGATGCCTGCACATACAAAAAGATGTATAAAAAGAATGGTAGCTAGAGTGGATGTTTAGTATAAGAAGCAGACAGTTGCCTTAGTCTCCAGACACTTCACCTACACAGGTAGCCAGGAGACCCAGCGTAATTTTTCTTACCACCGGGAAATCGGAATAGTTAAGGTGGGAAAAATTACGCTGGGTCTCAAACGATTTTTCTGCGGCCAAAATCTGGCCGCGCTTTTTGATTGGCTAATCCTATTGTTCTTTGCTCACGTGGTCCATGTCGGGGAAAGCCCTTTTCATCCGAATATTCCAGCGAGTGGTTTCACTCACCCTAACAAACATTAGTAAACTATAAAGTTTTTACCAGAGTAAGATGTGGCCAAGCTTGGTAAACAACTCACAGATAAATTAAAATGGCCTCCGAAGCGATTAGTCACATTGTCCAATTTAAACTCGGGGTTTCCGCTGAGTCATTCGTTTGCGTCTAAGCTTTAGTTTGAGAGAAACTCATTTTATCAACTCGAAGAAGAAAGCTTAGTTAACTAGGCTACTACACAGGACATTCCAGCATGACTCTACGCTTTTCAACCTGAAATGGGGGATTGTAAACACAATACAGATCTGAATGGCTGCCGTTTTAAAGGGGCATCCTGCTTCATACTTATTGGCCGTTCCAAATTCGGGGTTTCCCCCGTGAAATTTTTTATCATGTGTGTCGGCAGCGAACTGTTGGAATAAGCATTCGTTTAAAAGAAAAAAGATGTCGAAAATATAGAATAAGTGTAACGGCAATGACTCTTGCATACTGTTTCCAAGTATCCAAAAAAAGAAATTATAAGTAACAATGCCTCCAATTCCATGACGACATTTTTGGAATAACTAGCGCAAAAAATCATATTTAAAGGGATATGTTAAAATGAGCGTAATAGTCCAGCAATTTTTATTTACGCAATATGGAAGACGCAAATTTCTCTAGCGCTCGAGCATGCGCACTTTTCAGATCCGAAAAGCTCCTCCAGCACATCACATCAAGTAAATGGTGAAAGCGATGTCAACGCAAAGACCTTGTGTGTTATTACTATTTCCTTTATTATCTCTGCGATCATGTGTAATTTGTAGTATTTTTGCATCGTACATTTGCATCTACGCTTGAATGACTGTTATTTTTACGGAATTTCTATCTTTGGATACTTCGAAACTTTACAAATATGGGAAGTCCGTTATCTGAGTTTGATTCCCCTGTAAAGAAACACAAGAATAAAAAATCCAAAAAGTTGAAGAAAGAGAAAAAGTCTAAATCGAAATTAGCAAAGCAGGCGTACGTACCGGCTATTTCCAATGTCTATGAAAGTCTTTCTTCAGACGATGGAGATTATTTAGAATATAGTAAGTATAAAAATAAAGACAAAAAGTTTTCATACGAGTCATACGATTCACCTCCATATGAAAAGAGAAAGAAATCTAAAAAAAGTCGTAACAAAGATAAACAGGAATATCCAGATGTTTTTGACTATGGCTCAAAGCATATTAATTCAAAGACTTTCTCAAATGAAAGGAGACATTCCAATGCTTCTCCTGTTGAATTTGGTGGTTATCCAGAAAAAAGTCGGAAGGATGACCTAGGTCGAAAGTCACCTCGATATAAATCAAAACATAATCATAAACATTCACAAAGGTCAAGGGACCATTCTCCATCACCTTATGGTGGCAGACGATATGCTTCGCCTTCACCAACGTACAGCAGTGTATCACCTGGACATTCTAAATCACCTCGATACTCTCCCTATGGTCAGAGATCACCATCTAACAAACGTTCACCATCTCCATATGGGGGATATCATAGACGTGCCCATAAACAAAGTCACAAAGATAGAAGAGCAAAAGAACTTTCTCGTTCACCGCAATTACCAATGCAACGGAAGAGAACTCACAGTAATGCTAATATCTCTGTCTCTAAATTAGAGCAATCGTACAGTAATTCAGGATATAACCTAAGTTCGTTTGGACAGACAAATAGCCCTTACATGGGAAATAATAGGAGTAATTCTAACAACCCAACACAGATGAGTATGAGTCAATTTTTTATGAGTCAAACATCTCAAAGGGGAGTACCACCTCCAGCACCACCTGTGGTGCCGCCTGTTAGTTCAGGGCATCCACCACCACCTCCAATACAATCACCTCCACCAAGACCAGACTTACCACCTCCATCTCATGCACCTCCTCCCCCACCTCCAGAAGAAGCCAGTGGAAAAAAATCAGCTCCTCCGCTTCCGCCATTACCATTGCCTCCTGTTATTCCAGAAATAGATGATATTAACGAATCTTCACCAGATGTTGTTGATGGTTCCAGTGGTCAGAATAATGTAAAAAATGAAACAGATATTAAGCCAAATGAAATTGATAGAACTATATCGCAATCTTCACAGGGGAGTACTCCTGGTAATGATTCTAGTGCTAGTTTAACTCCAAGGATTTTAGCAGAGGATTCAGAATGGGGTGAAAGATGTGTAGATATGTTTGAAATTATTAAAATTGTTGGTGAAGGAACATATGGACAAGTTTATAAAGCAAAAGACAAAATCACAGGTATTTATGAACTAAAAATAATTTAATCAATAAGGGCTTCACATATTTCTCAAAAGCATTATGCAGTTACAATTCCTTTTTGCTATTTTATATCAATTTCCTATGAAATTTTAATTGTTAAAACTGTTAAAATTATTTTTTCTTTTTGATTTTTCGTAGGCAATAAATCTCGGCTATTTGGATAAAAATTGATTCGTGGTTAAAGGTGACATGTACGTATATTTTTATTTTTTCCTGAAATCAATTTTTAAATCACTGTAACTGTCAGTGCTTTTGAGAAATGTATGATAAGCCTGTAAAATGGTTTGCGTACAGCTTTCTTTAATGAAAATGTTATTAAATACAGAAACAGATTCAAACTGTGTTAAGGTTGATCATTATTGGGACACACAACATACATTTTTGAATCACCTAGGAGACATTTGGAAGAGAATAAGATACAACTCAACAATTTCTATTAACCCTCTTCATGTCATGCCTGGTATAACCTAAGTATGTTAATTATTTAGAGTACCCCTGAAACTCAAGAGAATTTTAAAGAATTCATATCTTGAATTGTTATTATTTTCAGTTAAAGTTGTTCCTTTTTGAACGAATTATTTAGAACATTAGTCTGTTCTTATTTTGTGCTTATTGTTAAACAAAATCTGAGGCTTGTGCTATTCAGAAATAAAGCGTGTAGAAAGAATACTATTTAAAATATTTCCAACTTCCAAGGAAATGTCATCAAAAATATATAGCTAAAAATAGGTTTTTATACAATTATATTATTTATATACACTGATTTGTTTTATGATGTGTAACCCATACAATTTGATGTGGTACAAGACATCTCCATAAATTTTTCTCTGAAGAAGTTTTCCTTAGAGTGAATTAAATGAATTTTGTTTATAAAATCAGGGTTTTCCAATTCATGTTGACACTCAGTTGTTCTACACAAATGCTGATCTGTTAATAAAACAAACAGGCAAATAACATCAAATTTGTATTGCAATGGGTGAAATAAAAATTTATAGATGTTTTACATAGTGTAGATTATTCACATTTGTCTGTTTTGTGCTAGGTGATTATGTGGCTTTAAAAAAAGTTCGTCTTGATAAAGAAAAAGAGGGATTTCCCATCACAGCGGTTCGAGAAATCAAAATCTTGCGACAACTGTCACATCCAAGTATTGTGAACTTAAAAGAAATTGTTACAGATAAACAGAGCGCAGTCGACTTTCGGAAAGATAAAGGTAAGTTCACATTGATATCTAACCCTCGCCAAAGAAACACAGAGCTTAAAATCAGATGCGAGTCTGTCCGACTCATGCTGAGACTCCATGTAAATTATGGTTAGCAAGCCCATTTGGACTTATGCTAAAACTTTCCCATACTTAGAAAATTCCGTGGTTAAAAAAGGCACATTTATATAAATTTGCCGATTCTTTTAATTTTAGGAGATCACAGTAGTTCTAACAAAGTAAAAACAACCATGTCAAAAGGTTCTTTTCTGATTTTTTAAACAAGTTAATTTCAGATGAAAGAGCTTGAAAAGTTGTTTAAGAATTAGTATATATTTTTCAAATTATCACTGATCAACTGTAACAACATGTCAAAAGGTTCTTTTCTGATTTTTTAAACAAGTTAATTTCAGATGAAAGAGCTTGAAAAGTTGTTTAAGAATTAGTATATATTTTTCAAAATTCTTGATTGGAAGTTCCACTAATTATCCATGACATCATGAACTAGCTCTGAGTGGGGTTGTATTTAACAGTTTTGTCAAGGTATATAGGGTTAAAAATGCTTTTTGGCTGTGGCTGTAATGGCAAAAAAATCAGCCATTTGTGCATATAAATTGGATAAGTTTTATGCAGCCATCTAAGTGATTTTTTTTGTACCACCAGACATGCTGAAAAATTAAAATTGTTTCATTATAATGAAACAATTTTAATTTTTTTAATTTATTTATTTAGACTTTTTCAGGAGAGGCATGTGGTAGCACATTCAAAATTCTAAATTTTATAAGCAGTTAGCCAATATGTATGCCTAAAACACCCAATGTCTGTCAATTTTTGCTGCACATGAGCCAAAATCTCCCCAGCCTGTCTACAATAAAATGTTACTTTTTCAAATCTTTCAGTTGTTTTTACTTTATTTTATTTGCATTTTATCAATATCTGTTTGTTATACCTTGTTTATGTTTGCATTCCTTCGTAAACTGCACGGGAAGAATTCTTATAAGCTTTTAATTTTTACATATTACTTAGGTGCATTTTATTTGGTATTTGAATACTGTGATCATGACTTGATGGGCATCTTGGAATCTGGATTTGTGCAATTTACAAAAGAACATATCAGTTCAATGATGAAGCAGTTGTTACAAGGACTTGAATATTGTCATAGAATAAATTTCTTACACCGCGATATCAAATGTTCAAATATTTTAATGAGTAATAAGTGAGTAATAAGTAATTGTTTGTTAACTAGTGATATGAGATTTTCCTTTTTGTAAAAAAATTATACTGTTGTATTTATTTTGTGTAGAGGAGAAATAAAACTGGCAGATTTTGGTTTGGCAAGACTTTACGAGTCTGAGAATGAGGGGTATGTATTTAAAATTATATAAATCTCCTATAAAATATAGTTAAATGAATGTAACGTTCTCAATTTTAGTGGTGTTATCTTTTCTTGTGAGCACAAAATTGTTTAACACGTTTGAATGTTATTGGGATTTTAAATACTGAACCTTTGTACGGTCCTATTGCAATTTTATTTTTAAATCTTTATTGTTGACACAAATTCAGTTGTCAGGTTCACAAATCGAAAAATTTGTCAACCTTGATTCGCAAGAAAGTTTTCTCATAAAATGAAGAAAAAATTCTAAAAAATAAGTTGCAAAAAGTTCTTACAAAATGCCTTGGAAGATAATTGTACACACACATACCAGCTGAATATCTTGCTGGGTGATAAGCAGTTCTTAAGAATAACCCATTTTGAACTTTCGTTTTAGTCGTCAGTATACTAACAGAGTTATAACATTATGGTATCGCCCACCAGAACTTCTCCTTGGTGAGGAGAGATATGGTCCCTCTGTTGATGTATGGAGTTGTGGGTATGTACTAGTGTTAAAAAGAAGATTTCATAGTAACATTCCTCTCATTTAACAAACTTTCTATGACTGTCATTAACTTCTATTTAGTTGTGAATTTTATATTAAATTTATAGTTGCATCCTGGGAGAATTATTCAAACGGAAGCCTCTGTTTTTTGGCACAACTGAAATTCAGCAGTTAGAATTAATTAGGTAATGTTTCCAAAGAAATTTAATTGTGTTTTTAAAGGTATCGTTTGAAAAAATAGTTAAATCCTATGTGAATATTGTTTAGTCGAATTTGTGGTTCCCCAACTCCTGCAGCTTGGCCAGATGTTATTCATTTACCATTATTTCATACTGTAAAACCAAAAAAGCAGTATCGAAGGAGGTTGAAAGAAGAATATTCTAGGTAAATAGATTTATTTCACATCATTTCTGCCATTAAGCACCAGAGTAAATTATACACTAACATTGTTAATATTATTTGAACGTGGCTAGTGCACCGGTACCGGTTCTTTAAGCTCGAAATCGCTTAAAGAACCGGTAAATTTAAAAATGGCATGTGCGCAACGATATTTAAGAAATTGACATATTTGTTAACTGAATGAAGTATTACACCTTCTGGATCTCAACAATGCAGTTTTTTTGCTAAATAATCAACATGAATGGCGTATAAGAGCTACCAGTGCTTTAAGCTGAAAACGTTCTGAAGCTTAAAGTGCCCATTTTTTTCGTAAAAATTAGAGTGCCGTTTTTTTTGGCAGTGATACTTAGAGAACAGTTTTTTACTAGATAGATACTCATTAGACTTGGAGTGCTGTTTTTTTTGTAGGAGACAAGGTTACCTTAGAGTGCCGGGTTTTTTTTAGAAATATTAGAGTGCCGGTTTTTTTCGTAAGAGTATACCTTCATGGTAAGAGACAGTAGACTTGGAGTGCTGTTTTTTTTGTAGGGGACAAGGTTACCTTAAAGTGCCAGGTTTTTTGTAGGAGACAAGGTTACCTTAAAGTGCTGTTTTTTTTGTAGGGGACAAGGTTACCTTAAAGTGCCAGGTTTTTTGTAGGAGACAAGGTTACCTTAGAGTGCCGGTTTTTTTGTAGAAGACAAGGTTACCTTAGAGTGCCGGTTTTTTTGTAGGAGACAAGGTTATCTTAAAGTGCCGGTTTTTTTGTAGAAATATTAGAGTGCCGGTTTTTTTCGTAAGAGACAGTAGACTTAGAGTGCCGGCTTTTTTGTAGGAGACAAGGTTACCTTAAAGCGCCGGTTTTTTTCGTAAGAGACAGTGGACTTACAGTGCCGGGTTTTTTCGTGAGACAGAAATACTTAGCGCCGGTTTTTTTTTGCAAGGGATACTTAGGAGAACCGTTTTTAAAGAGTTACTTAGAGTGCCGGTTTTTTGCAGAGATATATAGAATGATGAGTTTTTTAAAGGACAAAAGGAATCAGTAACTTATAAAATAAATATTTATTTACAAAAATTAAAAAAAGTATATTTACAAAAATAACCAAAGTATATTTAAAAAATAACAAAAGTTTATTTACAAAAATATGTATAAAATATTTACAGAAAACAAAAGCATATTTACAAAACCAAAAATAATAAATTAATTAAAATAAAAATAAAATCGTTCATCACGACTCTGATTATTTTCACCACGCTGCCCACACGAAGAGAGTAAGTACGCTACGAAGTAGCTAAATTAAGCAATTGGAGGAAAGAGCCAAAAACCATTCGACCAATTAAATATATTTCGCTACATAAAGTGCATGTCACTTAACTTTTTTTGCATTTTTTCGCCAACTCATTGTCTTCTTCACTAATGGTCACATGTTATGTGATAAATATTGAGCAATCGAGACACGAAGCAAAAGGCAGAAATCGAAAGTTTATACGGCTCGTCTCTCCCATTCGCCCTTAACACGCTCACACGCAGGGCCAACAATGCTGCCGCCCCTTATCCAAGTCATTTTTGATGGTATCCTTTGAGGCAGCATTGCTGATGTCTTTTAGTGTAACAACTTTGCCACTTTTTATTGAAATTTTTTGTTGAATCAGTTTCTTACTAGTCGTTAGCCCGTGAAAAAATCCATGGGGGTCGCCCGTCCTTTATATATCACATTTCGTGTTTCCGTTACGGGACGCAGTAACCCTTTTGAACACACGGACAGAATACGGCTATTGAGACTAGTCGTTAACCCGTGGAAAAATCCACGGGGTCGCCCGTCCTTTATATATGGCATTTCGTGTTTCCACAACACGACGTGTTTCTCGCGGACACACAGACAGACGACGGCTATTATTAAAGAGATTTGCTTTAAGTTGCAACAACTCTTTCACATCGTTCTTTTCTTCGTTTGACAATCTTCTCTGACTTGGAAGATAACGATATAATGCCTGAAAGATGAAACATTGGAACTTGAGGAAATTATACAAAAGACCTTTTACTGCAGATGGACAATTGTTAAAGGCAAAGGTTAACCAAGAAAAATCTAACAATTTGAATAGGTAGATGTGCATTGAATAAGGCATATTTACCTCACTGACAGGGTGGTTGTGATCCTCTATAAATGAATTTACTTGCAAGTGTTTTCCATCCTTAGACACTCTTACAGCTATGGTAAAGGGGCATCCTTGTTGCATAGTTCTATGGAAAACATTACAAAATAAAAGAGCTGACAATTTAGGAGAATCTTCTCACAAAAAAAGCATAAATAAAAAAAAATTACTTACGATGAAGTTCGCAATCCTGACCCACGAGATTTGAACGACCTTCCTCATATGCATACTTTAACTCGTAATATTTCAAATCAGGATTTAATTCTTTTTTAACCCTTCCCTGTGCTGCCTTTATGGTTCTACTTATCCACAATTCAGTAAAATTTCTCTGCTTATACAAGCTAATTTTTTGTTGTAGTTCCGCAATGAGAGCCATTTTGGAAAGAGCGCGCATGAGAGAATGCACGCCGTATAACATGATGGTCTAGATGAATCACGTGACCTAAAAATTTACCGGTTCTTTAGTTAAAGAGCCGGCTAAAAATTTACCGGTTCTTTAGTTAAAGAGCCGGTACCGGTTCTTTAGTTAAAGAGCCGGTACCGGTTCTATAGCCACGCCGTAATTATTTTCTTGCCAATACTTCAAAACAATCCTAATTCTGTGATTTTAGTTTACCTAAAGATGCATTGGATTTATTGGATCAGATGTTGCTTTTGGATCCATCAAAACGAATAACAGCAACTGATGCATTGAAACATCCATTTTTGGAAGACTGTGATCCTACCACTGTCACTCCACCACAGTAAGATTTGTACTATATTTAATACTTATTATTAAATGGATTTTCATTAGTATAGTAAAATTTTCACCTATCTATAACTACATATTTTTATAGATTTCCAGCATGGCAGGATTGTCACGAGATGTGGAGTAAGGAGCGAAAAAGACAGGCTCGTTTAGAAGCACAGGGTAAAGTTGTACCTGGTCAGACTAAATCGAGTACTACAGATAATACTAATACTGACACTAAATGTAATAATGACAATCTAACTAATACAAATACACCAAATAAACAATTACCAACACTTTCATCCATGAGTGCGCCTGTAGGCGCTCCAATAGACTCGAAAGATGTACCACCACCTGTGAATAACGGGTCGTATACAACAAACACTTCCAAAACAATAGTTGATCGTGGTTTATCAAGCAAACTTAGTTCATCTCTTCAGCAGCAGCCAAGTGCCTACCAGCAGGCTGGTGGATTTATGCCCAGTGGCACTTTCGTGGACAGTTACGGTGGACAAAGAACTTCCAGTTTAACCGCAGTGAACGATGACTCTTTATCGCCCAGTTCTGGACAGAAAATTTCGGGAACTACTAGAAGAACAAGTTTGAAATCTGATATTCAGCTGAACCATTACACCAGTCAACCAGTGAATTTGCGAAACTCAGCAACTGGCAATGGTGTTTTATCAAGCAGTGGGCAGTGGCCTTCCTGAAAGTAAATGCATATAGTTAATTTTTTAAGTTTCGTTTTAAAGTTTACTATTTTGTGTTTGTTCATTGCTGTTCGTACTATCGTGTTCTAACAAACATGAAATTCAGCGCTTCTCTCTGATTCAGTAATATATGTGTTAAGCAAAAGATCTTATTTTTTTATTCTGTTTGTGAAGAATCGTCGTCCGTGTGCAATTCTCTAAAGTGCAAGGTGTATATTAAAAGATGTTGTATTTGTACGATAAAGCAAAATTTCATTTGATATCTTTTTTATATTGCGACGTGTACTAGATCCTAGGTGGTAATACCTAACTTGTTATAATTTATATTTTTCTATCGCTTTCTTTCTTCTGAACGGGTTTATTTTGACAGTAACGTAGTTTAGTTACTCTTGAAAGTGGGATGGAAATATTAAAACCTTAAAAGTTGCAACATTACAACTTACCTCTGTTCTGCAGCATGCGTAGCCTTTTCTCCAGCGAAACTCGCTTTGTTTGCGTTCTTGTTTTTCATGCATCTCATTGTTGTTACTAAGTGTCCAGAGGTTGGCTTTAAATTACATAGTAAAGCTTAAGCTACACCAGTACCAATTTAAGGATTTTTCATAAGAATCCGATCTAGGAGTAACTTTAATTATTGAGGTTAAATCCGAACAACACTGCCAATATGGCGAAAGAGGTGTGGTGAAAGCGCTGGAAGGTTTGCGAAACGATTGTCGTTTTTTTTCGCGTTGAGCCAACTGTTAATTTAAATTGTCCGCCCAAAAGAGCACGCGCTTTCAGGTGGTTTTTATGTTTTGGCAATTCAAACATTACATCGCCATTCAGGATATTTCTATCCATTCTCTTGCCTTACTGGGAACGAACTCACCAATACTTCGTTTGGAATAATTATCTTTGCTGCGTGGAATAATTTAATGTTTTTTGTTATGGGGATTGTGATAAATTTGCATAATAACCGGTATTACACAAAGTTGCCCCTCAAAATGCGGAACCCCGGATGTATGTTGGACCATTTTTTCAGTCTCTTCAAAGTTTTACCTATCGAGCGGCTACTGTAATAACAATAGCCCTAACCCTTACACATAATGCCCGGGGTATTTGCGTAATGTCAAATTGATCTCGCCGTAACATATAAAAAGAGTACCTGGAACGGAGGGTGCATAATTATTACAACTGATAAATTTAATTTTGTTTTTTAGAGAAAGACATAATGAAATTTATGATAGCTAATTCGAGACAGGTGCATTTAGTTGATTTCTTGTTAGTTTAATATTCCTCTAAACTCCTCTTACATGGAAGAAAAAAATATTAATGTTTTTCGCGATAATATTTTTGCAAATATACAACAAAGACATCGAAATTATTTATATCGCTTCAAGTGTCTTCAATCTAACCACCGGAGTAGTATTCATTGAAAATAATGAAATTGATGATGATTGAATATTTTATCATACGTGATCCTAATTTTTGAAAGTTAAAGAATCATGGCGTACGAAAATATGTTTTTGAAATTATTTAGTTTAATTGTGCTCCCCAGGTATGCTTTTTTTCTATTTTTGTAGAAACATGGATTCTACTTCCAAAAAACTTCTGGAGAAGAATATGATTTGTGCAAAAAGTTGTGCCTGTAAACAAGAAATTATATGATTTCTCCGTTTATAGTCGTAAGGCCTATGTTACGACAATCGTGAGTCTAAACACTTAGGTTACGAATTACGGCTGTCGTAACTCTTATTTATGAATTTTATTTCGCTATTCTATTGTAAGCCTTACGCTACGACATTAAACGAAAGGAGAAAAAACGTCGATAGATACGCTCATCTCATTTTCAAATGAACCTTTTTTAAAAAAAATCTGGAAAAAATGTCTTATTCCTATGCTCCTAACGACCATTTTTGCATCAATTTTTAATCTAACGGTCACAAGGACAATTCTGTTTTAATCGTTCACACTTTTGAAGTCTTACAACTGTGAATGGCTTACGATCGCTTTAGCGTTGGCCTTAGTATTACGTTATCGGTAAAAAAGGTTGGCAAAAATTTAGTTACAGTCAAATTTAGTCTTTTCTATAAGTTTGCTTACAAAAAGTAATCAAATTTTCCTACCGAGAAAGGCTTGTTGTTAAATTTTTGATGGTCTAAGTGCTAAATTGAACAACCCACTCACCCATTTCAGCGTCAAAAACACATTGAAATTAGGACGAGCATCACATTGCTATATTTAGAAAGGTTGCAATTCGGTGCAATGTTGTCGTGAATAAGTTATTTCAGTAAAATATTTACAAGGATCGAGCTTTTTAAACCTTGTCCCATTCTTTTTCTAGGGTTGCACTTACTGGGAGTATTTATGGTGATATTATTGATTATATGCTATCGGAAAGTCGATACGAGAACAAAGTTCGACCGTACTTTTACGAAAGTAAGTTAAACCATTTCAGAGTGTATAAAAATCACTTCGTTGAAACTGATTATAAAACCATATATTGTCAAAACAAGATCAAGTGAATGTGGAATCTTGTCTTGAACACGTGGAAACCTAGTACCCCAAAGTTAATTTATGTATTCTGCAACTGTCCCTAATTATAATCGCTCAAGCAGACAATATATTGTTGTCCTTCCGCCTAAAAACACCGATTTGACTTTGTTGTCCTTCCGCCTAAAAACACCGATTTGACTTGCTACTAAGCTTGCCGTACTGCAAGCAAATATGAATGATGTGGAGAATTATGTTTTGGGAAGGGGTACGAGTAGTGAGCATGAAAGCAGAGGGCGTTAATCAATTTACACTAAAAAAGTATTTTTCATCTTAAATAACAACATAGATTAAGAAATCAAAATGCTGATTTTTTTGTCACGTAGACCAATGGGTAAATATTTCATAATTTTATACACCGTACATTTTTTTTCTCCAAACTGAACCATAAAAATTAGTTGATTTATAATATTTGAATTTTGGTATATTTTTTTTTACAGTAACAGCTATCGCATTAATCCTCCCACAATTTCGTTTCTATAAACGTGGTAATGAAAGACGTGATTTTTTAATCCGCGATATTTGCTCAAATATGAGGATCAGAAAAAACATTTATGTGCAACATGTTGCACGGTTCGCCCTGTTCTAGGTTTGAACTACCAGCCTTTACACCGCCAAAATATTGGCGGATAAATAGATGCTGGTTCAACCTCGTCCCCAGGGCTCTTCTACGCCTAAAATATTCTGACGAGACGACTCCGTAAAATCCGTCCCGTCAAAATATTTCAGGCATAGAAGAACACTGTGGGTGAGGTTGATGTTGACCAATATGTGGGGACGTGTTATTAAATGTCGGCCAATATTTGGTTTTGTTGCCGTGGTGACTTGGCGATCACGCTAACATGTTGAACCTTGGGCTGATCTACGAACATGTTGGGCGATACTGGCCAAAAGGTTGGCTACCATGCTGGTTCACATTCTCGTTCCTAGTGCTTCATTTTCGTATCTGATATCTGGCGAGCGCAAAACGAAAAAGAAGCTCTGGAGACGAGATTGGCTGATTCAGTTTAATTCCTGCTTAAATAAAATTCTTCCATCTTTCAGAAAAGCCGTTAAACATTACGACGAGATTAATAGTAATAGCTGCGGATGATATCAATGTGAATGCAATGGTAAGTTGCTAAATGCTAAGCTTTACTTGTTTCGTAAATTGCAGAACACCGACCTTGTTCTCAGCGTTTTTGTTCTTTTTTTGCTTTTGACGAACCGACGCGAATATTGTCACCATTCACACCAAGTGATCTGTCTTTTGTGTATGTAGGATTTCAAATTAGAGTTACGGCTAGCGATGACGTGGCAAGATTACCGTTTAAAACATAATCATTCACATTACTTGATGCTTGGTGGTGACCTCACACACAGAGTCTGGATACCCGATGTTTATGTTGTGAACGCAAAGGAGATAAATGGCCACAAAACAACAGAAGATAATGAAATTATGATTATCTATAACAATGGTACTGTTTATTATAGTTTAAGGTAAATATATCTCCTATGATTTCGACTCAATGCATCTTCGTATCCAGGCGGTGAACGATGCTGAACTTTTTGTACAAAAAATATAAATATCATATTGTGTCATGTTTAACATCTATGCAGCAGTTGGGGAAAGATAGCACAGTATTTGTGTATAATGCTCGCCGGGTGATTACTCCACTATTTGCATTAATTAACATTAAACGTATCACAAAGCATTCAATAGACCACCAATAATACTAATAATATCCATTAAAATCTATTTCTCCTGTTTTGTCAACAAACATGAATTCCTCGTTGTTACATCTACCATTTTACCACATGATGATCACATTATCACATTTAGATTAAGTATCCGTGCATCTTGTCACGTGGATCTACATATGTTTCCGTGGGACACTCAGAAATGCTCATTGATTATACAGAGCTGTAAGTGCTTCATTTTCCTGACTCACACCCCCTTTCTAGATAGTTATCTCACCTAATGTCTACTGGACGTTGTGCTTTAAACGCAGGCCTTAAATTTAATTTCGTATGTATTAATTTTTGGTAAGGATGCTGTTGATATTCGAATTTTGATTCTCGCGCAATTCTGAAGTAGAAATATATTAATAAGGAAGCGAAACAGAATTCCTTGGAATCGAAAGAACGTACATCTTAAAGCAGAAGCATTGTGGAGCCTTTGAGTGTGTTTTGTGTGAACATCACTGTTGATATTTTTTTTATCGTTACAGATAGCTGGGCTTCAAACGATATCCGTTTCTTTTGGCATGATGATGGACAGCAAGGAGCCTCGTATGTACAAAGTCTAAAAGAAAGACCAATGGCCCAATATGACTTGAATGAGTTTATACTGCGTGCAGAACAACTGAGAAATTTTCAAGATGGTTCGGATGAAAGTATGAAGAGGATTTGTTGTTATCAGGCTATGATGATTACAAAATTATACAAATTAGATTTTCCTTGAATATCGACCTAACACCAAATGTAGTTTGACCTACTTTACATTTTATTTAGATTTATGGTCATCGCTTGAAGCACTGTTTTCATTTCGCAGATTAAACGGATTTTATTTGATCCAAATACTTGCCCCTTCAAACTTTTTGGTCATTTTATCTTGGGTCTCGTTCTTAATCAATCCTGATCACGCTCCTGCACGGGTGTTTTTGGGAACATCGTGTGTGCTTACGATGGCTGCCATACAAAATTATATCAACATGTCACTACCGAAGGTGGAGTATTCTTTGCAACACAAAAGAGGATTCTTCATTAAAAATCTTTTCGAGGAAAGCAAAGTAAAGAGAGAGGAAAAGTTGAGATTGGACAACCTTGTCTCCAGGACTTGCTAGGTTTTTTGTAATGAGGCGGGTAAAAACCTAGTTAGTGCCTGGCGATGAGGTTTGCGATTAGATGATGACTTTGTGAGGCTATAACATTTTTTTGAAGGAGAATGAAATCTCTTAAAGTTGCATCAGTCGTCTTTTCAATTTACTTTTGTAGATTTCATATTGTTTTTCGTTTGATGTTGTTATCAACCTCATTCCAATCTCGTTTCCAGCGTCTGTTGTCTCTTTTCCTTCGTCCCGATACAAAAATAAGACAACAGGTGCTGGGAACCAGGTTGTCCTCGTTAATGTTTTTACCAACTCTTATCTTAAACACTGGAAAGGAGGTTGGTTATTTATATCTGTCACTTCGTTTAGGTCAGCTACATCAAAATAATCGACGTCTATAGTTTATCATGTTACTTTTTTGTTGTGCTCGTCATGGCGGAATACGCCCTTGTCTTGCTGTTAAATGATCGCGTAAGAAAGGAGAAGATATTTAAAGAGGAAAATAAAGTAAGTGATATATTATTTTATTTCAATACTTGTTACGTGCACCTCCAGCAGCGTGTTACCGGTAGAGATGCGGTAATATCGTGCAATGTTTCACCATATTGCATTAGGTGATTACGTAACTGTTTAAGAAATTACGTCATGTTTTGCGCCACAGCAGTTAAAAGTAATGGCGGCTTCCCGTTCAAACAAAAGTGATCGAATCGATCGACGTCGATGTTTCTTTTGAATGGAAACCCGCAGTGAGAGCAAAATTCGTGTGAAAACTGGTCTTCATGAACAATTTTTTATTTAATTCCTTGAGAAAACACGGAATGCTAGAATTTAGATTTCGCGCTTCTTTTTTTAGATTCCAACAGTGACAAATAAACGAATACAACGTATCAGTTCGTTCTGTAAATTTTGGCCTCAACTGAAACTTTGTATTTATGGCAATCCATTCTGCATGCATATACCTGTTCATGCGGGACGAACAGTGGACAAGACCTGCATTATACTATTCCCAGTAGTATATATCATCTTTAACATAGGGTTTTGGACTCATGTTGGAACAAGCATAGATGAAGTGAACATCGAATCGACAAAAGAATTTTTTCTCTGAGTAATTTGCACCGGTAACGGTTTAATTGCTAACATAGACAGGAAAGATAATAAGATGTAAAAGAAAAATTGATGTAAAAAATTGTATGTTATTTTTTCAGAAAATTTGAAAAGGAAGCAATTTGTTATTACATTTTCCAACCGGACTGTAACTGCATTATTTATTACGGCACAATAGAGAGGACGTGACCAAGAAGAATTTAAATTTACGTATGAAAAAACACGCACGTGTTCATAATGAAACCGACACACGCCTTGGGCCTATAGTCAAGCGTCATTATGTTTCCCAGTTAATTCATATGACGTCCGGAACGGTTGTATAAAACCTTACTGGGAAAGTTTTTAACGTCTTATAATCTCATGCATCTGTAATTATCAATACAATGATGTTCCATTACATGATGACAGTCATGATATTACGAAGTAAAATGTAGCGGGCGATCAAACTCGATCACATTTACGATCTCTGTTTCACGTGTAAACCGATCAGCATCAGCTGTAGCCACATAATAATTATTTGAACCTTTTCGTGTCAAGTTTGCTGACATATGTCACGTCGTTAATGACAAGTTATATAATCAACATATCCTCCTCTTGTTGGTTAATTATTAATATTACATACCTCTGCGGTGAAGTGTGTATTTGGTATATCATTAAAGTCATTGGCACCACGTAAGCAAGCATAAGCTTATTCATTGAGCAACTTTTTAAAGCGTTCACAAAAATGTTGGTCAAATTCTTTAAGTGAACTTACGATGCAGGTTTCCTAAACTTTTAAAAAGTATAAAAAAGAACAATCGCAATCCGTTTTCTCTCACTCGCGATTTTTTTCTGATATTTATGATCAACACTTACAGTTTATATTTATAGAAAGCAAGAATCAAGAATAGCGCTAGATCTTCTGGGTACGCAACCTCCACCTTACAGCTGGCTTATAGATTACATTTCAGTTTCAAGGTGCGAAGCTTGAAGCGCTTGTATGAAGAAAAATAAAGAGAGGAGGTTTAGGGATGGGAAGAAATTAACAAGCAATTGTGACTTTTCTTTATTCATTTATTTATTTACTAGCTTTAAAAAAAAATTAAGAAAGCAAGTAACATTTCCGACGAAAATATCAAAAAAAGCAGTTTTCCTTTAAAACTGTAAAAGAAAAAAAAATTGTTTACCGATGCATGACTAGAACCAAACGCATAAATCTGACTGATAAAAAGGGTGTTCCAATTCTCCGTCATATAAAAAATATTTGAAATGAAATTCTTTTCAGATAACATTGACATATTCCCTTCCTTTTTGAATCCAGAAAATGATGAACATAGCATAAGAAGACAACATACATCTTATAAAAACTTTAACTTCAGCCTGAAGTGTTCTTAATTTTTCAATGTTTATCCTTATATTTAACGCACTTTTCTATTTATTTTACCAAAATTTTTGGAACCACATAATTGGTTCTGCTAAAATTTTTGCCAGCTGTTGTTTTTATTTTGTTCTTTATTTTCAGTCATTCAAATTTGATAAATTAACCAAAAAAAGTTACATAAGAAGTGTATCCATAACATATCGAAATTCCAAAGTGGAGATGGATTTTGTGCTAAATTTTTTTGAAAAATTAAGAAAAGTTGTTTCCCTAAGAGCTTTACTCCATTAAAGCATTAGAGCAAACAATATTTTCAAAAATATATTTATATTATATATATAATAGCAATAAGTATCAATAAATATGCACATAAATTATAGAATATGTGAAAATTATTGGTTTAAATAAATGTTCCATTACACTAAATAAAAACATAAACAATTTTTGTTAAAAAAACTCCTGAACAGATAATAACGTGCTCATAATCATCCTGAAACGTAAAGCAGTGGTCTGGCATGGCTGCAGTTAGTCAATAGTGCTTTTACCCTTAAAAACAGGGAAACGTACAGCTGTTGTTTTATTAGAAAGCTACTTTGTTTGGCAATCACATATTACCTTCTGTGTTGAGAACTTGTTGACTAACAGCACCCTACTAATAATTAACAGTTGTTGACAAATTATATACAAGTATTTTAACAAAATAAAGATATATATACTCTTGCAGAAAATTTAAAAATATGTTCCCAAGAAACCTGCTTTTTAAAAAATAGTTTTATATTCACATACATTAGTTTATACTGATTTTTTTAATACTACTAAGGTTTCTTTAAAAGTTCATATTAAATTTTCTTGTCCAGATAAAACACTTAATTCAATAATTTACATTGAATATAAACAATTCATTTATATACAAAAACAAAACTGAAAAGAAGGGTAGACATAGCTAAAGCGTAGTCCCATGTAAAAATTACTAGTGCAGAAAAGTAACTGCAGCAACATGAGTAATAGCTTTTTGTGGATAATTAATAACAAAAAAGCCCTCGCGAAAAAAAAGCCGGCAATCTCTGAATTATGCAAACTTATTCAAAGAGGGATAGGTTCAACCCATGATAATTCAGAATGTGCATTCAAAAGATATTAAGTGCATTGAACTCTTAACTCCCATACTGACCAAATTTTTTTAATAATTCATGCAGTGAATATAAGCTTTAAAATAGGAGCATTCAAACTACTGTATACAAAAACCTGTTGTAACTATGGCTTTCTGCTGTAACCCAGTGAGTGCTCAATGGTTAAATATGAACTCCTCTTCTGCATAAAATTTCATCACACTTAATGTGAGCAAAAAATATTCTCAAAATGATAAACTCAAAAACATTAAATATTTTTAAAAAAATTGCCTGCAAGAAAACAAAAATTTCATAAAACGAAATTGCACAAGCACTTCCTTAGTTTTGTGAGAAGTTTTACTCAACAAAAAATACCTTAAAAATACTGTGCCTGCCTTTAATTAAATTCATGTACAAGAAACAATATTGTATTAACAATACCACATTGTGGCAAATAAGAATAATATAAGCAATAAATTAAGATATTTACAAATTATACAAAAACAAAGCCATTATGTAACAATTCCTGAGGGCGATAGCGGAGTTTGGGGCTGATACATCTCTTCAACTGGTGGCAGAGATATCATTTGTTTTACTTGAGGTTGCTTAAAATTATTATCCATCCTAACATCATAATGTATTGGTGTATAAGAAGAAACTTTGTTGCCAGAGTTGGCAGAAAGTCCATGTTGGGTATTTTGATGGTGTCTCAAACCACTTTGACTCTTATAGGCTTTTCCACAGTGACAAAGATAGTTCTTTTTTATTTCACCACTAATACTATCTTTTTTGGTATGTCCATTTTTAACATGATACTTGATACCATTAATATTTTTATATTTTTTCGTACAACCTGGGACTGTACATAAAAACTTTTTCTTTCCTTCACTGTCTTCTAGACATGTAAATTTACCTTGAAGACTTTCAGTGGTTATTGTAGCAGGAGTATGTGTATAATTGCTCACTGGCGGTATTAAAGAACTGGTGTGGTCGTGATGGTTGAGACCAGTATTACTACTAACACTTGTTGCCCAAGATTGACAGGAGTCATCACTGCCAGCATCAGAAAATGTATCGTCGTCAAGAAGACTATCAAAGCTATCATTTAAACTGTCGTTTTTACTATATAACTTCTTATCAGGGTCGGCATACTTTTTTAATCCGACGTGAGTGATATCAACACCAGGTCTTTCTTTTCTGAAATGTTCTGAGAAAAAGCAATTTACGTAACTCAATGCAATAGCCGGTGGCTGTGAAAGTTCTTGTTGCTTTAATACTGTAGGATCTCTTATAATGTGATTGTATTCTATATGGTCGATGAGGTCGAATAGCGTACTGAATTTCTTCTGACAGTTCTCGAACCGGCAGATGTACTTGAAGAAAGCGGCCATTTTGAAACCATAACACTTCTTGTTTACGAATATTCCGAATGATGTCAGTCAGACAACTTTCTAGCTATTTATACCCTCACGTGACAAGACATGAATTGTGTATTCGATTTGCTCCAATGCGCCTGCGTAGAAAATCACCTCGATACAATTTTCGAACACGAGCAAAGCTAATTTAACAGGGAAAAACTGGTTTTAAAAGAGGCGCTTTAAATACGAAATTAATACATTTCCATGTTGTTATGACTTTAATTGTCCCAAATAATTTCGCAAACATTCTTCTGCGGTTTTTATGGCATTATTGACTGTCCAAGAAAAAAATAAAATCTATCAAGTTTCTTAGTGCGCTATTAGCCATAGTTTAAAAGCATACACGAGAAAAGTCGTTCGTGCTGGCTCGTTTTCTTGGTCTTTTTTTGTTGCTTCTATGGCTAACACACAGATACAAACACTTCCCTGTCGCATCACTCATTTTCACATTATTTGTACTTAGCGTATTCTCCACTTCTAGCGTTTTCACATTTTTGATTAATCCTTAGTTTCTAATTTTGACCAACAAACTTGTGGACCTTGCCACTCATCCTTTTTATTTACTGTGCATCCTTTGAGTTTAACTCCAGACACTAGCTACTCACAACTTCAGATAACCAGGAATTTAGAATAGCCCTCATACAGAGCTATCTTAACTAAAAAAACATTTCTGGTGTGTTTTTGCAATAATTTTTGGTTTACAAAGGTATGGCCCCTGTGTGTGTAGTGTGGACTCTTTTCAATAAAAACCCTTCTCTTCTTAGTGTCAAAACTCTTTGCTTCCTTCCTCCAATAACTTCTCCTCCATTTGAAACACTTTTCTTTTATGAACTCATACAGCTACCTAAAAGTTCCCAAACTCTTGACTTTAATTTTGAATAAGCTGGATTTTGTTAACTCGCGTTTGTAACACTCTGACATACTGGCCCCAAACCATTGTTCATTGAATTTTCCTAGTCATAACCCTCCAAAAATTTTATGTATGTGTGTTATTATCAGACCATAAACTTTACATAAAAATACATTGTGGTATATTGCTTTAAGGTATCCCTTTATATTTTTTAAATAGCTTAGTTAGACTCTACCGTGATTTTAAGGCCTTTAACAGCCATTTTCACATTTGTTGTGTCTATTGCAAAATACCTACTAAAACTAACTGTTCTGCATCTATGGAGAATTTATTTTATTCAGAAAATTTTATTGTAGATGCTTTCTGTAAACATTTTAAATCAATAGACTAGATTGATCTTTTAAAAGTTGATAAAAAAGACCCATCCCATTCCTTATCCTTATTTCTATCTAAATTTTTGAAAGCTTTATACCTACCAAAAAACTAATCAAAAAGCAATGTAAAAGTGCCACTAAACCTTGGATAACTAACCCCATAAAAAAGTCTGTTAATCAGAGTTAACTTCTAAAGAAATTCATTAAATGTAAAATTAGAAGTAAGAAGGATTTTTTTCGTCTCAATGTAAATTTTATAGAAAATTGGTTGTTAAACTAATACGTGTGAGTAAAATTAACCATTTTAACCATTTTTTTTGGTAATAATGGAAACAATGGTAAAAAACATGGAAAAACATTTGTACTTTACTTAGGCGACTCCAATTTAATTAGTTGTTCTACGGGCCCGACCGACCCTAATTTTCACGAAAACAAAAAATAATAATATCAAGCAAAAAAGTTTTAAAGAAAAAAAACAAGAAAAATCACAAACATTTTCTCATCCCATCTCGTGAAAATATAATGAGCATAGAAGATAATCAATGATGTTTTTTTTGTTGGTTGAATGTCAATCTACAATTATACTAAACAAGGTGAATCAATAACGTTACTTTAGGACCACCATTGGTAAGGCCACTGGAAGTTGATTCTTTGTTCATGGTAATTTGTTGCGATAAAACTAAAATGCGCGATGCGCTAATTTTGTAATCACAAAAATAGTTACGTGGTTAAACATTAGTTTAAATTTTTATGTGATTTATAACAAAAATTAGCTACTTTCGCTAAAATAGTTATAATACAAGTGAAAAACAAGGCAGATTATTGTTGCAACACCCTCCTTCGTTATGATTAATATATATGTTTAAAATTACGCTAGCTAAACTGTCATACAGCAAGACTTTAGTCGATACCATTTAGGAAAAATAATTAAAACAAGATAGAATACGCTTGTCGTAACACCCTCCTCCGTTATGAATTTAAAAAAAATGATGTTAACGCTGCGAAAGACTTTAAATATTCTCAACTAAACAACCATAGTCCGAAAAAGAATTTGCACTTAAATTTAGATTTTCCTATAAAACTGCGCAAAAAACATTAAAAGAACACTAAAATTGTTCGTTTTATTATTTTAAGTAGGAGAAGAATAACTTGCTGTATAAATTTCGAAACAGCGCAAGTATAACTTGCTGTATAACTTTCAAAACAATACAAGTATATTCTGTACAACTTTCAAAACAGCACAAGAATAATTCTTGCTGCGTAACTTTTAAAAACAGGTTTTTGAGCATGCAAGTATTTTTATCTTTTCACCTTGAGAACTAGTTACATATTTTTAGTGAGACAAATTATTATTATTTTTCCTTCGCAACTAAAAAATATAACTGCGTGCGTTATGCAAAAATACATAGAAAAAACTGTTGTCGTAACACCCTCCTCCGTTGTTATTTTTTATTATTTTTGTTGTTGTTCCGACCATACATTCTCGATAAAATTATTTTTATTTCGCTGACCGACCGACCGTAAGCTACTATCGACTTTGCCCGTAGAACAACTAATTAAATTGGAGTCCCCTTAACAGATTGTTAACAATGGCATAGCTTGATGCCTTTAACAACTTTTTCAGTACAATTGCAAGTAAAATTCAAAATAAAATTACTAACATATAGGTATATAATTTTGAGAGCTGCATTAAAAGACCTAATCCTTCTTTATTTAAACCTGAAGCACAAGGTAAAATGCTTAAAACTTTTAATCTCCTAAGCCTTTCTAAAACTATTGGCGACTGTAACATGCCTCGGCAAATTTTGTGTGCCACAAAGTCTTTCTTTTATCCTAACCTCAATCTTACTTTTAAAACTGGAACTTTTCCTAATTCTCTTAAAACAGTTAAAATTATTCCTATTTTTTTAAAAAAAGGTTCCAATCAAGACATTAACAACTATCGTCCAATATCCATGTTATCAAATATTGACAAAAATTTAGAAAAGCTTGTTCATTCAAGACTTTTTTCATTTTTTATTTCTTAATGTCAATTTGAGTTCCAATAATACACTCTACCTCACTCTCATTGATCGCTTTTCCTGTGGTGTTTTCATAACCTACAAAACACCACAAAATTGATGATTTCTTTATTATGTCATGTTTCCTTTACTACTGCAGAAAAATGTCATGACCAAGTGTTATGTCTGTAGTCAAGTTTCGTGATGAAAAATCTTGTTTTATTTTAGTACAACTAACTTTATTAACTTTATCAACTTTATCAAATACTGGATTTTCTATATGGCTTCTGAAGATAGGGAACTTCGTGATGGTAAGTACTGTACATACCTTACAATTATATTATATTATAAAAAAGTGCAACTGTAATGCTTAACAAAAAGTTGTGTGCAAAAGTAAAGATGGAAGAAAATAACCGTTTTGATATCACAAGTTTGGGAAAACAGATTGCGAATCACGATTTACAACCCCTTCAATTGTTGATGCATGGAAAAGCTAAAGAAAGCTAGTATAAACTAATAACTTGAAATGTATCACAAACTCTTTACACTTGCATTCCAAATTAAAATTTTTATTATTATTTGCTTGTAGCTGTCAAAAATGCTAAATCAGCTTTTTATACAATTAAAAAAAGACAAAAAAATTGTCTCGAAAAGATGCTCGTCGCAAGAACAGATTGGAGAAAAAGAGTAAACAACATGAATATCTGTTGAAAAAATATAGCAAAGAAGTAGAGCAGGTAAGATTATTTTTACATTTTTATATTTTATCAAGACAGAAACGTTTTATTTTTATTTATTTATTTCCAATGTTTATACAGGGTAAATACATTCAGCTTGAAAATAGAGCTATCTGTTCTCCAAATATTGCGTTGTAATAAAAAATAATTTAGTAAAAACCATAGAAACAGAGGAAAACATTTTGACATAGAAAAATTGCCAAACATTTATGGAAAAAGCCCTGGATACGAGATTGTACATTCATCCTCCATCCATATGAATGTATATTTTTTTTTTATAATTAGCCGGCTGAAAATGCAGAAATAAAGAAGAAAAGAAAGCGTAAAAGAAAGAAAAAGGTAAAACAAATTTTTTGTTATATGTAATTACTATCTCGCCTGCGAGGAGTATTCAAATACAGCTGTCCGTCCCAAAATGGAAATTTTTGGCTCTCTGAGCACCGACACGGGAGTAGTCGTGTGTTCGAATCTCATCTTGGTAACTATTTTTACTTTTTTTTTTTCTTTTTACTATCTCGCCTGCGAGGATAGGTTTCCAACTCGTAACTAACTAAATGTCCCAAATGGTCAATTGCAACGTCACAGATTTAAACTTCGTACCTAAACTCTCTAAGTACTTGGAAGTCATCTAAATGACGTTTCAGGCCAAAATTGGTATTTGTTTTCGACAAAATTTGGCACAGTTAACAAAAAAGGTATGCTGAACATAATAGTGACATCATAATTTTGATTTTTGTCACCTAAATGTCATTTTAGGCCAAAATTGGTCCAAAAATTAAAACTACTTTATTTTCGACAAAATTTGGCACAGATAACAAAAAAAGTATGCTGAACATGATGGTGACATCAAAATTTTGATTTTTTGTCACCTAAATGCCGTTTAAGACCATAAACGTTTCAATCGCGCGACTTTTAACCATGGATGATAGGCTGTATTTTTGTTAGCAGAAATTGTAGAATTGGGTCGCATTGTGGATGTTTCATAGTTGTGCATTTTTAATAGCGAGATAGTTTATGCAGCGCCTGCATCTTGTTTCTTTTTAATTGCAATAAATTGCTGTTTTTTGAAATGATACTTATGCAATAAACATCCTGCATAAGTATCACTAAGCATAAGCAGGACCTGAAAACATTGAAAAAAATTAGTTTTTAAAAAACGCTGAAAACCTTGAAAATTTTGACCAGTTTACCAAAACTATTGGAATGGACTATTTACTAAAGTTATAATGGCAGTTTCATTATAGTCAAAATCTCATACAAAAGTAGATTTTGCACAACTTTCTTTGTAAATTTCCTCAATTTTCTTGTAACAAAAGTATATGGTTTGTCACATGTTTTTATTTTCAAAATGCATCATATTTTTTAATGAAAATACAGTCATCTGAGAAAAGCTTGAGAGTGCTTATCAAAATTGCTCAAATTTCAATTTGACTCTATAAAAAGAGTGCCAACCCTGTTATTTCTGTCAACAGCTAGATTGGATTTTTTTAGTATAGAAAATGAATATAAGTAATTTTGAGAATCAAAATATTTTCTTGTCTGCAAAACAAAAGCCAAACACATAAATAAGAGTCATGCTTTTCTGAAAGAATGTGATCAGAAATCATCAGTCTCGGAAACAATGAGAAAACACTGTGAATACTTTTTGTAATTTATCAACTCACAGCACGAGAATAGCACCTTCTTTTGCCCAGCTTAAATGAGCACATGTAAACAGAGGAAAGATAGATCTTCTTCTTCCAATGCACATAGATCTTCCAATTCAACAATACCCTGCACTTTTATGGGGAAAATTAAAACATCAAGATTAATATTCAAACAACTCGAGCAGTTGCTAAAGCTTTTACTCTACTGCAAGTTTTATTCAAGTAATGTAACCCTTATTGTATTTTTGCATGATATTACTTTGTGGTTCATATGAATCCTTGAGTCAATTATCTTGCTCTTAACTGAAAATCAAGCAAACATGACAAAAATTTCCAATGAAAACTGTAACATTGTGTTATGTATAAAAAGAGGAGTGCAAATCAAATAATTTCCTCATATATACTATCTATATAATAATACGCCAGTTCCGTGTGTCTGTAACAGGCAAAGTGGATGTGTTGTTTTTTCTAAAGAAACAGCCGCGATAACATGTCACTTTTGCTAAACTTTTATTTTTATTCTGTCTTTTGCGTGTAAAATTTTTGTTTTAAAAAAGTCACGATTAATTTATTTTATTGTTCTCATAAAAACCTTTGTTGTAATTATGTAAACTTTGTTACACAAAAGTCACGGGTAATTAATTTTTATTATTCCCTTAAGCACGTGTCTATTGTCTACTGTTATATGAAAAACATATTGGTTTTATATATTCCTGCTTGAATGGAATTAACAACTAAACGTTTTGACGAAAAGAACAATGAATTTTATGGTTAATTTTGCTCACTATTTCACTGTTTTTTATTCGGTATCTATAGTGGGATACCGGGACTAAATACTAGTCTATTATAATAATAGGCTAGTTTGTCTGTCAGTAAAAATACCAAACCATGCAAAAATACAGTTTTTTTCTCATAAAATAATTTGGAAACAGGGTGGCGATGTCAGTTATTTTTCACAACACAGGTTATGAACCACCTGAGACCAAAATTGGTCAAATTCCCAAAAGCCAGGCTAATTTATTCGTTTTGAAATCAACAGGTTGAATTGAAAACCTTTAAACCTTGATACCTCTTAACCCTTCGTCAAAAGCACATCATCCTATACAATTTCATAGAGGTGGCGGTGTAACATTTTTTTCATGTATTTTATGTATTCAAAGTGCAAATCTTTCCCTTCTTTTGCCTAAGTGGATGACAATGATTGCAACAGAATACGACTAATTCTACAGGATTAATACAAATTCTTTTTTTAAAGTTTCTTTATAAACGTGCAAAAAACTTTCTCCACCTTTTGGTTGCACATATTTTGCAACAACCGATGGACAGGAAGCAAATCATTTTTTGAGAACAGTGTAAGAGAATGTTACAAATCACATATTTATCATATTTAATTATATATAAAGAAATTTTTCATTATTGTTTAGGTTCAAACAGTGGAAGACGAGGATATAGATTTAGAAAGAGCTGCTTATGAGGCTGCAAACAAACAGGATGAGAAAATCCTTTCAACACTTGGAAAGAAACTAAAAGTCACAAACAAAACTGATCTTATGAAAATGTTTAAAGAAGATGGGTTGGATTGTATCTTTTCATGTAAATATGGAGGTTGATTGGGGGAAAGAATCAGAACTCTAAGCTTGGTACTTGATATTTGACATTGGGTTAACTTTTCTTCAGCAAACATAGGGTCAAAGTGAAAGATACATAATCATTGAACATTCTTTTAACCAACAAGCGAATTTAAAATTACAGGGGGCGTCATCAAAACTTAAGGTGCCTGGTACAAGCAAATAAGTGCTATTTGAGCATTTTTTAATGTTTTCTAATTTATTTCTGTCACATAAAATATAATCCTTTTACAAGTCTAAAATTATGACAATAGAAAATAATTGATTCTTGTGGGCAGATGTAACATCATAATTTATGTGGAATGATCAGATATCAGATTTTTTAAAAATCCATAAACAACAAGCTCTGAAACATAAGTCTTACACCATTTGTTACTTTGGATTCCCTTAAAAAAAAATGGACGAAAGTCCCCAATATTAGCATTTCCCACCTGAACCAAACAAATTCAAATCTCCCTGGCCTTTCATATAGATACTATACTACTATACTTTAGCATGAGATAGGCAAAAAATCTAACTAATTATTTTCCTTGTCATACTTCAGATAGTGATTGAAAATAATTCTTTTTTTATCATGTTTAAGTTGTGCAAATCATACTCTAACTTCTACTATATATATATCATAGTTTTGATGAAAAGTAGCTATATAAAGGGGTTAGGGAATGTTTTTAGAGAGTGCACATTTAAAAGGGGTGCAAATAATTTTGTAGCGAAGAGTTGTAATCCTTAATATTTTAAAGATATATTGGAAGTTTGTGAGCCGTTATCACAAGATCAGTATGATAATAGTTCAGATGAAGAATACATGGCAAGTAAAACTGCAGTGAGTTCTACATTATCGTATTTTTTGGAAATGTTAAAAAAAATTTAGCGAACAACTTCATTGTCAGCTTAACATAATTGCCTCCTGATAGCATGGGCTGCTCATGATATTCCTGAAATTATGTATGTAATTTATTAGTTATGTAATTTTAAATTGCAATCTTGAATGATAGGTTTATTTGCAACAAAAACATTGTGAAAGATCCTTTTTCTTCGTCATTTGAATTCACCTGAACACAATAATTGTAAGTTGCCTTTAATTTTTTTTTTTCAGAAAAAAAAGAAGACTTCAACAAAAAAGAAACTATCAAATGATGATGATGTTTCTGATGACAATGTTGATCGTAACCATCAGTTGTTGTTTGATGATGGAACAGCATATGAAGATGAAGAAATATTAGCTCAAGGTCCAATCACTGAAAGCAGTGAAGAAGATGATGATGATCTCGATAAACTTTCATCTGCAGGTCTTACATTATATTTATAGGTCATGACAAAAAATTTGCCTGGGATGAGCGAGTGCTTTCTTAGAAATTTTTATGGTATCAATTCACCTTTGAAATATCTGTCCATTGCATCTATAAAATAATACCAGTATACGTATGTCACGCAAAATGGTACCACAATTAGCGAGACACACAAAATTTCTGACATAAAATGAAAAAACTTCTATACTTCAATGTAATTTATACAGCATAAGTAAATCTGAAAATTTTTAAGCACTAATACTGTGAGAATGAAAAGACTTGTGAAACAACTTTTTAAAACAAGTTCTACAACAAAGGTTTAATATCATTTCAGTTTGATATTCTTTTAATAACAGTTTTATTTATATACTTTAAGTAATGCTTTACTTTCATTGTGACAGATTCTATTTTAGAAGAAACAGAACATTTAGACGAAGAAGTCAGCAGCGAAAATGAAGAAGAAGAAGATATTTTTGATGTGAAGGAATCAGAAAACGTGACTAAATATGTTCCACCCGCGTTACGAAAACTGAAGCAGAAAAACGAAGATCAGGATAAAATAAAACAGAACCGCATCAAAAAGAAACTCAAAGGATTGCTAAACAGGTCAGTTTGGAAGCAAATAGTAAAAGTAAAAATAGCAAAGTAAATAAATGTTTTTGCATGCAGAGCTTTAACCTGACACGATTTTTCTGTTACGTAGAGTAAGTTCTGCTACCCTGCCTGGTGTCACATCCGACATTGAAAAGTTATACTTAGAAAACAGCAGAAACAGTATGTTTATTTGTTTAACAATTTTTTTACTAACTTCTTATTGACTAAAATAACTGAGCATAGTGAGCACCCTCTACCATTAGAGGGCTTGCAACTTTTCTAATATCTCCACCTTCAACCTTAGAGACTTATTTTATTTAGTGATGAATGAGATCTTATACCAGCTAATATGTGACGCATGCATCATGGAATCATTAGTGCCACAGAGATTAGTAATTGAACACATGATTATAGTTGCAGTCTTACATAACACCATTGGTTCAGAAGTCGGTAATATCTTTACTCAGCACAATATTTAACATGTATAAATCTTTTTTTTTTCTTTTTTTTTAGGGGGGGGGGGTGATTTTGGTATGAAATTTAGGTTTATTGCAAACAAAAGACAGTGTGATCAACTATGCAACAACAACAAAAACTTTGTTTTAGGATCATACTTTCTTCAAATGTTGGTTGAGAGATTTTGTTCATTACATCAGGATGGACCATCGTATGGTGAGGGAAAACAATGTCAAAATATTTTACTCTTGTTGACGTCATTGTATTTATTAAAGGTTTGTAAATTTTGTGTTTGTTGATTTTCATGCAAAGTTATTTACTTGTGTTTTTTATACTTTAGTTCAAATAAGTATGTTCCGAAGAAGAATTAGATTTTCAGATTTTCTTTTAATGTGGTATTTTTTAGGTCGTGGACTGTTTGTTGGTATATGATATAATTCAAAGACTACTGAAAAATTTTCACGAACAAGATGTTGAAATGATTCTGCTGATACTGAAGGGTAAGTTTGCAATGAAATTTGTATTTACTAAGAAAACTGAGAGTTAACTTGAATTAAGTTTGTTTTAATGCCCTATAGAATATCAAATGTTTAACCAAGAATTTTTTTTTCATTTTTTTTTTAGCTTGTGGTAGTGAAATAAGAAAAGATGATCCAGGAACGTTAAAGGTGATAATTATACGGAGTTTGAAATTTCTAAAGTGATAAAAAATAGTATGGTGATATACACCCATTTGTTACAAAAATTGGGAATACATCTTCTGTATTTTATCACGATTTTAGGATATTATTCTTCAAGTTCAAGCAAAGTCGATAACATCGCAAGTACAAGATCAGTATGTTTATTTGTTTGTTTGTTTGTTTGTTTGTTTGTTTTTGTTTTTGTTTTTGTTTTTGTTTTTGTTTTTGTTTTTGTTTTTGTTTTTGTTTTTGTTTTTGTTTTTGTTTTTGTTGTTGTTTGTTTATTTTTTGCATCAAATTGACAAGTAAGGAGAAATAGTTTTGGTGTTATTTTGTTTCAAGATTACGCGTCCGATATATGTTGGAAACCATTAATGCATTGAAAAACAACAACTTGCGCAAGATTCAACATGATCCAACATTACTAGAAGAAGCAAGAAAAGTTTTCAAGCTATCGTTAAAAGGAAAAGGTGCCCCTCCCCTTTTATAACTTTTACCAACACACCAAATCTTGCTGTTTTATTTTGTGCTATTTTTAAAATTTTCTGTTTTTTAGGAAGCAGCTCTGGTGTCCAGTTAAAAGTATCTTTGGTTGATCTCTTAAATGCAAGAGAAAAAGGTTTGCATGATTTTATTTTGACTGGAAACTGTTACAGTGGGAATTTGACTCTAAAAACTGACGAATAAGAACAAACTACATACCTTTCTTTTGGTTGCTTGTGTAAGAAATTATTAAGTTAATCGAAATCCTATCTAAACAAGATTTCCCGCTTTTTTGTCAAATCAGAATAAAATAAACTTTATATTTCACGATTTCTTAACGATTATAAATAAAGAAAATGGCTCGCCTTCGATTAAAAAAAATATACTTAACAGAACGGCGATATTTAAATTTCGAGTTTTCTACACCTAATAACATTTTAAATTAGTCCAAGAATGAACATGTTTTATTTTCTACAAAAATTTGCACAATAAACTAATACCGAACGTGGAGGTGGCAACAAAACTTCACTTTCTCCACACCTAGTGCTGTTTTGGGGCCAAATTGGACCAAGAATTAAAATGCTTTATCTGTGACTGCTAATTCCTAATTCAAGACAATTTCAGAGGCATAGGAAGATATGCATAAATTAAAGTTCTGTGTTCACAGCCTGCTCTTCATACAAGTTTATACATCGTCTTTTTTTATATAATACTTTCTCTATCAGTATTCCTTCAATCAGTAGAAAAGTAGTTCTACACCAGGGTGGGGCGAGGCACGCTATACTTCAAAGCTGATTGTTATTTATTTCAACACTATTTTTTAAAAATATCTTTTAGTTACAAAAAGAATTTAATAAATTTTCTTGTGCCTGTAATATTTTTATTAACTTTTTTTTGACGATTCTGATTCTCCATCCACAGCACCACAACGACAATGCTCACCGTTTTACTGAAGTTTTATTTCGGCTAATCAAAGTATAACTCAACAAATATTTCTCTTGTTTTTAATGTATCTATTTCTCTTGTTTATAATGTATCTATTTCTCTTGTTTATAATGTATCTATTTCTCTTGTTTATAATGTATCTATTTCTCCTGTTTTTAATGCATCTATTTCTCTTGTTTTTAATGTATCTATTTCTCTTGTTTTTAATGTATCTATTTCTCTTGTTTTTAATGTATCTATTTCTCTTGTTTATAATGTATCTATTTCTCTTGTTTATAATGTATCTATTTCTCCTGTTTTTAATGCATCTATTTCTCTTGTTTTTAATGCATCTATTTCTCTTGTTTTTAATGTATCTATTTCTCTTGTTTTTAATGTATCTATTTCTCTTGTTTTTAATGTATCTATTTCTCTTGTTTTTAATGTATCTATTTCTCTTGTTTTTAATGTATCTATTTCTCTTGTTTTTAATGTATCTATTTCTCTTGTTTTTAATGCATCTATTTCTCTTGTTTTTAATGTATCTATTTCTCTTGTTTATAATGCATCTATTTCTCCTGTTTTTAATGCATCTATTTCTCCTGTTTTTAATGTATCTATTTCTCTTGTTTTTAATGCATCTATTTCTCTTGTTTTTAATGTATCTATTTCTCTTGTTTTTAATGCATCTATTTCTCTTGTTTTTAATGTATCTATTTCTCTTGTTTTTAATGTATCTATTTCTCTTGTTTATAATGTATCTATTTCTCTTGTTTTTAATGTATCTATTTCTCTTGTTTTTAATGCATCTATTTCTCTTGTTTTTAATGTATCTATTTCTCTTGTTTATAATGCATCTATTTCTCCTGTTTTTAATGCATCTATTTCTCCTGTTTTTAATGCATCTATTTCTCTTGTTTTTAATGTATCTATTTCTCTTGTTTATAATGCATCTATTTCTCCTGTTTTTAATGCATCTATTTCTCCTGTTTTTAATGCATCTATTTCTCCTGTTTTTAATGCATCTATTTCTCTTGTTTTTAATGCATCTATTTCTCTTGTTTTTAATGCATCTATTTCTCTTGTTTTTAATGCATCTATTTCTCTTGTTTTTAATGCATCTATTTCTCTTGTTTTTAATGCATCTATTTCTCTTGTTTTTAATGTATCTATTTCTCTTGTTTTTAATGTATCTATTTCTCTTGTTTATAATGTATCTATTTCTCTTGTTTATAATGCATCTATTTCTCTTGTTTTTAATGCATCTATTTCTCTTGTTTTTAATGTATCTATTTCTCTTGTTTATAATGTATCTATTTCTCTTGTTTTTAATGTATCTATTTCTCTTGTTTTTAATGCATCTATTTCTCTTGTTTTTAATGTATCTATTTCTCTTGTTTATAATGTATCTATTTCTCTTGTTTTTAATGCATCTATTTCTCTTGTTTTTAATGTATCTATTTCTCTTGTTTATAATGTATCTATTTCTCTTGTTTTTAATGTATCTATTTCTCCTGTTTATAATGCATCTATTTCTCCTGTTTTTAATGCATCTATTTCTCTTGTTTTTAATGCATCTATTTCTCTTGTTTTTAATGTATCTATTTCTCTTGTTTTTAATGTATCTATTTCTCTTGTTTATAATGTATCTATTTCTCTTGTTTTTAATGTATCTCATTCTCTTGTTTTTAATGTATCTATTTCTCTTGTTTTTAGGTAAATGGTGGGTGGTAGGAGCTGCGTGGACGGGACGAGGACCAACGGAGAAAACAGAATCCACAAATAATCCACAAACCAACGAAGGATCTCGTGTTTTAGAAGTTGCGAAGAAACAGAGAATGAATACAAACCTAAGAAAAAATATTTTCTGCGCAATGATGACTAGTGAGGTATGTTGGCATGGCAACTTCACGCGTGCGCAATATTGCAACTCAGGTTAGGTGATTAGTCTCTGCTGTTTATTACTAATTGTGACACTTTAGAATTATATCTTCTTATGATTCTCCTGTTGACAAGACTGGAGAGTCCAAATAAATCTTTTTTTGGTAAATATATCAGCACGGAGAAAAATCAATTTACGAGCTAACTTTTGTTATTTTGAAAGTGATAGGAGATGTTTCTTTGTTTTAAGCACGAATTTAAATGTCACTCTGAAAACTTTTTTGATCCTCGAACAATATGTTGAGAATATAAAAATGTTAACAACAACATGATGTTTTTTTGACAGGTTTATGTGCAAGCTTTGAAATTTTTATCGTGTCACTGTTGGTTTTTTTACCTTTATGTTTGTAAGCATGTCTCTTTTTATGCTTGTCCTAATTTAACGCCGGCGTTTATGGACGTTTATTAACCGAATGATTATAGTCAACTCACAATTTTTTTAACATGCTTTGCAGAAATTAGCGACATTAAGCGCAATAAATGGCGAACATGATTAAAAACATTTTTTGTAGTTTTTTTGGATTCATCTTTTCTAGGATTACGCAGACGCTTTTGAACGCTTGTTAAAGTTGAATCTAAAAGAAAAACAAGCACGTGAAATAATTCATGTTCTCCTTGATTGTTGTATGCAGGTTGGTACCTAACTCGTTTTGTAAGTCTACGGTGGAGGGTGCTTCGATATCCACATGTCACCCGCCTTACCGGACATCTTTGTTTCGTGAATTTCTAGCACGAAGTGGCGATTTGGCAGCCATTTTAAACAAATTACTGGTATTAATATGATCGAGAAAAATATTTAATTGTATACTCTTACTTTAAGGGAAGAAATTATCGCGAATTTTGTCCTAATTCGCGAAATTAAATTCGGCGAAATTTACCAATAGTTCCCGATTCTAAATCAAATTAAAAATGCCCATCCACCAAAATTATTTCTGCGATAGTTGAAATAAAATAACTTCCTTACCTACTTTTGAAAAAGACCTAAATATATATAAAGAATATCCTCTTATTTCAGATTTGCTGTTCAGAAGATTTTCTTATAGCTTCGATTTGCAAAAATTTCTTTCGCAAAATATGCCCTTCCTTTTCTACTCGCGAAAATTTCTTCTCTTATTAAGGTATACTTTAAATCTGGCCTGTTTTTTATTTTATTTTTTTTTATTTTTCTATGTTCATACCAATACCGATTTTTTTTTCAAAAAAAGAACCGAAAACTATGAACTATGAAAAAATATATTTTAAGGCATTAATTGCGTCTTGTGAACGTTGATAGCGGTGATGTGAACGTCGGTAGCTGTCAAAATTACTAAATTTGTTGATTTGATTTAGGAACACACGTACAATCCCTTCTACGCTCACCTGGCTGGTAAATTCTGCGAATATTCCAGAAGTCATCAGGTACAAATTGTGAATAAAATATCGCACTAAAAACAGTTTGTAGAAGAATTTGAAATTGGTCACAATGTTGACAGCTGTTATTGTTGCAGCCAAAAGTAGCCTTGTTGTATTTTGTTGTGCAATTAAACAAGTTCTCGATATCTCACTCACAAATATATAGCTGCTTACCATGAATCATACCCTGTATCGCGTCATGTTTTTTTTATTGTCACACCCTCAGGTGACGTTGCAGTACACGTTATGGGACCGCTTTAAAGTAATTTCAACTTTATCAAAACATAATTTAAACAACATGGCTTTGTTACTTGCTCATCTGGTGTCGTCAAAACATCTATCCCTGGCAGTGTTAAAGGTATTAGCAGGGTTGAAATAATTTGTATCACTCTTTAGATGTATTTACCAATAAATTACAATGAACTCCTCTTGAACACTCCATTTCGGAATCTCCCTGTCTCCAACAAAAAATTTTGACCCCTTTTTTTCTCCCAACACCCTTTCATCACAATCTCGAACAATTTTTTATGCACTTGTTTGTTCGAAATGGCGTTCATTCGTTCATTCGTTTTTGTATAATCAAAGGTACGAGCTTTTTTGTATCGTTGGTTTTCACGATTTTTGATATTTATCTTACGTATTTACAGGTTGTCAGTTTTGGAGTGCTTGATAGACCTTCGATCAAATTTTTTATCAATTTCTTCAAGATATTGTTACTGCAATACCCAGAAACAGTTTCCAAGTAAGTATCGATCTTTTTACGCCCGTTTTGGGGGGCGTTTGTCTTAGAGTATGTTTATTAGTAGAAGTGAAGTTGTAAGAGGGGCGTGACACATACGGCGTTAATTGAGGTTAAGAAAAGCTGCTGAATTATATTTTGATCTTGATTAAAGGTTTCGTTAATGCCATTCACCCTTTTATTTAGGGCTGTGTTTCAACGAATCTCGAACGACCAGAAGCTCTCCCTGCTTCGCGAAGGTGTGAAAGTATTTTTAAAACATTTTTTGTACCCAAGAAAAACAAGCGACGAGGGCTTTGATATACAGCAAGAAAAAATGAAAGAACTTATCGAAATATCTGATGCTGCGTTAGATGGGCACGAATATGTACCTCTATGAAAGTGATCGTAAAAAAAGTATTTAAAAACAATTCATCAGTCGTATCTTGTATTTTTTAAGAACACCAAAACAGTCTTGAATATTTCTCCGCGTTTGCCGCTGAAAGCGCACCAGAAAAACACTTGTGTGGATAAGTTCATCATGTTTTTTAACACTCTTGTTACATTCAAAAGTTCTTAGTAAAAAACCGTCAATACTGGACGTAATAAATACAGAAACTATGATTTATATGTACAATTAAAATATACATTTCTTCAGAAATAGTTGTAATTTTTCTTGTTATAAAAATTTAAAACTACTCAGCGAATACTACATTGCGTGAAGTCACTGCAAGCGATTAAGTTTTGGGGCGCAAAAGTTGAAAATTAGATATTGGTATTCTTTATTTTTCATTCTGGCCTGCAAATTATCGTTGCATCAAGTTGCTAGATATTGTTGAGACAGAACTGTCACTCGCTTGTACCGTCACTGTGCCAGAAGGCATGCGATGACCTAACTCTACCGTAGCTCTTGACGCCATGTCTGTTAATGCACTAGTAGCAAGCTCTTCTGCGGAACTGGATTGTACATTGCCGTTGGGCACTTGGTGTATGGCTATTATCTGCCCGTCTGATACCACGTACGCACCTAAACACATAAAGAAATGTTAACAAAGTTCCCCCAAATATTCGCGATTAGTTGTCCACGCCATGTTCGCAGGGATAATTTTTTCGAATCTGTCCACTATATAATTTACGAGTTATAAAAAATGTGATACAATAATTACGTCTGTTACTAAAATAAATTTTGCTTTCGCACGGTAAACACACCTGAAGTTGTAATTTGACTGATCAAAGCTTTCTGTTGTAACGTGACAGGACAGTCTTTATGAGCCAACAGTAGCCCTTTCAACTGTGCAACTTCACTTCGTAACGCAGTGATTTCGCCCTAAAAATAGCAAAAAATAAGTTGTCACTCCAGCCGTGTTGAAAGAAAACCTGCTTAAATAAATTTCCAAAATCTACTATACCATTAACTGACTATTCGTTTGGATAAGATCGTCTGATTTTAGTTCCAACTGGTTCACCCAAACCTTTCTTTCTGTCGACACCTAGACGCCGCAGCTCTGGAAAATATAAGATTATATTTTAATTTAATTTAAGAATTTAAGAAATATAAGATTATATTTTAATTCTTGAGAAATACATTTTTATTCAGATGACACTGTTGTGGCGTGGATTAAATTTGGCAAACTGTCGTAAGCCGATGTTTTTCGTAGATTTAATTTTACGAACTTGCGTCAACCGTTTTCTTATAAAAGTAAGTAATCGCTCAAACCTGTTTCGCTCTAGAAATCTTCTTCGTTTTTCTTCAGGCGTTGCATCCTCGCTTGAACGTTTTCTTTTGCCAGGCATTTCAAAATTTTCGCTCCCGCTACTGTCGTTACTCTTTTCGTCAACCAGTATGATATCTTTATACTTTCCCTGCGAACTCATGTTTTTCACCATACTTACGCGACCGTTCATTAAATTGTTGTTGTCAGAAGAATTTGCTTGAATGACTTGCTTTAACTTCTAAAAAAGTTAAAAAAATTAATAAAATGCTCGTCAATGAAAAGTTCTGTGAATCTCTATTTCGGTACACCCAGTTTTAATAATTTATCTTTTAAAATATATGAACATGTTTACTTAGAAGGACTTTTAATGGTTAAGCAAAGTTTGCTGACAAAAAAGCAACAACGAACTTATAACTAGGTTGTCAAATTACCGCCGACACAAAACTAAGGCGGGAGAATGGCAGTCTCCATTAATTTCATAATTCGTTATCTTTTTGTAATCACGTGCAACTAAAACGCACCACTCATCTTATCACAACAAAACTCACTTGTTTAGCTATAGCTAGATTAACATCAGAATGATTCATGTGGACCATGTTTGTCGATGAAACAATTGTTGCAGCCGGTACTGACAATACTGACATTGGAGTTACACTAGTTTGATGGCTAACTTGTTTAGGCGCAACAACCAGTTGCTTCGCTTGAGAATTTAACGATGTTTGTACTGCCGAGGATTTCGCCGGCACGTTGCCGACAATCGTTGCCTGAACCTTCGGCGAAGATGGATCGGAAGAGAACTCTAAAAAAAATAATAACATGAACAGAATTATAGTACAAGACAATACTCGCATTTTTAGAAGCAATAATAATCCTTAAAATTTAGATTGTCAAACAACTTTTTTTTAAGGTAAAGCAGTTCGAGATGAAAACATTTTTACAGTCTTGCGTTCTGCAAAAAAGTAAATTAAACAAAAACTTTCTTTCAAAGCTATCAGCAACTACCATTTTAATGTTACTATAAAGGTATATTTACACTGGTTCATTATATAAATCTAATCAACAATCTGATAGCAACAGTTTATTACGCAACATTCAGACTGAAAAAAAAATGGTTGCTTATATGCCAGCACAGCAGGCTGGTCAGCAAAATTACAGAATGCTCTTAATCAATTTCGACTGATGTAAAATACATGAAATTATGGAAAAACGAACAATCGGAATATAATCTCAGCTTGTAAAATAAGAAAGGAAATTTTCCACGACCTTTTTTTAATTTTTTGGATATTCCAGGTGTTTTTCCCCTGATCTTACCATGCAAACTTGAATCTTATTTTCTCCAGAAAAGAAGATCAAATACCTTTATTTAATGAAAGGGTACATACGTATTTTAATCTGTCCTGATTTGATCAAAGCTTTCAACTGTTCCCGCAGTAAATCTTGCGAGGCGTTGCTTTTCTGCTGCTGAGTCGATGAAGTGACGGACGTCGCGTCGGGTGCAGTCGCAGTATCAGCAGACGTCAAAACAATCGACGACGAACCAGATGATGTCAAAACAGACGACGCCGTGTTAGAGGATGTTAAAACAGACGGCAGTGCCGTTGAAAGTGTCGATGTATTAACAAGCGGTTTGTTTTGTTGCAGCTGCTTTAAAACTGCTTGCAGGACTGTGTTCTGATTCGCCGTCGATTTGGAAGCTTCACTCGCGTTGATTGATGCTTTGGTAGAGACCGAATGTACCACTTCTGATAGTTGTTCCAGTTTCTAAAAGTATCAAAATTATTCAATAATGGTTTATTCCCAAGTAAAACCAAGTGATTTATCGCCACCACAAAAGTTTTTGCGCAAGTAACAACCAAAAACACGTGATCGAATGTAGACCAATCAACAAAAGAAAGACAATATTACGTGAACAAATGCATCAACATACAAAACTTTGTTTATTTTCACTGTCTAATATATCTATACAGCGTTTTCAATTATAACATCTTGCCATAGAACGAGTACCATTACATCAGTATAAAACTCTATATAATGTATCTTCATGATGTCATGAAGGTAACCAAGCAGATAAATATCAAAACTTCGCCCAATAGGAAACTGAGAATTTATCATTCAACCAATCAAAAACGTTGAAATAAATCGCCGGATGGTAACTGCGCTGGCGAAATTTTAGGGGTTGAAAGAGGTATCGTGATGATAAAAATAGACAAATTTTTCTAACGAAAGTAGTTTTGAAAAACATTTTATAATTTCAAACATAATAAATTTATCGGGAGCTTAGGGGAAATCCCCATAAAACTTTTCTCATTTCCAGCATGATTTCGTGCAGAAGGTACACTGTGAAATGAAGCATGCAAAAATATATGCAGCAACATTATTTTATTCTCATCCAGACTAGTGTTCCTTTTTTTATACACATTAAACACATATTTAAACACATTAATACAATATAATCTGTAAATACCGGCACACAAAAGTAATTTTCTTACTCCAACCTGCTCATGAATTTTTTGTCCGAACGGTAGAAACTCAACAATGTTTGTTCGCAAAGACAAAATTTCATTTGTTTTGAGAAAGAATATATATTATATATATACTTGAAAAAAAACTCTCACAAAGAACAGCAGTCAGAGTTTGTTCACAAAAAAGATGCAAGAAAAGGATGAAACTCTCGAAATGGATAAATTTGTAAGAATGAAATCTCCTGGAACCGAACCGATATAAATGATTATTATTATTAATATTATCATGACAAATGGTAATAAAGCAACCGTGCAGAAAAATTTAACAGGAAAAAATTATATAAATTATATAGTAAGATTATTGTTTGGGATTCCTGCACTAAATAAAGAAGATTTAAATATATCGATTTGCAAACTCAACACAATTATTTTCCAGGATAATTCCAAGACATCATTAAATTTTACTTAAAATTCCAGAATTTTCAGAATGGGACTATGACCACCCTGATATGACTTAAATTGCAAAGCTTACAAACAGCTATCTAATTTTAGGCTCTACAGCGAAACTGCAATATTTAAGAGAGATACCTCCCAAGACTTACTTACCGAGATGTCACTTGGACTTTCATCTCCAGTCGTTGAACCAACAGCTGGACTTTGTTCCGCGATCACCGAGTTTTGACGCTTGGAAGCCATTTTGAAATCCTAAAAATTGTATTTTGTAATAGAAAACAAATCCAGCTTGCACATCCAGCTTTTATTAATCAGAACAAGTTCACCGTGCCAAATCAATACACACGATGTCTGTTGCGTGATAGCCAATGTGGACAAAAAACATCCTAATATTCTATTCATATGCGATATCACATTTCTGTGACCTTAAAAAAATTACCCGTTAAATCTGCCCAATTTTTCCTATTAATAATCAATCAGCAATAACTTAATATCGAGACAAGTAAACAACAACGAACTCTTTACCTGGTCAAAAGGATTGATCTCTTCAAACAAAACAGATCCATCGACTTCAGCAGTTTTCAAGAAACGTGTTGGTGTAGGAGTTTGATCTAAAATAAAAAAGCAGAAGTAAAATTACAGCTTAAAACTCTTTCAATACTTTCATATTGTTAACAACTAAACTTTCAAAATTTACAATTGACAGTTTCAAACAAGGTGTCTTTCACAATTTTTTTTAACACTTTTAAGATTTTAAGGCTTTTTTGTTACAACTTTTGCCATAAGGTCCTTCCAAGGCCAGCATCATTGTTTTATTAAAGTAGAGGGAGCCAACTAGTGTTCACCATGGTTGAGTGCTTAAAAAATTGGACCTGAATTGGTTCATTTTAGGTATTTTGACGTTGTATTTTGCAGAAATTGCACTGCTGTTTTTCAATACTTGCAAATAACTACTAAACCATGTGGCTACAACTTTAAAATTTTGCAAATTTAGTTGATTTTAGAAGAATTTAGGAAGCTCGGGATCAAATTTTAGAAAACAGTAATTAAGAGTTACTAATAATAATGCCTAATCTTTGAAAGAAAAAACAATTTGTACTTTTTAGGTTATTTTTGAAGGTGTATCCTTAATCCCCCCGGTATTAAGGATACATGCTAAGTATAAACATTGTGAATAGAATTTTAACAACGGAAAATACATGGCTGTTTAGAAAAAGAATTATTGATGCTATATTTACTCTCAGATGTGAATTACAAAACATATTGAAGGGCTAAACTAAACTAACTAAAAAGTGTGTAAAATTAAAATAGCAAATTCCTTATTTATTTAAACCACTTTCCTAATGATTGTACCCTGTTACTATACATTGTCCAGTAAACATAAGCATTGGATTACATTGGTTTTTTATTCACACTAATTAGTCTGCAGCCAATCAATTAATCTAAACATTCTAATGATTTTTTACACTACTGCAATAAAAGTTTTTGTACCTGTAAGAGGGCCATTTAAAATTCCAGGTATTTTAACTTGTAAACTTTTCTGTTTAGCGTGATGTGAGAGATGTACACCAAGATGATCGCTATTTACAAAACACTATAAACAAAGAATAAACTTGCAATTGTAGCAAAAAGAAATAAAACCTATTACTACACCAACAATCAACAAGAAAACCCTTGCGGTTTTAACACCTGTCCCAGTAGCATTTGGATATCATAAAAAGGTAAAAAAGCAAGGCGAATGTTTGCCGGTTTTCCCGAAATTTAAAAATTGAAATACGCTTTCTTTAACTCAGATAAAAATTTTCCAAATATTCTGGTATAAAATATTTGCAGGAAATGTCCTAAAATTATTAAAACATTGTATCACCTTTTTGGATTTTTGAATACACACCAGGCAAACGAAAAATTGAATTCACCAAAAAACTTTGAATTAAAAAAAATTATATGGAAAATATGATTAAACCAAAACACTCCTTTGTAAACGGACAAATGTAACTAACAAAATTGAAGTATCAAATCGTCCTAAAAACAAAGTCACAATCTCATTTTTTAATTAAGCAATTTACCCAAACAAAAAAAGATAAAACAAATTATAAATGTGGATTATATGTGGAGAAAGTTTGATAACCACAATGAATCCGAATGCTTAGTTAGTTATTAAGGTCCAAAGGACATACTTTAAACTTGCAGTTTGATATAAGATGTTAATTAGGGTTAAATACCATCTATTTATATTATATCTTCAGCAAAAAAATTAAATTGACACCAACACCAACACATTTGTTATATTATTTAATTAATTCTCTATCCCAGAAACAGTAACAATCACAAATCAGCTAATTCTATTTAGAGGTTAGTAAACAGACTTTCTCCAAATCGAAATAGGCCAATTTGTTTCCCAATTGTGATTCAACATTAATCATTATGCTATTGTATTGAATTTTTTCGCTTTTCGCAATTTTAACATTACAACAAGGCCTTCAGAGCAGGCATAAAACATGGTACATATTTATGAAAAAGTCTCAATTGGGCCTAACTAACCTGAGTTTCTAATTTCTAAAATGCTATATAGCTTAGCCAAACGTTTTAATCGCTCATTTCAATGTTCAAAACAACCATTATATCAAACATACACATAACAGTAGAAACAATTCGTGTTTATTCCACTTTACCTTTGCATTAACGATTGCTAATGACGACAAATCAACACACTATGTAATAACCTGTAATTCAAGTTTTATTAACATACTAGTCATCAACTTGTGGAAAATTCCACGGGGACGCCCTTTATATATCACATTTTCGTAACAGACAGACAAACAGACAGACGTTGGCTATTATTATAGAGATGCTTACATATAACTGCTGCTGAAAAGTAAAAATTACATACCTGTCCACATGTGTGACATTTAAATGGCTTATCCATGACAGATTAGATACACATTAATTTGTATTTTCCACAATTGAGATTTGTCGGTTAACATCTAAAAAAACGAAAAATAATTTAATTTATACACTACGAAGAAAACATGTGAAGGAAATAATAGAACTCAAAAGATTTCAGTGTTTGTAAAAAGCAATTCCATATTTTTTGTTAGGCCAGAGGAAGTGATGCATTAGTTTACCAGAGGCCACCCACATGTATATTTCCGACATATATAGAAATTTTCATTATTGTCTTTACTTTCCCCTGAAAAAGAAAAATATATAGGCTGCTGATATACTTCGCACATCACTCGCCTCCAACAATTTCTGTTTTCCACCTTATTCTCATACACATACTTCATGAGATTAGTTTTATGGCTGCAGGCCTTGTTCTTATTTCTTTGGATGATTGAGAAAACGTAAACAAGAGAAATCGCAGCTTTGCAGCACATTATTGTAATTGATTGCGTTTAGAAAATAACTTTTTCGAGTCATGCCATTTACAAGATCTACCATATATTAGCCACCAATTATCCCCATAAGTTTAAGGAACCTATTTGTCAGTTTTGCTTGCCCGCATCTTGAATAAAATTATTGTTGAAAATGTTCTGTGTAGATCAAGCAAATGTCTTTAAACAAACTGAGATAGGAAAATCACCTTAAAAAATTATCACTTCCTTCTATGAAGTATAGTCTCAAATGTCGAGACATGTTCGAATCTACAGTAACAATACAACACGACATGCAGCACTAATACGCACAACAAAAACAGTTTCCTAGACATTTACAAATAACATTTATGATGGCACATGGGACGACACAAGCACGAACACAACTACAAATAAATAAATCTCTCCGAAATCCCACTTGGGCCATTTCAAAAACATTAAATGACTATTATGATGCAGAGTTTCTTTTCTTAAAAATTGCTGTTGTATAGCAACTCGAGGACATACCTGCAAGTTGCAGAAGTCATAGAGTAAAACTACTTTTTAACTCAACATGTATTTTAATTTTGGACTATTAAATTTTATTTTTTCATTTTAGTTTTTTGGTATGTCCTGCAAATATACCTAGCTTGATTTTTATTTGATAGGTTGGTTGATTGGTTGGTTGGTTCAAGGTGACCACTAATAAAATGAGAACAAAAGTAAGGATATTAAGGAGAATTAAGGAGACAAATTGACATTTTTTAAGGATATTTTGCTGCGAACGAGAATAAAAAAATAAAAAAATAAGGATAATTAAGGATAATTAAGGAGAAAAACAATTTTAGTTCTCTATCTTTAATGTTACATACTATGTTCTATGATAAGAAAATTATACATATTATACAAATATACATATAAATTATGCCCTGAAAGATAGAAAATAAAGGATTTCAGGTAACAGAGAAATGTCTTATTTTACTGGTGATGAACAATCCATGAACACATTTCCAAAAAAGTTACGATCAGAAAAAATAAGAAATAAGGAGAAATTAAGGAGAATAGCTTAAATTTCAATTTTTTAAGTATATTTAAGTACTTTTAAGGAGATTTTCTTTTTCTAAGGTTATTTAAGGAATTTAAGGAGGAGTACCCTGTACTTGTGCACCCTATTGATAATAATAATAATGATATAAAATTAGAAACCCAATATTTTGCAAAATGTCCACGTATCCACTGCAGCTATAAAATGATGGATGGCCTAACAAGATTGAATATCAAAAGATACAAACTGTTTTCTTTTAACATGCATCTCTTCACCAGAGTTGAGGTTATGATAAATTTAGTCTTGTATTAGCCATTTTATGACTTGATTGCCTTGTATGTAAAAGAACAAAAAACAGCACTCTAATTAGGAGTCTTCATTGCATAGCCATGTATCCTAAAAACTGTTTTGTTTCTATATAATGTCTTTAATTTCAAAGACATTCCAGATTTTGTCAAACAACAAATTTGACATAGCAACTGGAGCATAACAACAATAATTCTATGCAAAGATAAAAAAAATGTCAAAAAACTTAACAAATAAGATTGGCTACTTTAAAGAAGAAAAAGAACATATGCACTTTGCAAAATCAATCTCTATAATGATACAGAGAGTGTGTCTGTCTGTCTGTCTCTTACAGGCAAAGTGGGTGTGTTCATTTTTTTATGGTGTAGCCGAAAAAGTTATGTCTAAAATGTTAATTGACAAATTTAATGTCGCAACGTCAATAACACTAATTTAAGTGAAAATCTTATGTTAATAATAAAAAATAAAACTACATTGTTTGCGACGTTTCGGGTGTTTATATATGACGCCTGACATTTAATTCTTTAGGCAACTGGTCTTTAAATCTAAAGAAGTTAGATATAAGCGAGTGTGAGTTCTGCAAACAACAGAAAGCTTACAACCATGCAAAGCAGATTTAATAAGTTTTTCTAATTTAGTTCTTGTTTGTACAGTGCAGTGCAGTGGCTGCAATGACACTTTTATAGGCGATACGTCGCATAATCTAAAGGTTCGGGCAAACCAGCACCTTGGAGTGTCTCCCTTAACAGGTAAGAAATCAACCTCATCTAATTGTACAGCAAATAAAGATCATCTGAAAGCCTGTCACATCACATTATCTCTTGATGATTTCAGTATACTGTCTAGGGGGACAACCAGTATTTGTTAGAGATTTAAGAGAGTTTGTTTATAATGCAGGATAATCCTCAGTGGAATAACAACATCCGATCAGCTCCATTGTATTTATACAATTAGGTATTTAATCTGTAACTATGGTTACTGTTAAACTTTATATATATATATTAAGACAAAATTTTACATTATAGATTGCTTGAAAATGGATGTGTGAACACCCGAAACGTCGCAAACAATTGTCCACTAAGTAAGCCTAAATATTTAATGTGAACAGCTTAAAAGAATCTTTAACGATGAAACTTTTTTCTTTAGTCTATTCTTAACGCTACTTTCGAATACCTGCTCACTTCTCAAGTCAGTTTAAAAAAAGAATTGTTGAAGATTTCTTTGAAATAAAAGATAAAACTACCACCAAATTGCTTCTAGTACCTTCGTTGATGTATATATTCTTTCATTTCATTAGTTTTAATATCAGCATTTTAAACCGGGATAGAGCCTCCTGAAATGGAACAAGCATTTATAGTCTGGATACCCCTTTTGCAAACAGGACTGCATTTTTAATCAGGCTATAACAAGAACATTCTGGACTTTTTTTATACAATATACAATGGTAGAATCTTCACTGCTTCTACATGTTTGGCAACACGTCGTTTAGCCCTCCCTACACCAGGTCACTAAGAAAGGATAGTGGCTGATACAAACAGCCTAGTAGACATAATGCAACATGTTTCTGCTGATTTTCTTGCCCCACCTTAGTGCACTTGAAGCAGAAGTTGTCGTGTCATGGATGTAGACGAAGTCTAGAAGACTGAAAGATTATCAAAGGTATCAAAAGGTATAAGGGTGGGTGAGTCAAATTAACCATTATACTGTGTTTTGTAATTTCCTCAAAGGACCTTGGGGCGTGCTGGGGTAAGCAGAAAAATCTAATTTGAAATTTACTCTGGAAATGGCAAACAACTTTTAAGCTTGGTTCCAATCAAGCCCACAATTATTGTACATCAATATGTTTTTTTATATCAAAATCATAACGACGACTCTGTGCAAAACTAACCTATCTAGCTAGCTACTATAACAAATTCTCAACATTTTTTTTATTGGAGATCAAGTTTCAGCAATAGCTAGCTATAGCTGGCTACACATTGTCAGAAAAAAAAATAGATATTATGAATACAGATTCAAAGAATGCTTACGGTGCACTTTATCGCAATTAAATCAAGTAACATGATGTAAGGACTTACAAAAATATCACAAAATTCTAAATTTTAAGATGGCAGCCGCCAGATGACAACATTACGAAAGGCTTTCTTTTTAGATGATGATGTAAACGGTACGTAATGGTCACGTGATACAATAGCTAAGATGACAATATACCAAAACGCGGAAATTTCGCCTGTTTTTTGCATAGTTGTGGTGTCTTCGTACCCACTTTCTTTAGAGACTATGCCCCATTCTCCGCTCTCCTGCTGAAGCTCCTTTTATATATCTCTGCCCTAGTTCTTTAGGTTTAACTAGCTACAATTCGAATTTTACATATGCAAACAAATGTCGTGCTTTTCTAGATTTTGTTAAATTCAATCCTTTTAATCCAACCTTATTCTGAGAAGAATAAACATCAATTGATAAGTCGTCCTTGCAAAAGAAAAGGCAACACTGCGAAAACTTCTCGCATAGTCTTCGACCATAACATTCAACGAAAATTAACGTGTACCGAGCAACCTCGATGTCATGGTTTTTAAAATTATCATCACCTGTATCTGTAAAACACTATCTCTTCTCGTCCTTAAAGCATCTTGTGTTATCCCTGACGCCAAACGGCAATACGAACATCCTTTTTGCCTTCAGGGGCAAAGCCCTGGAAACGAATTTAGCATAGGGAGCTGTTTGGAATCACATGGTTTTCAATAGTCATATTTATTGACTTAAATGACCAAACTACCACTCCCAATGGTTTTACATAATTGTTAGCCATTAATGCTGACGAAATTTTTTTCAGCGGAGAGGGTGTTTTCACATAAGCCTTAAATCAACCTCGTCCCTAGAGCATCTTGTATCTTTTCTGACATCGGGACAGTGATACGAACATGATCAGTCGTATCGCCGTGCGGATGTCAGAAAGATACAAGATGCCCTGGTAACAAGGTTGGCCTTAAGCGGCTACAAAACGGTTCAAGTAGAGAATCCCTGACATGGACGTTGCTCTCCATCATCGCGCATTCTGAATGAAAGTGTGTAATAAATAGACCTTTGAAAGGCCAAAATACAAGAAATTATACGCTCTTCAAAACTGTATAGACAACCTGTTTATGAAAAATTACTTTTTTATGATGAATTTTTTAACTTTTTTTTGCCATTTTTTAAAAAAGGATCATTTCCTTAGTATTCGTTTTGGCGATAAAATGAGCTAAGGTCTGTGTAAAATATATTAAATATCAGTAGATCGAAAGTTTGTTTTAACGAGGAAACAGGGACAACACGAGAAGCTGTATTTGTTAAAAATGCTGTTACTAGCTTTAAGAAGATAATTAATACCTCTAAAAAGATTTTAAAGTCATCATTGTTGTAGGGAACTTTTCTGTCATTTTAAGTTATATTTGGATGTCCAAAGTGATATTTAAGATAATTTTAGATGTTGTTTTTATCCTCAGAGCTCATAATTTTTTTCACATTAGTTCCAAGTCAAAAATCAACAGCTCGTTTTGTAGCCCGTTTAAGTTGAAGATATGAGAGGCCTATTTTAAGAAGACTACTAGTCGAATATGAAGTCAACCCAGCTTGTACGAAGTCTTACAAGGCCTTGTTTTAGAAAACAACAACCACGTAGAATGAAAATAGCAGTAAGAATTAATGTGTTCTCACTTTTGCGTGGTAAAATATTTTGCAAATCTTCGGTTAATGTTTGAAGCTATCTTTTGATATTCCATTGTCTCACTGCACCGTATTTTTTAGCAGCCTTATTTATTTTAAATTTTTCAAATCTCGCACTTTTAGCATCCTCGTCACCAGCATTTGTTGCCTGATGTTTAAGCTGCTAGCACTGGCTTGATGACTTGATGACAAAAAAGCCCCTGGAGACGAGGTTGATTTTAGGTATGTTAAATTAGGCTAAACTTTTGCCTCAAGAAATACAAAAGGGGTGGAGTAATAATCGAATTTCACTTACTGAGAATTTTTAAATCATTGCGAGTTTTAGCACAAGATTTATTGAAACACAACAGACAATATTTACCAAAATATAAATATATAATGTCATTGTACTAAAATCCGCACAAAAAAAACAACCAGGTTGTTGACATAAAAAAAACAATAGAGTTAGCATATTTATTATCTCTAAATGCAATTTTATATTTTTACAAAAACAACCAATACCGTAACGTTTTCTGAAAGCACAGTAACTCCGAAACATATGTTTATCAAGACCGTGTGACCACTCATTTTTCTCTCGTGAGTAAAATAGGTGAGTAAAAACAGGAATTTTAATGAGAAAAAAATGGTAAACAGCTTCCTTAATGTGGTGGCTAAAATTAACAGGAGTATTTAGGTATCTTATGAAGTAGTGACCAGCTGTAATGCTTTCAAAGGTTAAGGGCTGTTTTGGTTCTCCTTTTTCATACTGCTTCCCATATAGCCTTAACTAATAAATAAGCCACAAAAGTCAAAATAGCAACCGTTTCGTACCCCTTTAAAACTCTACTCACGTTTTAACAAAGAGTTATGCGCAAATCAAAAACAATTTCACTTAAGCCCTAAAAAAATTTTTTATTTGGAATTATCCTGCTTCTAAATATAAATAAACTGAAAACAGTTAAATATAAAACTCACCACTGATTGGTGTATGTGTATGCCTTTGAACCAATCAAAAAATGCTAGCAGAACAGCAAGACGCTAATTAGTTAATGATTAAAAAAAAGATATTAGTATCCGACGAGAGATATAGCAATTGCAATAACTGTTTTTTTTTTTGCGGCTACCATGAAAATTAGACGAAGTGTTAGAAGTGGATAATGCATAGCAATAAATAATCGTGACTTAAACTGGAAGTTGAAATGGATCACAAAACTAAATTTATTTTAGTGTAGAATTAGCTGAATGCAGAAACATAGCATATAGAATGACGAGGCTCTCTGTTTGCTGCAAGCAAGCTGCGCAGGTCTGGTTTTAGGTCACAATTTATCCTATGATCAACCGACTGATCCAGCTATGCGCTCCATTTCAACTTCCATAAAGTATATATTTATGCGTGAGGAAGAAAATTATTTTTAAAATCAATACAAAAACTGTACAAAGTAAAAATAAAAAAAAAATGTTCGAATTAGTAAAAAAAAAAATTAAAAATCACATTAAATACAAATTTTAATAATTACAATCACCGATTATTAATTCGTTATATATTATGCAAACAATCACTGTGTGCAACAGGCGAAATTCTTGACACACTCTCAGCGAATCAGTGGTTCAAAAAATAGTCACTGGCCAAAACAACGCCTTGTCGTGCAAACTGAAGCAACCATCTGGAAATACAGCCGCAATAAAAACTATACAAAAATATGTCTCCATTCTCCATAGGTATATGCTACAACAGTTTCTACAAAAAGAAATCTTGTTCATCGCCACCGCTAGCTCCACCACCATATGATTTTTGTTGAGGTTGATAAGACGTGGCTGGCATGCTAGATTGGGGCGGCGGTTGATATGACTGCATTGGTTGGGAGGAACCAGGTCCCGGTTTCTCGTGATCTCTCAAACGGTTATACTCAAGATGACTAGTGTTGATGAAGTAGTATAACAAGAGAAGGAAACCAAGAAGAACAAGTACAATGACGACAATCACAACCATTACAATTATGTGGTTTGCTGTGTCCAAGGTTGTTACGGTAACAGAATTGTCAAGACCGGGTGATCGAGTAAAAAATTGTCTTGCTGGACCAACAGTAGGTAGTGTTCCTAAATCAGGCAAATCATTCATGAGGTTAGCTGGTAATAAAAGACAGACGATGCAGACAAAGACTGTTTAATTTTTTGTAAACTTACCTGGAGTGGGAAGGGAATTTCCGCATTTAAGTCCAGCCGTAGGGTATGATCCTGACGGATTTTGTTCACCACTCTTTTTTCCCTGGATCAGCTTAAACATGTCAACTTCTACTGACTTTCGATACCTCTTCATCGCAGTTGGTAACGGATGAAACACCAGCTTGGCGCCGCTCATACAACCAGTGTAACCGGTCGGCATATCCCTATCGAATTTCCTTTTGATAATTTGTCCAACAGAAAACTTTGTCAGATTACCAAACATGTCTTTCGCTTCTCCTTGAAGTGGATTCCTTGGGTCTATCATTCGATTACTTACATTTGCGCCGGTCATCAATTCATAGTTGGGTACGTACAAAAAGATTTCACCGGTGGTAAACTTTACTCTCGCAATGTTATGCTTGTTATTGTTTAACTTTCGAGATCGGATCCTTAGGATTTCCGTCTCCGTGTCAATTAGGGTATCGCCAGCCTTGGTTATTTTATTTTTAAAGCTGTAGAGAAGAGTTAAGTAACCATTCTGTAGGGCCAAAGAAAAATGACGATCATTAGTGCCTTCCAGTTGCAGCAAAGCCACGTTTTCTTCAGTTGTTTTAAAACCAACCACCATCACAGCTGTAGCCACAGGTTCGCTTAAATTAGCTTGCTTGAGGTCATACACAATATTGTTTCCAGTAAATTTCTTTGGGAAAGTTTCTAAACGTAAAAGAGCAATTCCGTACAATCCAGTGTGAGACATTTAGTGTAAAAAATTAAAAGCAAGCGCCAGATTAAGCGTGGTGTTTGGTTAGTCACTTATCTCTGGCTGACCTCTCATCAAGAAATAGGCTTTTGTCTCTTTATTTTTGGGTTTTAGGACAAAAAACCACGAAATAATTTATGAAAAATGATGCTTTATTATTAATTATTTAGCGAAATATTCAGGTGTTTACGGTTCTTCGCATCGTAATGCAGTTAATTTGCGACACACAAAATAATGCGAAATTACGCTCTACCTCGCAGTTTTTCTGTCCGCATATGTGATTATGTCAAATTAAGGGCTGGTAGGAAAATAAATCATACCATTTTGGCAGAACTTTCCATCAAAAGGAGAGACTGAGCAGTTGCATTTAAACGAATCGTACTCATCGATACAAGAACCATAGTTACAAGGTCTGTTTAAAATGACACAAGCCGACCCACATCCAGGATACACACCATAATCATCTTGTCCGGTAGCAATAGTTCTAATATCGTGGATACGGCCATTTACATACTGAAATAAAAATTAACACAAACTTGTTATCCCCTATCACACACAGATCATGTTACAGAAATAGGATTGCTTTGGTATGAGATTCATACCAAAACAACTGCTTCTCAAAAATGCTCTGTGAACTCAATAAACACATAATTTTGACAATTTGCTGGCCTTTTCCTCGAACATGGCTGAGCATGACGGCCTACTATAAACTTGAAACACCTACCAAACTTCTAATGCACCCAACAAAACCGTGCTTATCATGGTTACTGCCTCCAATGTAAACAGGTTTGTCGTCTACATTAAATTGGACTGGATCGTCTTGCAAGGGTAGGCCCTGTATCCTTCGTACTCCATCGAGTGTAACATTCAATTCTTTCAAATTGAACATAACATCAAATTCATGCCACTGGTTGTCATCTAATGTGCGACCAATGGATGAAATATCAACATCTTGCTTGATGTCACCAAATCCGAAATTGAGATGCACACGTATCATCGTTTGTGACCATATCATAACTTTAAGATAATCTCCAGAAAATGGTCCATGCGCATGGGCCATCACCATGTAGTTATATGCAACAGATGTTTTAAAATCAAATGAGATTCCACCAGCAAATATATTATCAAACGGTTGGTCAGGGTGGTCAACAGTTAAATATGACCATGGCTTTCGAAATGTTGCAGCGATATGTCGTGATCCAAAACCAGAACAACGCAAGTGACCAACAAGTAAAAGCGCTTCGGAACTTATTTCTCCCGAGTTCAAGACTGACTGAAAATTTACTTTTCTGACAGGCAGATGTTCTTTGATAGTCAAATTGCCTTCATCCTTTAACGTTTGGTCGCTCAAACTATCGCAGTTACAATACTTATCTCGATTTGCACAAGAATCTGTTATACCACAGGCACAATAACCACGTTGTCCCTGGCTTCCACCCCAATAGTAATGTAGAATATCGTCTCCACCCATCCAATTCACCTGTAAAAATTTAAAAAAGGAATTATTAAACATAAAATTTTAGAATTTAATGTCACTGATTTTATTAAAAATTTCAACCCAACATGCAAATTTAATAGGCCAAAAACCTCAAGGTTATCGCTACACTCTGAATAAATTCACAGGTTCGACACCCAGGATAAATTCACACATTCGACAAGATACAGGATTAGTAAGTACTTTAAGAAAATGTTGGAACTTCATGAAAGCTAAATTTGCAATTTGTAAAGCCAATACTACAACTTGAGTTTATGCGTTACAAGTTAGGAAATTATCAGTTTTTGAATTGAACTAGCCCTGAAATTGCTATGCTAAATGTGTCTCTTTTGAACTAGATAAACTTTTCTGATCATAATGCAGGTCGTGTTTATTTTCAAGAATAAAGATAAAAAGGACAGCAGAACGGAAAAACAGAAAAAGTGTTAGCAGAAAAAGTGTTCCAGTGAAAATATGTAATACAAATGATTATGGTAAAGCATAAAATAACAACCTTTGGAGGTCCCTCAGGTGACTGGAACATAGGCGTTCCTTTGCATGTATATTTGATCAGCTGTTCGCAATACTGGCTGTTCATCACCAACTCTCGCATTTGTGTTATACTGGCTGCATAGTTAAGCTCAACAGAATTGACACCAGTTGACGTTAAGACAGGTCTGTCAGCATACTGTGTGTTGTTAATTTGTGTTGTTGTGCTTTCCACAGTATTGCCAAGATCGCATAGGGTTCGGACTGGCTCCATTGGTCCCATACCATCAAAGTCAATAAAGTAGACATCACTACGACGCTCACCAGACTTACGTACGCCAGCACATGTATAATTGAAGCGAGCTAAAATTATTTTTAAAAAGTCATATTACTTTTTCAATTTCCGTTCACTTTGCAGGAAATTGTTCGATTTTGTATTCTATCATTTTAAAAAACTAAGACCATTTATTTTTTATTTTCGCTTTAATCATATTATTTTATTTGCCCACATTTTTAAAATGCTTTTGATTCTTAACATGTCGATATCTTTTCTTGTTCAGCAGTTTCTTCTTTGCTACAAGTTAAATTTGCATTGTATGTACCACTAGAAATGCTGTAAAATGTGGTCTCGCACAGAGTTGACCTTAGCGTAGCTTTATATAAAATGTATTGTTTTTGCTCTTAAGAAAGACTTTGTGGGAGGGATGATTATAGTTCTAGTATGATTATATTAATTCTAGCAACAACATTTAATCTCATTCACAGCTTCATCTACTGACTTTTTTCGCTATGTTTATGACAAGCATAACAACCTCATTGCTAGAGCTTCTTTGTCTCTCACCGCAGTGCAGTGCTAGTGCAAAAAAAGACAAAAGGCTTTGGGAACCAGGTTGGCTTAACGATTGGGCATGGGACTATTATAAAGTGAAAGCAGTTTCCATAATTTTAAAGTTTTTTTAGATAGTTAATAACAAAGGCTGTTGATACTGCACTGGATGCCAAATTGTAAAAGTACTGCCAGATAAATGTTAATAATCTTTACTTTATCTCAAGTTTTCTTGCTTGTGTTAACTCCCGGATCCAAAAATTTTACTTGCAACTACACTTTATGGAAACTATTGAAGCGCTATTTCCGTCATTTTCGTCTACTGGTTTATTTAAAAATTCAAAATGGTTTCATGAATTCTTTTTTTGCGTAAGGAAGTCCGTTAAACTATATACTCTTAGTTTTTTTTTCTATATATACATTATTTTGTTTGTGCCTTAAAAAAAATGCAAAAAGAAATGCAAGAAGGTTTGTTTTTTGTGATGTTTTGAGCATATTTTTCAAGGGTGTTTCTCTAATTAAAAATATTTGTTGTTAATCTGCAAATGAGTTAAAGGTAGCATAAAACCAGGACTAGTCTCAACGTGTTGAATATGATTTTTAACATAATGCTATATATCGATGCAGCCTATAGTTGGTACTGCTGTTAAATTTTTAAGCATAAATACACTACAATACAATATGTATTATTAGTTATTTAGACAATATGTTTAAAACAGTGAAATATTCCACAATCCAGAAATAGTCGGAAAAGTTCCATTAGTTGTTGCAGACAATCTGCGTTCACAACTTATAATGTGCGTGATGTTTAAAATGGTACAATTAAAAACATAAATTAAAAGTATAAATACCTCTGTGACATGTAGATCCTTCATAAAGGGTATCACGACAATCACAAACAATATTATCTTCTGTCTGGTTACACTTTCCACCATTCTGACATGGGTTTGGATTACAATAATCTTTCAAGCTGCATTGATTATATAAAACCCCAATGTCTGCCAATGGAAAATATTCATTAGCATTTTTACTTACTCTAACCCTCTCAAGAACATCATCGTTTATTTTGATGTCACGCATGCAGCCAGTGAAACCAAAACCAATGTTAACATATCCATCAAACTTGAAATTTTCACTTAACATAGATAACCTAGTCTTTCCATCAACAGTAAACCTAGCAGTGTATGCTCCACCTTCTGTCTGTTGATTGTCAAGCAGAAACGATACATCGTGCCACTCTCCATCGTGATAGCCTGTTTTTGCTGTCTCGATCATTTGCATATTACTGTCAACATCTACCCCAAGGGTTACACGCCCTTTACGATCCAGTCTTAATTGGATACGTTCCCCAGTTCCCTTTGTGGTGTAGTTTGTTAAAGTTTGAGCTGATACAACTGTTCGAAACTTTAGCTGAACTTTCATGGATTGTATAGTGTAGTTCTGTAGCAAGGCAATATGCACAGCACTGGATGGAAAGAACATAGGCCTGTAAGGTGGAGTGGAAACAGAACAACGTCCTGTTTGAAATTTACCAATTGTTTGCATTCTGGAATTCGAAACAAGAAAGTTGATTTCTTTTGCGTTATCCTCCGGCCAGTGCTGACTGAAAGTGGCTTCGCTGAAACAAGCAGTTATACCTTTCCTGGACAAAGATTTTTTAGTGCTTAACTCAGATGTAGCAAAAGAATAATATCCACCAAATGTAACCATGGAAACAGACAATTCAGTGTATGTAGGAGGAGATTTCACAAAAGTGGATTTCTCCATTTTTCCTCGACCTCTGTCAATGAATAATATACTTTCTCGAATGTTTCGAATAAATTCTACAGTATGCCATTTATCATCTGCTAAATCTTTTCCAAGATACATATCATAAAAACCAGCAATTGGTCGCAGACTATTTTCGGTCCCACGGCCATAATTTGCTGCAACTCTATAAAACAAAAATATCATCCTGAATAGTGCTGCAATAGTTGGACCATGTAATTTTTTTTTAGGATATGGTAACAACTTCTGACACATATGTATGACTATAAAATCTTAAAATCACATTTCTCTTAAAAATGTCCATTAACCTTAAGAAATTTCAAAAGCAACAAATAATTCAAAACTGTATTGCAGTACACCTCTAACTTTTTTGTTTTGTTGAAGCAGTCCTAGCTATAAAAGGCGCTCAATCGAGCCTGTGCGCCTACCGAGCACCTGAAGGGCAAATTAGGTTCGTAAAAGATTAAGTTGTCTGCATAAAATCTTAAGAAGAAGATTCAATGTGTGTGAGGGGCAATGGTGACATTTATTTTATCCCCTTAAAAATAAGTGATCAACTATATCTCACTTGCTAAATGACAAAATACTTATTTTTATGTTAGTCACAACGTTGATCAATCAGATTTACGCCAATGTTTTCAATTATCCATTGCATTACACTTTTAAGTTTGAGGCCTAATAACTTGGAAACGAGTGAAAATAACTGACGTCATCTCCTGTGCATGTAGAGATAACCTGGGACCAAAATTGTCAATTAGTCAAACCAATTTTCTAAAGTTGGGTTAACCCACTGTTTCCGAACAGACGGGTTGATGACATCATCAAGAAACCCTTAAACCTTAATATCTCTGTAACCGTTCACCAAAAATACATGATCTTATACATTTTCTTGAACAGTGTTTCAAGCTTTATACAACAGAGACAACAGGTATACAGTACTGTAAAAAGGTCGATAGGCGATAGATTTTCACCATATTTTTAAAATTGCCAACATAGGACATTTTTCAACTTCTTTGCATCAGCAAAATTAAACTTTGCCTAAAACCTTGGAGGACAAATAAAACCTATTGCGCAAGGATTTTGTCTGTTGCACATACTTTAACTGCCTTTAACTCCAATCACATGACCTGTTATCACATGCTGCAATCTGGAGCTACGTGTACGTGCACCTTAGCATGATCTGTTTCTTTTAAAGATTTTAGGTGAAAGCAAACAGATCAAAGTTAAAGTTGGTAATCACTTTTATATTGTCTCTTCCAAATTCCAAAAAAGTATATTTTTCTAAAACTTTCAGCAACAAACACATCCAAAGTTCAAGAGTGATACCAGCATCTAAACTTTCTATGGAGCTCAATAAAATCACTGCATCTTATTCATAACTAGAACTGTAAAGCCCTTGGTAAAAAAATTGCCACTGGTTTGTTTCATTTTTGAAAAATATGCCCAATTTATAAGGTATAAATTTTTTTATTTGAACTTTATTAGCAGTTAATGTTTTTCTCTTTTTGATGCATCAACTACAATCCGTGACTAAAAACTGTTGCCAAATTAGTGCAAATTATTCAGGAAATTTCTATATTAGATTTACACAATTTGAACTTGTCAAAGTTCACCACAGACTAAGTACTTATGTTATTTGGTAAAATCCAAACTCCATATTTTGGCATTTTGTAGCACCTGCTGTTGGTTATTCTTCAACCAAGCCATGTTAAAAAGTGCAACTAGCGCATTCTAAACGCTGTTTGTGTATAATATAGCTTCACATGGAAATGTGTGATTGTGTAATTAAGTGGATATTCCTTAATTTTACATAGTATCAAAGCATTTATCTAGTTAAGTGGCATTTGAATTAATTCCTTGCATAAATTTTGCTTTTATAAATTTAAGTTTTTAAATTTGGAATGCAGGTGGTAAATCGAAAAATCAATTAACTAAGGCCTTAAGTGTGGCTCTTGATGGTGAACAAACTTTTAAATATAGATGGTCTAAAACCAAGGAAAGTTTATTATCTGTTTTACGTAACAACAATTTTTTTAGTGTGTTTGTTGATTTTATGCTAAAAAAAGCCCATTTATGGTACAGTCAAACCTGCCTTGAATATGGCCACCTTTTTCAGGAGAGGTATGCAATACCACATGTACACCCCATACACATCAAAATAAATCAAGGCATGTTAAAATACCAAATTAGCAGCACATGGCCCAAAATCTACCTGAAAAAGCCTGATCTTAATGATAGCAATTTTTAGTACATATACTGTGTAAGAGCTTCTCAATGTGGTTAGCAGCCAAATTTTAAAGTACAAAAATAAAAAAAAACTGTCAGTGTTTCAGGGGTGTAATCCATCATCATCATCATCATTCTCGGCTTAACGTCCGTTTTCCATGCTAGCATGGGTTGGACGGGGTATATTAATGACCCTCTTCCAATCTGATCTAGACTGTGTTAGATCTAAACTCAACTTCCTCTGTATCAAGTCTGTCCTTATAACCTCCTGCCAAGTCTTTCTCGGTCTGCCTCTGGGCTTTGCCCCAGGAACTATCAAGTCTCTACACTTTCTTACCCAATTATCCTCCTCCATTCTTTCCAAGTGCCCCAGCCAATTCAATATTCTTATCTGGATAACATCTTTAATTCTACGGATACTTAGCCTGCTTCTTAGCTCATCTGAACTCTTTCTGTCTCTCAGACTGGCGTTACACATCCACCTAACCATTCTCATATCATTCCTTTCTAAACGGTCAAGATCTTCCTGCTTCACTGCCCATGTCTCACTACCGTACAACATAACACTTCTTACACAGGCCTCATACAACCTACCTTTTACCTCAATTGACAAGACTCTGCTAGTCAACAAAGGCAGTAACTCTCTGAACTTTTCCAAGAAGAACCTATCCTGCAAGTAACACTTCTTCCAACACCCCCTTCACTGCCCAACATATCACCTAAGTAACAGAAGTTCTCAACTATCTCTAACGAGCCACTGTTGTACATCATTAAAACTGGAAATACTTCATTCTCAATAATCTCACCTTTGCAACGCTTGCATACAAACTGAATGTCAGCTCTTAACCTTCCACCAATACTACTGCACTTCTTATGTACTCAATGCTTGCAAGTCTGACAAAAAATTGAGTTACTACTAACCCCTTTCCTGCAAACTCCACAAGGCCACTTTCCAACTACAAGGTCACACTTGGCTGCAATGCTACTAATCATGACTTTAGACTTTGCTGTGTTCACCCTTAGCCCTTTCTCTTCTAGTCCTTTCTTCCACTTCTCAAACTTTTCAACTAATTCTTCCATCGACTCTGCTATGAGAACCAAATCATCTGCATACAATAACTCCCATGGACAACATGTTCTGAACTCCATCGACAGCGCTTCTAAGACTAGAACAAACAACAAAGGACTAAGTACAGAACCCTGATGTACACCAACATTTACACTAAATTCATCACTAAGTGAATCTTTAATCCTGACACGACTTCTAGCATTGCTGTACATAGACTGTACCATCGTAACTAGCCACTCATCCACACCTAATTTTCTCATAGCCCACCAAATAACACTTTACGTGGCACTCTATCAAAAGCTTTCTCTAAATCTACAAAGGCAAAATAGAGATTCTTTCTCTTTCCTAAATACTTTTCCTGAAGCTGTCTGAGTAAAAATATTGCATCTGTAGTGCCACGCCCTGGAACAAAACCAAATTGCATCTTATATATATCAATTCTTTCTCTAAGTAACTTATCAATCACTCTTTCAATAACTTTCATTACTTGATCAACCAACTTCAAACCTCTATAGTTACCTCTTTCTAATGCATCACCCTTGCCCTTGAAACAATTCACTATTACACTTGACTGCCACTCACTCGGAATAGCACCATCCTTTATAATCTGATTAGCAAGACTTGTAATAAGCTCAACTCCAATATATCCAGATGCTTTTACCATCTCTGCAACAATACCTGATACTCCTGCAGCCTTGCCAATCTTCAATTTCCTAATAGCCTCCACTACCCATTCTGTCTTGATCTGCATAGCTGGCCCTTCTACAACATCATCATCAGACAAATTATCCTCATCCCAATCAAACTCAGTGTTAAGCAACCTCTGATAATAATTCTTCCAAGCTACCCCTTTCTCCTCCTCTGTGCTAGCCAAAACACCTTCATCATTACGTATACACTTCTCACCTACAACATCTTGATTAGTCTTCTTCATTTGCTTTGCTATCTTGAATACCTCATTGCGCTGGTTTTCCCTTCTTAACACATCTGCAAATCTGTTTCTCTCTGCTTCTGATTTTGCCTTATACACTGCTGTACGAGCACGACGCTTAGCTTCTAAGTAAATATTTTTACTACCACCTGACTTCCACTCTTTCCAAAGTTTCCTCTTTTCCTTTATACACTGGTCAACCTCATTATTCCACCACCAGGTCTGTCTATGTCTAGCTGGTCCTTTCGTCCACCCACAGGTATCATCAGAAGCTTCTAGAAGACAATTCTTCAAAGTAGTCCAAGTACTTTCAACATTGTCACTATCACATTGACCATTGTGGGCTAACTGCTGAACTTTTGCACTAAATTGTCTTGCTACAATCTCTTCCTTCAGCTTCCAGACTTTACGACAGGGCCTGTACTTTCCCCTGGCTTCTTTAACACTCTTCAAGATAATATCACAAACCAGCAACCTATGCCGGGAAACACACTCTTCCCCCGATTATAACTTTCACGTCCTTCACCACTTTCTTGTCTGACTTTCTAACCAGGAAGTAATCTATCTGTGTCTTACAACCACCTGACTCATATGTTATCAGCCTACTCTGTCTCTTACTGAATGATGTGTTGCAAACCACCATGTCCGTTGCCATTCCAAACTCAAGCAATCTCTCCCCTTCCTTATTTCTGCTCCCAAATCCATAGCCTCCATGCACACCTCTATAACCTTCAGATGACTTCCCAACATGACCATTAAAGTCGCCGCCCACCATGACAAATCCAGAAATTTGAAATAGTGACCGCAAAATTAAAATTGGGAAATTCAGGATCTACCAGTGTGTCCTAGGGGAGTTAAAATTCCACCTTAGATGCCTTAAAACAGTTCAATTTCATATTAAAGCATCAAGGCATAGCATGGTTCTATATCTTAACGTTCCGCACATGTTTTATTTCCTTCACTGATAATCCCTTCTTATTTTCCTAAGAAGTTGATAGCCAGTATCCATGCTCAGACAAAGCAACAATAAACTTAAGGTTCAAGGTATTAGTGAAATCATATTCCTTTATTATTTCTAAAAAATAAGTGGGTTACAGAAAACCTTTATTATAAATTGGAAAATTTAGGGTAAATAGGTGTTTATCAGCTACTGGAATACTGGATTCCACCCCGTGTTTATTAAATTAGTTCCAGATTAATTCTTTTACATTTTTTTTAAAAATATATATAATAAACTAATTTTCATATCATAAAGAGAGCAGCTTCCTCAACAAATGCAAATGTTTACTTCCCCCCTCTTTCTGTGACATTTGGATTCTTGAAGAAGTCAGAGCAACTACACAAATGTTGTCACCATGAGAGATTTACATGGTTTTGGCCATATTGGGCCATGGTAAACACAAAGAAGTCCAGCCTAAATTCAACATTAAAACTTTGACCAGTTAAATCATTTGTTATTTTAATTTCTTAATTTGGTTTTGTTGTTTGTGCTTCTTTTAAAAATTGCCTTTTAATTGATACAAAGATTCGCCCTGAATCAGGTTTAGATGGATTACATTTCAGTTATGTTTAAAAATAACTTTTACTAAATTAACCTTCTTAACTTTTAAACTATATCTTTCAACAGAATTTACTTCTCACACTTTTAACAACATTTCCTTAACACCAGTAATTCACCTTCAAGGCATTTAAAATAGATGGTATTGTCGGAGAATAAAATTTAAATGAACACTAACCTTATTTTTCCTCTGTATAACTCAATTGAAAGAAAATCCTTCTTGTTTGCACCTTCAACATACAAAATTAAACCAGTGGCATGGAAGGTTTTGAATCTCAATTTAACATGATTTTTTTGTGTCGTCTTTTGTTTTTGCCGCCATACTTTGAAAGCACTCCCATCAACATTGGTCTCTAAAGGTAAGCAATTAAAATGTGTTAATTTTAAACTTTAAATTAAGGTATCAAAATAAGCACTTGTATTGAATAAGCTTTATTTAACAAACAAACTGCAATTGTTCAGTATTTGTGTGTTTTTGGTAAGAGGCAAAGGAACAATGCTTTCTTTGGAAAAATTTCAATGCTATTTTTCTTTTCTTTTAAAATATCATTACATTGCACTCACAATGAAAAATCAGAAATAGACATTAAACAATGCCATTTTACATTCATTTTTTGGAATTTATTCTCCCTTCAATGTGTTCAAAAATCAATAATTTTGTTGACTCTGATACATCATACTACCTTAACCTTTTTTTTAATGTTATATTTAACTTTGATATTACAGGGTGCAATTAATCTTATCTTGACCAAGAACGTCAGTGTATATCCAATTCTCAATAATTTAAGGTGTTAATCTAGTGCATGTGCATCTCCATTGTGTAGATGTTTCAATTTATTTATTTAATTTTGTGTTAAAATCACACTACTTACAGCAAACAAAACATCTTTTTATATGGATATGCAACAAGTCAAGTGCAGTTTTTGCAGGGACTTGGTCAAATTGACCATGCAAACTCACATGCAGATCACAAGTTATGGGGTCATCAGCAGAAAATTAAGTGGCCTGGGACGAGCAAATGGGTATCATTTTGGCAAAAACTTTATGTTAATCAATTCACCTTTATAATGATAAAGTTTAAATGTACATGCCTTAACAGGTCTAAAATTACTGATGACAGAAAATGTCAAAATTTGCTATTCCTTAAATATGACATAATCAGGCCTATCAATAAGGGGAGAGCAATTGCTCTTGCTCATGCAAAGGCTTGCCCAATTCTGAGAAATGAGAAACTAGCTGAGCCATTAATTGCTCCCCCAATTCCAAAAAAAGTTTTTCTGACTGAACAATATCAATTCATCTGACATGGAAATCAATGTTCTCTTTCTTATAATTTATAGTAAAAAAGAACCAAAATATATAAAAAGATAAAATAAAGACTTTGTGATAAAATATGCGTTTATAATCTTATTCTATTTCAGGCCTTTTCAGGAGAGGCGTGCAATAGCACGCGCACACCTCCACACACACGCAAAATGGCTTAGGTGTGCTATTGATAGCACCTGCAAAATGACAAATTTTATAAGAAGTTAACCAGTGCAGCACACCCAAAAACACACTTAAAATACTTGAGGCGTGCTTTTTGGCACACACGTATTAAAATTTTCCTGAAAAGGCCTGCTATTTATTCAGATTGCTCGCCCAGTTTAAATTATTATAACCGATTTATAGCTCTAGTGTTATTTTCTTATTGATAGGCCTGCATAATAATCTGAAATTCTTTAAATGTGAATATCTTGAGAACGATAAGAGCTTTTTAAAAAAATTAAAAAGATTGTTAACCAACTTTTTAAGCTCTATAATATAAGTCCAACATCATGTATGACCCAAGTACTGTTTATATGTTTATGTTATGTTTATATTGTTTAGATTAGGAAAGATATTCGGCCTTTGTGCCTTTGAATAAACAATTTGTCATTTTTCATTCTGCACATTTGAACATGGCGCTGCGAGATAACGAACAATGGAAATCCTTCTTCACTGCAGCTGGCATACCTGGTGCCACCGGTGACACTTATGCAACCAAATTTGTGGAGAACCGCATCACAGAAAACTCTCTGGCTGATCTCACCAAAGACTACCTTCATGATCTTGAAATCAAAGTGGTTGGCGATATCCTAGCAATTCTCCGCCACGCCAAATCACATGCACCACCTACTACCACCTTGAGTACATCATCGTCCCACGCATCAGTGACATCAAAAGCAGTCTTATCGAAAGCACCGGATGCCTCCTCTGATATGACCAACCCCCAGTTTAGGAAATTTCGTATCGACTGGGATGTATTCAAAAAAATAGCAAGCATACCACATGACCAAGTTACCATCCAACTCTACAATCTTTGTGACGAGGGTGTTCAAAACGGTATCATCAACACACACCGGGACTTCTGCTCTCTCTCTGAAGAAAATATGCTTCAAGCAATCGAATCTATCGTTACCAGAAAATCTAATCCAACTGTGCATCGAATAACATTTGCTAACATTCATCAATCAGAAGGTGAAAGTATTCAGAACTACCTGATACGCTTAAAATCTACTGCACAGGACTGTGAATATGCCTGTCCTCACTGTGAAGCAGACATACAAGAACCTCATATAAAGGATCAGTTCATTCGTGGACTTCATAATGAGGCCCTACAAACAGACCTTCTAGCAAAGGCCGGATATCTCAAATCTCTTGCTGACATAATAAAGCATGCTGAAGCCTTTGAAGCTGCACTTCGCGATCAACTACATCTACAACAACCATATGACCATCTAGCTCGTATATCTGACTACAAAAGGCTAAAGCAAGGACAACCAAAATCTTCTAAACCCTGTTCTGGTTGTGGATCCTCATCTCACAGCTCACTTCAACGATCTGTATCTTGTCCTGCCTGGGGAAAACAATGCCTAAACTGTCAAAAAACGAACCATTTTGCCAAGGTTTGCCGACAACCACAAAGCAACTCTGCTCATGCAAATGCTCTTATTGCTCATGTCACATATGACCATGACTCTGACCATTATGTTGCTGCCACGAATGCCAGCACTAAAGAAATTCCAGCTGAAATCTCCATACATCAACGTTCACCAAGCTCAACACACTCTGTCATGCTTCCCATATTCCCTGATAGTGGAGCAAGCATTTGTTTAGGTGGTCCTTCTGTACTGGATGCACTAGACATACATTCCAGCAATCTTATTCAATGTGACAAAATGGTCACTGCTGTTGGTGGATCTCAGCTGAACTGCCAAGGCTGGATTCCCTTGCATTTCAACATCTCCAATCACAAGACAGTGCAACCCGTATATATCTGCACAAAAGTTAACAAAATATATTTCAGCTGACAAGCATGCCTGGAAACCAACATCCTTCCACCATCATTTCCATATCCAATGCAAAAGAACCTGGATAGTGCTGAATCTATTGCTGCGTGCAGCAAGAGCAAACCTAGCAACAACAACTTGCAGAGCTCACCCAACCTTCCAACACGTCCTGCCAAACTGCCTTTTGCCGCATCAGTGGAAAGCATTTCGAAACTTAAAGAATTTATCATTGAGCAATTTGCATCCACAGCCTTTAATACAGACACAGCACTTCCTTCAATGGACACTAAACCAGCACATATTCACCTACAACCAAATGCTGTGCCATATGCAAACCATGTTCCAATCCCTATACCACACCACTGGAAAAGTGAGGTAAAAGCGAGCTTAGACTCCGACGTCAAAAAGGGAATTATCGAACCAGTACCCATTGGCGAGCCGGTGGAATGGTGTGCAAAAATGGTAGTGGTTTCGAAAAAAGATGGCTGTCCACGACGCACTGTAGATCTACAAAACCTCAACAAACAGTGTCGGCGTGAAACTCATCACTGCCAATCTCCATTTCAACTGGCATGTGAAGTCCCACCACAAACAAAAAAAAACAGTTCTTGATGCTGTTGATGGTTTTCATGCTATTCCCTTAGATGATTCCAGCAAGATGCTCACCACATTCATTACTGAATGGGGTAGATATCGCTACCGGCGTCTGCCACAGGGCTATCTTGCAGCAACTGATGCCTACACCAGACATTATGACGAAATTATCAAGGAAGTTCCCAACAAAGTTAAGATTGTTGATGACACACTGTTATTCGATACAGACATAGAATCATCCTTCTACCACACTTGGGACTATCTAACATTATGCTTTAGCAAAGGCATCATCTTCAAAAGAACTAAGTTTCTGTCAGGATATTGTTGACTTCGCAGGACTAACAATAACACCTGAGGGTATAACCCCATCTACTCACATTTTATCAGCAATCAAAAGTTTTCCGACCCCAAAGAACCTAACAGATGCCAGAGCCTGGTTTGGGCTTATAAATCAAGTTGCCTGGGCCTACTCCACATCTAGCACAATGCAACCATTCCGAGAGCTGGTAAAGTCAAATTCTTCCTTTTACTGGGATGCTCAACTGGATGACATATTTTACAAATCGAAAGATGTCCTGCTTAGCCAAGTATCAGATGGCATTAAAAGCTTTGACGTCAATAAAACCACCTGTCTCCAAACCGACTGGAGCAAAAACGGCATTGGTTATCTCCTGCTCCAGAAACATTGTAATTGTCCAAATGACAAAGCTCCCACCTGCTGTCATGAGGGCTGGAAACTTGTGTTTGCTGGATCCCGTTTCACAAGAGGAGCTGAAGCCTAAATCACGCTAAGCTTTTTGTCCTTGGGTGCAAATCCCTTATTGTGGTCACTGATCACAAGCCACTTCTGGGAATCCTATCAGAATGCCAGCTTGACACCATTGATAACCCACGGATCTCCAAACTCAAGGAAAAGACCTTTGCATACAACTTTTCAATACAGCATAATCCAGGAAAATGGAATCGAGCTGCTGATGCATTTTCTCGGAATCCAATAGTCACTCCAAATTCCACAGACCAGCTGCAGCACATTTATGCTGTAGTCACTGACCCCAATGACATGGAAACCACAGTTGATGATGTGACAACAGACTGCATAAACCGAAGTCAAATCAGTACACTTCCGCAGGCAGAAAACAAATCGTCATTTTCCATCAAGTTGGACGATATCAGCAATGCCTGCAGATTTGACCCAAAATATCAAGCATTAATTGTTACCATTCAATCTGCCTTTCCTGATACCAAAATGCAAACAAGCCCAGCTATCAGAAACTTTTAGGAAGTACGTAACCGCCTGTCCACCTCCAACAACTTGATATGGCTCGACTATCACAGGCTTGTTGTTCCAGATTGCTACATACAACCTATTCTGCGAATTTTTCATTCCGCCCACCAAGGCATCAGCTCAATGACCAGGCGTGCTAATCAGTCTATATATTGGCCAGCCATGCAACACTCAATCAAGAACATGCGTTATACCTGCTTCAAATGTAATAACATTTCACCCCAACAATGCAAGGAGCCCCTTATCCTCACCAAAACTCCTGATTACCCATTTCAGTATATATGCGCAGATTATTTTGAAATCAAGTGTCACCATTATTTTACAGTCGTTGACCGATTTAGCGGCTGGATTATGATCTACTACTTTGCATCAACAATGCCTAAGAGTTATACCCTCATCAATATCTGCAGAGAAATATTTACAAATTATGGCACCTCCGAAGAAATAAGCAAAGACGGAGGTCCCCAGTTTGCATCAAAACTGTTCACACAGTTTCTTCAAGACTGGGGAGTGACACATCGACTCTCATCAGCACATTACCCACAATCTAATGGAAGAGCTGAGCTTGGTGTCAAATCCGCCAAACGGATTATCTTTGATAATGTTGCTACAGATGGTTCTTTAAATAATGATAAAGCAGCAAGAGCCATATTGCAGTATCGGAATACACCACTGCCCAACATCAACCTAAGTCCCGCCCAACTACTCTTTCACCGCCAGCTGCGAGACCATCTGCCTGTTCTTCCACAATACTATCGTCTCCACAAGGAATGGATCAGATCTCGTCAACAGCTATAACAAGCTGTCTCTAGACGAAACAACACAATTGTGGACAATCATGACTCTTCAACACGCAATCTTGCCACACTTGACATTGGAGAGCACCAACCATCATTCGACTGGCCGATGGGATAGAGAAGGGACAATAGTACAAGTGCTACCATATCGTCAGTATAAGATCAAAATCAAAGGATCTGGTCGAATTGTTTTCCGAAACAGAAAGTTCATTAAACCAGATAAAGTTACAGGACAACCTTCCATAATACCCTCACCAACCATCACATCACCAGAAGAATCAACAAATGCCATGAATTATACGGACAACAACATATTACGACCACCTCTGCCTGACACTGAGCACACAGAATTGCCTGGCATCGATCAACCTGCTGTTGTGTATCAAGATCAACCTCTATCAAGGCTCCCGAGAGCACTACAACGACTGCGAAGTCACAACAAACCAGGACTTACAGAATAACTTTAAAACTACGAATACTGAACCTTTGTCTCCTATAGTGCATGGGGAGATGTATGATCCAAGTACTGTTTATATGTTTATGTTATGTTTATATTGTTTAGATTAGGAAAAATATTCGGCCTTTGTGCCTTTGAATAAACAATTTGTCATTTCTCATTCTGCACATTTTGAACACATCATTTTATACCTCAAGTTCCCATTAATGATTATTTTCATACAAAGAGGGAGACAGACCCAGGACAAATATCCTGGAATCCATAGTTTGACGGGGGCATCTAGTGAATTTTAATTCCGATTTTACCCCAGCAGACTGTTCCAGCAAAAAACTTGAATACGTGCCACTGTTGTTTATGACTGATGTGTGGCTGAATGGTGTGACCAATCACATTTGCAGTATATTTTTTCATTTTTAAAATTAGGCTGAAGGAAAACAAACATAACTTGTGGGGGAGAGAATGCTAAAAATAAGGAAATGGATTGAAAAATGAGCTAACATCAATAAATAAAAAACTTAGCTATGAATGTCAAATCAATGAAACGTGATTTTTCTTCTATAATATTAAATAATTTAGTCAACAGTTCGCATGTAGACAGTTTTATGAGGTAACTCTGGGTTTTTGTCAGAGGTCTGTCCAACCTCGTAAAAGGAAATAAATGACCTGGTGATTTAGCATGTACTGCTAACCAGTGGTAAGTGAAGAACAACTTAGAATTTCCCCTTTTAAATTGCTTTTAACATCTCCATGGCTTTGTGGATTTGTGACTTCACAGCTTCGTGTCTTCGCAGCAATGTATGATTTCTTTCAAAGAAGGAAAAATGAGTAAACAACGTAAAGTCATTGCAAGCTCCAGAATCTATGGGACTCATTCATAAATCTGAAGGATTGAAGAATTTGGTTATCTGGGGTAGGCATATAATAAATAGGTCATTTTCTTATTTATACATTTATACATTAACAACTAGAAAACAATTAATTGTAATAACTTATATGGACGTCACTCAGACTACTAGTTACATGTACCAAAGTGAAGAATCCTTCCAACCTTTTACACATAGATAGCTCTGACCAGTTTTTTATGATTTCAAAACAACCGAGCACACCTTCTGTACAGTTTACGGGCAAAGAAGATATGCGAAATGCATGCAACATTGTATAAACGATGTTGGATAGTAATTTACCTGCAATACAACATCCTAACATAACGAGGAATACTAAAACTTTTAAGCTCAGCATCATGATTTTTCTTCGATCAACAACCATTTTGTTTATATTTTCTCCCTCGGGCGGCTTTACTTCGGCTCCCGGATTCTAATTTGTGAATTGATATAAATGATCACGTGATCCAATCTAAGGCAATGATTGGTAAGACATGAGTCATGAATGAGTCAAAAATACACCGCGTTAATTCAGGTTCTGCAAAATACAAGTTTAGGAGAAATCAAAACCAGAAAACCAGGTAATCAAACCAACTAAAGATCAGATTATAGCAATTTTTACTTTAGCTAGCTTTACCTATGTACTTTTTATTTAATTTTGAAACTACAACCCTGAGCATGGTAGAACTCTGGTAGAATGTTCCATTTATTAATAACCTGAGGAACATATGAAAATTTTCTTTTATTCAGCCTACTATGAGGCTTCCATATCTTTTTTGAGTGTCCCCTTGCCTTGTCAGTGGATTCTCACTCAGTTCAAAAAAGTCATTTGGGTTCAAATTTTCATACCCAATCATTATTTTAAATACATCTATGAGGTCAGCTCTTAATCTCCTCATTTCCAGAGACATCAAATTACATTGTTTAAGTCTTTCTTCATTTGGGGAGATGACCAATACCTGTGATCATCTTAGTAAATCTTCTCTGGACCTTTTCTATGTTGTCAATGTCTTTTTGCAGGAATGGTCTCCATGATTGTATGCTGTATTCAACATGAGGTCTCACTAGGGATTTGTATAATATACACAAGTTGTTTTTGGTTTTGCATTCAAGCCCAAGGTTCTGTTTGCTTTTGACACAGCTTCTGCACATTGCTTACTAAAACTCATAGTTGCATCAACATACACACCAAGGTCTTTTTCTACTTCTATGGCTTCAACTAGGTGGTTATCAATATAGTACTCATGGTGTTGAATGTTCCAACCAATGTGTAGACATTTACATTTATTAAAATTGAAAAGCATACACCAGTCTTTTGACCAATTAAACATTGTTTCAAGATCATTTTGTAGTTGATCTCTATCACTTCTGTTTTTTACTTTGGAAAGAGAGAGAGCACCATTATTAGCTAAAAGCTATGACAAAGATGGCGACCACCTGTCAGTACAAAAATAATACAAGGAGATGCAATACCAGAGGCATGCGAACACAAAAAAAAAATTTAAAAAAATCAAAAATCATGTGTACAATGTGAAAAAAAAATTTAGTCAAGTACTTTTTGAGCTCAGAACAACTGAGGGTGATGAATAGGCTATCAGGAGAGGAAAGTTAAAGGATATTCCATGAAAAGATGCACCGTATTGAAGCAGAACCAAAAGCTTTTGTATGCTGCAAGGGAATGTTTATAAGGCCAAGGGTGGACCCACGTGTACTATAAGTATAAGTTTAGTCAACCTAGAAGGTACTTAGAAGGGCCTCTGGGAGGTTTTTGTGGTACAGATTGTGAAGAAATAATACATTTTTAAGGTCGGTGTACCATATCAGAGAATTTCAGTATGCCAAGACTGTTGAGGAGAGGGTTAGTTGGTGCAACAAATTGTCCAAAGGTCATATAATTCTGACTGCGCGTCGTTGGAGGATATAAATATACGATTAATGAGAGAGCTAATAGGCTGACCCCAGATTTCACTGCAGTATTGAATATAACTGCCAAAGATTGCGTAGTAAATAGATACGAGTATACTCCAGGGAACATAATCCCGAGGGATAGAGAGTGCTCCATTTGCCCTTTTGAGTTTTATTGCAGCAACACTGATCTGAGATTTCCAACTCAGGTTAGAGTCCAAGAAAATGCCAAGATATTCAATAGCGTCACTAGGGAAAATTATTTTGCCGTTCATTTTGATCCTAAAGTCATAGTTTACTTGTTTAAGTTTGTGCCTAAACAAGGTTTATTCAGTTTTACTTGCATTTAAGGAAATTTTGTTGGCATTGAGCCATTGCGTCAAGAGCTTGAGATCAATGTTGATTCTCTTATAAAGTGACTTTAACGACTTGTTGAAGCATATCAGATTAGTGTCATCGGCAAAGTGATGGACAAGAGATAGATAGATAGATGTGCATATTTTATGTGGCTAGCCTCACAAATATCGAGGGATATACCCTGTCTATTATTTCTAGATGGAGAGTCCTAGAGTATTTAATGCTCATTTTGAGCTACGCAGACCCAATTAGGGCCCGCGCTCTACTAGACAACTCCCGGCAACATCCAACGGCCCACACAGTGTGCCATCTCCCCAATTTCCCTGACATGGCTTGGGTTAACCCGGGGCTATGGTAACATTCACTCGCCTATGTTGAATCGCCGTCAAGAGGAATCGAACCCCCGTCTCCCGCACAGAGTACAAGAGCTATAACCACTAATCTATGGCGCCACAAAAAAATAAGTAATTCATAGAGAGTACTTCATAGCATGATGCAGATCATTTATGTAGATGGGGAATAGAAGAGGACCAAGCACAGAACCTTGAGGGACACCATGACGGACAAATTTGTACGTTGAGTTATATCCATTTATTGATACAAATTGTTGGCGATTTGAAAGATACGATCGCAACAAATTAAGTGGTTTGCCCCTGATGCCGTAATGGAAAAGTTTTTTAAGGAGAATTTCATGATCAACAGTGTTGAAAGCCTTCTGAAGGTCAATGAAAACACCACAGGCAAAATTACCAGAATCTAATGCATCCATTAATTGTTGACAGATATTTTAAAGGGTCTGTGCAGTGGAGTATTTTTTCCTGAAACCAAACTGTTGCGTAAAGATAATTTTATGCCGAGTTAGAAACTGATATACACGTTTGTATATTGCTTCTCAAAAATTTTATCAATGTTAGATAATAGAGAAATAGGGCGATAATTGGTGCAATTTGTTTTGGGACCTTTTTTATGAACATGTATCACCTTTATCAATTTTAAGCTGGGATGGAAAGACACCAGTTGAAAAAGAAAGATTGATGAGAATAGATAATGGCTTGGCAATTTCAGTTCTGAGAAGAGATAATATTGAATTTGGAATGCTAAAAGGACCAGTAGATTTATCTAAGTTTAGGGAAGAGATGTAAGAGATTATTTCGATTTCATCAACAGGAGATAAGAAAAAGGAGAAAGAATTACGGTCATGAAGAAAATGTGAGAAGTGCTTTGATGAAAAAGGTATTTTGGCCTGTATTTTGTCAGCAATAGATGAAAAATAGTTATTAAAAGTGTTAGATATGGTAGGGTCAGAAATAGGTTCATTGTTTACTTCAAGACAAGTGGGAGAGGATGAGTTGTTAGATTTAGAAGAGATGATAGAGTTGATGCCTTTCCATACCTTTCGTATGTTTTGTAGGTTATCACGAAAATATTGTGACAGATATTTATTTTTACTCCGCCTGCACAAGGATACAATTTGATTGCGATATAGTTTGTATTGCTTATGGAGAGCAGATTTAACTATAGGATTTTTCGCCTTAATAAAAGATTTATACAGTTTGTCACTTTGGCTAATAGATTTGATGATGCCTTTCGTGATCCAAGGTCTAGAGTCACGTTTTAATTGTTTTCTGGTTAATTTTTTCTGTGGAGCATATCAGTCCAAAAGGGTCTCGACTCTGTTAAAGAAATTGCGAAAAGAGAGATTTATATCATCAGATCCCACATTTAAAACTTCATTCCAGCTTGTATCGTTAAACTCTTGGACAAAACTTTTGCGCTTAAAATTTTTCCAATCTCTGAACATTGTAAAGTTTTTTTGAGGAGGATCATAAGGATTTCTTTCACAGATAAGAAATTGTGGTAAATGGTCAGAGATTGCTGTACAAATATTGCCACAGTATTTGTATTATGACAGTTGGTAAAGATTTTATCAATGAGAGTACTGGATAGATTTGTAGGATATGTTATATGAGGTAGTAATGAAAAAGAGGATGTAATGTCTAAGAAGTTATTGACACTGTTATTAGAATCGCAGTTAAGGATGTTTATGGTAAAGTCACCTAAAAGAACCAACATTTTGTTTTCCCGAGAGACAGCTTCCAATAGAGGAGACAAATATAGCGAATATAGTGTCTGTAGATGCATCCAACAACTATATTCCTCTCCTTGGTTTGGGTTATTTCTATAGACTCAAGCTCTTTGTTTTTAAATGCAAGTTGACTTAGGTCATCACGGCAAGTGTAATTAAGAGAGGAAGAAATATACAAAAGAGAACCACCTCTTTCAGAATCACAGGGTGTGTGTTCCATATTGTAATTTGGTAGGGAACAGTTTTGAATAAAATTAGATGAGCAAAATTTAGTCTCAGTGATGCCAATAATGCTGAAATCAAGACCCATTTGGCCAAGTAGGAGCTTAAGTTCTTCATGGTGGAGAGATAGGGAGGCAATATTCAAATGAAAAGAAAAGAGACTTTTGGAGGAGAATTTTTTAGAGGCAAATTCTTCTACTGCATAGTACTTGCAGTTAACCTCACCCATACCGTAAGGTTCATTAAGAATTTCAGGAGAAAGGGAATTCAAATGGGATAAAAAAGGTTTCAAATGGTCGTTAGATGGAAGTTGGTTTATGCTTCCATCACTGGGCGAGCTGTCAGGTCGTAAAAAAGGGAAAATTTGTTCACTGCATTTAATACAGTGCCAATCTTCAGTGGAATTTTGAAGGGAGATATAATCAGCGCTAGAGAGGCCATTACAAAGAGTATGAACCCATTTATTACAGGAATCAGATTGTACAGCTTTTTGGTTTGTTTTTACAGTTTTGAGACAAATACCACATGGGTATAACTGATGGGGTACTTCATCCATCATTCAAAAAAAAAAAAATTTGTGTCATCCGTCATACAAGTATCTAAAATAAACTAAAGCTAAATTAGCAAAAAACCTCCTAAAACTACACAATATGTCAGGTTTGAAGTTAGATGACGAAGACTCTATGAAAAATTCAGCCCCTATTTATGAAGAGGTGACCACCATAAACATCGTGTTTTTTACCCTGAAAATTAGACTTGTAATTGGTTTAGAAGTATTACTTGACATTAGCTGACTAAAGAATACAAAGGGCTAAAAAATTCTTAAAGGCAACCAGTACCAATGTCAGACTAAATCTTCACTGCTAGATGTGGATTCAGACAAAGAAAACAAAGATATAAAAAAATTCTTATTATAGTATAGTATAGTATAGTGTAGTGTATTCTGACAATAATTTCAGGTTACTACAACCTCTAGGGTCAGCTCATAATAAATAGATAAATAGTATTAACATGGATAAGATTTGAATAAACCTTATAGCAATTGAACAAGAAGGCTTCTCAGTCACTTTTAGTAAACACATTTACACTACTTATTATATAGCATGGAAAAGTTTCAGAGATCTTTATGCAAGCTTAAATGCACCTTGCCTTCTCATTTTTTTCTTTGGATAAGTTAAAATACCAATTTTGTAAAGTATGCTATGTTGGTCAAACATGTTGTGGTAGTCATCTTATCACCTATACAAAGGTGCATGGAATGTCTGAAACCCCAGTCAACAGTCATATGTTGTCATGTAGTGTTACCATCTTAGTGGATGATTTCACAATCTTTACGCCAACAAATTTAGTCTATTGTGAGTTAACATGCACATTCACACATGACAATTTTTGTGCATGCAAAAATGTCATTGTGCATGCAAACTCTTATAGATCATTATGCTTGCAGACTTTAGGGATCATCTCTAAGATTGCTTTAATAAAAAATCATTTTGTATCACTTTATTTTTTAATTAACGTAACTTACTATACAAATTTAAAACAATTTTAGAACAACATTTGTTTTTCCTAAATCATTTTATTATTTTTTCTAATTTGTTTCTAATTATTTCATTAAGAACTAAATGTGTTTCCAAATAATAATTTTTTTCAAGATTGCTTGATTCTCAAACTTAAAGAGCTAATTCTCAATAATAAAGCATCATAAAAAATCCTCTGGTAGCTATAATTCGTGAAATTAAATCCACACAAAATATCCAAAAAAAAAATTAGCAAAAATAAACCCATGCAAAAAATTCTCTCCTTAGCAGTCTTGTCAATAAAGAAATGACTAGGCATGCAACACTTTGGACACAAAATTGATTCTATGGTGTCCAGGCATCAGTTTTTTAATTCCTCAATAAGTTTGCAATGTCTGCAATTCAAATTATGGATCTATGCAATGAAATAAATCTATCATTTGAATTTTGATGACGTCAGCGATGACCCATTGATGCACAAATTATTTTTTTAGAAATTTGTTTAACTGTTGCCTCTGTTGTGTGGAGCTAACCACTGATCAAGAAAATGTATAGAATCATGTGCTTTCGACGAACGGTGACAAAGATAATAGGGTGTAAATGTTTTTTGATTAACCCATCAGAAATTGGTCCCATTTTGGTTCCTGGCGATCCCTTGGTCTTAGGTGGTCCCTATTTACCCTTGCAGGAGATAATGTTAAGTTATTTTCACCCGTTTCCAAGTTTTTAAGCCTCTAATGTAAAAGTACATTATTGTAATAAAAAACATTGACGTCAATCTGATTTATCAACGTTGTGACGTAACATCAAAATAATTATTTTGTTGGATAGCAATTAGAATATAGTTCCTTGTTTATTTTATAGGAAGAAAAGTCCACATCACCATTGCCTGTACAAAGTGACAGACTAAGCATATTAATAATAATGATGTCAAACTGTCAAGGTAAAAAGATAAAAATACTTGCATGCTCAAAGACTTGTTTTTTAAAATTATGCAACAATAATTATTCTTGTGCGTTTTAGAAAGCTATACAGCAAGCTGTCCTTGTGGTATAGTTATACTCACTTAAAATAATAAGAACAGCAACACAAAATTATTTTTATAAAAAAAGGTTAGTGTTGTTTTAATGTTGTCACGTAGTTTCATTTATAAGGGAATCTAAGCCACCACACATGCACAATTTATTTTTGACAAGATGTCATGTGAACATTTGCTTGTAATTTGGTCTGCTAAGGTTTTATATACATGTCAGTTTTAGTTACAGTAAAGTAATTAAAATACCATCTGGGAAAGTTATAAACTTTTATCAGTTATATAATTTATTATTTTTCTATGCAGTTATAAAATGTTTTTTCCTTTTACATTATCCATTTAACATCTTGGAATTAGATATTTTCTGCATGTACCCTGAGGTATGCTTATATGCCTCCCATGACATGTAAAGGTAATATACTGGAATTTATAGGACATTTTATCATTTTCAAGTAAAAATCTCTTGTTAATTTTTTATGATGAAGTTTTTCTGCTATTTTTCCTTTATCTTGTTTTTAATTCATTGTATTTTTATACTTATTCTGCAATGTGATAATTTCTTAACATGGTTTCCAATTTATAATTCATAATGGCATAATGGCAAATACCTAAAATGATAAAAAATTTATTTGGATAGTTGTGCCCTATTTGCACCTGCAAGATTTCTAAGTTGTGTGACTGTGTTAAACTCTGGTTGTTGTACAGGACCAGTGTCATTATTGCCTTGTACTAATAATTCAATAAAATATTGTTGGTTATCTTGATGTTGTATTGTTTTTTACATATTCAACAGGGTTAGTTAAAATGAAATATGTAATCATTGTTCTGTTTTTTATCCTGTGCTATGGAGCATATGGTGAAAGGTCATTTACGATTGACTTTAAAAATAACCAGTTTTTAAAAGATGGTAAACCTTTTCGATACATATCTGGTGGAATCCACTATTTCAGAGTACCAGCAAGCTTTTGGGAAGATAGGTTGTATAAAATCAAAAAGGCTGGCCTGAATGCCATACAGACGTATGCTTATTTATTTTTTTATTATCATTTTTGGTAAAAACTAATTAGGCAAAGTCAAAGGGATCAGCCATATCAAAGTTTAAGCAATGTTTTGTTGTAGTATGATTTAATGAATAACATAAAATAAATGAAAGTAAAATCTGGGGTACCCAGAGAAAACTGGAACAATGTGATTTTTAGCAATTTTTGTGTCCCAGATATTGGTATTAAATAATAAGTATTCTTTACTTTCTTTGTACCAAATTTTGAAATAGGTTTAGCAGCAATTTCTTTCTCTTACTCTAATTATATTGGTGCTTGTTTCCAGGTACATAGCATGGAATATTCATGAACCACACCCAGGAGAATATGTTTTTTCTGGTCAAAGTGATATTGTAAAGTTTCTTCAACTTGCACAAGCTCAGGATTTGTTAGTCATTTTACGTCCTGGTCCTTATATCTGTGCAGAATGGGAGTATGGTGGATTTCCATATTGGGTCATGAAGCAAAATCCTACGAAAATTAGAACATCAGATCAAAGTTATATTCAAATGGTTGATAAATGGCTGTCTGTGTTACTGACAAAGCTAAAACCTTATCTATATGTAAATGGTGGACCCATAATATCTGTTCAAGTAAGTACAATAAAATTAGTTTTCAGCATGTAAACATGTTAGTATTTAGTCGTTACTCCTTCAAGATTTTTGCTGATCTGTAAAAAAAGGTGAAACAATCAAAATGAAAATTTATCAACAACTCAATTTATATCAAGTTGCTATTTAATTATGTATGTCTTTAAAGAGGGTGTGGAAATACATTTACAAATAGGTCCTCAAATATTGCACAAATGTGGAAATAAAAGATTGCAGGCCAATGAGTACGTTTAATTTATTCCTATTCATGCTGGCATTGTGCTTTTGCAGCATGTAGTCAAATTATATACTTGTGTAAGTTGGGTACGACACTAAGAGGTAAATAAACATGGTTGACCTAGTTATGGAAAAGAAGCACACGCCTGTGGCTCAGAGCTGTTGCATTTGCGTCATCATTCTCTTCCTTGTAGACTAGGCCCTGATAATATTCTACAAGTATATACAGTATATTACGTCCTCTCACTGTGAATCTTCAGCACTATACAGGGTCAAGGCTTTCAGAATTAGGTACACACTCAGAACTGTGCACCTTTAAAAATTGAAGTAAATTAAAAAATGATCAAATTAGATTTATGTTTATCTATGATCCTGTATATACCTTACCTTGTCTTCTCAGTGTTGATTACCCAGATTTAAACTTTGATTGAAAAAAGGGGTAATTTTTCATTTTGAGAATGGACTCATTACAGATAAAAATTTGCACAACTGATATTGATATTGAATGGAGTACATGCATATGCCTACAAAGTTTTGGGGTGCACAAAAATACAAGGTACACACTTGTGCACCTAAGCAACCTATGACATTCACGAAAAGGTGTGTACCAAGATTTTTGCTTTTTGAACCACTGAGGGTGGTGAAAATCAAAATAATAATTCCACTTCAGTTGTCACAGCCATATTTCCAAAAAACTACCTTTTGATAAAAAATTTAAGGTGTGAGTAAGGGAAAAAATCTCATTTTTTTCAAAAAAAAGTTTCTTACGCATTCGTATAGAGTCGAATACGAGCTTTTTGATAGAAAAGAAAAAAATATAAAACAATCTGAAAGAATGTCTTTATTCCAAAAACCCTACTTTACATTCATAGCACACATAACTTATTGTACTCACAAAAACACATTTCTGAATGTTCATAAATATGTCATCTTGAGAATAATTTTTACTCACTTTCAGACAAGCGAACTTTTATGATAATGCAATTACCGTCATAAAAGATTTAAAAAAAAAACAATAGTTATATTTATGCGGAACTTTTTATATTTTTTCATTTTTTTACTTTTATCTGTGTCCTTTCTTTTTATTATTTGTTATCTTACCCATGTTGTTTCGTTATGATCAAAGTGTGGAAGTAAGTAGACATGTGCGCATCATACAGTAAGTGTTAAAAATACATTCGTTACTATGGCGACGAATGAATTATACAGAAAATAATGAACTTTAAAACTCTTTTTCACAGGGTTAATTTTTTCAGAGAGTATGCCATACGTTTTAATCTCCATTTACAAAACAATAAATGCTTTGAGGAGGAGGGTGACTTTGTTTTGTAAAGGAATGATACATCTCAGGTGTTTTTTTGAATTAAGGTGTGAATGTAAACCTAACTCGAGTTATGATGCTTTTTGTGATGAAACGAAGGGAATAATTTAGTACTTAACTTTGATGGGAAATATCTTTAAAAGTAAAAACATTCAAAGCATAATTCAAAAATGCCCCCGAGATATATGTATAGTGAATACAAAATTGCAAACAGAATGTATGAAAATCTTTTAGTTTTGTAAATGGAACAAATTTTCTAAACAAGGGGGTCATTTTTTTACTTTTTTTTTTTTTATGATCTAAAATTATTTTTTTCAAATAATATTTAGATCATTGTCTAGATAATTTTATATGCTTTTGGAATATAACTAAGTCAATGCATTGACCACCATTCCATTTTAGTTACACATTTTTAATACATAGCACTTCTTTCCCTTACTCACACCTTAATTTTATAGCTTTCTAGAATTGAGATAAATTGAGGCTTGGTGCATACGCTTTTAAACAGATTTGATGAAGTTCATTTTTCCAAAATTAAATCATACTTGGCACAGTTACAGTATGAGTTTGGTATAGTTATAATATCTACTTAGGGGCTATTTCTTTGGTTGGAGAATAAAGATTTAAATCTCAGGTAAGAAAGAAATAGCCTCTTAAAATCCAATTACGTTAGTTTTATGTCGAATTTTAACATCCTGTTTGAAGCTATTATCCGAAAATCCAATTATTCCTGAAATTGAGAAATTGTGCTAATCATGTAAACTTTTTGGAATAATTTCTCTTGATGAAATGAAGTTATGTTGTAAGTTTCAAGTTCTAAAGACAATTGTAAGAGAAGTTATATTTTACCGATTACATGGATTTCATAGAAATTTAAGGGGTAGTTTTGAGCAATAATCAATATTTAAGGCTCTATGATATAGTTTAGACCAGGATGTTCAAGGAAATTAGTAAACACAGGTGCTCTCCGTCCTTATTACAGAAACTATAGAAGAATTGGTTAGGAAAGTCTGCTTGTGCAAGTATTAGGATATCCAGGCTAAACACTCAGTTTTTTTGCTTTGTGAAAGTAAGCCTCAGTGGCATTTTTTTTAAACTAATAAGTATGTCGCATTTGGTTTTTAATCCAAAGAAGATACAAATTTAAATAATTAATGGACTTACCCTACAGGCCTAGCTGAAAAAAAAGAGTGACAAGTAATATATCACACCCCATAAACTTACATGGTGTGTTATGATCATTGCATTCTACTAATTAATGATGTGTGTTTCACAATAAATTATTTTTATTGTGATTAGAACTGGATTGCAAACAGAATGCCTCATTTTCTTTGTTAAAAGTTTATTTCCATTTTTTATTTTTTTCATTTTTGCTACTTTCAAGCAACAGGTGGCCAATCAAAAATATTTTAAAAAATGAAAAAATACAATGATATGAGACACATGACTATATATCTCCCATTTTATTTGTCATATACACTGTGATCGCTGAGATAAAAATGGTTTAAAAAAAGTTGTATATTTTTATATCGGTTGTACTGGTATCTTAATCCTGCTCAATGCGTTGCTGGGTGACAATTTATGGCAATTCTACTATTTCTGTCCCACTTAATGGATAAAAAGATTGTTTTTAGTGTAGTACATAACTAAATATATAAATTGTATGTTAATCTAGCAAATTTGAAAATTTGAAAATATTTAAAATTTACCATTTTATCAAAATAAACCTTCAAGTGTAGTCAATCTGAGAAAAAAATGGCAATGGTATTTTGAACTCCATTAATAACAACAAACATGTATCTCAAGTAAAAACCACAGAAGTCAAAATAAATAAATGAATGAATAAATATTACTTTCTAAATTTAAGGTTGAGAATGAGTATGGTAGCTATGGCTGTGATCACAACTACATGAATCAAATGGAACAAATCTTCCGAAAGTATCTTGGTAATGATGTCATTTTCTTTACAACCGATGGTGCTGGGGATGGTTATCTTAAATGTGGTGCAACCAAAACACTGTACACAACAGTTGACTTTGGAGCAGGAGGTGACCCGAAAAACTCATTCTTGATCCAAAGAAAATACCAACCACAGGGCCCATTTGTAAGTAATGTACTTTTTAATATATTTCTTAAATTCTTCTTACCAAATGCGAGCTTCTTTTTTTTTCTTTTTTTCTGGTGTGATAGTTTTGTAAAATGTTACTGGTTAAATGATCTTATTTCAAATGTGATATAAAACCCTTTAGCTTACCAAAAACAACAGATTTCGACACTTAATATACATACCCAACTAATATCTATTTCAAATGCTTCATTACCGATTTTTATTGCAAAGCCTGTTTTTAACATCAATCCAACCTGCAAAACTATTTCAATTGTTAAAATGAAATCAAATTTAGTTTAATGCTTATAAAGAAATTTGCAGCGGTAAAAGAGCAAATTTTGTTTTTGTATTTTCAGGTGAATTCAGAATTTTATACTGGTTGGTTGGACCATTGGGGTGATAAACATGCTCATGTTGATTCTAAAGTAGTTGCTGATACATTAGACAAAATGTTGGCCTTAAATGCCTCAGTTAATATGTATATGTTTGAAGGTGTGTTTTTATTTAAGTTATACATACATGCTTAAATGATAAATAGGTTGTTTATGTTTTTGATCGATTTTCTGAATCAGCAAGAAACCATATTACAAAGTTATTAAGTTTGTTAAAGGTTGGTTGTAAGAATTCGGTCACACAGCTTTATAAAGAAAAGTAAATGAAAAAGCTGGTTCTTCAAACCTATTTTAAATTGGAACGACATCCACCGTGTTAGATTTCATTTTCTGGTGTAGTTGTCAACGTATAAAAGCTTAATAACGCTTTTGTTGCCTAACTTTTTGCTCATTGAGATTGAAGTGGCCGGACTAACCAGGCTTACCGAGACTAAAGTGGCCCAACTAACCAGGCTTACTGAGACTGAAGTGGCCTGACTAACCAAGCTTACTGAAGTAGTCTGGCTAATCAGGGTTACTAAAGTAGCCTGCCTAACCAGTGCTAATGAGGCTTAGTGACTCTGAAGTAGACTGACTAACCAGGCTTACTGAGACTGAAGTGGTAGCCATTTTTTACACAAACAACTCTTTAAAACTTGTTAAAAAAAGAATAAACAATATCTGGAAAAAGAGAAATAATTGTCCCATAATTCTAAATAGGCAAATTTTCACAAATGATTTTCCTTACTGATTGACCAAGTGAGATATAAGTTAGTTGTATGTGTGCTGCTGCCTTTTAATTCATTGGTTCAGAAACCAGTCTTAAATTGGACGAGTTCAGGTTATTTTTTTGTTTTAGTTACCTTTAGACGAGTAAGTAAGAAAAATTTTAAGAATTTGTCAGACAAACAATAATTTTTTATTATTGTTTTTTGTAGGAGGGACGAATTTTGGATTTATGAATGGTGCAAATGAGGGAAGCAAATATCAAGCTCAACCAACGAGTTATGATTATGATGCTCCATTAACGGAGGCTGGTGATCCCACTGAGAAATATTTCACTATTCAGAAGGTTTTATCCAAATACGTCGATATACCTCCTGGTCCACAACCAAAACCATCTGAAAAAGCAGCTTTTGGGAAGTTTTTTGTTAACAAAGTTAGTTTTATCATAAAACTTTGTAGGTTGACTTTTTACCTCTTAGAAGTCAAAAAAGGGGAATATTTTTAAGGTGACATAAATAAATAATTTAAATTAACCCTATTTCTACTAAGAGTGAAAAATGCGGGATGCCACATAGTGCCAACTCCTTATGTATTTTAATAACTAAAAAAACACTTGTCAAAAATTTGGTTTTTTACAAAATTTACTATTTAGTTATGTCAGTTTTCGTATGCATATCAAAGTCACGCTAGTTTCTTTATTTTTATAGTAGTGTCTTTTTTGTCATGACTACAACTTCACCACAGATAGACTGGTGGCCTAGTGGTAAAACGTTCGCTTCCAGTGTGGAAGGTCTTGGGTTCAAATCCCAGCCGAGTCATGGCAGAAACTATAAAAGTGTGAATCGATCCTTTCTGCTTAACGTTCAGCATGAACATAGGATTATCATCTTCGGCGGATATCTAGTTGAGCGGCTATTGTGCTTGCATGCCTTCTGTAGCTCGAATGGGTGCTTTAACTACACTAGAACCCTCATTAATAACAGTACCATTTGAAACTGAAGAGGCAGGCTATAATAGTAGTAGTAATAATAATAATAGTAATAATGGATAAAGGATAAAGATAATCTCACGTAGAATCATTTTATTTGTTTTTTGTTTAGTCGATCTCCTTATTTACTGTCATTGAAAAGAACCCACACATTAATAATACTGCTCCTCTGTCATTTGAAAGTTTGAATTTAAGTTATGGTTACATGTTGTATCGAACCAGTGTTCCACAATTCGATGATCAACCTGTGTATCATGTCGTAAAATTGAGTAAATTTCATGATAGAGCGATTGTGTTTGTCGACCAGGTAAGATATAATCTTTCTAATGCCATTTTTTTTAGTCATCATGAATTTTTTTGTAATTTGACCTACCTGTGGTGGAAAAAATCTTGATTTGTTTATTATACTGTGTATTCTAATTGCAAAAATCTTTCTGATCAAATATATTTTTTTGTAAAAGTTTTTGTATCTTCAGTCGTTTAAATTTTGACAGTTGGATAAAAGATTTTATTTTGGCAGAATTTAATTTCGTTGCAAAATTCCTGGATTTTAGTTAAGGATTATTTGTTCGATAGATTGCGACATATGTAAAGTTTGTGGATTTCCTGAATTAAAATTACGTAAGAACAGCAAAATAACTTTATAACAACGTTCTTCAATCTTTTGTTTACTTTCATGTGAACAGTCCTTACTTGATAGGTAGTGGATGATTATTTCCAATACTTTTGTTTAATATTTTTTTAGATTATGCAAGGTATTTTGGATCGAAATTTTAACAACAGTTTAAATATCACAACTGGATTTACTTTGGATATTATTGTAAGTAAAAAAGATTTCAAATCAAAAAATTCTGGCAGGATTAACTTTAAACCTAAAGAAGGACATGAAAGGACTCTTTTTTTTCTAAATAAGGAGTCTCAGGAACAGGCTATTTAAAATCTCATTTTGCAAAAAATAATTATTTAAGGAAACTGAAAAAAATTTCTCACCTTTCTTGGCTTTTGATTGGAAATATGCAAATAGGCTTATTGGGCCGTTGCTTATTTTGATTTATTATGGTACAATATTTTATTTTTGGTTATATTATTTTGTGTTGTTTTATAGGTTGAAAATCAGGGGCGTGTAAATTACGGACCTTACATGAGAGATACGGCTAAGGTATATTTATTTTTTTAGTAACAGACAAGACAATGTCAGATAATTCTGTCTCCTATGTAAAGTAAACGATGCTAATTTTGTAAATGGCTCGCAACGTGCGAGTAAAAAAACAACAAAAACAACAAGCCCTACGGCTTCAACAATTTCCACTGAGCGAACATTTCAAACTTGCTGGCATGTAACATGTCCAACGTGGATGGATGTTAATTACATGAATAGTTGCTGTAGTTTCTCAAACTCATGTTTGGTCCCTGGCGACGAATTACAGTTGTTATCTCGAACTTTTCAGAAAATGTCGCCCATAAAAACCTGTTTTTATTTGTGTGTTTGAACGCCATTTCAGTTTTTTCAATTTTTATATGTTTTTCGAGTGGTTTTAATTTTTTGAAGGTTTAACGAATTTTCGAATGTTTTTCAAGTGTTTTTAATCTTTCGAAGGTAGGGTTGCATTTTTGACATTCTTTTTATGAGTTTTACCGGCAACTCGTGAAAAAAGAATAATACCCCGCTATCTCGAATTTTCTCCCGGTGTAATCTCTCGAAGTCGCGCTATCTCAAAAATCGTCCTATACCGAACTTTTTGTGCGGTCCATTGAAATTTCTAGATAACGGGGCTAAACTGTATTCACGCTTTTTTACAGGCAACATCTCGTAAGATATGCGAGATTCAAATAATTCAGAAAACGAAGCAATTTTAAGCAACAGCCTGAAGTGAGTTAAGTAAAAGAAAGAAAACAACAGTGGTTCTAAAAACAGTAACAGTTTCAGTAACATTCCCTTGGTTTAAAATTCAAAAGTTTTGTACGACGACAAACGTAATTTAAAAAGTTTAATTTCTATTGACGCACCAACCTAACTGAGCAAGCAAACACGCAAATTCGCTCTTCTCAAGTTTGTAGTCAACCAGCAACAAGTAAGCAACAGCCGAGCCTGTAAAATACAAAAACTTGAGCAACAGCTTTAGCCAAATTTTTGTGTTGTTTATAGAAAAGTGTGTACTTCGGGATACACGATATTTCATAACATAACTCCTTTACTTAAAAGGTTAACGAAATAAGAGCTGCAAAATGTCAAATTAACGAGAACTAAAACTACCAGCACCAAACCGTAAACAAACTCTGACCAGCTGCGCTCCTTAAAAAAAGCAACAATCGTGCGCGTGTAGGAATTACCATTTAGAAGACTCCCGCTTTTCTAAAGAAACAGGACATATGATGATTTTAAAACTTTCCCCTGCCTTACTGCGCGGAAATTGACTAATAATGTGTCAATGAATCGATAAACAAACAAAGTAATTATTTCATTATTTTACTTTTCAGGGCCTTCTAGGTAACGTAACATTGAATGGTGTGGTGTTAAAGAACTGGCAAATGGTTCCGATAACACCAGATAACTTTTACACTCGTTTCACCAAATCTTTGTTAAATCGTCCCTGTCAGAACACGTATGCCCCTTCTGTTTCTATGGTTACATTTACCATTAGAGAAGCAAAAGATACATTTTTGAAGCTGGACCAGTGGACTAAGGTAGAGTGTTTACCTTCCGTAAAATCTGATTACGTGCTTGCTAAGAGTAACTAGGATTCGTGAGATTTTTTGCAAGATGCTCAGTCCAGGAACATAACTTAGCTGGCTAATAAAATAGCATGAAGCGGTTGAATGTAAACACATGCCAATATGGTGGATTTGCAGAGTGGCCACACCGGAAATCTCTAAAATAGCCTAAAAAAGAGGAATTCTCTCCTAAGACCTCGTAATTAAAAAAATGAGGGCTTGATTTTTAGCAAAATTTCACTCCTTCCTAATTTTTTTTCAAAATCTCCTAAATTATAGAATGCTCTTTGTACGGTTTTTGCAGTGTTTTCTCCTAGATTTTATGCACACCTCGCGAATCTGTCGTTGTCAACAAACGACATTGGCAATTTTTTATGCCATGTGCTGCCGCGAAAGTGTACCTTGTAGTGTAACTCGTGGCGGAAGTGTAGCTTGTATTGAAGTGTAACTCGTGGCGGAAGTGTAGCTTGTAGCGGAACTTTTTTTTTTGTCGATTAATCTTTATTTAATAGGCTAAAGGGTTTGTTTTCATTATAGGGATTTGTGGCGTTAAATGGTTTTAATCTTGGTCGGTATTGGACACCACTTGGTCCGCAGAAAACATTGTATGTTCCAGGTACCGCTCTTCGAAGTCACGCAGAAAATGTTATGTTAATAGTTGAATTTGAACACGCACCATCTAATACCGAAGATATTTTCGTTGAATTCGTCGACAAGCCGATTTTAGGTGACAAAGTCTGACGAAAAGTCGATAAATGACCCCGCAGGGGTAGGGATTTATTTTTTATTTTTATAGATTTTATAGATTTTATAGATTTTATAGATTTTATAGATTTTATAGATTTTAAATTAAATGTATATAATGTATTGATTGAATATTGTAGCGATATGTGTTGTGGTAAAATATTTTTGAATACATGGAGTGAAAAGTCATGTTACCTTGCCACACCCTCCTAGCCTTACTAAAGGTCGGATACAAGGTACAATTTAACGTATGCGACAGTTTGCCTCGTGTGCACACCTAAAACCAAATGTTAAGCTTGCCTCCCCACTTTAAAACAACTTAATTTCAAAACACTCAACAACATTAGTATTTAAGGAAAATATCTCTTTTTGCCTGTTTAACATTTACAAGTACTAAAAAATAGTAGAGGACACGTACATAGAGCCTGGAGATGAAGAGGAGATTTTGGGCTCTTATTTAAATATCGAACAAGAAGAAGAGCATCACGATAACAAGCCAAAAACAAAATAGAAAAAATAGAAAAAAATAGAAAAAATAGAAAAAATAGAAAAAATAGAAAAAACTTACCTGACGATGTAAGAGTTTTTACTTACGAAAAGCTTCGTGTATTTTTATTGTACATTTTTATATGTTCTTGTATATAATAAAATAGAAAAAGTAATGACGAAAAAGAAAGAAGTGGAAACGAAAGATGTCCGTCAGTTCTTTACCCCAGTTCATCTTGATTGTAACAAAAATAAATATAAGAAAAACTAAGTTATAAAAATTGACTGAAAATATACGACCAATAAAAATTTTTTTGCCTTCATATTTTCTTCTTCCGCGAAAGTTTATTCACGCGAATTTTTCGGAAAGCATCTATCTGCGAAAGTTTATTTCCGCGAAATATGTTAAAATTGGCCATCCGCGAAAGTTTGTTCTCGCGAAATACCAAATATCTCGCGGTCGGGCGATCCGCGAAACTTTCTGGCCGCGAAAAGGTCAGACCTTATAGTACTAATATATGTTATGAACATTTTAAAACGGGACGCGTGCGACCGAATGTCGGGTTTAGAAACGAATTCCAGCAAGTGGGAGACAAAAAAAAAATTTATACGTCTTTTCAGTATAGAAACTTAAATATTGACAAGAAAGAAACAAAATTATTTAAAACTGAAAATTTGGAGTTTCGAAAAAATATCTGTTTTTTGGGTTGTAAAATCGCAGTATGAAGATTGAACAAAATTTAAAAATTAAAAACGGAAAAATTTACGGAAAAAAATCGTAATCTTTCCAGAAAGAAAGTGAGGAAAGTAAGTACAAACTTTTTTTAACTGTAAGGTAATTTGTCGGAGTGTTATTTTCACAAACCTGTTTGATGACTTAAAAAAATTTGTTATTTAACATGACTGTTTCGAAGTCGAAGTTTACCAAAGATCTTTAAAAATGTAAATTTACTTTGTCACTATTTCATTTAAAATATATGTACAGATGCGAAAGGTCAATAACTTAGCACTGTGCCCTTCTTGAATGACACTAGACACTTCTTGAATGAGACTGGATACTTCTTGAATGAGACTGGACTTTTCTTTGTTTTTGGTACCCAAGAATATTTCAAGTTCGCCCGTAGATTAGCTAATTCGTCACCGAATTCGCTTCGTGAAAGTTTCTGCCTTTTCTCAAAATAAATACTTAGTCCTGTTTAAAACTAAGGCGACTTTTCAGGAACAAGATCTGAAAATTTAATCTTTAAAAATATTTCGAAAACTGAAACCTAAAATTCTTCACATTTTCCTGACATCAAAAAAATTGGGAATATTTCCTGACTTTTTCTAGCATTTTGAAAATTTTCTGGAAATTCCTGAGGGGTGACCAATCTGCTTCATATTTCCAGGTCTGTAGGACCTACAGAAAGTAAAAGTACAAAAAAACGTAAATTTCGCAGTTATTATGTATACAAGAAAATTTTTGCAGATAATCGATTTTTAAAACCTTTGTGGGATTTACAGGGAACCTAATGTATTAAATGATGTTGGCCTTATATTATAGAGCTTAAAAAGTTGGTTTCTTTTTTAAATTTTTAAAAAGCTCATTTTGTTCTCAAGATATTAACATTAAAGAAATTCAGATTTAATTATGCTGCATAAATTATGATATCATATTTTAAGTAATAGCAAATTTTGACATTTTCTGTCTTCAGTAATTTTAGACCTGTTAAGAGATGTGCATTCAAACTTTATCAATCCATAGATATTATAAAGGTGAATTGATTACCATAAAATTTTCATTGTATTGGAGAACTGGGCATGCGCGATTACCCCGCGGTAATCTCAAGGTAATACCGTCACGGGTTTAAATCTAAAAATAAATGTGTACGAATATTTCAGTATTAATATATATTTTTTACTAAAGAAAAACATAGAAATATTGTTGAAAATACATATTTACATTTCTAGATAAAATTTATATACAAATATACTGTAATAAATTATCAAAGCGATATATACAATGAAATCTCCCATGTTACCCTCACAAAATGGAGCAACGGGAGGAGAGCATGTCTGTTTCTAAAGAAAAAATGTTCTGCTAAATAAAACGAAACACTTCACCATAGCGGCTAATCAAGTGTTTCTCTATACAGTTTTCTTTTTAAATGCAGAATAACAAAACTACTTTAACTACAAAATGCAAAATTCACCAAAAATATTGCTAGCTGAGCAGAAGGACACTAGCAAAGCTACTTAAGAAGAGAAAGGTCCATGAACAGAAACATTTAAGCAGGGCTTCACTCGAAGATGTCGACCGTTCTGCGAGTGCATTCTGTTGACCACTTTGCAATGTCGAAGCTTTTAGAATTGACAAGTAATAGTTCGTAGCCACGACAGGACTTTTACTGTTTATGTATTTATTTAAACGCTCAGCTTCTGTATGACAAGCGTGTATTTGACCGCGTGTTGGTTGACGTGTTTGATACTTTTAATAATAACATAAAGTCACCCTCCACTGTAAGATGGCCGAACAAGCTGCATTCAGACTAAAAGAAAAATGTTTACGAACGTTACCAAAATGTGATGTTGATAACGAAAGGTTTTGAAAGATAACATATTCAAAGATAAATTAACAGAAGTCAGTCTCAGAAAATTTGAAACAAATTGTACATACCACCCTTAGCAACTGCCGCATCATCTTGACGACATCGACGACAGTGATTGGTTCATAACTGATATAATTTTGGTGACGAATCAAGTCTTTTTGACTGTATAACATACGAATTACAAAACCTACAAAAAAGTTACAGAATTTACTCGAACAATCAATGACGTCATTTATCCATGTAGTCACCTCGACCACTTACCACATATAGGACAGCAAGCTCCCCGGGGAACGATAAGTTTACACTTGGTGTCTGTCATTTTCGGACATTTAATCTTTTCACAACGATTAGATCGTTCTACAAAATAAGATTTTAATATGAGTTAAAATTTTATAATCAACAAAAAATGCGAGTGTCTAAAAAACAATCACTTACCTGCTAAATTTGAATATTCTTTGGATAAACATGGACCATCATAATCAACACCTGTGGCTGCCTTCTCTGCATGACATTTGTTTTTGTATGTTACTGCGTCAAAACCGCAAACCAAAGATTCCTGCACAAGTGAACATAAAATAACAATAACGAGCAGTTAGTTAAGCTCCAGGTTGTTTTTAGGGGTGTGGCTCAAATGTTGACGTTATATAAATGTAGGATTGTTTTTTCCTTTTAAAAGCATTTGCACAAAAATATATTTGCCTTCTTAATTGAAGAAAAAAATCATAAAATTGCGAGAAGACATAACATTTGACACAAATCCCATAGTTTTTTTTAACTACTCTATAACCATAAAAACGTTCTTACGGTTTTTTTGCATGTTGGAGATGGAAGATGATATCTTTGCACAGCTTCCAGGGAGCAAGTATACTGTGGACAATGTGAAGAAGGAGACAAACACACTTGCTTCTTTGGTGTACATGTCAGTCCATGTGTGCAAGGTTGAGGATCACATGGATCGACTGCTTGACAATCACCAACATCCAAACTTTCTGTGTCCATGACAGCACATCTAAAATTAGAGTTAATCCAAATTGGAAAACTTTTCTAATTAAAATCAGAAAATGTGTATTTGTATTGGTTTCAGTTGTATAGATATAAACAATTGAAATAAAATTCATATTTACTTTGCTAAACAAGAGTTGGGATATGTCATTCCATTTAATCCACATATTGGATTGTAGACATCAGTGCAATTACAAGGTAACTCTAAACAAAAATAAAACAATTAGAACACGAAGAAAACTAAATACTCTAGTCGTTGAAATATACACAAGAAAGTAAGTTTACCAATTCTACTTTCAATCACTGCAGTTTTACAATTTTTTGAGAACACACGACTTCTCCGTCATTGCATATGCAAGTGTTGCAATCATCAGAGATTACATCTCCATCATCTAAAACACAATCGCACATATAAACATGGTGATTTAAAAATCAGGTGTGTTTGTATATATGAAAATGTTACTTACAAAAAATTTTGGATTTTAAAGTGCAATTTTGTTTTGTGTCACAGCTGAACTGACGACAATCTCCAAAATAAGTGTGAGGGTATTCAGATGACAGCTCGATTTTGCATTCACAAACTTGATAACAGTCTTTTCCCTCCTCGTCAACATTTAACTAAATGGTAAATATCATGACGTCAACAATTTTTTTTTGCCCCATGTCTAAAACAATCCTTGAAATTGACCATACACAGTTCACATACCTTTGCAAATTGACCAATAGGTATGATCAACTTGTTTTTTCTACTGACAGGACAACCTAAAAACCAAACAAACTGTATACTTCAAATATGCTTTGTGCTCCACCATTTATGATGATCGATCAATGTCCAAAGTTCAACAATAACCCACAACTTAGACAAGTTAAACACTTGCCAAGTTTGAACTGAAGCCCTGTTTACATTTTAACACAAAAATGTTATTAGTCAAAACATTAATTACCTTTAACACAGATGTAGTCTTCACATGTTGGATCAAATCTTTTATCACATGAATTACTGACCATGCAAACTTCATCACTCTTACATGGACTATCTTTGCAGGGAAGTGTCACTAAGAAAGAATACTTTAAAGATGAATGAATAGAACTTAATACACTTGTTAACCATCTATTGAAAATTAGAAGTAACTGACCTTGTCCTCTTGTTGTTTTTGCGACTTTTGGTGGTTTTGTAATATAATCACTAACTGATAAACATTCTGTTTGGTTAGCATTTGGTAAAATTGCAGCACAAACTTTACTGATTGAAACACCAATGCTGGTCGCTTTCATATCCAAACATTTACCCAGCAAAAATTCACAATCAGACCTAAAAAAGAATAACAGCCATTTAAGTAGTAGAGCATTGTCAGGTATAACACATCGAACACAATATTTTATTTCCTGATAGTTGTACCTGCAAACTTGTTTTTGTGGTATGTGATGACTACATGGCTTCACAGCAAGAAGACAAGCCAATGCCTGCAAAATAAAATTTATTTTTAAATATGAAGAAGATCTTGGCTTCAAAAATGTAGTGTATCTCCTCACCTTAAATTTTTCTGGTTCACATGTACTAATGTTTGTGAAGACCAAGTTGTAATGCAGGACTCCAACCACACCATCCGACCAGAATTTGTGTAACTTTTGCGCAGCACTGTCTCCATACTCGTCATTGCGTCGAAACAACTCAAAAGGCCTAAAAATTTAACATGTTACAAATAATGAGTCAGGAAGACGTTACAGAAACATCAAAATGAACTGCTACATACCTGTTATTAAAGTTACTACAAAATTTCATTTCTGTCTTTCCATCAATTTGACAAGGCTCTAATACTAAAAACAAAAAATAGTAGTTTATCTATAAATATGTCATAATAAAGAAAACACTGGATTTGAAGTGAGAATTATAAAGTACAATACTTACTGTCAGACATGCATGTTGATAACTCCACCTAAGACATAAAATAAATGAAGAAGTGTTAAGGTTCTACTGTTTTAAGCTTTCTGCAAAAGTTTTGTTTTCTGTACAATCTTTTAAAAATACATCCTCTTCAAAGGTTTTATTCCTGTGAAATCGTGAAGAATATAGGAAAGGGAGGGGTAAATAAAAAACGGAGCATCAAAACAATCTTTGCAAGAGAAACCCTAAAGTGTAAGAAATTTTGTGCGTATGTAATATTTTGGTTTTCTGAAGAAGTTTCTTAGAAAATGTTTTGTAAATTTAGAAAATTGTGAAAATTAGTATGATGGGCTTAAAAATTCTTTTGTTTACCTCTTTAGGATCTTGAATGCAAGACAGATAATTGTCCCACATTCCCATCAGGTTTGAACTTGATATAGTCTAAAAAATAACAAGCATATACATAATAATGTAAATAATAAAATCTAATAACAAAGTGTTACATGTTATGTGCATTAGTTGTAACTCACTTCCAAACACCAGTAGTGACACTGTTGCGACTTCGCTCTTGCACAGCATTGAGCTTTAAATGACGTACTCACTAAAAAAAACAATATTGTTATAGAAAGTTATTGGTATCTATTTTGATCTATTTTGAAGCAACGTGTTATCAAGTTACCTTGTGATGTTCTGCTCGTATAACCAGTATCAATTACTTCTTTTGTTGTTTCTCCTATAACATTGATAGTATGACATCAAAATTGTGTTTTGACAAGACCTATTCTTATTCACTAACACTATATATATAGCACTTCTTATAGAATCCTGCAATTATTACAGGTAAAAATACAGAACTATATGTGTTCAGCAAACTCTCTTCAACTCGTCTCTATCTCATAAATTCTAATCACTTGCTCTACCTCTTCATATTCCTGAACAATTTCTCTGTTAAACAAACTTAATGGTCCATTTAGAAAGATTGAAATAGAGACTACTGTATTTAACTCTTTTGTTATTAAATAAACCTTAGAGTAGTGGAAATAACTTACTGGCTGGTTTATTGGACGCAACATCCATAAAACATTTATACATTGCATCCTGTAAATAATTTAATAAAAGTTAACAAAGGTTACCGGAGAGACGGAATGCTGGACGTCAAATAGAGTCGAAAGAAGGTCGCATGGATGCAGAAATACTGATGGTTGCCCTCTTCAAAAATACCGTTAAATAACCAATCAGGTTAGTGAAAACTTATACAAACTTTCAACAGCCATGAATAGAGAAATGGAAACAAATGGTCAACAGAAACTAATCTCAATTCCAGCTTTGAAGGGAATATAATACCTTGGGATCAAAAGAACCACATGGTTCTTCTAAACTGTTGAACATGACACCAAAATTTACTGAGTTCCGCAAGGTCTAAAGAGGGAATATAATGGTGAGAACTTGCATAAAATATACAACGTAAAAAAGTCTGAAGTTTTTACAAACATTAACATGTCTACCTTTTTGCAGGTCTGTTCACATTTTCTACTTTTTCCTCTGCTACAACATTGAGTAAGATCTAAGAAATATCAGAACTTAGTTATTTGGCTTAAATAAATCACAACAAATGATTATTAAAATTTATAGCAATATTTCATTAATATTGATCAATAAGTTATAAAAAAATACCTCGAATAACAGATCCATAATCTAAAGGAAAAACAGTATGATAATTCCAGTTGAAATAAGGATGTGGACAAAAGAATAAACAAACAAGAACAGTGAAAACATACCAGACTGATTGACGATGCACTGAAATTGTTTTGACTTCTTTCCACATGTTCGTTTAACTTCAGATTTTCTTTTTAAAACTGGATCTGAGCCAGTGTTTTTAAAATACTAAAATAAAATAGATTTTTTTAGACATAAAAACTTGACAAATTCGAAGTTCCACACGATGTTTCAACCAAATGAACAGATATGGGAGCACTTACATGCATACAAGCTTTTTTACATTCCATGTTACTTGTGTCATGACAGCAACTTTTTGACGCTGTTAAAAAAATATCATAATATTACTTTTAGCAATTATTTCAAAAGGGAAACATTATATTGTATTAACATAGAATATTTTAAAGATATAGTGAACCTACCTTGAACCTTGAAAACACATTGTGCAAACTTTGGCTACAAAAAAGAAAATTATATGTTAAAGGTAGCTCCTAATCTTTTGGGCAAGGCCTGTAGTGGCTCTACCATTTTCTCACTAAGTAAATATATATCAAAATTATATATATATATATAAAATTCTCTACCTCTCTCACAGCATCACAGTTTTCGTTCTGCAACTGTGTAACATTTTTTGTTGTGAGACATTGAACTTCACAAGAAACATGATGCGCTTCCTTGCAACAGACAGCATGGCTTCTTTGTTTCTTCTGAGAAATCACTCTGAAGTCTATACAAGAAATTATCATTTCATTGACAACTAATTATTTTTTTGGTGACTGTTGATAGTTTCTATATATATAACAACATATTTACTATCTGGTGCCAAAAAGATGTTCCCTCCTTGTTGAATAATTTATAAACAAATTTATTTAAAACTGCATTGGGAAATCGAAAGTTGACAAACTTTCTCACTAACCTTCCCTACAATGTACAGGTTTTCAGAGATCGAATCTGTTTTGTCTTTAACAAGTGGTACTAAGGTTGGACCTCAAAAAACTGTTTAACTTTTAACACCATATGTACGAAAATTTAGTTTTAGCACAAAAAAAAACTCAAACGAGACGGTGACATAAGGTGCCAAGGAATGAACAAATATAACAGCTTTTAAAAACAGCTATTTAAAAGCCACAAAACAAGGAGCCTAAATTGGAAAAGCCAGTCAACAAATTACGAGACAAGTGTCCAATATTGGCAAGCAGTTATTTAATTATAACTGCCGTCGCACGTACGCAACATGCGGAGAGATCTATAAAAGTTATCATTATTGCTGGCGTCGTAAGTACATATGTCAACGAAGATTATCAGCCAAAATCACTTAACTTAAATAGAGCTAATAATACTCCACCACTAATGAGAAAAATCTATGTGAAGATCACACATATATTAATGAAGGGTATCTCTAATTGATGAAGGTATGCGGGGATGTCCGGCACAATGAGACAAAAACTAGTTGGATATAATTAAAATGATTAGTAGAACATCTTAGCTATATAAACAAGTAATTAAAAATAATTGGCTCAATCAAGTTTATCTCTAGCAAAACAAAGAACACCATTTATTACTAACAACTAGGCTCTAATTGAAATACACAAAACAAAGTAAGCTTTCAGGGGGTAGGCCAGAGAATAAATGAAAATATAATAAATATCTTATAACTTGAGAAAAAAAAATTCTTAACCCCGCGAATGATTCGTGTCTATTTGATAGAGGAGGAGGAACAGAGATTATAGTCTGAAATTAATCAAATCATTGCTTATAGCTAACTTATATATTAATGTTTCGCGGGTTAATAATTTTGCACGCTTTCGAAAAAAATTTCAGTCCTGATAAAAAAGAATTGTTTTTAAATTTAACTTGAACATGTTTTCCCCATAAATTAATGACAGTTTTACGAAATAACGCGATCTTGAAACACACTTGAAATCTTTCCGAAACGGCGCCAGATGTTTTCACTTTTGATTGAGAATAAATCTCAAGAGGACGAATATGTTGACATAAACTTCAAAATATGAAACCCTGTTCACCTTTTCAAAGTGTCAGAGTTACTACGCGACATCGGAAGGTTTTTTCAAAACAAATTTATTTCTTCAACAGGAAGGTTTTTTACCGCGAATAAAATAAAGAACACCTGTTATTTCGTTCCTTGTTTCGACCAGTTATATTTTTCGCACCTTCGGTAAAATTAACGGTGTAACCAATATCCTCAGAAGAAAAATTAAAAATTCAAATCCCATAATTGATCAACGATATTAGAAAATAGTTCACACAAAGTCGCAAAAAATGCGTTGTATTCTTCATTTAAAAATTTCATCCGTTTATTCGTGACGGCTTTTCAAAGGATTTTTAATCTTAACAAGTATTTCGAGTAGAAACCGCATCTTCTTGGTAATATCTAAATCTGAAGAGAGAGCACTCAGCTTAGGGCTAAAAAAAGAAATGGTCCTTCAAAGGTATGACGAATTCTGACCTGGGTCTATTGCGAAAAATGTTTGCGTAACAAAAGGGTTTTTGATAGGTGTTCTAAAAACAGGAACACCTGGATTTTTTTTTGTTTTTTGCAAAATGAAAAAATGTTGGCAACAATTTTTTTACCTTTCCACATATCAGAGTTCTCTAAACAACGCCAGAATTGTACCTAAAAATAAAACAAATTGACGTCATGCATTAAAAAATGCAAACGCTAAAGGGCGGTAGTTTATTTCGTTGATGTTGAGAAGTTGTTATTCTAGCTTCTTAAATCGAAAAAAATTAAATGAGGACGGAGAAATATGTCAACAAAAACATTTCTTTGCTCTGTGTTTGTTGACAGTGAGATGAAATTTGTTATTTACCTCAGATCGTGGACATGTTCTGACGACGTCAGTTAATCGCCGACTGACGTATCGGTATTTTAAACGATATTTATGTGTCGGTAATATTCTCGCTCGACGCAATAACTAAAAACAAAACCAGGAAAAACTGGATTAAAAAATTTGCGTAGGAAAAATAAGGGTGGTCTTCTATGAAGAGACAAGAAAAGTAAAATCGAAAAATTTATTGCAATAGCACAATCGTCTGCTCCTCCTTTGCTTAATTATTAATTACAGTTTATTTGACCAACACGGTATGTATACCTTCCTGCAGTTTTTCGAACATTCGGAAGATCTTGCCTGTAAGCAGCATATTGACGTTGGTTGGAGACCTGAAAACAAAAGTCAGAATAAAAATGAATATTAAAAAGATTTAAATAAAGACAAATAGATAAAAAAAGATAAGTTATTTTCTGTCATTAAATACAAAACAAAAGGGCGCTGAAAAGTTTCACACACGTGTTCTTTATTCTAAGATGTTTTGTTCTTCGCAAGGTCAATTAGTTTCGTATTTGAATAAAGAAAAGTTCGGTCCAATACTCAAGATGTTTTTTTTTACGACGAATGTTTAAAATTTGTCTTCCGAAGTTAATGTATGCGCGATAAAAAATTTCCCACCCCTCGAATTTATTTGTTTCCTTTTTCACTTCCAAAAAAAAAAACAAATAAAATAAAAGACAAAAAAAATCACAGTTTAAAAAACAAACTTTATAATAAAAAAGAAGTTGAACTTACATGCTAAAACGAGAAGTATTGTAATACTGAATCGATTTAGTACAACAAAATTCCGCATTTCTTTTTAAAGACATATATTCCTTTCTTTTCTTAAATGCAATTGACACTTCAGAAAAAAAGTATTCATTCGACGCAAACACAAAACTTGATAATTTATGATCTGTTGAATATAATAATCCTTTAAACTCAGTGGTACGTTCAATGTAATATCAACATTTGTCGAAGCACATAAAAGAAATTTGTAAAATAAATAAGTATTTGTATATTATTTCCTTCTTACCGTGTGTTAATGAGCAGATATTTAAAACCAGCAACACTGTTAATTTCCACATTGTATTCGGAAACTTTTTTTTCTTCTGTTAGCTAACAAAAATGTGTATTTATAAAAACAAGTTTTTTTAACATCGATACCTCAACAATGCTGTATGCTCGCGATGCGTTGTTGATATTTATTGTTGTTTTTTGCTCGCCACAATTTAACTCAAGTATTCAAGCTGTGATATAAATCATTTTTGAGCGACGACTCGTAACAGCGTACCAATTATAACTATGACATGAAATTGATTATTTCTGTCAATCAAATCGATCTTCACAAGTTTAGGGGGGCGGTTGCATAAAATTTGTTATAAATATTCCGTCTTGTTATTAATTTTTTACCCACTTTGAGTCGCTTCATAAATGATTTTATATACTTCTCATGCACAGGGATGATAACATGTGAAATGTATTTACGTAATTTGCTAGCCCCTTTTGAAGTTCATTATCTTCTTGAAGGATAGCTATAGAAATTCTTTGTTTACTTTCAATAGTTTGATTGATGTTTTGTGTGTTTTGTGTTGTCGACAGGTACCACGTGCTATTTTGAGGTTTTTGAGTTTACAAATTTACATTTTTAAATACATCTTAATCAATAATGTTTACTCCCATAATGAAAACGAAGTACTAACAAATTCATGAAGGGGCCTGACTCCTCCTTCCCAACCTTTCAAAAAGCAACGAGTTTATCACGAGAAATTTGTACTCTCAACAACACGAGGCTGTTTGTTTTCTACATACGTTAGGCATATTTTTACCAGCAGTTTTTTCCGGTTTTAAAAATAAATCTTTAAAAATTCGTCCCGAAAGTAGATAAGACCAGTACGGAGGAGTTTAGCACGTCTGCATCATTCAAGATTAACACAATACTCCTCCGCGGAGGAATTATTAGATAACGTCTAACGTTAGATAACGTCTAACGACAATAGCTGGTTTTATTAAAATGCTTTTGCTCGTAAGTCACAACCTGGTCTCCAGATCCCGACCTGTAATTTTGAGATAAGTTTCGATATTATGAAATCAAAAACAATCATCTTGGCTCCTTCATGAGACAGTTAAACATTCCCTCAAATGATTACGATTGGGATGATCGCTTGATTCTGATCTTAGCAACGCCCACAAAAGCCGCTTATCTGTTGTGTATAAACACATATTCGCGCAGTGTTGAATTTTATACTAAGTCTTGTTGTGAAACACGCTGATGTAACACACGGGAAAAGTATGTTTACAATTTTGAGAGCACTTCACCTTATATACACGTTCTTAAACTGTGTTTGTTCAGCCTTCAAGAGGGACAAAAAGCTTAAAGATAATCTTCTGTGAAGGAACAGTTTTGATGACGTCAGCTGTTTTCATTTAGAAGTACTTGCACGAAATTAATTCCTGTCGTTATACGGGGTGACGTAGTAATAAAATGCACGTAATATAATCAACAAGTCAATCGGCCCTGTGGCCTAATGGATAAGGCGCCAGCCTCCGGAGCTGGAGATTGTGGGTTCGAGTCCCATCAGGGTCGGGGTCTTTACATTACACAAAATTTCAATCGCGCTCTTTGAAATTTGCAGATTTTTACTGAAGTTACAAAAATAAAATGACGAACTTCAAGACAAATTCAGTTATTTTAATTTTGAGAAATGAATTACACTTTAGGGCAGTGATAAAAATAGCAATCGACGACTTTTATTTATTTGTAAGAAATTTGAAAAGATGACGCACCAATAAAGATGTTTACTTTAAAGGGATAAAATGCAGATATAAACAATTGAACACAAACTTAGCAACAGTACAAAGTTCAAGAGATGAAAATACACAACGCTTTCCATTCGCCCGTTGTTTTCGGACTTCCATATTCCTCCCGATTGGGACTTGGAAATATCGAATTCCTCTTTCCACTCTATCAATGCTGAGGTCAGCGACCACCTGTGTTATTTGCTTATAAGATCTTTCTTCGCTCTGGCTTTTAATATTTTCTTGTAGCTAAATATATCACCCTTCCACGGATTCACTTCTCCGTTCTCGCATACCCAAATTTCTTTAGCAACCTGTAAATAGAGTGATGTTCATTTATATCGCTGCATCAATCCCTATTACCTTAAGCATTTTTGCGTGGACTAACTTTCACAAATCCGCGAAAATTATCACCTGCGAAAATTTCTTCAAACTGGCATTTGCTAAAGTAATTTTAGTTATAATTTTAATCAGACGCAAATTGGTGAACTTAAATTCTCGAGGTGAATTGTGAATAGCAAATTCTTTTTGAACTCCACTGTAAACACTCTTTTGAATAACAAAAACAAAATAGTTATTTTCAATTTTTTTCCAGTAATGAGTTTTCCGGGAAAACACCAACGAGTGTGTTCTAATTGGGAAAAAATTCAAAGCAAAATATTTCGCCGCTAAAAAGTAGGAACTGGTTTTTACTTTTAGTCAAAGCGAATTTTTTAAAGCAAAATTAAAACTAACTAACGAGATCTACTTCGTCGGCAAATAGTTGCGTCTAATCTACGTTCATGCGAAAGTTGTTAACTTGGGCGAAAATATAGACAGACAAAGAAGGACAAGGGAGTTGTCTATTTTACATTCTGAAACTACAATGGCTGCATTTCAGAAACATGATACACGATTTTTTTTCTCTCCTAGTTTAAAAAATATTTAAGCTTGAAATTGCACAAAAATTAAAAAAAAAACATCCCGAGCCTCAGTTGGTATTTTAAGAAATGCAAATTCTACGAAAAAGTAAGCGAAGTTTCTTTTTTCTTTAACATATAAGACTCGCTAAACTGTCGTAAACTGGAGGAATTATTTCCCTTGGCAGCGCATTGAAGCATATCGAAACACCTCTGCAGTGCATAACATAATTGAGAATTTTAATTTGTCAAAAAAATTCTATACGTATCGCGATATGCGATTTTTTAGCGCAAAAATAAATACACTGGATAATATTCCTAACGAAGTTAAACAATTGCAGGACTTTTTTGGATGTTACAAATGTTAAATCATGTAGAAGAATTCTCAATTGTTAGCCACAAACCAAGATTCGTCGACTGTCCGTACAAATGTTTAAAAATGAATTAACTTGTGTTATCTTACCTGCATGATGAGCCTAAAGTCGTGACTAATAAGTAGCATCCCTCCATCAAACTCGTTGATAGCTTCTGCTAGCGCATCTATAGTTTCAATATCCAAATGGTTAGTAGGTTCGTCCAGTAGTAACATGTGCGGATTTTGGAATGATAGCCAACCGAATATGATACGACTACGTTGACCGTCTGATAAATTTTTGATGGGACACGTCTGCAAAAAAAAATAAGCATATAAAACAAACTTGTTAAAGTTGCTACAATAACTAGTGTTTGTAGCGAATTTGAAGGTCTTTTTCACACAGAAATAATTTTCGCGCAGCACATCGGAGAAAAATAATACAACTGAGATGTGAGTTTAAAGCGAAGGTTGGACATGAACTTCGATTTTACAAGCAATAGAAATTCATTATGTTAATACACCAATAAATTTAAAAAAAAAAATCCGAGAAAATGAAGGAACATAAAAAATCTGTTGCACCTTCTCGTTTTCCCCTTCAAAGATAAGTGACTTGTTCAGATTTTCCGGAATCCTTGCCACAACTTATTTCAACGACGTCTTAATAATTTTTGTTTTCCAGTTACTCCCAACAGGCTAAAAAACCTCTTAGCGCACCGGTTTAAAACAGTTGGACTGAAATAGCTATATGCTAACGAACATTTTGATGGGGAAAAGTAACAAAAAGATTTTTAGGTACTGAAACTTTTGTTCTTTTTCTGTCATAACCAAGATCTGAATACAGGGTTCCCAGTTAAGACTTGGAGACAAATTCCTTAACAATTTCCTGATTCACTGACACGCATTTGAAATTCAATCATTTTTGACAATATACAACTGCACAGTAACTGTGAGAATTCAAAGAAGATTTGCGTTACCCTCCCCCTCCTGATTTTCTTTCAAAAATAGTCAATTTTAAGGTTTCCTAATAATTCTAAATTCCCTCATTTTCAGGTTGGCTGTCAACTCTGGAAAACCATAGCTTTTTTAAGGCCTTTGACGTCAAAAATAGGACTGATGTTACATTTTTGATTTCCACCAGCGAAAACGTACAGGTGAAACATACACACCTGTTGCTTTCCAGTCAGTCCGTATCTCCCAAGAAACTTGCGCATGCGTTCTATGTCTTTTTCTTGAGGAAATGTCTTCATCATCCAATCTAGAGCGCTCATTTCCATCTCGAGTATATCTTGCAAGTGCTGAAAAACAAACTCGAGTAACTTCAAAGCTGCTCCATAGAAAGAAATTTTCAACGAAACTCTAGCAACAAAACCAACAAAACATTTAGAATTAAACTTGGGTTTTTACTCTCTTTATAGAGTCAAATCAAGGAGATTTGAGGAGATTAGATATTTTAGAGATATTTTTCCAAAGAAATTGAGAATATTTGGGGAGATTTTAAAGGTAATGGCATGAGTGTAGAATAAATTATTGGCTGTACAAATGTTGCATTTCTATTTATTCTACCATATAGTTTTGTAAACCTAAAATTAAAGAAATTTGAGATTTTTACCATCAAAGGAATTTTTAAAATTAAGGAGAATTTTTAGATGTGGCTTCTGTTCTCCCACAGTAGAACTCATTACAATGATCTCTCTGAAAATTAAACCCCAAAGTTTAGAAGTATGGAAATGTTTTACGCACTCGTCATACAATGTAAAGTAAACAAACTAATTACATGTAATATCGAACAAAAAGATAATCGCGTAACTCAAATTATGAGCAAAACATTAAATTCCTACATCTTCCTGTATCCTCGATACAATAAATATGTGCTAAAAAATTACAGCTTTTTAAGGATTGACTGTCCTTTGTTAATACGAACCAGTGAATCTAGAATTGGGCTTTTAAAAAAAACTTCTGAGTCATTTTAAGGTCTCTTTTTTCATTTTGTTCTTAATAAGATTTTAAACAAGAAGAACACCATTAAACATCTTACTTTTTTAAAATTAATTTTTACTCTCTTCTTCTCTTTGCTGGATGCAATTTCGATGAGATTTTTATTATTTTTTATTAAACAACTTGAAATTCGGGTGTTGTTAAACTGACAGATAATGGTTTGGTTTTAAGGCAAATTTTTACCAATTAACAGCTTTAACCTCTGTGTTAAGAGTTGTCATGTGAATTTTTATTTCACTGAAATGGGATCAGCTAAATCTGGAAAAACGACTAAACTACTTTAAAGTCTGGGCAAAAATATTGAGTTGTGTAGCAAATGTATTCCATAAAATTGATCTCAACTATTTTGAAACTGAACATTTGGGTAAAATGATATTTATGTTCAGAGAGATAGTGATTTGTAATGTCCTCTATCACTACAAGCTTTTTTCTGTATCACCTTGGAATAATCTATAGTATAAAACGAAGCGTACCTGATGGAATCGCCCAAATTTCAAATGCTGGTGCTTTCTTATTCTACCCTCAGTTGGAGCCAGCTCTCCACACAACAACTTTAACAAAGTACTTTTGCCAGCCCCATTTGGTCCAACAAGTGCAATACGTGTGTCCAAGTCCATGCCAAAATCTAAGTTTTTGTAAAGCAAAGGCTAAAAAGAAAAAGTTTATGGGAATCAAAACAAACGAAATTGCTTTCAGATAAGCTTAGTAGCGTTGAATTTTCATGAGTACTGCAAATTCAAAATTGCAAAAAAAATGATTTTACATAATTAATTACGCTTATTTTGAAACAATTACGAAAACACTTTTCTTATCTGGTCCAAAAGGTTTTTTAAATTTTAGGTGATCCAGTACTAAACCGATTTATAAACATGTTTCTCACAAAAAGTGTTGTACGTTTATATAGTGATTTGAAACAGAGCTTTACATACCTTTGAATCGTTGTATCGAAAACTAACATGCTCTACTGCAAGCACAGGTGGAGGGAGTTTGCCGCAGTCAGGAAAAAAGAAAGATAACGCCTAAAATTTAAAGACAAAAGATGTTAGAAAATGGTAGGTGATAGCTATTACAAAATGTAATGTGTAAGTAATGAAACACATAGATGGTCTACAGAGTTCCTAAGAGTTTCAGTATCTCGTAAAACATTTTGTGAGGTTTTCATATAAAGAATGGAAAAGTTTTAAAAGAAGAACTTACTTTGTCGGTTGCTACTTTTTCTGTCAGTCCACCCTCAATCATTTTTGCTAATGTTTTTTCTTTACTTTGTGCTTGTCGAGCCAATTTAGCACTACCGTGACCAAAACGGGCTATGTAATCCTACATTAAAAAATATGAGGATTATCTTTGAGCACCAAGTTTGTTTAACATAATAAAAAACTTGTTATGGTGACACATTAAGAGAAAGCAGATTCATTGCTTAAAATCTGGATATTATTGATAGGCACTTTGTACATGACAGATGGCCTTTCAAATTATGTGTTCTAACATGTGTACAAATTAGCTCAATAATCATGTGAGTAAAGAATACAAGATACCTTCATGTGTGCAATTTCTTCTTGTTCTCTTTTATAAGCTTTCATTTGATTTTCTTCCAACTCAGATCTAGTTGTAATGAACTGATCATAATTACCCTGCAAGAAAGATTAACACATGTGCATATTATCCAAAAAATAACAAAAAATATTTTCCTCAAAAACTTTTTTTACAAAGAGTATATTATTTCTGTTGCTAGCAGTAGAAAACCGAATTTATCAAATGAGGACTGGTCAGTGGATAGTGGCTACTGTGCAATTTTAAAAATTCTGTGAAAATTTTGTGCACAGTTCAACAATTGCTAAATTTAAATAGATTAATGAGCATATTCCATATTTTCTCTAATTACACCCACATTATTTTAAAAACTCTGAAACCTGGCATATTTTTTGACAGACTACTTACCGTGTATGTCTTCATTTTAGTTTTTGACATATGTATAATATTTGTGCAAACACCATTTAAGAAATCTTGTGAATGTGATACCAGAACTAATATTCTCTTGTATGTTTTTAATTCCTCCTCAAGCCATACACATGCATCTAAATCAAGATGATTTGTAGGTTCGTCAAGCAATAATATTGATGGTTTTACAAACAATGCACGGGCGAGAGCAACTCTCATTCTCCATCCTCCAGAAAAGTCTCTTGTTTTTGTGGCTTGCATGATTGCTGTGAAACCAAGACCATGAAGAAGACGTGAAGCTGTGGCTTCTGCTCGACCAGCTTCCAGTTCGTCCAATCTTTCATATATGTCCATTAATCTAAGAAACAAAAATAAAGGAAGTGGTCAATTGAGATCAAATGAGATACAAAGAACACATGTAATCTTAATTAACTCTTTTTTTCTATGATTTCTTTTCTCACCATCAGCCCTTGAAATTTAGAAAAATTGATATTAGAAGTCATATCACTGGGGTGACATAAATAACGTTAGCGGAGGCTAGACTGGTGTTGGCAATTTGAATAAGAATGAATAAAAAACATGCTTTCAGCAAAGAATATGCATAACTGTTACATCACAAACCTTTTAAATCGTTAAAAATTTATGAAAAATGCACAATAGTTTGATCATGTATCACCACATATACATTTTACGAAAAATCTGATTTTGTAGTTTTTAGGAGGAATTTGAAGGTGTCAGCAATATTTGCTGATACGATTGCTAATATTATTAAAAAAGCTTCACATGAATTTCCTGTGCCATAAAAGCATTTAAAGCATTATATACACAAAAGATTCAAAAAATACCTATCATGAGAGAATTCATCGTCTCTGTGAGCCAACTCTTCTGCTTCCTTTTCCAAACGAAGTTTCTCATTTTGCACCTCCATAACGCATTCTAACGCAGTCTTATCACTTGCTTCAATTTCGTTTGTCAAATGAAAGATGTCGAAATGTTCTGGAATTGGAAGTTCTCTGTGAGACAGTGCTGTCATCAATGTTGACTTGCCTGAAGAAAAGAGTAAACATTGGTTGACAAATAGCTGTATGCACTAATATTCGTAAAGAAATGATTAAATCTATACCCGGGGTACACAAAAAAAGCAGCGTTATAAGTCCTACAATGGGTATGCCCTGAGATAATGAAATAAAATAATAAAAGAAAGATCTTGCTTCATTATTGACTATTGAAAAATTTTGTGAAAACATGAGAGAATAATTACTCCAAATCTTTCCCTCAAGAAATTTTTGATAAATTCATAAAACGTTCCTATAACACAAGCAGTGGAGATTTTTTCAATTTGTAATTTTCTTGATGTGTCTGTATTTTTGTAAGCATAGCAATAGAGTAGTATTATATGATTTTCACAACCTTTTCGTTAAAATTGTGACACAAAAGTTATTTTCACAGCCACGTGTTTTGAGCAAAAATGAAACTTATTTTAAAGAGAGAAAAAAACAACTTGTAAAATGAATGAAACTTTTCTTTCTTTCTTCCGTGATTTAATTCATTTTGACTTCTTGTTTACACAGTCCTTATGTGATTTTTTTCACCTGTTGGATATTTCACAATAATAAAGACTGTAAAACATCGAAAATAAAATTTGTGCGCAGTACAGGTTTTTAAATATTAAGTTTCGATCCGTGACTTTCTTGTTTGTCAGGCAAATTTGATCTGCGAAAAAAAAAATGACTGGCGAATTGCGAACGCTGCGCTGTGTTGGTTCATTTCCTCACAATAGAATCAAAATGATTATTAACACCATGGTGCAATATCATCATGTTTGTCAGAAAAGTATGATTGTTAGGTTTGAAAATGTTATTTCAAGCTCTGGTATGGTTGTCTTTTGCACTTACGACTTGGGTGTATATGGGTTGAAATTCCCAGCCATGAACATGGCAGTACTATGTTTATTTCCCACAAACAGCAGGCCCTGTGCAGTGTACAGAGACAAATAAAAATCTTGCTGCTCTGCTCTTTCAATTTTTTTCATAATTTCTATATATTAGCACCGCTGACACAAACAAAAATTTTGATGCTTGAATGCATGATTTATCGCATGTGTTTTCTTATTGACAGGCCTGACCATACTGGAAAATGACTAAAATTTGAAATTTTCTAGTACAATCAAGTACTTATTTTTAATTCAAGTATTCCAGTTATTCCAGTATGAGTGGTCACCCTGTTTTTACTATAATTTTTGTGATATTGCAAGGTTCTTAACTCATTCACTACGGCAAGCCGTCCACAGCGGCTCAGAGATTTTCCGTAGCGTACGGCAAGCCGCTGTGAGCGGCTTGTCAATCACATGTAATTTATGCTAAATATGCATAACCTATGCATATAATTATCGTTGTAATCAACAGCTAACATATTTAGCTTCAATTTCCCATTTCAATTTAGTTATATCTCCGTCATATGCAGCCACAAGTTTAGATTTAAAAAATAATAATTATTCATTTTTCAACATCGTCATTTATAAACAAAATGGCGAGTCGAAAAGTGTATACAGCAGAAGAGGCTGCCAATATAATCAACAACTGGGTCAATGAAAGTGATAGTGACTCTGACACTGATGCTAACAACGATACATATCTTTCAGAAAGTGACTCTGAATATTTGCTAACTAAAGGTGAAGAAGATATAGATGTAAACGAAGGTGATTCTGATGTTGACCCCGAACCTCCTATACAGCAGGAGCAGCCAACACCAGCTAAAAAGGCAAAGAAAGTCGCCACCAGAAAGAAAAAGGCTCTTCCCTCACAACCTTCTGAGGATTGGTTTTTACTGATGATGATCATAGGATGATGATCATAGAACACACAACTTCCGGTTTATACCAAGTAAAACTCCAGGAGTTCAAGGTAACTTTGAAGAGAAAAACACTCCAATTGACTACTTTCTTGAATTATTTCCTCTTGAAGTTCAAATAAACTTAGTTGATATGATCAATCAACCCAGCCAAAAAGACTTCTATCTATGGCAAGTGGAAGCCAATTAATCGGTACGAGCTAATCAAATTTCTAGCCGTCGTCAGACAAGAAACCGTCAATCAAAGATTACTGGTCAATGAACTCCTCAATGTATACACCATGGTTTCACCATTTATTCGCTAGAGACAGATTTGAATCTATAATGCACACAATGCTTCATGTTTCCCCAGCCATGGCACAAACCAAATCCAAAATTGAACCATTTACGAAATGGTAATCAAATGGAAAGGACGATCAAAATACAAAATGTATAACCCTATGAAACCAGAAAAGTACCACATAAAAACTTTTGGTTTATGTTGTGCTACTACTGGCTATGCGTATCATATCTTACCATATTTTGGTGCCGAAACTGATTATGCCGCAAACATGTTAGAGTCCGGAATGTCAGAGAAAATCTTTGAATATTTATTACGTCAGGTCATTTCGCAAGATTTTAGGTAGGCGTGCGACGGATCGCACACCTCAATAATTCCGTGGGTGTGGTGTGCATGCGATCTTAAAAATTTATTTTTTACTTATTTTTTTTAGTTATTTCTGAACTTTATTTCTTCGAAAGACGATTATAATATATAAAGCTTGAATTATAAAATCACAAAAACGCCACTGAACGGAACATATAAATATTTGCCCTATTCCTTTAACAAATGACACAAATTTAAAGTTTTTTATAAGAACCCAATACTTATGACCTTACTTCACTTACCTGCTTTATTTTTTTCTCTCTATAACGATTTCATCATTCTCTCTAAAACACGATTCTGGAGATCAATTTTTCTTTGTGTTGAATGTTATTCTAATCTATTTATATCTTTGCAATCACATTGAGCATATTGAAATGATTTGCTTCTGGTAATAGAGCAGTATGGCAGGTATCATTTTTAGGTGTTATTGACATGTATTTCACAAGCTAGTGCCCAGGACTAAATTGATAAATGCTGTTAAAAAACAGTAAAAAATGTAACAATAATTTAGTTTGAATGATATTCATTCTTTCTTTTCTTTTTTATATTCGCTACTTTCAAACAACAGGTGGCCACAAAAAATGTGAAAAAAAAATAAAAATACAATTAATAAGACACATCAAACTTTGTCCTCCCCATTACTGCCACTCTTTTTATTATGCACACTATGATTGGTAAGATTAAAATGGATAAAAATTTAAAAACATGAGAAGAAATCTTCCGTACATCGTTGTTACAGACGATCTGTAATAATTCATTATTTTGTTTCTTTTTATGCATTTTAAGTACACAGTTTTCTACGTACATGAAAAAGATTTAAGTTAAGGGTTGTAAATCATTCTCTGACTTCATATTTCGCTTTTTTCGTAATTTTGATAATTTGAGAAAGCTATCATCGTAGACATAAAGAAAACAAATTTGCATGTGCGATTAATCACACGCCTAAACAAATCGGCCCGTGTGTGGGGGCATGCGCGTGCGATCGCATGCCCCTCACAAAATGGTCTGTTACGTCCACTTGGCCCTGGACATCATATATTTGCTGATAGATATTGTACTACGAAAGTCCTAGTTGAGTATCTGACTGCTAAAAACTTTTATTATACAGGGACTGTTCAAGCAAATCGGAAAGGTTTTCTGGAAGACATAAAACAAAACAAAAAGGAAAATAAAATTGCTCATATGGAGCATAAAATCTGGAGAAGTGAAACATCTGGATTATTGCTTGTCATGTGGAAGGACAAGAAGGCTAAGAAACCAGTAGTTGTTGTTACTTCACATGGAGAGTTTGGAATGACAAGGGAAGAACTAAAACGAACCAATAAAATTGTTGAGAAGCCTACCATAATAACTGCTTACAATGCATCCATGAACGGATGTGACAGATTGGATCAATTTGTATCCTATTATTCAAATCTTCACAGAAAGACAGTAAAGTGGTGGAAAAGAATGTTCTTCTGGACATTAGAAGTCGTTCAAGTAAATGCATTCATTTTGTACGCACTATCTCACGAGAAAAAAACTTCGTTGAAATTGTTCAAGCTTCAGATGGTTGACGAGCTTGTTGAGTTTTCGCATGGACTGAAGGGAGATGACCACCATGAACACAAAGTAGGAAGACCTCGAGTATCTAATACAGTTGAAAGGTATCAAGATAAGAAACATTTAATCGGATATATGGAGGTTGATAGGTATAGTTTGTAGCACTCCTGCAAACCGTAAAAGAACACGTTTTATCTGTACTGGATGCACAGATAAACCACACCTCCATCCCAGAGAATGTTTTTCATCCTATCACTCTAGGTGAATGGTATATTATGCTTGTATTATTTAGATATTGAGATTTTGATTCCTGTGGGAAAATATTATTGATGTTGTGACATAAATAAACAACTATATACATGTTCTGTAATTTTTTATTTTATCAGCTCAAATTTGGATGTTGAACGGGTGTTGTATCTAAAATGAATTTATTTTTATGCATATCACATAAAAATACATTACTACTGCCATTTCTCAAGGTTTGACAGGCACAAAATGCTTTTTCATATTGTTTTTCTTTGCAAACTTCTCCAAATTATCATAAAAAAAATCTACAAACATCAAAACAAAAATCTATTCATAGCATATTTCTTTCAATTATGTTTTAATTTCAAAAGTTATTTTTATCTCTTCTTGTAGACAATTTATTCTTCTTTCTAATGGTGTATTATTGCATTAAATCTGAAACATAATACTTCTTTAGTTATGGAAATTTTAAATATACCCATAAAAAATTTGATATTGTAAAAAAAATTAATTCCGGCCAGAGCAGTTTTTAATTCCGTAGCAAACGAGTTAAGGAAAGACACAAAAAATACCTTAGGTACACAATAAGTTAAAAAAATCCAAAAATGGCAGTGCTGGAGATTATACAGAAAGTTAATCAACACAACATCTTATTACAGGACAATATTTCATAACTAGACAGAAATACTCATACATTCAAGGTTTTTGAGGTCCCTCAGTCTGATTTCAAGGTTATCAAGGTCCATCAGACATACTAAGTTAATAAGATCATAAAGAAATCTTCAGAAAAGCAACAACGAATTTAAAGTTGAGATACATTAAACAAATATACCTGTAAACATTACGTTGTATTTTTCACCACTTAAATTTGAGAATTTTAAAGCTGTATCAGCCCCTGAAGTGAATTACTTTTCTTTATCACTGTTTGCAATGACAAAAAACGTTTTTGTGGCTTACAGGTCTTAACAATTACTTGAGGTAAATGACATCCATATAATATAACACAGTCAATAAAAAAAAGATATGTAGAAAACTTGACAAGCTTGTGTCCATATTTAGAATCATTGTTAGAAAAGAAAATACTGCTACAAGGCAGTATTTTCTTTTCAAGATTTTGAAAAGAAAGATTTTGCAGCCAATTACAACAAATGCATCTACCAACAATGAATTAACTATTTATACAACTAACAGCAGATGGAGGTCTAGTTTCTTCAATATGATTAACAATGTTCAATATATAATCGCCTTTGCTGGGAGAAATAAATACACCACACTCTTCATTATACAGAAACACATGTGGGTAAATTACAAAGATGCAGACGAGATGCAGATGAGAAATATTTAAAAATTGGCAACCTTGCACATATAGAATTCTCAAAATAACAGAAAAGAATCAAATAATCTTGCAAATTTTATCATTACAGGACTGATTCTCTTTGTTTAGTTCTCTAAAAGGGTCAACAGGGAGAAATACTTTTTGCTTTGGGCCTCTAAGACATCAGGGTTTCTGCAGAGTTCAGATGTAGATTTCAGTCCCTGCCATCATGTTGATATGATGGAAAGACAAAAAGAAGTTAACGAAAAGGTATCTGCTCACAGATTTTATACATTCAGAAGCAACTCCCAGTTTTTAAGAAGGGTATATTTCTAAGTAACTTTATTATGGCGACAAACTTTCATGTTCGTAAAACATAAAAGTCAAGATTTAGGAGAAAGATAATGACAGAGATAAATGACTAGACATTTGACTATTATTTTGAAGAATACACACTCCAGTTCACGATCACAACAAAGTTGAGTACTTACCACATCCATTAGGACCTAGTAATCCATATCTTCTACCACAGTTAAGCTCAACTTTAGCATCAGTCAAAAGTTCAGCTCCATGAAATCTCAAAGATATTTGCCCTAAATGCAAATCTCTTGATTCTGGATGTGAAAGTAACACCCCTGTTACTGAAAGGTTCAATATCTTTAATTTCTCTAACTTGCTTGCAAACGAACCATTCTCAACTCCATTTGTGACCTCATTTACTCCATTAGAAGTGCTTTCCGCTGAACTTTTTGCAGCCGGTTTACCACGTATTTGGTTTTTCTTTTTCTCCTTTCGTTTTTTGGCTGCTTCTGATGGCATGTTGTTGATAGAAGTGGACTAAAAAATATGTAAACTTTTGAGGATATTGCTTGTATATATCACCATTATGTCACACAATTATGATACTTAGTCATACAATGTAGGAATGCTTTTCTCGAGTTTCACATGATAAGAAACAGGCATGTTCTTATCTCATATTATTTGAAACAAATCTTTACTATACACCATAAGGGAATTTTTCCCCTGGAAAAATGAGTATGAAAAAACAAGTTTTTAATGGTATTTAAATTTTTTGCTGATTTCATTGGATGAGTTCAGAAACTGTGAGAATCAAATTAAATCTGTGAAAAGCTGGTTTCTCCAAAAAATTCTCCATTTAGAACAAGAATTCTTTCTAAATCGAGAAAGTTTCCATAAATAGAAATAATTTCCATTCCTGCAACTTGGCCCAAGCTGATAACACTTATTTAGAATCATAAGGGCTACACCCGCTGTTCTTTCTACATTGATAAAGATTTGTTCCAGAGTTTTGATTGGCTAATTTTTTACAATAACATTTTTGCAATTACACAAAGAGGGACCTGTTTCTACTTAACTGATCCTATGCTGTTGAATGATGCAATCACTTGCTTTAACACAGGATGTACACAATTTTCCTGACATTTTTCAGTTAAAAATCCTGACATTTGCGAATTTTCTCCCCTACTTTTCCTATAGTTTTGGCTGATGAACATGATAAAACAAACACAAGCTGAAGATAAAAAACTGACATTGAAAAGTAATATATTAAAATGAAACTTGGTGAAAAGTTTAAAATTCAAGGACCTTTTCCTGACATTTTATAAAAAGACCCAATTTTCCTGATATTTTCCTGACATTTTGCCTATATATTTTTAAAAATCCTGACAATTCTCAATATTCCTGACAAAGTGGACAACCTATTTAACAACAACTACATGCCCCAACAGGTTTATTGTCTCAAAAATATGTGTGAATATTGAAATATTTTAAATTGAAATCCATCTTAAGTTCAAAAGTTGGTCAGGGAGGATTTACTACAACAAAAATCTGTTGTTTTAAGGTCCTTGTTTTTGTGAAGAGGGTGAGAGTCAACTTTGATGGAAGACGATGTTGGATATTTCACAATAGATTACATAAACCTTGTTCCCAGGTGATTGACTGCCATACAAATATGTAGAAACAAAATTTAATTGTCTGAAAAAACTATGGATGGATCAAGAATGTCTTTTTCACTGTTCATAAAATTTCACTATATAATTGCTATCATTTACGGTTGATACCAGAGGGGGAAGGGTAGTCAAGTATCAATTGGCCATATGCTGATAAAAAATCCAAAATCATTTGTCTATGGCCCCTAGGCAAAAAAACAAATTTGTTTATAGGAAGCAACTTTAGAATAACTTCAGTCTTTATCAAATTTAACCAACAAGACAACTTATATAGCCATTTAGCCCACATACCAACAAGCCAACTTATATAGCCATTTACCCCACATACCAACAAGCCAACTATAGCCAACCAGGAAAAGATACAAAAGAGCCAACTTAGGCAATGATGAATTTTCCTTAGAGCAGTATAACACTTTAACCCAATCAGGTAAGTGTTACTTGATCAGGTAAAATTACGTGATGAGTTAAGTCATGGCGCATGATACGGCAGTCCTGGTTGAACTTACTATATTATAAATGACATCATCCACTTGAAAATTCACTTTATATGTAAAAACATGAACGTATAACACTTCCTTTTTCACGTGTTTTGAAATTTGGTATGTTTATGGAACGAATGTTGTGTGAAGAAAAGCATGAAGATTATAAGCATAGTGAACTTGAATATTAAAGGTTGTCATAACTTTAACTATTGTCTAGAAAGCACAAGCAAAAAGAGTGCATACCATGTTGGCCATATATAAAGTAACAGATGAATCTGCAGGACTTTTAGTAGAATTGCAATTCTCTCTCTTGTAATGTGATAATGTTCCTTACCCAAATTCGCATGAGGTAAAAAATGGACTTTTTATGGTCAAAGCTTGACATTAGAAACCTTTATTAAAATAAAACTTAGAAGGAAATGCAATTTAAAATGTAGCTAAATGGCAAAAATAAAGCACTATCTAAACATATATTAAACACATTAAACCCTTGAATGATCTAGTCTTGAATTTATGAATGTTTATCACATGAATAACATGCTTATCCAGTTCATAATAGCTGCTTTGTATACCGACCCATTGTTGGTTTAAACAGTATTATGTGGAAACGTGTCTATGAGAATGCACTTTTTTATCTAGTGGCTTACCTTAGTCAAGGCAGAAAAAGTATATTCGATTGAGGCATTTCTTATTTTATTAGGAAGTTACAGACTCGCTCGATCCAGGTAATCTTACCCGATATGGTATTAATCAATCAGGTAATGATCACTTAAATGGGCTAAGTGCCACACTTGGAGTGTCGAAAAAAAACAAAAAAAACGATGGGACTAAGGGCAGGGGTCAGGGCCGAAAGGATGTTCTTGTTTTAAACTTGTAAGCTTGTTGGTTTATTTTTTGTACGCGCAGTAGTCGTTGGCTTGTTGCCTAGTATAGTATTTGCCATGTAGTTCATTTTTCGTTTTGGTATTCTAAAAACAATGCTACTGCTGTTGGCATGTTTCAGGAATTTTGAAGAATTGTTAATTCAAAGTTACTTTGAAAGAAAAATAATATAACAGGTAACTAGCAAGATAATCAACACAAATCTGTGATAACCATACCTAGTCCCTGTAGACACTCGACCGTTTTCGGTTTGATAGTTCGTGAAATGGTCGATTCCGGCAAAACATTTACCTTCGAAGGAAAAAAAGTTGTTCCGGTTGAAAAAACTGACCAGAACGCGTCATGGGGGAAACAATATCCAGTGAGAACGGTGTAAATTTCCAGTATTAGTTTTCTTTTTGATGTAAATGAATATTCTAAAAGAATGTGATTTTTAAAATCCTTACCTGAAACTTGATAAAATGTGAAATCTTTAGACTCGCACAGCAAACAAACAAAAACCTGTTAAAACAGTTTTCTTTGTGCTGATCGACCCTGCTTGAAACTGGGGCTTATTAGTACAAGTCAACCGTAATACTAATACCATCAAAAAAGCATTTTTACATGACGGATTAAGTTAAAAATTTATACACGCCAATTTAATGTTGCTGAATATAACCTTATAGTCAAAACATCAAAATTTTAAAACGATAAAAAGCATGTAATTTGGGAAACGTGTACTTTTTTATCGTCGTAGATATAAGTCCATATATCTTCAATAGTATTTTATCTACCGTCCGAAAAAAACTTTATAACACCAACTATAGTTGAATGCAACACAATTTCTTTTCCAGCACAGCTCGTTCCCAATCCACATTTTTATTTTGTGTATTTCATGTTGCATTTCACAAATTTAAAAAGTTGAAACACCCAACAGAGTATGACTCCATCGCATTTATGTGACTTTGAATCTTTTTTTCTTCCAGTGTCTTTATTTGTAAAGTTTGTTTTGGCAAGTTGAAAAATACAGTGAAACCACCTTTATCATCGCGGACTATAGTGGACTATAACAGACGCTTTTCTCAGGAACAGATCAAATGCCGGTCAAACTCTTATGAACCAGACCTCTTGGACAACCTTTGTAGGTCCTAATTTTCAATACTAACCTCTTTATAGCAGACACGCCCAGCATTGGGTCATAAAAACAATTACTGTAAGAACTTTGTTTAAGGTTGGACAATGTTTAACATTTAAGTTTGTCTTTTTAATTTTACTTAATTTTATTTTTTTTATTTTTTTATCTTTCTATCTTATTATTTAGTCATCAGAAGATGAAAATTCGCAGAGGGATTTCTTGTTTTTACTCTAGCCGAACACTTCAGAGCAGGTTTTTGAGGCAATAGAAGTCTCAAGCTATTTGAGAGTACTTCTACGAAAATGCAATCGAATGGAAACGATCTAACTGTATAAACAACAATAAAAGCTGACGGAAATAGACGCGTCCCGTGTATGTAAAACATGTTGTTTTAATTTAACATTTTTTACATCCACACTTCTCACAGATCTATGTTAACTGACGCTTTCTACAAATTTTAGAAATAATATTGCAAAAGGGTGGTATCAAATGATGACCAAAAAAACCTAACATAATTTCTCTCAACTATAATGAGTTTACAGCATCACAATTCCTACCTTACATCTATCTTATGACAGGTTGTATTTTCGTCAATTCGTGTATTTGCAAATATGGAGTTGTTCAAATTTTCTAAAAAACATTGCGTTAAATTTGAACATAAAAAACCTATTACCAATAGGTTTTTTTCAGCATATTTCTTAAACTTGGAATTGAAAGTATTTAAAGGTAGAATTTCCCATCGAATAGTAGTATTTTCGTTATAAAATGATAAACTGGGAAGACTTAAAAAATTATCGAACACCTTTTTCAGTACAAGCATTTAAAATTTATCGGATAAAATCACACTCCACACAAGTTTTTTTAAGGTCAAGTACGAAATTTATATCGAAAAGTTGCTCTTTGTGCTTTTTTACCTTTACACTGTGATAAAATCTTAACAATTCATTTTAAATAAAAACACAGGCTCTGTTTGAGAACTCAGTATGCCCAGAACATTAATACTTTAGTTTTATCTCCATATTCATAAATGCCTAAAACGTAGAGATGTATCAAGCAAAAATTGGTTTTAGGATGTCGAAGTTTAACCTTAAAAAAAATTAAATCTTTTTGCAAAGAACTAAAAAATGCAAGTGAAGCAAAGTTTTTTTGTTGTGTCAGGACGAAAAAGGAACAGTTACAACATGTTATACGTGTATGTAGAGATATCAATGATGAATTATCATCAAAAATTCCAGCTCTCTTGCTGCTGCGGCTACATATTTAAAAAAAAAATTCTTGCAACACAGTAGCAATGCCATGTTTGTAATAACTCTAAATTCTCAACAACAGCATTCTCACACTTGACCATATCCCCAGTGATTTTTGAACATCACTTTAAAGAGTTTTGGGAACTGATCAAGTTTTTTGTGCAATGTATGTCATATTTCCCCACATTGCGCGTTCACAGTACAATAATCATGAAGTAAATATGAATCAATAGCACAAATGAAAGTGACGTAAAACCCAACCTCGTGCCTAGGGCTTGTTCCCAATATGAGAAAACCTAACAAGCCATAGGGATGAAGTTGACATGAAATAGAATATTAGGAAGTTTTGGCACTGATTATTAAAAAAATACCGAAAAGGAAGCTTACAAACGTACCACATCAAGCTTTAAATTGTAAATCCATCAAAAATACAGAAACGACCTGGCGCATCTAGTCATCTAAAAAACCGCTCTCTTTCAGGGTGTTGTTGGGCAACCTCGTGACCTAAATGAAAAATTTAAAAACATAAACCACCAAATTAAATTCCTGTCAAATTTAATATCTTGGTCATATGCCAAGTTAAATTTCGCCAATTCCGCCATATTTACCACCACTAAATTTTCTTGACGCCAAAATTTCTTCTCTCCAACTAACAACAACCCTCGCCACTCCTCATTACTAACTGGCTGCTGACGTTCTACGTTTGTTTATGCAGCGGGTTACACCTCGATATAAATGAATTGTTTATATCCTAGAAGATGCTGTCCCCTCACTTTCTTACTAATAGTGATGGTGACCTCCTCTTTTTGATTTAAAATATTTCTGCAAGACAAGAGAAACGTTTTTCGCGCCTTTGTGTCAAATAGCAAAACATGCTGTGGGCACGTAAAAATGTTCTGTGTTGGTTACGATGGTCTATCAATGGAAGTATACAGGAAAGTTTTTGTACCTTGTATGATAGTTCATCATCCGTTTTTTGAGTTTACACATCTTTTGATTACACACAGACACTTTTTTTCTCTTTTGTAGAAGTCTTCTTTGTAGCAATCTGAAAGTAAAATTTTAGATTTTAGAGTGAATTTTAGCCAATCCCCTCAAGAAAAAACTGGGACAATGGCACTTCTTCGGTCATTTTACAAAGTTGGGCAAAAAACATCAATGGAAGTGCTGCATTTACGGCGATGCTTGACTAGGTTAGGTAAAGAGCGTTTACGTTACGGCGATGCTTGACTAGGTTAGGTAAAGAGCGTTTACGCTAACCGCACTTTCTAACACTTCCGCTTTACGCACATTTCAAAAGATGGGATCTAACCAAATCACCTAAGAGTCCTAAGTACGTTGTAAACATTGACAACTTCAAATTGAGTGTAGCTAGTAAAGAAATGACCTACATAAATTACTTGTGGGGACGAACTTCGAGTTTTGCCAGCTTGTCTCAATATTTATTTGTAAATGTTTGCGCCAGCAGAGAGCTCAAATTTGAATTTTTTTCTGCCTCGTCAGCCCCAACCATCCTTAATTACTAAACCTTTTTAGCCCCTCCACTTTCAAAATTACTCCACCGGGCCTGGCCTGCACATGTGACTTATACAATGAAGGGCGATCTGAATACTTATAAAGGAAATAAAAAACTCTTTTTTTGTTAGATAGATTTATTTCAATACACAAATCTGATGATATCTGTATGGTTTTTAAAAGAAATTTTTTATTATTATTACTATTTTTATTATTAGATTAGCATTTTACTTTTTGATTAATTTGATGGCCGCTCCCCGTAAACAACAGCTTAGAGAGTCCAAGAGCTGGAGCATATCGTTCTCACTGGATATGACGTAAAGTCTGTTTTTTATAATCTGGTCTGCAAATTTCTTTTCAAAGTGACCGGTACCGAAAAAAACACCATTTCGGGCGTTTAATTCGGGGTCATTGGCGCAATTCTGAATCAAATAGTTTCAACATGGTAGCTGATTTTTAAAATTTTAGCTACATGTTCTTCTTTCTTGCTATTTGCTTTGATTTCGCAACAGCTAGCTAAAGCCTGATGTAAAGTTTACCAACTATAATGAAGAGAGATTGGACAGTGGTAGGAAGTATTTTATGTAATGCTTCCTATATCAATTTTTACTTGCGTTAGGACAACTCTGATTAGACGTTTCAACCTCTTCCTCAACATACGGGGTGGCGTCCATACTCAAGTTGCCACGAGAAACGTCAATTTGACGTTTGTGGCTAGGTGCATTTTCAAGTGTGACGTTTCCTCCATGAAAATTATCTTAGCTAATAACCTTAGCTAATAACCTCAAAAAAACTTATCTTATATTGAAAATATATTTGTGGTGTGGATAATGAATTCATAACTATTAGTTTTTTTCGGATCCAGTAATCTCCAAAAATATTTTATTAAAATTTACCTCTTCTAGACACATGACCACATTGTTTTTTAAGGACGCTGCATTCATAATAGCGAATTTGCTTACCATACTGCTTGAATGTAACTTCACATGTACGCAAGTTTTACGATTTTACGTAATGAACTCCATGTCTCTACATAAAGAACCTTTGCATCTTTTGTTTACACATGAACTTAATTGCTTTCTTTTCTTATAACCCTGCAACATTTTCTCATTATTCTAGAATGAAATAGGCAGATTTGTTATTTTAAACCAAATTTGTTGATATTTATTCTTCAATGAGAGGTTTACTTGTTATTTTAGAACGAAATACAGCAATTTTTAGGCTATGGTGGGAGGTTTTCTTGTTATTTCAAAACCAAATTTGTTGATTTTCGTGCTTTGAGGTTTATTTGTTATTTTAAAACAAAATAGACAACTTTCATCGTGACGCGTATTGTTTATAATCCCCAGACCTCTTATGCAAATCGACAGGCAAAATAATGCACGCGGTAAGCCGTGGACCAGTCTATTCCAAACTTTATTTTCAGGTAGAGGCATCTTTTGATCTGGAAATTAGAATATAGCTTGCATGTAGTTTAGATTTAGATCATACATCAGTGAAAAGATTTTTGTCTGTCGATTTTTCTGATTTTTTTCCGCATATGCGCAAGTATCCCGTAAAAACGTAAACATTGAAACTCATCTATATAGCAATTTATAAGCTTTAGGGTTAACAATAAAAACAAAAGTTTTGACGTTACCAAAAGCTTGTGAGAAGGTGATAACTATTATGTACAGTTACATTTAAGTCACAAATTCATCACTAAGTGAATCGTTAATCCTGACACGACTTCTAGCATTGCTGTACATAGACTGTACCATCGTAACTAGCCACTCATCCACACCTAATTTTCTCATAGCCCACCAAATAACTCAGAGAGGAGAATCATCATCATCATCATTCTCGGCTTAACGTCCGTTTTCCATGCTAGCATGGGTTGGACGGGGTATATTAATGACCCTCTTCCAATCTGATCTAAACTCCACTTCCTCTGTATCAAGTCTGTCCTTATAACCTCCTGCCAAGTCTTTCTCGGTCTGCCTCTGGGCTTTGCCCCAGGAACTATCAAGTCTCTACACTTTCTTACCCAATTATCCTCCTCCATTCTTTCCAAGTGCCCCAGCCAATTCAATCTTCTTATCTGGATAACATCTTTAATTCTACGGATACTTAGCCTGCTTCTTAGCTCATCTGAACTCTTTCTGTCTCTCAGACTGGCGTTACACATCCACCTAAACATTCTCATATCATTCCTTTCTAAACGGTCAAGATCTTCCTGCTTCACTGCCCATGTCTCACTACCGTACAACATAACACTTCTTACACAGGCCTCATACAACCTACCTTTTACATCAATTGACAAGACTCTGCTAGTCAACAAAGGCAGTAACTCTCTGAACTTTTTCATACTATTTGTACTAGTATGAATGTCATACTATTTATTGTAAGCCACATTTCGTTAAATCTACAGCCAATCAAAGTTGACTGGAGTAACAAACACACTCACGTGGTATATATATACAATTAAAATTTTTGTTTGCAACAGAAGTACAATCTTTATGCAGTAATACAACACTATGTTATTTCTACATTTCTGTATCAAGATTGTATATATCTGTGTTCCTTTTACTATGCACACAATTTTAGCTCACAACATTCTACACTAACAATCTTCACTTCATGTGTTTTGTGTAGCAGAATCATATAATCTGTAGTTAATACAAAAAAACTTTTTCTATTAACTAAGTACAGTCTTGTTAAAGCACTTTTTTATAAGATTGAGTAAAATCTGATTCTGTTTTGCAGCTGGTTGTTCTTATTTCAGCTTAATAGTAAGAACATTAACTTCCAACCTTGTTCACTTTGCCTTGTGTTTCCTTTTCCATATACAGATGGAGACTTCATGATATGGCGAAGAAGACAACAGGTGCTGGAACTTCAAAATTCAGCCTTATTTTGTTTATAGTTATGGAACTTCCATAAATGTGTTTATGAGCAGCATCATAATGATGTCATTATGAATATTACTTTGCAGTAATGTAATGAGAAAAGTGAAAAAAATGTTGTTAGTTAGAGAGAATAGTAAAAGCAGTGCCATTCAGAACACGACAAGATTTTTTTAACCTGATCAATAAAATAAAGCTAAAATTGTTAATTCTGATCCAATGTAGATTATTTGATAAGACATTGATATGAAATATTTTACCAGAACTGAGAAAAAGCGATGTTATGATTTTGGTATGAGCCAGATAGACTTCGGAACAGCACAAATAACATAAGAAAAAAACAACATGGGTTTTTGTTTAGAAGTATACAGTTGCATCACAATATTTCTAGAGAGTTTCGTTTACTTCGCATACTCTGCTACATCACATATAGAAACTTAGCTCAATTGAATGTAGTGAGTAAACGATCAAGTGTGTAAGTACAAATTTTGCAAAAAGAAAGTTAAATTACTAAATCCTAACAAATGTTGAGTCGATTTAGATACAATTTTCTGTATATTGTTGTTTAAAGGACACTTGTTCTTGTTGTTTAAAGGACACTTCAGCAACATACCTGCCTGAAACAGGTTTGTGAATAAATTTAAGCATTGCAGATACTCTTCACGTGCCTTACTGCAGTTGAGTGAGTTCTCCCATATACGGTCATTGCCCATTGTGAATAAATTTAAGCATTGCAGATACTCTTCACGTGCCTTACTGCAGTTGAGTTGAGTTCTCCCATATACGGTCATTGCCCAATTATGGCTAGAGATAATAAATCTTTAACTTCAACCACTTTATTCTTCTCTACAGTCAACTTACTTTGATCTCTAATTCGAACCCTGATTATATTTACATAACTAATGTAGTTAGAAAAGCCTTAATTATTTCTCCTAAAATCAGACCCCGACACAATTTTAAGTTTATTATCCTCCAAGGCAAAATATTATTCAAAACAAATTGTAATTTTTTATTCTGTATGTATAAATATTTGATCCTTGTTGTTTCCCCATAATCATTATCCACCATTTATTTTGCTTCACTTAAATGCTAGTTGTGTACCATGTAGGATCCTGAGAACTAATTTAAAATGTGCGAAAACTCTATTTAAACAAAGCACAGGGAGCTTTTTTTGCTTAAACCCATCAGATGGAGGATGAGAAATATGTTGTGCAAGTAACAAAGAACCAACAGTACTACGCAAGTTACTAGTGTAAGCAGTAATAGATCAACTGCTTGAATAAAATTTCTACCCCGTGATATGCTTGATGTTAATGTCAACCATGACACAGTGTTTCATTGTGTTCATTGAACAACACAAAATGTGGATTGATGTACAATAAACTATTCCATCATAATATGATAAGAATGGATACTGTATTTATCCAACACTTAGTTGCTATGGGGATAGCCTTTTTTGCAAAAAAATTGAGGAAACAATTCCTGCTAAATTTCTTTCCTTTGTTAAAAAAGTGGTATTTTGTGACCCATTTTTGGTCAAGTGGTCTAACAATATAATATTCATTGCACAAATAACAGTTTACGTAAAATATGCAACATTCAACCTGGAAAATAGTTTGCGCAATGGTCGGAATTGAATTGGTTAAATTTCCCTATGTCCTGCTTATATTCGTCAACAGATTTAATGATAATTATTTTATACCAGATGAAAAAATGAGACATAGCTGTGAATACATTGGAAATCTATTAAGTATTCTCAAGACAGCATAAATATTTCGTCTTGTTTCTGCACATATGTATTTATTAATGTAGATTGGGTGTGTTTTGTCTAACAAGTCTTTATAACTTTACCGGGTAGATTTTCATATTTCCTTAAATAATGAATTGCTTATGTACAGATTTTCTCAAAAAGGTAAAATTTTCTCTTAAAAAGTAGAACGTTTTAATATAGATTTTTTAAGATTTATTAATTATTGATGTTTTAAAATATGTCTGCTGGGGTAATTAATGCGAAAAAGTATTGTTCCTTTCTTTAAAAGCATGATTTAAAAATATAATGACTTAAATTTATGCCATGCTCAATAAAAAAAGTCAAAGCAAAATGGTGACAGTTCTTACACATATTTTTTTTATTATAAAGAACTTTAAATATTTATCCTTTGTACAATCAGATGAGGTGAATTTTTAATTACGAATATTTCAAAATTTTTGTAACAAGTGTGAAAAATATTATAACTTTAATTTCTTTTTTTCTTGTGGATGAAAAAAATATGTTTTGTAAGCTGTTCAAAATAAAACAATATTACTGTTAGCAGAACTACTAATGGGTTTATTCTTAATTTTTATTGCCTTCTTCATGCTATACAATGATTGTATTAGATATGATTTAATTAAAATCAATTCAATGCTTAATAATAAGTTTGTTTTGACTATGGTACATGCAGATTACTTTTATAGATAGCTAATGTAACTATGTGACTGTGTGTGTACAACGAAAGGTTATGCAAGAAGAGTAGTTTATTTATGTTGTAGTTCAGGGTTGATCCTTCTCAGATTTTTTAGCTTCTTATTTCAGGATGTTGTGTTGGCATGTCTTTGTTATTTTTAATGATCCAAACCACATTTGTAATTAAGCAATCTGAATGTACCATCATTAAAAGTCTTTACAAGAACATGATGACTTAATTTTTTAAAAATTATTATTTTATGTGGGATTGATTTGTTGAGTTGGTGCAGCAAGAAAAAAGTCTTTTGCATTCACTCTTTTAAGTTCACATGTTTATGTTGTGTAAATATATTAAGTTGAGCTTAAGTCTCTGTTAGTTGTATTTTTATTATTTAGATTATATCCAAATCTTTTTGAAGCACGGTTTTTTGATTTAGATAGAAGTAGAGCAAATATAAATTGATAAAACATTTGACGAAATGTTGCAATGTTATGGTTTGTAATAAATTATGCCAGGAGTTGTCATGACTGACAATGATACGCTTGAAGAATTTCGAGATGCAGTTAATACCCAGGATACTCATAAAAGACTTAAAGTTGCAGAGGATTTATCAACATATTTACAAGATAGATCGAACACTATAGGTGGAGGTGTGATTGGGCAGATAGCTGACGGCTTAGTGCCATGGATTGCAAGCAGCAACTTCAAGGTAAGTGATTCTTTAATTGTAAAATCATAACTTCTGTTTACTATGCAGTTGTCTTTCATAGGCTTTTCGAGAAGAGGTGTACTGTACATACTACCACAAATATGCCAAATGACTTAGTGTTTTGTTAATATAGCATCTGCAGAATGGTAAACTTTATGACAAGTCGCCAAAGCAGTATGCCTTTCTGAAAAAGCCTGCTTTAGTATTTCATTTAGTTGGTCCATGCATGTCTTTATCAGTATCACACATCTATAAATTTTAAAACTGGATTGAATTTAGGTTTCCTGCCAGGGTTTGGAGTTAATGGGATTAATTGCAGAACGAATGGGACAGTCATTTAAACCCCATATCACTGGAAGTAAGTGTTTTTAACTTACTTGCTAGAACATCATATATTTGCATGACATTTGTATGGAAGTATACTGCAGACTTCAGAATTTTCAAATTGTAAGCCACTGGTAACCTGTAAAAACATAAAATTGCGCCATTATTCACTTTATATAATGTTGTTGCAAATTTGCCATCTCTAGTTTTATAACTCACTTATTATGTTAAGAAAATTGGCTTTCTTCCTAAATTTTTAAAATTTCGCTATTGGAAGTATAGGAATTTATGTAAGGGTTCTGTTTTTGCAAGATTTCTGACATTTGAATAGGTTTTTTTATAATTCTAATACTGATAAGCCTGCACATTGACTTCCAAAGTGTTGCAAAGATGATGAATTGAGTGGGCCCCACAAACTCTTCCTCGGTCGGCCGTTGCTCTATTGACTGCACTAGGAGGCTTGTGGACTTAAAGTTAATAAGAGATTATAATGGGCTAAGCAAAGAATGATGTATTGCCCATGACAACAACCACATGGAAATTTCCTGGGAAGTCCTTTAAAAAACAAAACAAAATGGGCTAGTCAAATGGCAGGCTTATAAGAAAATAAAGCTACTTTCCATAAAACATTTTACTTCAGATAAGTAAACTATATTTAAATTTTGCATACGTTTCTGTATCAGCAGGTAATTTCCTAAAAGTAACATGAAACATGGAAACGTGTATATAGCTGGCTAGCTACCTAACACGATATTTGGAAACTTTGGAGCTGATAATTTTTTTGCAAGTTCATATATCATAAATATATTTCATTTTCATACGCTTTTGAGTAATTGTGGACTAAATAAAGCTTAACTTTAAAGCTTGACTTTATTCTCTTTGTTTCCATCATTTGCTGAATTTCTAGCAGAACTGTCTGAAATAATAATAGACTATAATCTTGTTGTTTTATTTTTCACAGTAATTTCACCTGTGGTTGATCGGCTGGGAGATTCCAAACAAGTTGTAAGTTTTGCTTGTATGAGACAACCTGGATGTTAATATATATTTATGATCACATTTTTTCTGTATATTTCTTTATTTTTTAGGTCCGTGACCAAGCTTTAAATCTAATTTTTAAATTGATCAGTCCTGTGTCATCACCTCAAGTATGTTGCTATTGGTTACTAATTTGATTTAATTATGTTTTGGTGGTCATAATATTGTGACAAGAGAAAGAATGATTTTATTGTCTTGCAAAGGATTAACTGGTTGTTATATGCAGTCAGTATCAACATAAGCTGATGTTATTAAAAGTACAATCATTATAATTCTGCAGGTTAAAGTCCCTGTCACATCACACCCCTGTTTCTAATTATGGTTGTTAAGCTGTTTAGCTATGTACATGGAAACAAGATAACCGTTTTGTTTTGTCACTAGGCAAAACCAATGGAATATTTTAAGAACAGTTTATTATTGCTTGATCATTATTTTTTATTATCTCTTTATCTAGTTTGTGTTTGATTTACTTGGTCAGAGTTTTAATCATAAAAACTGGCGTGTTCGGGAAGTTTTGATGATATGTTTAACCAAAACAATTAACAGGTTCGTTTGTTAGCTTTCCCTCATCGATAAAATGTCAAAATAAGGACTAAAAGATTTAGGCTGTTTTTGTGTTGGATGACTTTATTCTTTTGAAGGCATTGTTTTAGTTGACTAAATTTTGCTTATCACAGTCCAGGCATTTGATAATTTTGTTTTTGATTTGTAGGTTTACAGCATCAAGTATTCAAATTAACAAAATCACGCCGCATATTGTGAAACTTCTAAGTGATCCTACAGGCCAGGTAAGCTGTGTGTGCACCATTTTAATTAACCAATCTTTATGAAACATTTCACTTTGGTAAGCCTAATAATTTTGAAGTTTGGGAAGGAGAAAATTTTGTTTTATTGTGTTTCAAAGAACTGTAATGCATTTTGCTATTTCTGTGCTGATTTGTGTGAAATTTATTTTTTTAGGTTCGCGATACTGCTGTTAACACAATCGTTGAGATATATCGTCACGTTGGAGAAAGATTCAGAACAGATTTAACCAAGAAATATTCATCTGATTCAAAGTAAGATTTTTTTTACGTATATTAGTGAACTAAAAATTTCCAAGAAATAAAGGTTACTTTAGAAAAGTATTCCTGTTTAATTTTACCTTCTTCCATTATTAGAGCTATACACAATTATAACATGAAATAAAAGAGAGGAGATCTCATGTGATATCTTTGGGTAGTAAATTACATATAGCTTAATAAGGAACATTGCAATGTCTTGAGAAATTAAATGTTGTAACATCTCTCCCCTGGGGAATCAAAACTCTTTATATTTGAATGCTGTAGAATTTAAATAGCTACAAATAATTTGTATATGATTGCAATTCTAGTTGAATTCTTGCATGCTAAATAAAGTCTTCTGATTTGATAATGTGGAATATTGTAAACAGTTTTGCAATTTTTAAAGCATGGAGATGATTCTGTATTTCTATTTTATCTTAAAGAAGATTAATTTTTAAGGATATTTCATCAATAAATGTGACCCAGTGTATATTGGAAGTGGTTAATTAAAATATACTCCAAATTTAGCTGTTTTATTAAAACAGTGTATAAATAGACAAATGTTTTTAGATGAGCTGTCTGGTTTAACATTCAGGGCCTGTTATTTATTTTCCCTTTTCATATCTTCTAAGTACTTGCATCTACTCTCTCTAAGTTTATTTTTTAAGTCTATGTTGTTGATATTGAACTTGTGGCTCGTTTTGTGCAACTGTCTTTAAATGACTTTCTCATCCAATTAAAATGTTTAATACAGGAAATGATTTGCTTCAGTAATGCATTATAATTAGCTAATCCCAGGTGACAGTGGATGTTCTGTCAGTGTGTCAAGTCAAACTTTTGTTTTGACAGTAAAGGAAACAAAGGATGGTGACAAAAAGGCTCATTGTTAACTTCTCTAAGAAAGTGTTGTTTATGTATAGTTAGTATAAATATGCAAAGTTAATCTGAATATAATACATATGTGTGGTAGACATTTTTTTATTTGGCTTAAGTGCAAAACATGGAAGTAATGGTTGTCTCTTCCAGCCATAGAATAATACTGATGGTGTAGGAGAATATAAATAAACAACTGAATCTTTCATGTGTCAAGCCAAAGTAAAAGCGTGAGAGGTGTCTAAGTGTAAATCATAGGTATAATACTGCTTAGTTAAGTTGTTGTCAAAAGAGATTAAAAAAATTGCAGTTTAAAAATATTGGATTAAGTTTGTATTTTATTTTGTCACTTTGCAAAATCTTTACAAAGTTCAAAAGCCTGTGTTTATTTTTTGAAATCCTTCCTCTTCTTTCAAAATAAACAATAGCCATTGTTTATAAACAGAAGAAAAGACAAAGATATTTACTCTTACTGATATAATAATATACCATGTTTGTGTGATAACATAAACATAAAAAAATATAACCTTTGATCTATTAATAGGTTTGAAAATAATGTTACATCTTGAAGTTTTAGTTTTAATTTTTTTAAATAATATAATATTAAATTTTAAAAATGGCTTTTAGCATAACATAATCATAAAGATGTTTCTTTTGCTATTTTGTTTCTTCTCCACAACTACTTACATTTGTTTATTTTTTCTGACTTCAAAGTGATGTTAGTGACGTGTTTGTCTGGGTATTGTTTTTATTGCTAACCATTATAAAGATACAAGACTCTAGGACATCTTTAATGCTATCAGAAGAGCACAACTGGAGATTTTATAATTTTGTATGGAATACCTACATTTATCGTAATTGTGTTAATAGTTTAAACATAAGATATGCTTCATACGATGGAGATTGTGGATTACAATGACGATGATGATGGCGAAGTGTTTTCATCTGAAGATTGGAAAGATGGGTTTGAAAATATCACAACACTGTAATTTTTGCATTTGTCACATCTTGCCATGATCTCTTTATTTAGTTCTCTGTTTGTGTTAGTTAACAGAAGCAGGTTGTGTTTATTTAGTGCCTCAGGGTCTTCATTGTGCATTCTTTTTTTTGACATTGTGTCATTGTAGCATGTTTCAAACCCAGATTTGTTTCATAAGAGATGTATTTTATTTGTTTCCAGAGTTTTATGTTTTAGACTAAATTTTTTTGTTGTTGTTGACAAAGCGTCTATTTCTACTGAAATTTATTTGTATAAAATTTCTTTGATAATCACTTACCTGATCAGAACAATTGGAGTTCGATCATGGCAAGGTCTGTTACATATAAACCACCTCAGAATTCTAATGTTTGCACATTACTTATCTGTTTAAGCATGGTATCCAAGGAAAATTGTCATTTTTAGTACTTTGTCAATTGACAACAACATCATCCATGGCTATTTTTTTTTTGCAATTTATAAGTGATTATAAATGCTCTAAGTTTCACAACAATGTGCACAGTTAACAAATAAAAGATAACAAATATGGTGTTAGTCTTCAACACTAGATTTTACTTCCTTAAAATGTCAATTCTCATATAAAATTGTTAACCTTTAGCTATTGTGCTGACTAAAGTCATTGCTAACAGCAAGGTGAAATAGTGTATAATATGCTTCTGACTGTCAAAATACCAAGTGTTGCCCTTAATGCGAAATACTCATCAAATTTTATGTGAAATATTCAATTTTAAGACACAAGTCTTGCTGTTTACCTTCTATTGAACAATAAAACACTTCATGTCTGGTGTAAATCGAGGAAATATGAAAATTTCATTTTTTCTTTTTAGGTTGAACAGCATTTTATCGAAGTTTGATCAAGTACAGAAGTCTGGAAATATGGTTGCTACTTGTAAGTTCGTAATTATTTGTGGGAAATATGAAACAACCCATGAATAAGTTTTAAACAGCAACAGCAACAACGACAACAACAACAACAAAGATATAAAATATACTGCACGAGCTTGCAAAATTTATAGAAATGCGTTCTAAAGGTGCACAAATATTGCAGAGGCAGATACACTTTGGAAATTTAGAATTTTCGAAACATGATTTTTATTTCCCCTTTTGAGGTGTTTTCCATGCACCTTTTATTTTATTTTCAGTAGAGAACTGTGGCAAGACACGTAGAGAGTCAGATTCTTTAATGTTTTGGTGTTGTTTACAAATATGTCTTTGTCTCACTATTTTTTTGTGTATGTGTGTTGTTGTTTTTTATATCTTACAAGCTATTTATGTTATGGTATCTAGAAAACTCAGGGTTCATAGGGATAGAAATTTTTCAATGCATTTTCTTTGGACATAAATTATTCATAATATACACATCTGTTTACATATTACAGATGGAAAGGAACTGAAAATATTTCCACGTTTTTCCAAGGAAAGAATAATCTCAATGTTAAAGAATCATTCTTTTTGGGCCTATTTTGTTGACTTAGCTTTTGTAAGCTTTTTTAGTAGTACAAGAAAAAAAATTTTTATTACAAAGATCAAATCTGGTGTTTTTAATTAGTTAAATGGATAGACTAATGGAAATTAAATTACAGCTAAATGACCCTCAGTGTGACTTGACTTATGTAGACACTTGTGAGTGCTTTGTTTTTTAACTAATTACAGAGTAAAGCGTTATAAATTTTTCAAATATAAAGCTACTTTCTTGTTGTTGCTAAAAATCATAAATTTATTAATTTAAGTGCAAACAAACTGATAACTGTTTAAAACAGGAAGCTAAAAGTGTGTTGTTATTAAAAATAGTGTTGTTATGTTGTGGCACCGTTATAATTTCTGTTATTATTTTTGATGACAGAGGATCACCGCAAATTGTGTGGCATTAGTGTGTGTAGGTACTATGTTGTGTGAATGATGTCATACAGTGATGTCATTTAAATGTTTTGACTTGCCTTTTGTTATGTTATCAGCATTGCGTTATTAACTGTGCTTTGAACTTATGTTGCCTATTATTTTTTTTACGTGACTAAAGTGTGAACATACAGCTGCATATTTAATATAAACTGGAGCATTATAAGTCCTTAAAATATGATTAAGTGGGAACATTTTCTGACCCAGTAACACAAATGTATATATTATAATGATGTGAATAGATACTATTGACAGTTCATGAAAACTTATGCTGTGTTTTGGTTTATATAAAATAGCTGAGTTATGCTTGGGAAGCAATAACATGTCTTTTATATTGGATTTCATCTATTGTAATTGTCCACTCAATCGTTATGTTATGCAGGAAATGGAGCTGTGGCGACAGGAACTCACTCAGATTTATCTTTTTAATAAGCTATTGGTAGAGATTTTATAAATACATAAAAAGTATTATCAAAAGTAGACTGACATATAAATGCATTGCTTGCTAATAATAATAAAGGGGAGGAAAGAAAAAAAATGTACTATATAATAATAAGTGAGGATCGAAATTTCTTTTGTGGTTTTGATAAGAGAATCGACTCAGTTCCAATTTGTTCACAAATTTTGTTTGTCACTAAAGAAATAGAAGGAGGTTCAGCAAAATTAAAAGTGTATATTTAATTTGTGTGTGATCAGATGTATCAAGGAAGGTTACGCAGAAATTATTCTACTAAAATTATTGTTCATGCGTGTGCTTTTTAATGACATTTTTATTATTTCATTAGCAACTCCATTTTTTATTTTAGCTTCAAATGATCAGGCCAAAATTTTGATTAAAGTTGTTAAGTTGCTTTAATGCTAAAATTTTACGTTGATTGCGTGTTAAATTGTACAGTTTTAAGTTTTAGTTACTTAACTTTTCAAGTTTTTAGCCTGGCTAGTTGCTTAATTTTCGACCAAAATCTCTGTCTCAGCACTTGGGAACTTGGTTGCGTACAAAATAATGGGTACTAAAACTTTTTCCATGTATAAACTATGGAGACCACAAATGTTGACATTTTTAACTAGTGACTTGGTAATTGTTTTATATCTGCATGCGTTTTGAACAGTAATTTAATTTCCCTGATTGACTTTTCTAATGTAGGAATGATTTTAACCTTGGTGCTAATGGGTCCTGGTATGCTTTTTATAGTTGGTGAGGGATTAATATCAACATATTATAATGGGAGGATTAATTGAAATTAATTGAGACGTAGAATTTGGAAATTAATTTAAGAAAAACTTTAATTTTTTAAATTTTTGTGTGAGCATAGTGATCATGTTGCTTAAACTTGCAAATATTTTTTTGCTGATATTTATCTCATTGGTGGATTTTTATTTAATACATTACTGTATACATTTGTTAATTTTATCTAAAAATAATGGTTTTCCGTGTCTCCTCTTCTTTACTTAAGAAAGCACTACTCCTGAATAATCGTTTGTTGTAAAAATTAGTTATGCTAGCCTTATTGTGTTTGTTGAAAATTATATTTTCTAATGTTTCTTTAACTGTTGGCATTGGTCAGGCAAAATAAGGTAAATTGGTCAGAAAAAGTCAAGTCAAATTTTCTTTGCATATTACTTTGAAGATGTAAAACCTATTCAGATAGGGCAACACTAAAAACATCTGATGTGCTATGTTTGTTATTGTGTAAACGTTCTTTAAATCGTGAAGAAACAATATTTATTTTCTTTGTTTGTGTGTTTCTTTATTTATTTGTTTATCTATTTTGTTATCTGTTTCATTTTTTAGTCATATTTATTTGTTATTTACTTTCATAACTAAATTAACCATCTTAGTCCAATACTAAAGTTGAATACCTATGTGAAAATAAGCATCAGATTTAGAAATATTAATCAAGCAACAGACAATTTTTTCATCCATACAACAGTATTTAAGAAATAGCGGTCCTATTGTTATGTTTCCAAAGTATATTTACACGACACTTAGTTCACAAACAAAATGTTTATTTTGTACAAACCTTTGTTTCGTTGTTGTGGATTATGTAAATATAATGACGATGATGCATCTTAACGCTTCCTCTAAAAAGGATTTATGTTATAAAGTTAACGATCTTTTTTTTTTCCTATTAAAACCAAGTAAAATGGTTATTAAAAATGTTGAAATTTCACATGAATCACAAAATGACTATGAAGGTGGTGAAAGTTGTTATGAACTTGATGCAAAATCTTACTTAACTGCCTTTTATAGAACTTTATCAGATCTGGAAGGTAAAAGTTGTTGTTGTTGTTGTTGTTGTTGTTGGTCAGCATTTTTTATCTTATTATTTTTTTTTGTTTAAATTCTAAAGTTAGATAAATTTTTATCTGTTAAATCCATGTTTTCACAACCTCGTTTTTGTTCAAAAAAGAAATTTTGTATAATTACACCAGATATTATTTTTTTAGCACAAACTGATGGAGCTTATGTTACGCCAGAGAGGAAGAAGGTGAGCTTGCTATCATTTTAGAAAATAACTTAATATTGAATTTCACATAATGACAGATTTGAAATAAAAGCAGGCTTTCTTTTCTTCTTTTTTTATTTAACTGATTTCAGCGTTTGAATTAATAAATAGTGAATCGCAATTCGCAAGTCATTTCTTTTTTTCGCATATTTGATTTACCTACTTTACATAAAATTTGCAGATTGAAACTTAAAATTTTGAAAATATATACTGCGCATAAATTTGATTTTCAGTATTTGACATGTTTCTTTATTATTGAAAAATATGCAACAAGTGAAATTGTAACTATACATGTACGTACGTGAGTTTTACGATGTTGCGTAACGACCTCATAATCTACATGAAGAACATTCATGTATTTTTGTTTACCCATGAACGTAATTATGAAGCTTAAACAACACCTTATGTAAAAGTTCACAATAAGATGTGAACTAAAACGTGAAACAAACTAAATAATTGTGTATTTTATTTTCAATAATATGTTGTCTTTAAGTGCAAAATACAAGTTTAGTTATGCAGTGGTGCTTGTCTTGAGAGGTCTTTTCTGACTAATTATGCTTTATGCTGTGTGAAAATCTTGCATTATCCTGATTAACAATATTTAATAGAGAAACTTCTAGATTTATGTCAGGATTTGACCTTCTCTTTTTTGTATTCCAGTCTACGAAGGGTACATCAGTTCGAAGAAGTACGAGTTTCAGTGCTGGTGACAAGAAAAAGAATCATGCCGTGCTTGAAAGAGGAATCAGCTCAGGTTTCAAAATTAGTTGGATAGTTTTATTTTAGAGTGGACACTCCTAAAATCACCTAAATAACCTAACAAGCGGAGAGCCTCCTAAAGAATCCTAAAATTGTTAACCCTATTTCGTCCACCCTTCCTGTTTTCTTTCTAATAATTCTTTATCTATGCTTCATGGCTATGATAATTAATTCATACATAATTACTGCAATTGAAAATGAACAGCCTCTTTGATTTAAATAATGGAAGGCTTGATTATTAGTAATTCTTCATTTCCCTTCATTTTGGCAAAATCTTTTCCAATATGGAATAGTTTTTATACGTATTTTAGTGCTTTCTCCTGTATTTACTTTCTTTATAATCAAGCCATAAGGTCTTCAAACATTGTGGAGATTTTGGTTTTATGTTATTATAAACCTGCCAGAATTAACTACACAACTTCATTAAAACACGCAGCCTTGACTAAAAAATACAGCCTTTTAACGTTTAGGTGCAGTTGATGAAACAGATTTCATGTCAGCTTGGGAAGAAGTTCAAGAGGCTAGGGTGAGTACTGTGCAGTCAAAAGGAATTCAACAAGGACATTTTAAAACTGCTGTGTCTTTGTGCATGATATAAAAGAGCATGGAATAGTTTATTATTTGCTCTTTTTTTTAGATTTTTTCTGTTCGAGATTTTCCCCATGAGTTAGATAAAATAAACGAAATCTTGTCAAACGCAAATGCTGATTGGGAAAAGCGTGTTGAAGCAGTACGTTGAAGATTCTTTCTTTGTTGCAACTGCTACAGTGTGATATTATTGTATATTTCTATTATCAATGTCTTTATATAGTTGCGGCAATTACGTTCTCTAATAAAGATTTCATATCAGATTGACAACTTTCCAAAGTTGATTAAAGATTTAGAAGGAGCTCTGAAAGTTTCTGTGAGTACTTTGATTTTCTGTGACTACTTTGATTGACGAACTTTTAATAATGATAACATAATAATTCATTATCACACAATATTAATTGTATTCTTTTAGGTAAAAGATTTGCGTTCCACAGTTGTACGGGAAGCCTGTATTACTTTGAGGTACAAATTATTGCTTTTTTTTATTTGAGCAGAAAATTAAGTACTGTTTTTCTATATGTATTGTTTTATTTTGCATTTCTTGTTACTTGTTAGCTACCTGTCATCAACGATGGAGAATAAATTTGATTACTTAGCTGAATGTATGGTCCAACCTCTGATTAATTTAATACCAAATAGTGCAAAGGTATGTATCAGGTTTATACAGTTCCTTGTACCTCAGTGAATCTCTTAAGAGAAATTAGGTGAATGTGGTAGACAAAGACTGTATTACTATGCCATTACCAAACTGTTTTTATTTTCCTTTCGAACTTTATTTTTGAACTGAAATTTATTTTTGTAAAATTCTAAATTTCTTTCTTTTTGTTTTTCTGTTTAGATAATGTCAACATCAGGGCATGCTGCTATTCGCCTGATCATTAAAGTACGCAGTTTATTTAAAGATGGCGATGACTCTATTTTGCATCTTAGATTTTAAAAATAATTACTTTTTATTTAGCATACTGCAAGTCCACGTTTAATACCAGTAATTGTTAGCAGCCTGCTTACATCAAAGTCAAAAGACATCAGAAGGTTTGTCATGACTTTTTGTCACTTTATCACGATTTTAAATACACCTGCAGTTTTTAACAACAAAGTTAAGATGGATCAAAATGTGTTTTTTAGGCGTTGTGCGGAATATATGGGCTTGTTACTAGAAGTGTGGGACACATCAGTATTGAAAAGGTATACCGCTCTGTTATGATGTGTTTGGAAGAGAACTAACCACAAGATCTTCAATTATGATTTGTAATAAAAACATTTTGGCATAAGAATTTTACACTTTAATTTTTTGGTTCCAATTTAGTTTTAAAAAATCTTAAATCTCAACAACAGTTTCAACTATTATGGTACAAAATTATATATTTTTGCATGATCTAGTTTCACGATCTGTGTCGTAGCATCCCGCCACTAGTGGCCGAAACTTTGCCCAAATTTGACCATCATCTTTGGAATACATTTTCAATTTATTGCAAACAAATAATTGATGTGTGAATACTAATACTGCGGAAATAAATCTCAAAAATATCTAAGGCAAATATTACAGACATGATTAAAATGCTCACTTACAAGACCCCGCCACAAGCAGTTACCGATTTATGAAACGAAATCAGATATGTACCACGGGAGTGATATTGTTTACTTATGATCAGTATTTTTTTAGAATATTAGAAACTAAAGATCATGAATAAATATGGCTTTTATTATTTAGCAAATTAGGTTATAAATACAAATACAGAAATAGTTTTATATCTATATAAATTATCAACTGTGGTTGTGTGTATGTACCAGTAGTTATATTTGAAGTGTCTGCCAAATCACAACATTTTTTCCTAAGTAAGGATGCAAAAAATTGTGATGCAAAGAATATTTTAATTCCAATCAGGTTAACAGCTGTCTCAGTGTACATGTTAGTAGTACTAATTAAAATATGGTGCATGAATATGTGAAAATACAGAGTTGCTAACTAAAATGGTCAGGAAAGATAAATTATTAGTACAAATTAACATCAGAGTGGTCAATTGTCTGCTAAACGTGGATGAAAAAACATGCAGTTGACTTATAAGTAAACAAGTACTGTTTGTAACATAATCTTTTTTGTTTAGTCACGTGACATTACTTGAAGAAGCCATTCGAAAAGGAATATCAGATGCTGATTCTGAAGCAAGAGCTGCTGTGCGCAGAGCGTACTGGCATTTTGCTGATCACTATAAAACACGAGCAGATGCGTAGGTTTTTTTATGTAGTTAAATACTGTTTGCTTTCTCCTATGTTGTTCCCACCGTTCTCTTTTTGACTTCTAGATTTTCTTTCCAGGGCTTATCAGGTCTGGAATGTCCAAAAATTTACTGTTTTTTTGGCAGTCGTGCTTATTAGAAAAGGTCCTGTTAAATCATATTTACTTCAAGAAAGCATGCTTGATGTGTTACTAAAAATACCCTCATGCTCCATTAATGCTCCAAAATTTATCTGGGAGTCGAAGGCAATAAACGTTTCTTTTGCACAGTAGTGATAAAAAAATATTTAGCACAAAGATTATGGAATGTAATCGTAAAATATTTAAAAAAGAAAATCTGAGTTCCTGTAAATTCTCGTGAAAACAACATGAGATGTATATGCGCGTAAAGAGCTTTGTTTATTTTTTTAGTCTGATGGAGAAGCTCGATTCATCCAAACAGAAGCTTTTACAAAGTGATAAAAATTTAATCAATGCTGGTGTAAGTAGACCCGCATCGTCTACTGGCTATGGAAGAATCAAATCAACATCGTCTAAACCCAGTAGAACGATGAGCTCTAGTGATGCTAAAAGGTAAAGTTGTTAAATGTTTTTGGCTTTTGAGTCTTGTGCTTGATTTTGAGAAAAAAGTATGATAAGAAAACATCCTATATTACTGTAATTTGTTCATAAAAACAGTACAGAATTTGTTTGTTTAACCAGTTACTTCTTTATTTTCACTGTTAAATTTTATTTTCCATTTACTCTCACTGTTTTGTTTCCATATATATAAAGATTTTTTCTCATTTAACGCAAAATATTATAATTTTTGATTTATGCTGATTTTTTTTTAGTAACAAGAAATCTACTCGAAGTAAGTTGATTAACTTTTTTTTCACAATAACATAAAAATTTGTCTACTGCATCGTTTGTTAAGATCGTGTATGATAAAGAGCTTCACCACTTTCTTACTATGATTAATGTAGATAAAAAAACAAGCCAGAAAAGCTCAGTTTACAATAGGCCATCAAAATAATAACAATATACGTCAGCCTGAAATATCGCTCGAATATTTATGATTCGTTTAAGTTTCAAAATTATTTCTTAAGATTAATCTCTTATCTCAGTAATTGTGTTGGTCCCTAACAAATATTTAATCCCTGAAATAGATTTCATCTGTCTGGTAATCTTTAAACGTATGAGGAACTAACTCCCTTACATTTATTAGACGGAGTGATGGGTCCTCCTGCTGTACCTCCAATGCAACGATCTTCAAGCCAGCTGGATTATAAACGTGTAATGCCTGGAATGAGTCCTCGACAGAAGTCGTGCGATGATATGAAACGACACACCATACGCGCTCAAGTAAGAGAAGGTAGATCAAGATATGCACAAAGATCAGCGACTTCACAACGTAAGTGTGACACATCTTTCTCGTTTGTGTCTTACATTTTTTTATGTAGTCTAGATGGCTTTTTTATTCTATGTGTAATTCTAAATAGCTAAATTAGAGTTACCAAGTCTGAAATATAAGATTAATATGCAGCTCCTGGGTGGAGAGTGAAATGGGAGTTTAGAGTTCACGCTAGGGTAAAGTCAAGGTATTTTATGTTAGGTGAAAATCATCCAGTGTTTTGTGGTCTTACTTAGAAATTGATACTTTGTGGTTGTAATGCAATTTATGATAAAACAAACATAGTCTACAACCAGCACTTCTACAGAGACCTGAGGAAAACAGGTTTTATTCAGAAGTTCAAAACTTTCATTTAATAAAGTAGATAACCTTCTTGAGACTTTTTTTATAAACAATCGCCCCCAAAATTTAAACAATCGCCCCCAAAATTTAAACAATCGCCCCCAAAATTTAAACAATCGCCCCCAAAATTTAAACAATCGCCCCCAAAATTTAAACAATCGCCCCCAAAATTTAAACAATCGCCCCCAAAATTTAAACAATCGCCCCCAAAATTGCCAAAATTGTAAACAACAGATGCTGAACAATTTGTTTGGGCGAATAAGTGATAAATGATAATATATATCAAATGAATACTTTAAAAATAAACAATTTGCCTAATAAACTTACCCAGGTAAACAATGACTATGTTTGGGGCGTTTTTACCTAAGTAGTTAAACATTGATTGGGGTGAAGTGCACAAAATCAATTGTTTATAAAAAAAAGTGTCACAGTATAGTCCCAAAAACACCCTGTAAGTTAAAAACGAACGTTTTTGTCAATAGTCTGCTGCAGTACATGTAATTCATATGAAATTAACCCAAGCCTGTTAACATTATCCTGTTACCTTTTTTTTGAAAGAGCTTAAATTTAAATATGCCGCTTCATACTTTAAGTTCTGATAAATACAAACAAATTCGTGCTTAGAACGCCATGCATGATCATACCTATCGTTAATATCTTAAATAAACAAAAAACATTTTTACATAATAATTCTTTTTTTAGTCGCTAAGGGTTTTAATAAGATATATCATTGCTATTAATGTTCTTAAGAACTGAGCAGAATGACTTCTGTTTTTTTTCTATTAAGTTCATTTTGAAGTCCGTACAAAAGGTTTAGCTTAACAAATATGATTACAAAAGATTATCTTGCTGCTAAAAGTTAGCTATCTCTACTGTGATTGGTTGATAAAATTATGCAAGCATTTTGTAAACAATTTTTTTTCAAAGAGAAGGCAGTGTATGCAGCAAACCCTTGAGCAGCGAAAATAACATTTTGGGTAAATTTTGAGGAGAATACCTCCCGATGGATTTTGATGTTAGGCTCACGCAAGCCGATTGGAGAAAATGTAGACGCATATTATTTTATCTAGGTAAATGTGTCCACTGTAGTATGTACAATGTTGCAAAGCAAAAAAAATTAAATGCGCTTCTTTGTTTTAGCGTCGAGTCGAGCAGGTTCACCAAAGCGCTTGATGCCAACATTCAGTCGTGAGAGATCTGAGGATTACATGAAGACATACTCTCCACAGAAAACAAGAATCCCAACACCAGCGTGAGTTATGCGAAGTTATTTTTATTTTTAAATTGATATCTGCTTTTTTTTACCCCGGCATATATTGGTTTTCCGTGCCCGTGTTGTTTTATGTGAGATGCAGCACATCGTTTGGTTACGGAGGAGTCTACTGGTTTAAGCGTTTTTTCGTTCTTCCAAATTTATTATGCTGTGAAAGAGGACCCATTTATGTGGAAGTTATCTCTTTGAAATATCCAGATTCCTATGTCGTTGACACGAACGATTTAATTTAGAGGTGTTCGAATTTAATAAGAAATATTTTTTTGGTCTGTAGTCCTGTCATTTTCACCAACTAGTTGGTGAGCCGTGGAAAAATCCACGGGTTTGCTCGTCCTTTTTTTATACCGCATTGCGTGCGTCTCGCTACTTGCGGTACCATTTCACGTGACAGACAGACGTTTACGGTTATTATAATATAAGATTATTATAATATAGATAGATACTAAAACGGATTAACTTTGTTTATTTTTATCAAAACAGCTTCCGTTCCTTTAAAATAAACATTTAAGCTCTTTTGATGACAAAAGGAGATTTCTATATTTGACTCGTGTGTGGCAACTAATTAGATAGATTACCTTCAAAACTGTACAAAAATTCGCAAAAAGAAAAATTTGACTAATTTACTATACGTTGAAGAAGTGCACATTTAATTAAAAAAAAAACGTCGAGAGTAAAGTTGAGATGTTAATAAACGCCCATGTATAAATAAACGCCCATGACTAAAACGCCCATGTATAAATAAACGCCCATGTATAAGAGTGTAAGAGCAGTAAAATCGGAAGCGTTTTGAATACACCAATTACATTCGTATATCGTCCTTTGATGAATTCTTAAATTTTGAACTTTTACAACTCTTTTTATACTTGGAAGTAAAATGTTCGTACATTACCATCCTCTGAAGCTCATCTGGAACTATTTTTGTTTGTTTACAAGAACTTAAATAACACGAACCAGTAAAAGGAATTGAACCCCTGACACTAACATCCCTCCAAAATAACCACCCATGCGTAAATAACATCCCAGGATATAAACTTGATATTTAGTTAACGCCCAGGGCACTTAATTAGTCATTTACAGTTAATTTATTTCTTGCGGCATATAGACATGCAAAACTTTTCATAATTGTTGCAACACGCATTTACAAGTTTTGGTCAACGTTTTGTGGCTGGAGTTGTCTATATAATATTAGCTTGGTTTCCAGGTAATTGCTGTCCAACATTTGTTGTGCAACATCTTTGTGTTGTTTCGTTATACAACATGTTTTCGGTAAAGTCGTAACTGCGACCGTTGCACAACAATCGGTCAATACGTTTTATGTTAATGGAAACCAAGCTTTAGCAAACAGCATTTTTTTTTAACAAAAAATAAGGTTCTTGTAAAAAATTCTGCTGGCATCAAAATTCCGTTCTCCTATTGATACATTGTTTTACCATGATGATTATTTCTACTTGTAGTAAAAATTCATCTCGTCCATCGTCCAGATCAAGTTCTCGCCAAACCAGTCGTGATCCAAGTCCTGTTCGTTCACAAATGCCAGGACAGTATGAGATGCGGTTTCGCAACGGAAGCTCGTCGGCAGCAGGTATACATGAGAGATTTATGAACTTGATGTCCGTATTCTACTCTACAATGAATTAGTTCCTGCTGACATGACTTGTGCATTACAAATAAGTGAAGAGAATCTAACGACAAGGAAATAATCCAAATTGCCACAGTGGTTCAAAAACTGTTTTCTTGCAAGTGCATGTTTAAAATTTTCTAGAAATGCGGAATTAAAGATTGCGGACATAAATTAGCAAACATTAATTCCGCAACGTTTTATTCCGCATTTTTTTAATCTGCATTTTTTTCTTCCCTTAAACTTTGAATGAGAAAGATTACACTAATCCTGAGAGGAGTCAAACTCAACTGCTTGTTTGTTTATGTCGAGAGATTAGAAAAGTAAAGCAAAACATTATGTGCTTTTTCATGAAACAAATCGAGTTCATTTTGATGACGTAATAATCTCTTTGTTTTGATGTAGGTGTAACAGAAGATGCATTGTGGGATGCATTGGTAAGTAGACCTGTGTTATGGGTACCTAAATACTTTTCTTTCTTTGTCTTGTCTTGTGTACGCAGCGAGTGAAATTCTACAATACCTTTCTTTATTTTCTGTATCTTTGCATTGATTTCACTCTAGTACCACTAAAACACCTATTTTTTTAATCAATCACAGTTTTTTCATTTATTCATTCATTCGTTCATTCATTCATCCATTTATTCGTTTTCCTTTTATCAAACTTACCGCATGTGCTTTTGATTTTAGAAACGTAATAAAGTTCATCGACGGGACCGCCACAATTCACAAAGCTCAGTAAACGGACCTGGGAGTGATGAAAGCGATACTTCAAGTATACTATCACACGATTCAAACAGCAAAAAGAATATATCACAAGTAAGAATATTTTCATGTTATTCTGTGGGTCGAAAACAATTCAGTGAACTCTGAAGCGTCATTTGCACGAGAATTATCATATGACGTCCTACGTGCAGTCGTGAGGGGATTGTTTTGCTATCAGTAGTTGTTCACTGTTTCGTTCTTTCAACAAAATGTCACGTGACTCCTTATTATCTTCATTTTATCAGGATTTGAAACTTTATTTATTAAATCTTTTCTTTTCATTTCATTTATTATTTATCTTCTCTCATTGTTTATATCACCCTTTTCTAATAATCCTAGAATACATTCTTTTTTCTTACTCATTGTTTCGATAATAAGTTGTATTGGCCTATTGTTTCGCACGTGGTTATAATATTCGAACTAACTTTTCTCTCGACTCTCCCTCGGATTTGTTTCTACGCTTTGAACCTTGCATTTTCTCGCATTAAGTTGGTTTCACTTTGCTGTAAGTTTTCGCAGGCTGGTACGAATTTGAATGATTTCAGAGGTCGATGCGTAACCATCATTTGCTAGTATAATTTGTAGAGAGTCAGACAGTTGTTTTGCTCGTGAGGTATCTTACAAAGCCATAATTAGAATGACAACAGATTGTTTCTCATGACCATCGTATATGGTCGCTCTCCATCATCGTGTTGAAATATTTAAAATGAATGTGCTAATACTTCTTTCGCTAAAGTCAGAAATATGTTTTGGTTCATCTGGGGGAAATAAAATTAGGCTTAATTTTTTTAATCTATTCTAATACAAACTAATAATTTTAATTAGTGTAATGGAAACAATGTAAATTATTAGTAAATTTTTTAATTTTTTTATTTCTCATTGGATAGTTGATGCTCGGCGGTTAATGCCGTCGACTCTCAAACTGACTTTGTGGCTCCTTTTAAAAACGATAGACAGGGCATTTTCCTCGGAATAAGTGGGACCAACTGATTAATACTTTTTGTGCCGAAGTAACCATCAATGAAAACTTTCAAAACATGCATGAATTTTGGTAAACTATTGACACTATACATCACAATATATCAGTGTCCCTGAACACTCTGCAGTAATTTGAAATTTAAAAGTTAAATTGGGTTTCTATTGTGAAAGTTTGAAATTCCAGCAGATTTTTAAAACCTCGAGAGGGGGTCTAAACGATCAACATTTTTTCCAATGTGTTTAACTTAATAAAAAAAAGAGTGTAATGTGATGAATAATTAAAATGGTGAATTTTCTTGAAAAAAAAAAGCGAAGTTAACTTAAGATTTTGTCGTTCGGAATTTTTTGTTTGATTTGTCGAATGAAATATTTGTAACGAGGAGAAAACAATCAAGTGATGACGTCATGTGCGGTTCTAAGGAGCGCTAGAACTGGGTTTCTAATTTTATTGTTGGGAAAAGAAGTTTTTATTTTGTTTTGTATGTTGCATAATTGATAAGTTGTAGTTTTGAGTTAAAGAAAGAGTTCTTTTTTTTACGAGGGCAAAAAGAAGGAATATAAATCTTTATTTTGAACGCAGATGAAAGGAGAAATAAAAATTATTTTATACAGAATAGAAAAAGTGATTGTTTTAAAAGTTTGTGGATGTATTATGTTGGAAATCTAAGCGTGTAGAATACACGTGTTTTTATGAAGGAAACATTTCAAGAAAAGTTATTTCAGGAGATAGTATTATTAGAATCAGCACTATTTTTCTCCTTCATGTCTGAAGATATGTTGTATTATTTGGACATTGTGCCGGTACCGGCAAATATACAAGCTTATCTACAAGACTACCATTCACCCTGTTTATCTTTCGCCAAAAATACAACTTGTATAGAACTCCATAATAACGAAATAAATCATCCATCGCGCAAAACACGATGCGATTCTAATATTAAGCGTTCTTCGTCAGCGCGAAGTCATCGCGAATCGAAAGCTCTATCTCGTAACGAACCGAAAGACTATGTTCGTCACGGCGAACTTACGAGTCCCGTTTTAAGTCGTAACAGGAGATCTGTTTCAAGAAATGTAGCTTTTTCGGCTGTTAGGGAAAAATCGAAAAAACAAAAGTCGTTTATTCCAAAAATCGTAAAAACAAAAAGACACGAAAACGGTTTCGACAATAATAATAATAACAATACTAATACTGACGGTTGTAAGAATCATCTCAAAAAACAAAATGGTAGATCAAGCTTCGAAGAATCATATTTTAAAGAAGACGACTACAATCGCTCCTATTCTCCTGCACTTATCGTTCCTTCAAGTTATAAGTCACCAAGCACACCTAAAACTAGAAGGACTCGTTCGTGTGAGAACACACGTGGCGGTTTGTCTCGATCCATTGCCGATTTATCTTGTTCAACACTTCGTTCGTCGTCACGACATTCGTCGTCCATACCTGTGCCGGCGCGATCTAAATCTTGTGAAAGGTTGAAACAAAAGAGCGGAAAATGTAAGGACGTTAGACCTGCAACTTCACACTCATTCCGGTCGCAACATAGTTCCCATGAACATTATAAGCGTAGTTCGAGCTCCATGGATACGCACGACCATTCGCAGTCACTGAGGCGTCATATTGACTTAAGACGAAGTTATGATTCGTCAACGTTTCGGCATGTTAAGCAAAAGTCGTTATTAAAATCTTTAGATAATCTTCATTCTGTCACTTTAAATGATTTCTCGTCAAGTCCATCTCCTAAAAGTAGAATACCGCAAGCTATAAGATCACTATCACCCAGGCGACATGCAGAGCCGACATCTCCAAGACAACGTATGTTGCCGTCATCTCCAAGACAGCTTATGTTACCGTCATCTCCAAGACAGCTTATGTTACCGTCATCTCCAAGGCAACTCCTGTTTCTTGATGATTACTCGTCGGAAAGTTCTTTTAGTTCACTATCGAGATCTTCCGACTTTTTCAACTCTTCGTGTTTTGTTGTAACGCAGGTATACACAGGTGTTGTTTTTTTGTGATAACTTTATAAGTAGAGGATCCTGGGATTGAAAACTGGAAACTAATTTTTCTTTATGAAAAAGCCTCAAATTTAAATTGATTTCCAATCAACCTTTTTAGGTCATAATTTGTAGGTATATATGTCTTGTTATTTCATCAATACTTCGTATCGTTTCAGACAATACTTCGTATCGTTTCAGAATTATCCGGAAATCTTATCACTGTTACAACAAGATTCGACGAATTCGAAACGAGATGGTCTACATTCGCTACTTACGTACCTACATGGGATGCGTTCGCTTAGGTTTGCAAATACAATTTTTTCTGCAATAGGAAGGATTTTTTCTAGTAACCAACAGAATTAACCCATTCTGCAGTGAGCTGTTATTTATTAAGTTCTGCACTGCCTATTGCTTGATATTCTTTACATTTATAAGCCTCGATCCCTAAGTATTTTTTTGACAAAAAATGAAAAAACGGCCCTGTTTTCTACAGTCCGTACGCTCTCCTTTGAAGGTATTAATTTCTTATCACTCATTGTGCCGTCGTTTGTTCGAATGTTTTCTTTTTTTCACATTTCAGCTCTGACGAAGCCATCAGAATAAAAGAAACTTTCAACAGATATTTTGCCGAACCGAATTCAAAGGTAAATAAAAAATTCCATCGTAACACAACTTTTGACAATGTTCTAGAACTAGACTGAGGAGAATTATTCCACATAACGATGGGTAAGAGTGTAGATACTCTATGTACACAGAAAAGTTATGTGGAATTAACAGGTGCTTACTGCTAACCTAAAAGTCATCGATTTATCAGAGATTTTAATTCATGCTTTGTTAATTTTAATCCGTGGACATACAGCCTAAGAATTGATGTTATTACCCTGAAAGGTACCACAGGTTTCCCTGCATCAATGTTAAATTCATGCCATACACTATTCGACTTCTTTCTTAAAACCCAACACATCGTAAATTCAACTTTACTAACTCCTATCAATCGGCTGAAAATAATCTTTTTGAAAGGTTGCTTATTGCTATGCTTATCTCAAGTTATATTGTATGTTTGGTATATTTAGATCTACAGTTTATTTTTGGACGTGCTAAGCGAGTTCATCGTTCAGTGCAAGAATGACTTACAAGACTGGCTGTTTATTCTTTTGACTCGATTACTTCAACGACTCTCTACTGACATTTTGACGTCGACACAGGCAAAAATAGCACGTGTGTTGGATGTCGTAAGGTAAAATAAAGAATAATTTTTAAAAATTTAATCTTCCCTTTATTTCGTACATATTTCATACATACATACTGTATATTTTATATTATATATGTTATACTACACTATATATTTTATACTATATATGTTATACTACACCATATATTTTATACTATATATGTTATACTACACTATATATTTTATACTATATATGTTATACTACACTATATATTTTATACTATATATGTTATACTACACTATATATTTTATACTATATATGTTATACTACACTATATATTTTATACTATATATGTTATACTACACCATATATTTTATACTATATATGTTATACTACACTATATATTTTATACTATATATGTTATACTACACTATATATTTTATACTATATATGTTATACTACACTATATATTTTATACTATATATGTTATACTATATATGTTATACTATATATGTTATACTATATATGTTATACTATATATGTTATACTACACTATATATGTTATACTACACTATATATTTTATACTACATATGTTATGCTATATATTTTATGTTTGCAGGGATTCTTATCCGTACGACCACCAGTTTCAAATCATCACGAAGTATGTGACAGATAACACGCAGACGCCTAGTTTGAAAATGAAAGTCTCGTTGTTGCAGTATCTCACAGGCCTTGTCGCGCTTATGGACGCGAGTGACTTTACTAACACTGCGCTAATTCGACTCGCTGTGTCGCGCATCGTGACGTGGATCTCTGAACCTAAAAGTCCTGACGTTAGAAAGGTATGCTCAATGTTTATGTCGAGAAAGTGAAAACGTGATTTAACATGTGAATGTTAATTTGGGTTTTAAAATCCTTAATTATTAAGCGAAGAATATAAACAGTGTATCCAGCGATCTGTCATAGGATTTTTACGTGAAAATTGTCGAAAAGAAAGCACACAATGCGGAGTCGTTCTACCGCATTGTGAGCTTAAATAGTAATATTTCCAATATCTCTAAAAGCTTTTGATGTGGAGAAATGTCCATGCAGGTTTTTTATTTATTTTGTAAATGTTTGTATAAATTAAAAAGGAGAAAAAATTGTGACAATGAAACATTCATGTTTCAGGAAGCATCAGCTGTCATCGTGGCTTTGTTTCAATTAAACACGCCAGAGTTTACTATGATGCTTTCAAATGTGCCCAACTCTATACAGGTATGTAGATGCATTCAAAGTTGTAAGTCCACTTTACTGCCCTTTTAAGTGTCCTCCATCACATTATGATGTGGTTGTCATAGCTTGATGTGTAATAGTTTTTGTTTACTGTAGGAGGGAGCGACGCGTGTCATCAAACTTCACTTGAAACAGGTACGGTCTGTTGTAAACAAAAGTGTATCCATGGAAACACTACTGTTGAACGTTATTGACGATTGTTTTGTTTTTAGGATTCTCTGCAGCAACAAACTCCAACTAACGGGACAGGATACAACCGGGAGGCTGGGTATTATACAGCTCCAAATCGGAGAGATCAACCAGAGAAACCTGTTTATAGAAACTCGTCGTCAGTGAAGCAAAACACAAGAAGTTATATGACGAGAGAGGAGTATTCGCCTGCTTCTTACAGTTCTCCCGCCGCAAGAATACCTTCAAGACACGACTTGCATGATGGGCCGGAATCTGGGGATTTACATTCTAGAATACCGGTTCCCCATAAATTATCATTTCCAAACGATGACAGCGCGTCAAGTCCGTTGTATGCGGATCGGCCACCTTCGCATTCATCAACCCCTTTCAGTTATGCAACCCACGTGACACAGGAAGACTCCCCAATGTGGCTGTCATCGTTCGATAAACCGCGCTATGAAACGTCACTGGTATCTCCTGGAGTCAGTAGGGTGGGAGATGGTGCAGAACAGGCTGATATCGAAGGTAACTTCTTAACAGCTTCAACACTGTATCGATAACGAAAAAGAAAAAATGTCAGCAATGTCAGCAATGTCAGTAATAAATGTCAGCAATAAATGAAAAATCAATGAGGATATAATACTTTATACTATTACTTTTATTAAAGAAACAAAATATATCCTTTTTGTTACAGTTGATAAATTTTTGTTATTCTTAGTTTCAAAAACATACTCTATTTAATTTGTTAGCAACATGTAAATTACTTCTTTCAGAGCATAGCAGTTCCATTGATCTTGTCAATCAGATTTCCACCGTATTATCTGGTTCCTCCAACTCAAGTGATTCTGAAGACATTAAAAGTGCTTTACTTGAACTATTGAAGATGATTCGGTCAGGAAATAAAGAACTTATTGGTCATAAGTTGAAGTCACTTTTACCTGTTGTTTTGCAACTTTTAAGACACAAAGAGGCGAGTATTTTTTGCGTCCTGTAATAGTTTATGCGCTTCTTACATGAGTTCATAATGTTTTTGTTTTTGTTATTTAGGCTACTATTCGTTGCCTAGCAGCCAGATCGCTTCGTGAAGTGGCGTCATCTCAACCAGACTCGTACCGTCGTGATATCAAATCATTTGTCTTGCCGCTTCTTGAAACCGAGGCTGATAGTCAAAAGGAGGTTAACATTTTTTTAAGTTTTGTTTTTATGCAGCCTCGTTTTAATTTTTGGTCTTACTGTTTTGAGCTAGCTTCATGTTTTCATCATGTTTTCCAATTCTTTTTTAATGTGAAGTAAAAATTTATGTTAAATTATTTAGGTTTCCAAAACCGCGGAGGAGTGTTGTACAATGGTCAGTCAAACGCTACCAGCTGTGGAGTTGTTGCCTGTTCTTGCCACATTGGTCGGTACTGCACAATTCCCCACTAATGTATCTGCTATAAAAATGTTGAACGTGGTAGGTGAAGCAGCCATTTTGGTTTTTAGAGGATGTTTGTGTAGCGCCCTGCTTGTAATATTTATTTTATTCATATGTGCAGGTGACTGAACACTGCGATAGTGCTAGTATGAATTTCCATCTTGAAGCTGTTGTTTTCAACCTGTTGAAGGTAACTTCTATTTGTTTCGGCAAGTCAAAGTGGACAGTTTGCGTGGAGTACTTGCTTACTAATATTTAGTTTTTATTTTCAGGCGTATGACCACGAAGAAAGTAGTGCTCGGAAAGCTGCAGTGTTTTGCTTAGTTGCTGTACATAATTTGGCGGGTGCTGATTCTGTAATCCCCTTCTTTAGGGATCTGGCGGGTTCAAAGGTAAGATACTTCTATCAGCTTTCCTTCAAATTAATTCTTATAACATCTTTATAAATGTGATATTTATTTTGTAGATGAAGCTGCTAAACCTGTACATTCGCCGTTCTCAATCCTCTGGCGTGTAAATTCCAACAAATGAGAGTGCTGCTAAAAGGCTTGAAAATCACGTGATGGTTGCGTCATGGTGTATTTATAGAAATTATGCGTGGAACGAAGAGTTAGTCGCGAAAGGATGTGGGAAGAGAAATAGCTTCAACTCGATGTGTATAGTATTGTATAAATTAATTCCTGGTTTAACGCACTAAATAAGAATCTACTCTGACCAATGTCCAGTTATCAATTTAAAGTTTGCAAAAGCGCCGATTGGAGTTGAGAATCTTATAGTTAAATATTTCATTTTTATTGTCGAACTCCAGGCAAGTCGAAAATAAAAAACTTCAGCCGACATTGAAACACACTTTCATCTTGGTCACATACACGAAAAATACGCGCTTATCACAGCCTACTGAAAATGCTTGCTGGCGTTAAGCAGCGGAGATTTTATTTTGAATACTGATCATCATGGTGAAAACGAAAATTTACGCAAACCTTTTTTATTTTATATTTTACTAATATTTTATTCTTATTTATTCTTTTGCTTTCCATTACTTAGGTTATGTTGAAATAGTTTATCCTTTTATTTTTTTTTCAAACATCTTTGTCATAACTTTATTACTAAAAAAGTAAAATTATTTCATTTTTAAACTGATACTCGAGGCAATGTTTCACTAAACAACTTTCCACGAACAGTTATGCTCTGAGATCTATGTTGGATCAGGTTATATCCGGCAGATTTTTCTTTTCTTTTGTGTTCACATAAATTATGTATAAATTGTTTTAAATCGTAGCTTAGACGGGTATACTAACTGCTTGTTGTTCCTTAGTTTCCACGAAGGTGAATCCCCTGGGTTGCCCATTACCTTTTTTCTGTGATTATTATTCTTTACAAGACCACGCGCGTGTACATTGTACATAGAAATAAAACCAACTATCACTAGAAATGCAAGTAGCGTAAGTATAATCGTTATTTTGTTAACCTTGTTCCCCGGGCCTTTCTTTCTTTGACAACTTCGGACTGCTAACAGAGGCCCTGAGAACGAGGTTGAGAATCCGTGACTGTTTGGATTAATTGCGCTTTTCTCAAATGTTACTGCGGGCAAAGAAACCATTTTATACTTGAGTAAGGGAGAAGTGAAGCGTGTCTCGCTTACACAAGTTTCTATTAAATGTTTCTGTAAATAACTGTTGAAAAGAAACCTGTGTTCCCTCTTGATTTATGTTTATTAAGCAAAACACTTTTCAGTTTTTTTGCTACTTACATGCGCAAGTTTTTCTACATACATGCGCAAGTTTGCGCCGATAACGTCTCCAACTCCGCTTCTTCTATTGTCGTCTTGTCTCTCATAAACGTTATTTTGACAGTTGAATAACTTGCAGGTACACAACATGTCGTGAAACCTGGCTGTGTTGCCAGCTTTCTTGCTAAAATCGAATTATCTGTGTGATAAACGCTATCATCGGAACATTTTCCATAACAATATCCAAATTCCACCACATACGGTAGTAAAACCCAGTTGTCCCAGCCTATATCTTTTAGTTGGACTATTTTAGTTCGTAGTTGACAGCAATTGTGACATGTATGACCTCTTGAATGTCTCGTTGTTTCAGCTTCTTGTTTTTTCCATAGAATAGTTAACGAAGATTTTTGTCTTCCATAGCGTAAGGCCTGTATAGCTGGCGTCATATAATGCCAATTGCAGTTTTTACAATCAATTATTATACCTGTTCTTCCAGTGTATGACTTTATTTTTTTCATGACGTTATCGAGATTGAATGTTTTTAGAAGTGAATGTTTGCTCGACTTAAAAGTGAGACAAGTGAGAAATAAAACTTTCTTTTCTTTTTGATTGACAAGATGAAGATCGAGTTGAACTTCCGATGGTAGTTTCAACATGGCGTATTTTACACGGATCACTGTTCTTAGTTTTCCAATTTCAATGCTACACTTGCTATGAAAGCAATCAGGTAACCAAAACAAAATCCTTCTTGCACCAATCTGTGATGTGTCTAAAAAAAAATTGTGCTATTTATACTGTAACCTCGTTCTCTTTTTTTCGCTTCCTGATTTGTGATTGGTTTTGAAAAAGTCCTGAGCTCGAGAAATCAAGTTTTAAGAGTGTGAGGCTCTTAATTTTTTACATTCTGAAGCCTAAAAACGATTCTACATAAAGGACTTAGGCCAAGGCTAGAATTTTTGACTCATGTACAAATTTTGGCGCGGAGAAAATTTCGCGATTTTAGTCTGAAATCGCCAAATTAACTTCACGCCAATATTTATATTTCTTTATCATCGTAAATTTAAATGTACGCTAAACTTAATTATTTTTTTCTTCTCTTTTTTGTTAATAAAATTTCAGTTTTATGTCTTTTTTAAGTAGAAATTTCGCATGTAGCTATGTATGTAAAGAAATATCTATATCCGCTAAGTGAACACCACATCAAATTTAAAGAATTTTCGCGTTGCCAAATTAAATGCGCGCTAAATTTTTTTTCTTCATCACTAAATTTAATTAACGCCAAGAAATTCATATATCCCATCGCAAAATTAAATTCGCGCCACAATTTGTAAGAAAGTATGTTTTATTCATATAAAAAACGTGCGTTGTAACATCACACCTTTTGGACGTTAAATCTGGAGATAAAGTGTAATTCCTGGCGTACCCGAAATAATCTTCCTATTTGGATAAATGGGGATTTAAATTTTAAGCTTCGGTGATGATGAATAGAATTTATTAATTTAACATACCAGTTCTAAGCACAGGATAAATAATTTCCATTTTTTGTCCTTTTAAATTCCGTTTCTTTTTTTCAAGTTCTATTTCCATGGTAACGTTTTTAACATATTCCCGTTCTTTGCTCGAGAGTTTCACGCTAAAACTTGGCTCCTTTTTCAAACCCATTTTTTCCAGGAGAATTTTTTTTAAAGTTGAGATAAATATATCTTCTGTGATGTTTCGACGCACCAACTCCTCTTTTCCTTTGCTAAAATGCTGGACGCAAAACTCCACTTTTCTCACCGACTTCAAACAATCTTCGTATTGGTTTAAACTTCCATAAATCACGTCATAACTATTTATAAACATGAAATAAATAAGAAGAATCATAATCCGTCTCATATGGTCATGAACTTATCTCATATGCTGTGGAACCGGTATGTAGCAATGTCGATTTCATGTAATTGACTGGAGTATTTTATTTAAGGAAAATAAAATATAAGATGAAACAACAGTCTGTAACCAGAAAAATGAAACATGAGTGCATAAAAGAATTGATAGATGGAGTAGACAAAACAAAGTTTACATAAATAACCCCCCAAAAAATCAATTTTAACTTTGAAATTGCTTTGTGTCTGCCTGATTTGTTTCTATCCAACAATCTACTCCTCAGGCCTCTTTTCTTTCCACCAGGCAATTTTTGACGTTGTAAAGAAGAAGTCCTGGTAAAAAAGTTGGGTTTTTCCTGTAAAAATACCACTTTACACTGCTCAGACGCATGAAATCTGAGAAGTGAATCACTTTTGCGTCTTTGTTTTAAATTTCTCTCGGCGGTAGGTTTTGTTTGGAAATGCTTATGACGTCACTAATGTTTACAATCCGTGCAACGTGTGACGTATATCCATTATTCAGTCCTCTTCAACCCACTTTTATTTTTTTGCTTTATTTCGCCGACAGTGTTTGTGTATGGCCCTAGACCGGATAGTATTGTTTCAGTTTTCATGTTACACAATACATATTTTCTCAATTATTTTCTTTGATGTACCGAGATTTCCAAAACAGTACTTCCTGAGTTCCAATTACATCCACACTCTTCATGCAGACGATAGCTACTAAATCCGTGAATAGTATTTCATAAATGGGTTGCAATCAGCGTTGACTTTAAACTTTTAACGCAAAAATATTTCCTTCAATACAAAATCTATAATCCGTTGATTCATGACCAAGGTCCATGATATGACGTACTTTGAAGTTTTTGTTTACCTTGTGGCGCGGGTGACACTTAGACGAAATGCAGAAAAAAAACAAATGCGACGCTGGTGTTATAGAAGGTGTTCATACCAAGTAATTTAAAACGTTTTAAACAGAAAGGGAAGCCGTCCTGCCTCAGCATCTACTATCAAATAATCCGAGTGAAAGTATTGATATAATTTTAATTCAGGATTTAACTTGATCATAGAACAAAAGGAACCAGGAATTTAAAATAAATTGGCAGCTATATTTAGAGTTGTTAAGCACTCGTGACAATATTATAATTGTTATTGATAACAAATTCACTCCTTTCAATCGTTTGTAATATTATTTTTTGTCAGTTTATTGCTGACCCTGAACAAGATTTGATTTCTCAGCCATTTTGTAACTTCGGTAACAAGCTATCGACGTCAAAGATGGTTTCACGACGTAACCATCAATTTAAGCATTAAGTGTACTTTACAGAGCAAGTCCAAAGTTGACTATTAAGTAATACAAATTACGTAGTAGCAATACAAAATATAAAATAAATTCTAACTAGTCGTTAGCCTGTGGGAAAATTCGCAAACTTTGCGGCGCAACCCAATAAAGTTCGTGTAGAAAATGACATCGTCATTGTAGCCTTACGTGTTGATTTGTTTAGGTTTATTATGTTAAAAAAATTGTAGCTAAGACGCAGAAAAATAACACTTCCCGCGTTTTAAGGACTACGAAATTACTAAAACGTGCTTTTCCCGCGCTTTTATAAATCGAGTGTTGGGCACTATGGCACATTAACTTTTCACGACAACCTGCTCCTCAGGAGACCCGTGCTTTAACAGATAACGAACCCTGACAAATACAGATTCTGTATTTGTCAGGTTCTACACTGTTGATTGTTTTCTTTATGCTCATAGCCGTAGTTCAAGAGTTATTGAAGTGAATCAAGATTCTTTTCTTAATTTATTTTAACTGATGACTTTCGCTCCAGTTACAATCAACGATTTTGTTTTTCTTCACATCCACATTTCTTACCGAACGTGTATGTTCTCGAACTCGTTTGAGTTTGCCATGCTGGTGTTACAATTATCATATTTGAAACATGAATTTCCATCTTGAAGCTGTTGTTTTCAACCTGTTGAAGGTAACTTCTATTTGTTTCGGCAAGTCAAAGTGGACAGTTTGCGTGGAGTACTTGCTTACTAATATTTAGTTTTTATTTTCAGGCGTATGACCACGAAGAAAGTAGTGCTCGGAAAGCTGCAGTGTTTTGCTTAGTTGCTGTACATAATTTTGCGGGTGCTGATTCTGTAATCCCCTTCTTTAGGGATCTGGCGGGTTCAAAGGTAAGATACTTCTATCAGCTTTCCTTCAAATTAATTCTTATAACATCTTTATAAATGTGATATTTATTTTGTAGATGAAGCTGCTAAACCTGTACATTCGCCGTTCTCAATCCTCTGGCGAGTAAATTCCAACAAATGAGAGTGCTGCTAAAAGGCTTGAAAATCACGTGATGGTTGCGTCATGGTGTATTTATAGAAATTATGCGTGGAACGAAGAGTTAGTCGCGAAAGGATGTGGGAAGAGAAATAGCTTCAACTCGATGTGTATAGTATTGTATAAATTAATTCCTGGTTTAACGCACTAAATAAGAATCTACTCTGACCAATGTCCAGTTATCAATTTAAAGTTTGCAAAAGCGCCGATTGGAGTTGAGAATCTTATAGTTAAATATTTCATTTTTATTGTCGAACTCCAGGCAAGTCGAAAATAAAAAACTTCAGCCGACATTGAAACACACTTTCATCTTGGTCACATACACGAAAAATACGCGCTTATCACAGCCTACTGAAAATGCTTGCTGGCGTTAAGCAGCGGAGATTTTATTTTGAATACTGATCATCATGGTGAAAACGAAAATTTACGCAAACCTTTTTTATTTTATATTTTACTAATATTTTATTCTTATTTATTCTTTTGCTTTCCATTACTTAGGTTATGTTGAAATAGTTTATCCTTTTATTTTTTTTTCAAACATCTTTGTCATAACTTTATTACTAAAAAAGTAAAATTATTTCATTTTTAAACTGATACTCGAGGCAATGTTTCACTAAACAACTTTCCACGAACAGTTAAGCTCTGAGATCTATGTTGGATCAGGTTATATCCGGCAGATTTTTCTTTTCTTTTGTGTTCACATAAATTATGTATAAATTGTTTTAAATCGTAGCTTAGACGGGTATACTAACTGCTTGTTGTTCCTTAGTTTCCACGAAGGTGAATCCCCTGGGTTGCCCATTACCTTTTTTCTGTGATTATTATTCTTTACAAGACCACGCGCGTGTACATTGTACATAGAAATTAAACCAACTATCACTAGAAATGCAAGTAGCGTAAGTATAATCGTTATTTTGTTAACCTTGTTCCCCGGGCCTTTCTTTCTTTGACAACTTCGGACTGCTAACAGAGGCCCTGAGAACGAGGTTGAGAATCCGTGACTGTTTGGATTAATTGCGCTTTTCTCAAATGTTACTGCGGGCAAAGAAACCATTTTATACTTAAGTAAGGGAGAAGTGAAGCGTGTCTCGCTTACACAAGTTTCTATTAAATGTTTCTGTAAATAACTGTTGAAAAGAAACCTGTGTTCCCTCTTGATTTATGTTTATTAAGCAAAACACTTTTCAGTTTTTTTGCTACTTACATGCGCAAGTTTTTCTACATACATGCGCAAGTTTGCGCCGATAACGTCTCAAACTCCGCTTCTTCTATTGTCGTCTTGTCTCTCATAAACGTTATTTTGACAGTTGAATAACTTGCAGGTACACAACATGTCGTGAAACCTGGCTGTGTTGCCAGCTTTCTTGCTAAAATCGAATTATCTGTGTGATAAACGCTATCATCGGAACATTTTCCATAACAATATCCAAATTCCACCACATACGGTAGTAAAACCCAGTTGTCCCAGCCTATATCTTTTAGTTGGACTATTTTAGTTCGTAGTTGACAGCAATTGTGACATGTATGACCTCTTGAATGTCTCGTTGTTTCAGCTTCTTGTTTTTTCCATAGAATAGTTAACGAAGATTTTTGTCTTCCATAGCGTAAGGCCTGTATAGCTGGCGTCATATAATGCCAATTGCAGTTTTTACAATCAATCATTATACCTGTTCTTCCAGTGTATGACTTTATTTTTTTCATGACGTTATCGAGATTGAATGTTTTTAGAAGTGAATGTTTGCTCGACTTAAAAGTGAGACAAGTGAGAAATAAAACTTTCTTTTCTTTTTGATTGACAAGATGAAGATCGAGTTGAACTTCCGATGGTAGTTTCAACATGGCGTATTTTACACGTATCACTGTTCTAAGTTTTCCAATTTCAATGCTACACTTGCTATGAAAGCAATCAGGTAACCAAAACAAAATTCTTCTTGCACCAATCTGTGATGTGTCTAAAAAAAATTGTGCTATTTATACTGTAACCTCGTTCTCTTTTTTTCGCTTCCTGATTTGTGATTGGTTTTGAAAAAGTCCTGAGCTCGAGAAATCAAGTTTTAAGAGTGTGAGGCTCTTAATTTTTTACATTCTGAAGCCTAAAAACGATTCTACATAAAGGACTTAGGCCAAGGCTAGAATTTTTGACTCATGTACAAATTTTGGCGCGGAGAAAATTTCGCGATTTTAGTCTGAAATCGCCAAATTAACTTCACGCCAATATTTATATTTCTTTATCATCGTAAATTTAAATGTACGCTAAACTTAATTATTTTTTTCTTCTCTTTTTTTGTTAATAAAATTTCAGTTTTATGTCTTTTTTAAGTAGAAATTTCGCATGTAGCTATGTATGTAAAGAAATATCTATATCCGCTAAGTGAACACCACATCAAATTTAAAGAATTTTCGCGTTGCCAAATTAAATGCGCGCTAAATTTTTTTTCTTCATCACTAAATTTAATTAACGCCAAGAAATTCATATATCCCATCGCAAAATTAAATTCGCGCCACAATTTGTAAGAAAGTATGTTTTATTCATATAAAAAACGTGCGTTGTAACATCACACCTTTTGGACGTTAAATCTGGAGATAAAGTGTAATTCCTGGCGTACCCGAAATAATCTTCCTATTTGGATAAATGGGGATTTAAATTTTAAGCTTCGGTGATGATGAATAGAATTTATTAATTTAACATACCAGTTCTAAGCACAGGATAAATAATTTCCATTTTTTGTCCTTTTAAATTCCGTTTCTTTTTTTCAAGTTCTATTTCCATGGTAACGTTTTTAACATATTCCCGTTCTTTGCTCGAGAGTTTCACGCTAAAACTTGGCTCCTTTTTCAAACCCATTTTTTCCAGGAGAATTTTTTTTAAAGTTGAGATAAATATATCTTCTGTGATGTTTCGACGCACCAACTCCTCTTTTCCTTTGCTAAAATGCTGGACGCAAAACTCCACTTTTCTCACCGACTTCAAACAATCTTCGTATTCTTTTAAACTTCCATAAATCACGTCATAACTATTTATAAACATGAAATAAATAAGAAGAATCATAATCCGTCTCATATGGTCATGAACTTATCTCATATGCTGTGGAACCGGTATGTAGCAATGTCGATTTCATGTAATTGACTGGAGTATTTTATTTAAGGAAAATAAAATATAAGATGAAACAACAGTCTGTTACCAGAAAAATGAAACATGAGTGCATAAAAGAATTGATAGATGGAGTAGACAAAACAAAGTTTACATAAATAACCCCCAAAAAAATCAATTTTAACTTTGAAATTGCTTTGTGTCTGCCTGATTTGTTTCTATCCAACAATCTACTCCTCAGGCCTCTTCTTTTCACCAGGCAATTTTTGACGTTGTAAAGAAGAAGTCCTGGTAAAAAAGTTGGGTTTTTCCTGTAAAAATACCACTTTACACTGCTCAGACGCATGAAATCTGAGAAGTGAATCACTTTTGCGTCTTTGTTTTGAATTTCTCTCGGCGGTAGGTTTTGTTTGGAAATGCTTATGACGTCACTAATGTTTACAATCCGTGCAACGTGTGACGTATATCCATTATTCAGTCCTCGTCAACCCACTTTTATTTTTTTGCTTTATTTCGCCGACAGTGTTTGTGTATGGCCCTAGACCGGATAGTATTGTTTCAGTTTTCATGTTACACAATACATATTTTCTCAATTATTTTCTTTGATGTACCGAGATTTCCAAAACAGTACTTCCTGAGTTCCAATTACATCCACACTCTTCATGCAGACGATAGCTACTAAATCCGTGAATAGTATTTCATAAATGGGTTGCAATCAGCGTTGACTTTAAACTTTTAACGCAAAAATATTTCCTTCAATACAAAATCTATAATCCGTTGATTCATGACCAAGGTCCATGATATGACGTACTTTGAAGTTTTTGTTTACCTTGTGGCGCGGGTGACACTTAGACGAAATGCAGAAAAAAAACAAATGCGACGCTGGTGTTATAGAAGGTGTTCATACCAAGTAATTTAAAACGTTTTAAACAGAAAGGGAAGCCGTCCTGCCTCAGCATCTACTATCAAATAATCCGAGTGAAAGTATTGATATAATTTTAATTCAGGATTTAGCTTGATCATAGAACAAAAGGAACCAGGAATTTAGAATAAATTGGCAGCTATATTTAGAGTTGTTAAGCACTCGTGACAATATTATAATTGTTATTGATAACAAATTCACTCCTTTCAATCGTTTGTAATTTTATTTTTTGTCAGTTTATTGCTGACCCTGAACAAGATTTGATTTCTCAGCCATTTTGTAACTTCGGTAACAAGCTATCGACGTCAATGATGGTTTCACGACGTAACCATCAATTTAAGCATTAAGTGTACTTTACGGAGCAAGTCCAAAGTTGACTATTAAGTAATACAAATTACGTAGTAGCAATACAAAATATAAAATAAATTCTAACTAGTCGTTAGCTTGTGGGAAAATTCGCAAACTTTGCGGCGCAACCCAATAAAGTTCGTGTAGAAAATGACATCGTCATTGTAGCCTTACGTGTTGATTTGTTTAGGTTTATTATGTTAAAAAAATTGTAGCTAAGACGCAGAAAAATAACACTTCCCGCATTTTAAGGACTACGAAATTACTAAAACGCGCTTTTCCCGCGCTTTTATAAATCGAGTGTTGGGCACTATGGCACATTAACTTTTCACGACAACCTGGTCCTCAGGAGACCCGTGCTTTAACAGATAACGAAGCGTGAATCTCCAGATTCTGTATTTGTCAGGTTCTACACTGTTGATTGTTTTCTTTATGCTCATAGCCGTAGTTCAAGAGTTATTGAAGTGAATCAAGATTCTTTTCTTAATTTATTTTAACTGATGACTTTCGCTCCAGTTACAATCAACGATTTTGTTTTTCTTCACATCCACATTTCTTACCGAACGCATATGTTCTCGAACTCGTTTGAGTTTGCCATGCTGGTGTTACAATTATCATATTTGAAACAGTACCCCTCTCCTTTTGGCTAAAACTGCACTTATCTTGCATATGTCATCTCTCTGTACCAGTCCTATTGCATGATATTCCCTCTTAGACTGTAAAGGTTTGACTTCCATGAGAAGTACCGAGTGATGACTAGGTACAAAGGTGGGGGCAATCTGCAGTGGTAGTGATGGTGTTTTGCAACAGATATTTTAAACTGGTACAATTAAACCATCGAACACCATCGAGAATTGATTTATATGATCTGGTTTATCCTTTCCTGTGCAAGTTCCCAGAGAGAGCTGTTTTCCATAAAAGGTGTCCTCTATAAAGGATGTCCGCCAATGCAATAGGAAGGTATCACTGTAGGTCAATGTTGCTGTGTTGTCTATTTCGATAAGTATTGAAAGATAATAAAACATGATTTGTTGATTTTCACATAAGTTTTCTGATGATTTAACATTGTGATTATTTGACATGATTCAATGATAATAAAAACGATTGAATAAAAAGATCTCCTTGGACAAATCTGTTGACAAACGTCTCCGTGGTGGTATAAAAGTTAAAAGTGGATTTGGCGTGTAGCCTTGATGCGTATACACGGAGCGCTAGAGGTTTGAATCATATGATGATTTTACGACAAAAAATTTGGAAACTGAAACTAACTCTGATTTGGAAACAACTTGAATGCTCTTTAAATCTACAGATAAAAACTCAATATTCGACAAAACCTATTCTTGTGCAATATTCCATGAGAGGCAAAATTTAGAAACGATTTAATTCTACAAGTTTAATGCAATCAGTTCACCCTCGTCCCCAGGGTTTTTTGCCTTCTTGATATGAAAGAGCATAATCTGGCCATATATTGGCCAAAAACCACTCAACGATACCGGGGTATTTTTCGTCGTCTTCTCTTATATCAAAAAGACAAAAAAACCTGGGGACGAGGGTGGCAATCAGTTTGGATATGTTTTTTTGCTAGTTAGCGCCTCTTACTACATTCTCAACTTAAAAATCGGCGCAAGCAGTTATGTTAGAAACTTGAAAAACATTATATACAGCCATAATTAATACTATAGCCGCGTTTCAGAATATTTTTAATTTTGCGTCGAGAATAATAGTCAGACAAAATAAAAACAGTAGACGCAAACCATTGATGAAATCTTGACTTGGTTGGAAAGAGAATATTCCAAAGCCTACTTTGATCTCGTGTTTATAAAAAATCTACAAATTTCATAAATTCAATCAATTTCATCCATGATGTAATTAACATGTACTTCTCAAGCGCATGTACAAAACTTTAATTGCAACGTAGCATGGTTGAGACGTCGAATAAAAAGTTGTTTTTATATCTTCCTAGATATTTCTAGCCGAGTTAACTAAGCTTTTTCGAGGATATCAAAATTCAGTTTCTCTCACACGAAAGCTTAGACGCAAACAAATGTGTTAAAGACAATCCCTTATAAATTGAAATCCACCAATAATCACAAAATAATTTCTCAGAGCAAACCCCAATTTAAATCAACCAATGAGTACAAAGCCAGCGTGGTCACATCTGACCCTCTTAAACAGTACAAGAATTGATTATATTTGTTCAGGTGAGTGAGGCCATCCGCGCTCGATTATGTGAGTAAAGAACAATAGAAGTAACCAATCAAAAAACGCGGTCATTATCTGACCGTAGGAAATTTGTTTGCGACACAGCGTAATTTTACCCACCTTATTAACTATTCCGATTTCTTAATGGTAAGAAAGATTATGTTGTTAGCTCTCCTGGTTAAGATATTTCTAACAAATAAATATCATGTAGAATGCGGATAACGTCATCTAAAGAAAGAGTACAGTTGCAAGATAAAAGATTTGGGTTCTGTTTATCAAGATTGCAAGAATCTCTTCACGAGTCATGTAATTGAAATCATCCAGCAATTTGACGTAAATGAGGTCTTGACCGATTCGAATGTTTGATATTTACATGTGTAAGAGGTCTTAAGTGATTCGAATGAGTGTTCGAATGTCATTCGAACAAATCGTAAACATTATCCTATCGTTTTGAAATTTTATAATCATGGCGTCTGTTGCTGGGACAATTTCCGAACTCTCTATTACTCGAACTCTCCCTAACTCGAACGATTTTTGATTCACCGTGGCTATTTAAGTTATAGAGAGTCCACTAATTGCCAATTTACCTTACATACAAGGTATAATGAAATCTACTCTTACCGGACACTTCTTGACACAAGGAACCTCTATATAGCAGACGCCTTTCTATAGTGGACAACGTTTCAATTTCCCGATTTACGCCCCTATTTACATTGCTAACCTCTCGATAGCAGATACGCCCAACAACAGGCCATAAAAAAATTTATAAAAAGTTTGTCTATATTTTACTTAAGGGAAAGCGAAATCTCAAAGTTTTTTTTGTAATATCTAAAAAATATTTTTTAGGTTTTGAATAAAAGATGGCATATTTACATTATATTGTCTTTAAACTCTTTGTTTTTCATGGTTTTTCCAAAATCAACCTATATCACTATATCCTAACAACCGAGAGCAGGTGTTTTGAAACTATATTTTCCAATTTGTAAGGAATCTCCACGCAGCAGACACATTTATAGCGGACATTTTTTTAGATTTCACTGCACTGCTTATTAAAGTACAAAGATGCGCGCAAATAAATATAGAAAACACGGAACACATCTTCCAAAGAATAAATACAATTACACCACGAGAATTCCTGTTTAAATCGCCATATCCACAAATTGTAATCACCCAGCAAGCCCACAGACTTCGCAAATTTAACGTAAATTAATACGCTCTGTTATTTGCTAACATTTTCAATGATTTGCAGTAAGTGAGTTCTGAAAGTGTTTTGTTTACAGGTTAACCTGTAAACATGGCCATAATTACGCAGCTGAAAATGGCGCATGTGTAAATCTCGCAGTAAATCGCATCGTTCCGTATTTTACACAACCGCGCTTTCCATGTTGTGCTCAAAAGATCAAGAAGCCATTTAAATTTTTTTCTGCTACAAAATCATACACACTGATACTATGCAGAACGATAATGAGTTTGTAATTTAAATAAATAATATTCGAATCTAATCAAACTTTATATAAATCGAACTTTTTTTTTGGCTGGGCTAGGATGAATTTACCGGTGGTCATTGTACAGGAATGGAAATTTTAGATCGATATTGCACGGAAAGTTTTGTATTAGTCTCAAAAAATCCTTATGAAAGATCGAGCAAGAGCGGCTGTGATTACTCCGGAATATATGCATTCAAGAAGGCGTCTAATATATTATACAATTGTTGCGACATCTTTAATATGGATAATTGGAACTTTAACTTTCATGTTTCTCGACGACATCGAAGTAACTGTCGCCGTCAAACGCAAAGTAGCTGACGCCTTGACGACGACGTTATCGGAGAGTGACATTCCAATAAGTAGTACAAAATTTCGTGATAAATTTCAGCTTCCAAACTCAGACAAAAGCGAGATTATCGAAGTGAATAGTAAGGTGCTCGCTAATTATGAACACGCCCTTGTGAAAAGAAATCCTCTTCTTCCGGGAGAACTGGGACGAGGTGTTGCAGTGGGACCAGGTGAAAAGGAGAAAGAAAAACTGGGTTATGAAAGACACGCATTTAATCAATTGGTTAGCGACAAAATCTCAATTCATAGAAGTTTAAAAGATTATAGAAACGAAAAGTAAGTTTTATTTTCTATTGGTTATTATTTAGGGGCGACACTCATACTCAATTTGCTACGAAAAGCGTCCAATGGATAAAAATTCCAGCATCGTTTCTTTTACGGCACATACCACGGTTCTCTGTATGCAAGATACTTTTTTTAAAAGCATGTGCTTTTTTAAAACATCCATTATTTTAAGGGCAGAAAGTTACGACGGCGGCAAGTTTTAAGAGAGAGAGTTTTGAGAGTCATATCTGTAGTCTTTTGCGCATCCTAAAACGTAGTAAATTTAATAAATACCCGCCCCTCTCTCCCGAACATTATGGCGATATCGCAAAGTTCTTCTAAGGACACAGAAAAAAGAATTGATTTGATTGTATTTGGATGTATTAAAGAAAATCTGAAAATCTAAAAATGCGTCAACAACCCATATTTTTCTTTAATCGCAAAACATATGGTCTATAGCGAAACTTTATGTGCTTTAAATTTCATTTTTTCTCGCGAAATTTTCGGCCGCAGAACTTTCCGCTTTCTTGTAGTACTTTCATAATTTCGTCACCTACCAAACTGGTTAAGATGGAAATAGTAATACTACAGCATGTCAAGGGTTTTCTTACGCTGGGAGAAGGGGAGGGGGAGTTTAAATTGGTTGCTGCCCTTCAATAGCATTGATATTATTTGCATGCATCATGGAATTTGTTGACTTGTTAACAAGTTGTTGTTACATAAGTCTCTTGATTCCAAAACAAGTTATACTTTGGGCGTTATAAACTATGCCCACACGTCCCCTCTCTCCCCAAAATTGTGTTTTGTGTCAGTGACACGAATCTTATATAATAACCTTTTAAAAAAGTCTACATTTTTATTTTCGCGATAAAAATTTAGTAAAATCTTCACGGGATGTTATTCTGTTTACTTTTTATAAAAATATGTGCTGTTGCTGTTGCTTCAAATAAATAAGCAAACAATACGGGTAGGAAATACTTCGCAAAAAGATATGCTCACGGATTCCATGTAAAATTCGCGCAAATTACGTTCAAGTAATTCAGTCTTATTTTAACATGGATTCCACTTTCTCTCACATAACATTGCAATGATATCTTTTGACTACAACAGAAACCAAACAATTGCAACTTGGAAACTAGATGATGTGTAGATAATGAATGTGTCCTAAGTTTTTAGCTATTAATTTACGAATTTTGTTTGCCGCAAATGTTTCTTGCGTCAGTTCGAAGAGTATGTAGCTAATATGACGTCAAATTACATCAAAACCTTCAGTTTGTTTTATTATCAGCAAGGTATGTTGACGCGCGCGTAAGACATGTACACTTCTGGAAATCAACCGAGAGCTGTTGACGGCGTTCGTATCAGTTACGGAGAATCAAATATATGCCCGGTTAAGAAGGGGAGACTTTCTGCTCCTGTTATTATTAAAAAGAAACCGCAAAAGAAAAGCGTTGTGGATAAATTGAGAAAGATAACTTCTTCTCAAGTAGGTAGGCGAGTGAAAAATGTCCGTTTGAAAGATAAACAATCAGCTTGCAACTCGAAATCGGATTGCAACTCGACATCGGGTTGCAACTCGAAATCGGATTGCAACTCGACCAAATTGTTTCATATCGAACCACCAATACGCGAGAGACTTTTCTTTGGAGAAAATAAAAAAGAGCTACCTTGTCCGTCATCTGTTCAAAACAAACATGAGACAAGTCCAAGATTCTCCTCCTCTGATGTTATAATACAACAAGATGAAAAGGTAGGCGGTAGCATAGACGAAGATATGGACAGCTTTCAAAAAGTTAACAATGTGGTGGAGTCAACAAACGGTAACATCGTTTCACACAAAGACCTAACCACATACCTCTCTACTGCCAGTAGATATCATGAGAATAAAAATGGAAATATGTTCCAATGCCAACATAAATATTATTTGACGAAGGACCATGTTGGATCAACTCCAATACTTAGTAAAGTTCCTTGTTGTGAAAAAAGACGGTTGTTAGATAGGTATAAGTAAATTCGTTTAAATATATTTTTTCATTTCACAATGTGTTGTCAATCACCTTCATGGGCAAACATGTCTATGAAATATATTGTATGGTGAGAGTGAACATGTGAACATACAAAAAATGCACCAAATCGTCCCCAGGGATCTTGATACCTTTTTGATATGAAAGATGACGGCGAAGGAGGCAAAAGTCCCTGGGGATAAGGATGACAAAAATGGCACTTTAATATTTTGGAAATAACTTGGAATTTTACCCTTGATTTTGCAAAAGATTTGACAATCATGTAACAAATCTGATTGCAAAAACTTTTTCTAGCAAAAATCAAAGCTACACAAGGAAAATTTTGGTAATTAAATGTCAGTTTTTGTGTGTAGAGGGGTAACAGGGTTATATACCAATAGTCATGATTTTAAACTTGCCCTCTTTATTTAGGACTTTATGAAAAAGAATTTATCAAGCTTTTAGAAAATAACGCCGTATTTTATCGGTTTAGGAAATAGGAATTTTTTTCGCCTTCACTGCATGATGATACAATCTGTCATAAATTAGATCCAAAGTTGTTGAAAATTAGACATAGATGGAACTGATCTTCCAAAACGTGGGATTAACTCAGAATACCTACAAGGAAATGCCAACCTCCTTAAGAGTAGACAAAGTGCTTCTAAGAAGGGATCGACGTTTAGGCGATTTTCTGTTTTGACTGGTTTATCCAACTTCAAAGCATTTTTAAGGCCTGCCTTTCTAAATCTGAAGTCAGTCCAACTTTCATCGTCCTTCCAATTATCACGTAAACACTTAGAATATAACCAGTACGAAAAAGTGCGGTTTTCTTTAATGTTTGTTTCTGAAAGAAGGAGATATTCTTCATCATCCATTGCAAAAGCAAATCATCCATCTTGTTTTGATGATGGAGCATTTAATTTCGCATAATCATTTTCTAAAAGAAAAACCGAGGACGGACTGCGAATGCTGGTAACCATGGACACAAAACCTCACAGTTCGTCCTCGGTTTGGTTGCAAAAGTTCCCTAAAATTAAGCACCGCCGGATTTATTTTTCTTCCATATGGGGCTCCATCTTGTTGATATCTCCTATAATCTCAAATGCTATGCTGCGTAACTATGATACTTGCTTATAATTTTGTATTTATCTATTAGCCACCTTACTGTTAATATTTTAGGTCCCATACCTTCCAAAGCCCTATACGTTGGCTATTACTGAAAACTACCCTTTAAATTTCTATAAATTATAGTAACTTTCATAAAAACTTGAAACAACATCAAGAGGAATCATTCTAAGTTTTGATACGAGATTAACCATATTTTTTGATTTTATCTAAAAATCTGGAAAATCGGATTTTCGAGGAACTTTTGGAATTTTGTAAAAACTGGAAGAAATTTTGAATAAATTCTTTTTAGGAGGAGAGGGGTGTCACCCTCGTCCCCAGGGTTTTTTGACTTGTTCATCTTCTCTCATATCAAAAAGACAAAAAATCCTGGGAACAGGGGTGGGGGTATTAAATTTCGTTCTAAAACTGAAGTAAATGGATTTTAAAACTTACTTTCCACTTCCATATAAGTTAATCTTACAATGTTCATAACGTTCCTTTTGCAATACTTATCACAAAAAACAGAAGCCCTTAAAGATTGTGTTTTCCCCACCTTCCTCACTTCTCCTCCGCAGTATTAAATTGTTTTTCGTCCAAACTTATTTCGGATTTAATGCAAATTTGACGTCATAAGGTTGCTCAGGGGTGCGCTAGTTATAATAAAAGGGTCGAGCGATAGGGGTTTTACAGCCGCTATACCCCTGTTTATGTTTACAACGACTTTATTTCGTCAAAACTCAAAATTTCACTGACTTTGTTGAAAAAAAACTCCTATGAGTCCCCCTATTAAAATTTCGATCATTTTGTCGGCGAGCGATGTAATGACGTCATAATTACCCTGATGTTTGCTGCTTTGCGCGAGAGCTCTTATTCAAAAGATGGCGATCGAAAACGCAAGTAGTTTTTTAAACATTGTTCGTGTTTCGAGATTAAATTATTTTATACTGGGAGGTAAGCCTTAAGCCAACAATGGTATTCTGATAAATTCAAGTTTCTGATGAGCTCGTATAAAAAAATTTATTGCTTCTGTTTTTATAACATACTACAACTGTCCAAAGTTTGGTTCTATTTGGGAAAGCCAATCAGAAGTGATGGAGAAAAAGGGGGATGGGTGTGGGCGGAATCATGTATGTTCGTAAAACACCAGACCCAATGAAAAATTGTGTGTCTTCAAATATAATAATTAAAAAGTGTTTAAAATATTTTGGATAAGACCGTTTTTTATTCAATTTATCCACTTTGTTTATGTAAACAAAATAAATTTGATGACACATTTGAATGTACACAGCTGTAAAAAAAACTAAAATATTTATTTTCTATTCAAGTTGGTGCGGTCTTCTTTTCAATGAAAAGTTCAATGCATTCAGTTGAGATTTTTATGTTGGTTTAGCTACATTGCAATTCAACTGCTCTTATGTACTGGTTATTGGAACTACCATTTTTCTCAAGCATTGATTACCATTTTGTTTAGTCGTGGCTGCAGTTTGATTACCACTGTCGTTTGATTTATTTATTTATTCTATCTTTTATATTAATTAGTTGATTAATTTCTTTACTAATTATAAAACCTGAACTTTACTTTGTATAGCTTCCCTTTTAGGGAAAACATAAATTCTATACATGAAGTTTATGCTAGATATATTTAAGATTATGTGACCTCTATATATGTTATATTACATTCTTTTTTTATAAAGAAATAATTTTTAGTACTTCGCTCTAAGCATTGTTAGGTATTTAGGAAAATATGCCCCAAAGATTTTGTAGTTATTGTTTATCTGAGTAAGTCGAAGTGGGGTAATTGTTTAATTTTGAATTAGTATTTTATTTATTATTTTATTTTTTTATTTATACCATCTACCGCATTTTTTCAAAAAGAAGCTCGTGGTTTATTTGATTTTATAAAATTAAATTTTTCGACCTACTTGTGAATCGTCTTATTTTCGAAGTTCGGCCAATTTTCGAGGAAATACGGTATGCTGTTGCCTAAATTTAGCATTATGTTGGCCAAGTCCATTCTCGTCCCCAGAGCTCTTTAAGATTAAAACCTCGAAAGTACTTTCGAGTTTATCTCAAAGAGCTCTGGGGTCGAGAATGGGCCAAGTCCTTATTATATTTACTCATGGACGAATTTCAAATGATTCATCAACTCATTTTACACTGATCCATCTTTGAAACTTAGGCCGTCCTTAATTAATTGTTGGTTTGCCGTTTTCCGACTCGTAGTTTTGTTGCAGGGTCGGTCGGTCGGCAGATTATTTTTTTTACCTTTTCGTCAAACAAAAAAGATATGATTTTACTGTCTACTCTGGTCTTCTCGTGAGCCTGTTGTTTTGATTATTCATTTGCTTAGCGATTTGTTTGCTATATATTTATTTAACTATACTTATACTTTATGGAAAAATAATTTGAGTCGGTAATTTAACTGTGTTTGGGTCGGAAATCGGCGAAATACTGGGGTAATAAAAGAATGTTGAAAAATCCTGAACCAAACTTTTTGTGGTTGGCGAGAAATTGCAAAGGTCGGTCGGAAAACGGCAAACGAAAAATTTTTTAAGGACGGCCTTACTTGATGTTATCGTTCAAAAAAATCGTTGCCTAATTTGCGCCATTTAAGGTCAGGCGTAAATAAATCCTGGAGGGGGGGGGGGAGAATTGTTTCTTCCGATCACTTGAAACATTTTAGGTTGCGAAGACCGTAATAGTTCACAGGTGTAAATAAATATATGGTTTCCTGTTTGTGACGTATAACAATCCCTTATTGTTAAAAACATTTTGTTTTTACATATTACATGAAAAAAGAACATTACTTTTTTAATAGAACTAATTTCAATAATAACGAAGAGAAAGAAATGAGTTATGATAAATATGATATGATCTTTTTTTACCTTTGCAATGAAAAATTTGGAAATACAAATACTCAGGAGTAATCGTTTTCTTAATCAGATTTTGGCTCAGTACAAAAAAATGCGAATTCTTTTACACAGTACACAAACATGAACCCATTCTGCGGAAATATAATAAAAGTTTGTGACTACTCCACTTATAAATTTGCATGCATGCTGGGAGCGCGTTGTTGACATTCGTATAGAGCGTATTTTTTACGGATAACTATGTTCAATTTTATGGTAAAACTTTAGAGTGTGCGCAAGTTGCATTTCTTTCCACACGAAGTTGATTTTGAGTTTTCACGAGCGCACATCTCGGGTTAAAAACTTTTATCTATAAAAAACCCGTACACGCCTGTCTGTCTGTCACGCAAAATGGTACTGCAAGTAGCGAGACGCATGCAATGCGGTATAAAAGGAACGGGCGAACCCGTGGATTTTTCCACAAGTTACCGACTAGTTACAAGTAAAAATTACACTCCGCCATCTGATATCTAATTCATTCCATTCACTAAAACTTGCAAGATAACTTTCTGCCATTAACTGTGATTTAAGTATAAACAGCTTAGACAGTACTATTGATGGACAGACCGTACGTGGTGCTAAAACTAAATTGTTCCAAATGGGAAAATGTTTTTTAAAATTTTAATTGAAAAACTTGTTACTTGTTACTTGTTACTTATTAAAATATTTCTTCCGCTAAAACAAACATTGAACTGTTATGTTTTGAAAAATAATAATAATAATTGTTTGTTTAATATTTTTAAAATTTCGTTTTGCACACTTTATTATACTGTGTGATTCTTTGACGTTGTTGCAGATATGATAGACCTATAGAAGTTTGTTTTATTCTGTATGAATTTTGAGCTGGCTATTTTGTATACAAATTTCAACTTCTTTTTAATGACAGAGAATGTTTAAGAAGTGATGGTTGTAATTTATTTTTGTCTGAGTGATGTTGACAGTTTTTGTGGTGATATTTTTCCGTTATTCAAGAAATAAAAATAGAAAAAATGGGTTAAATATCTAGACAACAAGTTATTCAATCTGTTTATCTTATATATTACCGTTATTTTTATTCAATCTGTTTATTAAGTAATATCACCAATATTTTTTGAGTTCAGAATATTTTTTTTATCTAATTTTTCACCAAAACTTCGTTTAATTATTGTGCATACGCCTCAAAAACCTATGAAGTTTTTGAATTTTTTTTTCCTGATTTTGAAGACACATATTTTCGAGGTAAAACGCACGAATAGTAGCATTGTCATTGGCTTGACATCTTACTGATATTTTGTGAAAATAAACATATTTAATGAAGCACAAATTACAAGGTATATATGTTTAACAACAGTGTTTCAGATAAAAACTAGAAACTATAGGACTCAATGGGTAAAATGGCATCGATGTCCGCACTAAGATTTAATCAGGACAATTTTGTGAAAGAAATTTTAAGTCCACTATATTTATAAACCATGACAAAACTGAAGCAGCTAATGAAAAAAGATAAAAACTTTTTGTCATACTCGGCATATAAGAAAGAAGGAACAAAAATTAGCAGCCTAGACAATACTATTGATGTATTTTTCCTAAAAATTTTAAAATGTATTGAAAAACTTGTTACTTGTTACTTGTTACTTTTTAAGATATTTCTTCCGCTAAAACAAACATTGAACTGTTATGTTTTGAAAAATAATAATAATAATTGTTTGTTTAACATTTTTAAAATACGTTTTGCAAACGTTATTATACTGTGTGATTCTTTGACGTTGTTGCAGATATGATAGACCTATAGAAGTTTACTCGCCTATTTCTTTATTGAATTCTAAACTGGTTGTTTTGCTTATAAATTCTATATATATTCTAGTATATATATATAGAAATGATGACTGTAGTTTATTGATGTTTGAAACATGATGAGATTAGAATTTATAATTTATAATTTATTCTGGTTATTCATGAAATAAAAATAGAAAAAAATGGTTTAGCTAAGTGTCTACGCAACAAGTTGTTCGATCTGATTATGAAGTACACGTATTTGTTTTTATAAAGCAGCCACGTTGTAAGCAACTGTGATCAAATTTGTAAGATATCTAAGCAACTTTGCTTTAAAAAAAATTGGATACAAGCAATAATTTATGTTTTTGCTGCGGTTTTGAAAATGTATTACCAGGCTTACGTTCATGTTGACAATTTTTAACTTCTTTTTGTTTTCACTAAGATAATAATTTGTA